>OZ020222.1:13422886-14160386 GCA_963971325.1 Aphodius granarius | reverse complement strand
ACATCACAATTGCGTGTGCAATTTTGCACGGGTGAGAAGTGGTGAGATTAAACTTTTCGGTAACATGGCGATTAGCATAAGACCGATACTATATTTAGTATGTATATTATCATACATACTAAATGATTTTGGTAGATTCCTTCTGATCTTAAAAACAATGGATAATATAAGATAGACTGATAAATCTTCAGATGTTTCATTTGATAATAACTGAGTAGTAACTGTATCAATTTAACTTCCTAGCATTAACGGTGGCTGAGAAATGAGGTTTTAAAGAACATAGTGATGATCAACATATTTATGAATAGACCATTTGTATTAAATAATATTTAAAATAACAAAGTACAAACAATATATTAATCTTCCATGTTTGTAGAGAATTTAAATTATGAAACAAATTCAAACTTACTGATCAAAAAGTTTTCCGTAAATCAATTTTTTGTAATACTCTCGACTATGGGTATAATATTGACAAGGGGTTTAGTACTTCCGACATCTTGTATAAATATACACACTCTGCTAAAGCAATCAATCAAGAAGTAGAAGAACACACACCGCCGCTCGAAAGTATGTTTCCCACGAAGCGAAATATAACTTTGCAAACTTTATCCCAAAGTTTACTTTCCAACCAGAGTTTGGAGAATAGACGCGCTTACAATGGAGGCTCGACAACTATATTCTCGGCTCTTTTATACACATACGCACACAAATCTCGACACCGCGCGAATAATAACAGCAAGTTTTTCAGTAAACATTTACACATGGGCCGTCCGGGAAAATTAGTTAATATTAGCAATTCCCAGGCAAGAGGATTAATACCGGTGAAGTTTATTTCCGAAAAGTAACTGGTATATTCGATGCTATTAAGCGCTAGTTCGTTTATCGGAGCATTTTTAGGCGTAAACGAACGATTCGGTTGATTGATTTATCGCCATTTTATGCGCTTATGTATCAGAAAAAGTTGTGAAACAAATAATGTAATCGTGGCCGGTGGGGCCGAGATGATGGACGAAATGATTGATGATACTACGCTCTTATACAAGATTAATTAAAATGATATCGAGGGTATTTTTTGTGAGGAAAAATATTTCTTGTAGAAGAAAAAGGTGTACGTATTAAGGAAATTGTGCTGGTTGATTGACTATTAATTTAAATTTGTTGTTTTGCACTATACACAAAGAAAGAAATACTTTTACAATGTGTTTCCATCGAAATAAATTACTTCTTTGTTGTGGCCGCGACTACCCAGGTTGAGAATAAACACATATTCTTGAATTGAAAATATAATGTGACTAAAGATCTGAGAAATTTTTTTTCTTGAGATCAGTGCAGATATAATTCCTTCAAGCACATAACTGCATTGTATTGAAAAGCAGTTACTACAGCTTTTTTTCATTTAGTTATTTATAATTCAGTTGCCATTGAAACATATCTGTCTTACTCTGTTTTAAAATGTTCAAACTAGTTTTGTCACTGCTAATATTACTACAGAGACGGAAACCTATAATATACTCAACAAATTTTCGTAATCTAATAAAAATTATGGTTTATTAGATTGCTTATATGATATTGCATTCCAACTAAGCCGACAAAACTGCAACTATTTTGCTTTGATTGAACCTAATGTCTGAATCATTGCCTGTTTGAGAAGTCTATTCATAATGCAACCATTAAAATAGCATTCCATCCACGAAAGAACATCATAATTAACGATCCTGGTGATAATTAACTGCAAGAATAATGCGCCATCTATCGAGTACAATGTAACGCTCCACGAGTTGCAATTATATGCAGAAAATATCAGTTCGTCATCCATTATCTGGCCATCGAACCGTCCTCTCCCTCAGTTGGCTGCTGTTCTCGCCTTCCGAGAAAAGTAATTCAATTAATTAGCTAATTGATTCACAATGACTGTCATTCGTTTCACGTCCAAACAAATTATCTCTTAGTGTCTATTGTACCCACCCGAAAAGGTGTATTTGCCTCGCTCGGGGGGTTTTGTCTATTGTTGGCCATACATACTCGTAAACGTTCACTTTACGAGCGCGTGTATTTAAATGGACGTTAAGGAGAAAAGTGATAAAAAGTTTTTGCATCTCTAATAACCAGCTTAGCTATGCCATTGTTAACGACGCGTATTTGCGTGTCGTACTCCTGTGGTCTCCGTTTATGACTTGATAAATGGCTTGCTAATACCGAATTTGGAATGCCACGCACTCGAGAAAGTCTGCAACTAAATCAGCGTTAAACTTCTGTGTCGTAATGTAAAGTCGTAAAGTGATAATTGAAATGAAACTGCTGTTTGTTATGTAGTAAAGATTGTATGATTATTATTAGAAAACACTAGATGCCATATTTCAAGTAATCTATGAGATTAACCACCAACTTAAATCTGAATTCTTCAAACTAGGTATTTGACTGTTATAAGTTATCTATCCACTGATGTGCTACAATTATTTTTGTCCTAAATTAAAAGCGCCTTACTTTGAAAATGTAACAGAACCCTTTTGACTTTTTTCTATCCACAAATTCTAAAAAGATTTAGAATATTGCATCCAGAAAACAAACATGCCTGTTCAGGATGCCTGTACCTGGCTAATGCGTACAAAATTAATTAATTTTTACCGACTTTTAACAGAGAATTATCCGCGTATCAATGATCTTTCAATGTTTGCCCACAAGTTCTCCTTAATAACGGATGCATTTGCTGTCGTTTTTTAGACACATGTTGCATTTTGTATGCACTCTGTCGTTTATATTTTTATCTGGCTTAGATCAAGTAGCAACTTATTTGGTTTTAAAAGATGCCCGTTGATATTAAACGCAACCAATCTAAAGTTATATATAATCTTTAGTGTAATCCTTTCTTCTATATTTAACTGTCTCTAACGGCCAACATTTTAGTAATTTGTTTAATTTGTAACAATCACTATGATCTGTCTGTATAGCCTTTAATATTTAGTTTCTTGTCTCTAGTGGGCAATTGTAGACAAATTTAGTACAAAAATGTTATTGCAAAACATTGAGGTAAATCTACATGGTTCGTCTAACTTCATGAAAGTAAAAGGAACGCTACATTAATCTTAAGAATAGATTAGAATAACTGATCTGAGCTAAGAAATGTGTAAATGAAAAGTGACTATTGGTGAGAATTGGCAAATATATTCACCAACTCCTTACATCACTTCTCCCGTCAAAACTGGCCCCCCACCCTGTTGCAAGAACTCAGCATAACAGTTTTTCCGAATAGAGGTGAAAACGTCACAAATTAATTTTCACCTAACCCACAACTTCGGCCGAGTTTGAAATTTAAACTTTCATTATTAATAGCCGCCTTGAATATTTTGATCCGCCATATTTATCGGGGTACATTTTGAAGGAAGCGGGTGGAAAGAGTTTTTAATTACTTTTCACAGTAAATATTTCAATAAGGCAACACGAACCCCCCTACGGCCCTCGGGCCGAATTAAAAAGTGTGGCGTAAATTAAAACTTCAATTCGACCGATGACCCGCGTAAGGGTGAGGCGTGGAGGTACTAAAACTTTAGGGTAAACTGCCAAAGTTCACCCCATCAGCCCTGTAATAAATACCTTAAGAGCGAGCTATGTTACAAAGTTTTTAGGAGAATTTACAACAGGTGAAGTTTAAAGTATTTAGCAATTTTAATAATTTAATGGGGTCTGTCAAATCGCCTATCTACAGACCTAACCCACGTAGCGCGATAATATGAGGTCAATGTTGGTTAAAAATATTTTATATATTGGCACTATTATATTGTGGCCAATAATGCCAGCATATTGGCACAACCATGGAATATATTTGTTTAATATTGGCAATTTCTTACAAACTATTGATTATTGTATTGATATTGCTTTGCAATGTTTCTTTAATGTCCCCCTTTCGAAGATTCTGTATCAACACTATCATCTACTCTTTGTCAACATTGTCATCTTCAAGCTTGAGCAAGAGGCGTCCTATGTACGTCGTTACTCTCGTAGGCTCTTCGTCCTGTTTTAGGATTCCTCATAATCCTCCTAAGTCACCCATAAACCATGGCACTTACCCATAGACCAAGAAAGAATATACGACCACACCAGACATTACCAGATTTATGTACCTTCAGTATGTGGCAATAGACGATGAGAGCCTGTAAGCGCCATCTGTAGAGTAATTGCAAAATTTCCATCTGTCAGTCAACTGAAAAGCAACAAGACTGAGTTATTACTTTTCTATCAATTTAAAATTACGATTGGGCCAGTATTAGCTGATTATAACTATTTCAATATTTCTGTCAACTTAAAAAAAAAAACATGATTGAGCCTATATAGGCTGCCTGTTATCTATATTGGACCAATATAGGCCCAATTATTTTGTAATATATGGAAACGCGTTGTTTACATTTGAAACAAGTACAGTTGAAGCAAGTGAATTCCCCAAACCTCATTCCAATTCACGAGAGCTGAACTTTTCTCCCCCAGTTCAAATACAATTCAATGCCTTTCTCTCTCCCCAATCTATTTTACATATCAAAATCATATCCACAATTTCGCACAACAATAAAAGCATTGGTAAACATTGGGCGCTCGATTGTTTTGAATGTATATCCGTAATGTTGACATTGTTGGAGCTATTGAACCGGCATAAAGTAAAGATTACTCCGCTGATGGATTTACCATTTTAAACGAATTCTCTTTGATCACGTTCGTTATGCGCATTCACGGAAAAATAATTGAGGTCATGTAAATTTAAGGGAGGGTGGCGCCACCTATGGATTGTTAAGATCCATGGCTGTGTGTCACCGTAACGAATTGAATGACAGTACGGACGATATTTGGGAATACAAATCGTTTTCGGTTGTGTGAAATGAATAAATATGAATATTTATGTTTTGTATCATCGTGTTGGTCGAACTGGAATTGTTTTTGGATAATTTCAAGCGGCTCAGGTAAAAAAATGTTTATTTGGCGCATTGCGTAAACCCAATCATTGGGTCCTATTTTGGGCGTATTACAATACGTGTATTCAAATTCTTTTTATTTTTGTTGGAAATTATATAATATATGACATATTATTTAAATTTGAAGATTGATTAATTAATATTTTCATTCAAAAATCTATAAACTTAGATCACATACAATAAGAGACAGATATTTTCGGAAAATCAATTTACTGGATTCAGTGGATCCTCAAAACGCTAATTTCTGCTGAAATCATACAAGAACTTCCTCTATCCGCACAATATTTGTGTGGCATATCTTAAGCTACGTTTCCATGCTCATATAACTTGTACAAATTTGCTTGTAGGAACAATTTAATTGTAGACAAGTTTGTGGAAATTATATTTGAACGTCAGAATAGATGTTTGAAGTCGTCATTCTTTCCACAAAGTTGTTTAAGCTTAAACGTGAGCATGCAACTCTGACGACAAGACGTAACGTGTATTGTAAATAACTTTGTCCCATTTTTTATGCAACATTTGATGCAAGCGTTTGTCAAGTTGTCGTTTGAACTACGACTTAATCGAGCCCTTTGTGACGCTTTAGGCTGTTAGTACCAAAACGTTCCGCATTCGAAATACTAAATTTAAAGCCCGACGATGCGTAAAACTTTGTTACGCGAAACGCGTCCCGGTCGGAACAAAACGCGAAAAACAATTGAATAAAATTCGGTATCAGTCCGCATCGTCGGGCATTATTAGCTCGGGCAATTCCATTTTAACGGGCTATTAATTTCCGAAAATTTATTTTTAATTGTTCCCCAGACAGAGTCATTAAATTGTCCTGAAACATGCATCAAACTATTTACGATGCACAAATTTACGGCCGATTTTAATTAAATAAGGTATAAACAAGCGGCTTTCAATTTTGGACGCCCTATATTTTGTCCCTATTTTAGGCCGCGTTAATAAATTAATAATTAACAATAGGTTGGCGATGCGCGAATAATAGATTTGCGGACGTGTCGCGTTTATTTTTGCCCGTTGGTAGGCCGCGAACGGGGCAAAAAATATGAGCCGATTGTTTTTGACCGGGACCCGTCGTTTATTTGAATTATTTGCATTTATATTGGGGCACCGGTTCATATTTCCAGTGTTATAGAACTTGCGCGTGCTGGGGAGGAAGGGGGCTGTTAATAAAATTTCGAATGTGAAATGCATTATTACGCCTATATGGGCCTCCAGCGTTTTTGACCAAATACGTGTTAAATGATTAATTTAGTTTTTTTTACTACAACACTATCAGTATTTGATCCTGTATTTGTATCAAATTTTTACAGTTGTTCGAAAAGTACTTAATTGTGATTAATATGTAGTTAATGTGTAATAACAAAAATATCTGGGGTGGCGCGACTATATTGTGGACACACTGAAGTGTCTGAATACTTTTGCAATTATTCAATTTTGTTAAGACAGAGCCAGACAGAACAGCCGCTCTGGACCCCACCTCACGGCAGTTCCTATGACATAGTGACATTTGTCATACTGACATTTAATGTCATGTCAGTGTCACTGACGTTTGTCAAAATCTGACAATTTGGAACACAGCGACGAAGGCTGTGGATTCTGTCAAGCTGCTTCATAAACTCTTATAGCCCTGATCTGTAAATTGGTATAAATATTTAAAGTCACGGTAGGATGAACACTCGGTCAGGTATCAGTTAGGTCAAAATCGGATGTATTTCTCAGAAGACGCATTTAACATTTGCCACTTCGTCCCCTGGTAATTCTAAATATGTTAGAATTTTCCAGAAATCATTGCAATGGATTCAGGGGACCTCAAAACGCGTATTTTCGCTGAAATCTCGACATTTTCTTTTTCGTCGATTACAATACTTTTCTTCTAGGTACTAGTCGGAAAGTAAAAATAAAATTTATTCAGAAGTCTAAGTTTTAAACACACACACAAAAATTGCAAAAGTTATTGGCTGATACCTGACCGAGTGTATCAGTTAGGTCAAAATCGGATGTATTTCTCAGAAGACGCATTTAACATTTGCCACTTCGTCCCCTGGTAATTCTAAATATGTTAGAATTTTCCAGAAATCATTGCAATGGATTCAGGGGACCTCAAAACGCGTATTTTCGCTGAAATCTCGACATTTTCTTTTTCGTCGATTACAATACTTTTCTTCTAGGTACTAGTCGGAAAGTAAAAATAAAATTTATTCAGAAGTCTAAGTTTTAAACACACACACAAAAATTGCAAAAGTTATTGGCGATCAAATTTTTATAATCGTGTATTTCTGTTGACTTTCTGTTAACTTAATGTACCAAAGTTCCTAAATATAGTTATCGATTTATCTTTTAATATTTGTAACTCCATTAATATGTTCTTTGTGCTTTAAATCCTTAAGCTTGACTGGGCCATTGAAACGTAATTTATTGAAAACACTTATGTTAAATAACTCGATTCTTTTAATAATTGCAAAGTATCAATAACATGTAGGAAGCGCTTTCGCGCGGGAACAACCGCGCGTCGCTCAACATGGTAGCGTTTGGCCGCGCCGCGGTTTAAGGCTTTAATTACTGGATATCTGATTAAAGGCAAAAACTAACTGGGTTCTTTTTCTTGAACCTTGTGGACACATTTTCTAGCTGCTTAACTGACACTTCTAAGCTTCTAACATTTAATCAGTGCTGATAAAGCAAAACGACTCAAATCAAACAAAACGAAACACTTCTCAAAACAATAAATCTATTAATAATTACCAATCAACAATCCCGTTTGGTGGGTTACAAAAAACATTAATGAAGCTTTGAACATAGACAGACACACCTTTTAGCAGAGACACCAATAAACAATTCTATTTTAAAATGAAATGCGAGACAAGTTGAAAAGACTTACGGATTATAATCACTCCCTTGCCTAGGTCCGCGTCTAAAGGACGCCGGAAGTAACAACATCTTAGCCAATTGCAACGCTTCAAATTTAAACTCATTACACACACGTGAAAATTTCCCCATTTGTGTCCAAGTTAGTGCCGGACCCTGTATATGTAATATGTATGTATGTATGTATGTCGGTGAACACAATAATGTCCTAACGGTACAAAGGATTGGGTTGAAATTTGCCATGCGTATTTAGAATTACCCGGGGACGCACCGGATTGATTTTGGCTATAGTGTGACAACCGGAAGTGGAAAATGTTACATATGTTCTCTTAGGGATTTATCTGATTTTGACCCGATTGATACCAGCTCAAACTCCAGTGACTTGAATATAGTATACTAATTTACAAATCAATGAAATGAGCAGGTTAGGCGCTATGAATGTTTATAGAAGCAGTTTGACAGAATCCATAACCTTTGTTGTCAGTTGCCACTGACATGACATGACGTTGTGGCCACTTAGCATATTTTTACGTTGGAACAGACCTATTTTGATGCAGAGCTGTAAGACCTGACGCATTAACTCGATTTACTCGACTGTCAAACAGACTCAAATAACATAAACCTGTCAACTGCTAACTTTTTAGTACATGCTCCTTATTTCTAATCTTCATTTTAGCACAATTTTTATTTAACATTACACAAACCACTGTTTTAAACCACATATTTATTATATTGGTATAAAATACATCCAGTGGCCACGTTATTACCCTATTTAAAAAATCAAACACTATCCTATGCGAGGGCGTACGATAAACAGCAATTACTGTTAACAAAACAATCAAAGGCTGATGCAAATCCACCGCTGCCTGTTTGTTGTTAGCATTGGCGCGGTATTATTGCTATTCCATTATACAACATTCCACGGACAACAATGTGATGATTAATTAAATTTTACACGTTTAATTATGTGGGAATTGGGACATACACAAGTCCTAGTATTATTTTCGATTATTTACAGCCTCTGAATTAATTAATTTTATGATGTCGTGGTGAGTGCAATTGGCTTATAGTATAGTGTAGTATACACTTATTTCAACAAATCATAAAAAAGTTGACGATAAAACTGAGCATCTTGTGCTTCAACTTTAATAGACTCAAGACCACCTCTATCTTAACAATAAAAACTCTTGTTCGAATACATTTAATGCTGATTGTAGTGTCGATTGTGTCAATTACCAGTCGATGGTGTTGCGTCGCTAAGCCAGTTGTTCTGAGTGCAAATTATAATTAGTTATTACCTTCCTCTTCGGCTGTGTTTGCTTCTTGTTGAAGAGGGTTACCGAAACCACTACTACGCCAAAACGTGCGCGGCGATTATGTAAATAGAAGCGGTGAGGGTCTCGTCGCCAAATTTGTATTCATACCTTGGCCAGGTCATCGAATTGTGCATACAATAGGGCCCGATATCGGCCCACCAATGGTAATGATATTGTAAATTGTGATCCACTTCGATAGCGGTAACACCACTTTAGATTCCTCTCGGACGAGTGTTGAAGTTACGCAGTTTTGTTTTGCTTCATTCAGGTGGAATAGGATGGGTATTGATCATTCTTACGCCATGTTGATCATTTATAAAGAAAATTTCGTTTTATTGCGAACAGCAACGTAGCGGATGGTTTCAGATTTATATTCTTGACGACTCCTCGTATAATTGTGGAGTTATTATCTGACCACTATTTAACTATTCTGCACAGTATAAAACTTAGATAAAATAACTATTTTTTTTATTGTAAGGTAATCGGTAAAAATTGCATTCTGGTTACCCTCAGGGTCCGTATGCCAAAGAATAATTCAGATTTAGAGCTCGGACGGCGTAATCGATATAATATAGCTCATATTCCGCTTCGTAAAGCACTTCCCGGTTGGGTGGATCGCGCAGCTTGTCATTCACATGGTGGGCGTCATCTCCTGCGGCTGGAGACCGCCTGGTCCACTCGGATTTTCAAACGAGTGCCTTGCAACGGACACACTCAAAGGGTGCGGCAGGAGGACATTGGGAGGGCTTGGGGGACCTAGTAGCAAAAGGGGGGCAGCCAGCGTCGCGTGATCTTGTCAGTAGCCGGCAGTGTTTAATGATGCCGACCGCTTGATCCCCCACTTCTACTGTTGACGGACACAACGCGGAGAGGGGGCCAAGAGCTCAAACAGACAACGCAACGGGCGATCACATGGTCCGAACGTTTCGAGTCCACCGCAAATGTTTACCCACGAACTCAAACTAGGTGCTCCTCACTAGTACTAGAAGCTCTGCAGAACAACCACCAGCGCGGCCCATTGATCACCTTGTTTGCTGATACGGCCATTTGGAAGCGGCTCGTGTCCTCTCGGCACCATTACGTACGGTAACAGGCGGCGGTATATCACAGTTATAGACAATAAAGTAACCCGTTTCGCCTCACTGTTAAGAATATTATTGTGAGATAAATCCGACGACGCCGGCAATTGCACTCTGTTCCTTCTACCGTATCCCAGTTTCTATTTAGAGTGGAATTATGTAACCGATTCCGCTTGGGGTGGAATTGCTCCCGGTGGATCTTAACGGCAAACACGGCGATTTCTGGAAGGTCTTACCGGTGATTTGTGAGCGTGGGGTCCCCTACGAGCAGATGTCCAGCGATAATATATCACGTTGTGTAATCCGTTCGTTTCATGAACTTATTTATTCGGTTGCAAATGAGCTTACCCTCAGAGAGGGAGATCTCAGTTACCACGGACACCATGCAGAGGATGCCATCATATTAAGGGCGACTACATGTTAAATCCCCTTCTAGAAGACAAATTACAGTTTGACCACAAATTTTCGTCGAATGTACATTTTCTTTATTTTTATTTTGTAGAGTATAATTACAGTTCACAAACTTCTTGTTTGTATGAAAGTTTGATGGGTGTATTGTCGAATTACGCAGTTCCACGTCACGTACTCGACGTAATACAGTTCGGAATGTATCTATGATAAATTTTGAAGGGGTGGGGGTGGGCTGGCTAGACTCGCCAAGAGAGTTTCGGAGACAAATAGTTCCACTCTGGGCTGTGTTAGAACCGCAGAGATTCGTGGCATTATATGGAAACTCTGAACTCCGGGGCATGGAACATTTATGTACCGCTTAGATTATTACTGCTGTAAGTTGGGCGATTCTATCTATCCCTGCTTGAATTCTAACATAATAGTGTAGTCGCTACCGACATCGACCAGCTCTGGCGTAACCAAGGAATAAGCAAGCGGCCCCAGGCCGCGTATAGTTTGGAAACAAGACGCTGGAATAACAAATGAGAAGGACGTATCGACTTCCACCAATACTGTAATTTACAAATATGCATGTATGTATAGCAAACGTTTAAGAAGTTTATCATAACCAGGACGCGTTCATATTGCAAGTGGTCCTCCACCATGTCTCTTACGCACAAAAGTAACACGAAAAATAGCTCTATTTTAAAGTAGATACCGAAAAATTAGATAAAATATACAATTTATTAGAAAAAAGCCGTAGGCCGTTGGACTTACAAAGTAACCAACGATCATAAAAAGACCTGTGTGAAGATTTAGGGATTTTTATATTTATCAACTTATGAAGTGAAAAACTCTCTGGAAGGTAATTGTACTGCGAAGGTACTGCGTTATATTACTTTTCATTTGGTGGGGCGGGTGGCTCTACCGATAGAGCGCTGCTCTCCTGTTAGGAAGTCTTGGGTTCAAATCCAGGCATTAGCTTGAAGATCCTCGTCCCACCGCCTTTCGCAAGGTGCGTAAAACCCTGGCTGCCGGCAACCAGTTGAACACCTCTGGTTGTCGTTATCAAACAGTATGATAAAATCGGTAAGCACAAAGGGCAAAGGGCCAAGAATGGCCACGTGCAGCGGAATAAACCGCACCCAAAACCACTACATACATATTTTTCTTTTCACGTTAATTGCGTGTCAGTTGTAAATGTAAAATGTCACCATCTTCCACTTTATATGGAATAAGGTTTTTTTATAAGGTGAACTTGAGTTAGCTAATTTTTAACTAGTTTTGTCCAAAGTTTTTCTATCTGCATACATGTATTACATACATACATCATCCCATGATGAGAAGAGTCGCAAATATTTGATGCGCAGGCGCAGGTTGAAGTAGAGGTATTCGGGCTCCCCCAATATGCGGGAACAACGACAAGGAAAATATTTAAACAACGGTATGGGAAGTTTGGAATAAAGCACTTTCGATGGGCTTGGCTGACTGCACGGTCCCCCGAACTCGACATAGCGCCAACATCTGTGGCTCGCTCCAGAATGCCTTTTGTTTGGACTCGTGCGACGAAAATAAACGACCCAATTCCCTCCCAATTGTAACGCATTTGCGATAAGTTACACCCTTAAAGCGATTGACCTTATTTATGTATACCTTATCTATTATGTGCCATGTGTACCTCAAATTAAATTCAAATACTGCGTCGTCCAGTAGGTAGTTTATCAATTATCTTGTATTTCCTCAAAATACATATCCAGGGTTAAAGGGATGGGATAATAGATAGTGGTAATAAAAAGCGATGGCTAGGAATGTTACAACGAAGACCGACCGAAGGCTTGGAGGGCTGATACGAGAGGTTATGAATGGGAAAAAAATTGAAGGGGTATTATCGGACCCTTTGTCCGGGAGATCCCCTTTTCCTGCTGTTTTCTTAAACCCGGCGATAGATTTACAATATAAAACACTTGTTTCGTTCAAATCGCACTGTGAACCTTTCCTGGTCCTCCCATTCTATCGCGCCTTTTTTTATCTATCGACGTAATCTATCTATCGTCGTCTTGTGCATGTTTGTTGGTCTGGGTCTGTCGAAATTGTTTCAGTGTTTGGATAAATCATATTTCTATTCAAGTTATTACAGGTCCCCACCTATACAGAAACATTAATCTTCGATAATCCTTGGATAATCAATTACTCGTCAGTTAATCGTCCTTTAATAATCGGCCAATCCATTTCAAATCAAGTGCTTCGCTCGCGTCAACATTGTATCCTGTGGATTATTATCGAAACGGCTTGAGTTCTGACATCTCACGTTGTCGCACAGTGGTTATTTTATCCATTCTAGGACGTAATAATTCAGACCATCTTAATGTCACTGATAACGCCGGCACTTGTGTTTTTAGAAATGTAATAGTCTGAGTAGTCTACAACAGGAATATTTTGATTTAACGCTTATAGATTCATCTTGTACTTAGATACCCAATTCATTCAAATTTTTATATAGTCCAAACATTTTTACTATAGAATCAGTTGTAAAATTCAACGATCAGATCAAAATATACGATAAACAGCAATATTACATGTGACCAATTTATCAGGTACTAGATTAGGCAAAATGACCACTGTGTGTCGATGATTGGATGACCTGTTAAATGATCATCATCAGTCACCTCTCGAACACTCGTATAAATACTTTCATCATATCATACCTTGATCGTAGTGGACCACTCGCGATGGATCCCTCTAGTGGTCGGACAATGAATCTTCGATGCGTGCAAAATACACGTGTAAATGATTTATCGCGCCTGCATACATCAAACATCGCATCTTGTTACCATAAATCTCTCCTGTGTGGTGGCTGCCGTGTTGCAACGCCGCCACCGCCCGGTTTATGAGGGTAGCGGGCGGCTCATATGTGTTATCCCAGCGTCCCCTCTACCGCACAGGTCTTTTTTATACCGGCGATCAATCTAAACCTCTGTACCTGAGCTGAGAGCTACCTCGATCAATTTTAAATTTGTTTTGATGGAGTATCCTGTGTCATTTGATTATTTATTTAGTGTTTCGCATACAAATCATATAGGCAGGCAATCAAAATCTACAGACAAAATAGCGCCATGAATTTTCCACACTGACATAGTCTGTTGTAGTTAATCTTGTTCTTATTCGAAGACTCTTCAGTCTTCATTGATCCGTAACGTCAACGATGCGCTTGTATTGCTAAGAGCTTGTTTAGAACTTTGCATCACCAAGTAAAAGACCGGTGTTTTCATGGATCTAAAATTCGTTAGAGTGAAAGATCTGTTGCTCCATAACAGTGTAACAAAAGGCAACACAGTCGTGACGTTTTGAAAATCGAACCCCCAACAAAACAATTACAGAGCGTCCGCGTCCGTCGCCCGGAATCTCACCCCCATCAATCAGTTGATATTAATTGAAAGAGTGAAAGTCGCCAGTCATTTGCGTGATTGCTCGATCACTCCAGCCCCTATAGAGGGGGCAGGTATTACATCGCTCTGGTCCTGTGTGGCAGCATCGCTGCTTTCACCCCTTATCCTGTGACACACAATGCGGAGGGGTTGCTTTGTTGTCAGGATGCCTTAATACGAATCCGAATATTGGAGCAAATATGAATGCCATCATCTCTCCTGTCATGGCAACACAATTCGGATGATCCATGATAGGCAGCTATAGTTTTGTTTGCCCTAGTTAGGTATTGGTCGATGTCCTTTCATTGTTTCAATTTAATTATATGCCATTAACAATAGTGTTTTTTTCCGAATATTTATTCTTTGGGTAGTAAAACATAAGATCCCTTTTCTTAAAATTAAGACATGTGTTAATAGTGATAAACTTCTTTACGATATGTAAAGTCATTTCTACTATAGGTTATGAAATATCCTGTTCGTATGAATCTGGTTCGATAAGATATACGGTCATATATTGTAATGTGAGCTATATATGTAGATTGGAAGTGAAGATTAGTGTCCAGGCGCCTGGAACTGGCCTGTGGACGTAATCCATTTAATTTTTTCATTACATCTGCACAGCTCGAGCTTCCTGTTAGTTTCAGATCGATAAAACCGGTATGGAATGTAATTAAGTACGTGTCAGGAAAATTTACGCGGTCATTTTATCAAAAGTGGAGGTTGTTTGTTCTAAGGATATAAGCTAATGAATTTTCCTGAGGGCTTTAACAAATATTAATAATGACCACTTCCTCTGCATTCTGTTTCAGTTGATGGAATATATTGATACGAATGGCGTTTTTGTTCTTTTAGCAGAACAAAAAATGAAAAAAATATCAAAAGTTATTCAAGTTAGTATCAAAAAGATTCGTTCTTGTGTTTTTATATTTCATCGTGTTAAACTTATCAAACTAGCAAGCATAAAAATTGAGAGAAAAATCCTTTGCCATTTTCTTCAACAAATCGATTTTTAAACATTCATATAATCATAATTAGCGTAGTTTTGGGGCTTTTATTTGATAAGAAAATTAATGTATCACAGGCGATTTATAACCGAAAACCTATGCACATACCATCATTCCACATTAATTTAAGGAGTTTTATATTAATTTCTTTTAATTTTCATCAAAAACATTGTTTTTTTGCACCTTGGTTTAAAATAAGCGTAAGAAATATTCGCCACTCCGTGGAAATTCTTGGAATTTTGACAAAGACATAATTAGTTTTAATCGCACCATTGTAACGTAACATTTGTCACATCTTTTTGACATTAATTATACGGTATTTACATATGTGTACCGTGGTCATAAAATAATATTAAATATTATGTTATGTCAGTGGACACTGCCGTTTATCAGAATTTTCCAATTCGCAACCATAGCGACTAAGGCTGTGGATTCTGTCAGACAGTACAGGTGTCTCACGGAACTGGTTCATTAGAAGTTTCTGACGTTTCACTTGTTCGATATCCTTTAAATTTGGTAATGGTATTACATTCCATCTGAACTTTCAATCTAAAATACTTTCAGTTCCACTGCCACTTCCGGTCACCGGAAGTCGACATCAACTTTGTTATTTTAAATGGAATACTATATTTTTTATGTCAAATTTGAATTCTGCGTATCAAAATGCATTGATTTTTGTCAAGGTTCCCTATACCTAAATGTCACCGTTTTTTAGTTATTTTAATTTTTCTATAATTTTCGGGGTGAAGGTTATTGTTGAATATCTCGGTTAATATTAAAGCTACCACTTTCATATTTTGGTAGGGAGCTACTGTAAGGGCGTACAATTAGAAAGGTATCTATGTTTACGTTATATCGTGTACAGTGTTCAGAATCGTGTTCAGAATGTAAAAATCCATTTCGACATTTTGAAATGTCAAAAACTCATTTTTTTCAAATGAAACACGCTGTATATGAATACACCATTGGAAAGAGAATTGTTTTGTCTATCAATCGATATTAAGGTTCCCTATACGTATCCTCTGTAGTTCTTGAGATATTACTATCTTTGCAAAAATGCATTCACAGCTGTTGATTTTTTATCAGGTAGATTAATATTTTGGGTATTATTATTATTTATAAATTTGTGCAAGGCTTAAGTAGGAGAAAAAGTATTTCCTATGACGTAAAGTACGTGTTTAAATAAGTGTATTTTTACTTTTACGTGATCAAAATACAACTATTCATTTTATTCTGAAATTCTAATAGCAAGCTGTGAAATTCATTTTTACATTTATCTGTTTATTGGCTTGTTGTCGTTTGCTGACAACGCAACTGCTTCTTTTCCTAAAATCTTAACATTGTGAAAATGAATAATGGCGGAGATTACTCCAATAGTGATATTTTAAACATATTTTATATTCACGGAGAGTGTGGAAAAATTGTGGAACGAACATGCCGGACATTTAACGGAAGATATCCACACCTACCGCCTATGACGAAACGCAAATTCAGAAAAATTGAAAATAATTTTCTGCAACATGGAATAAAAACTAAGAAAACAGTTGAAAAAAACATCACAAAGAATGAAGACAACGAAATTAATGTTCGCGCTTATTTTGTAGCTTTTCCAAAAAGCTCGACGAGAGCCGCTTCCATTGATTTGGGTAGGTCCTAACCTAAATTTGTACGCATCTACCAACATATTTTTTTTTGCATTTGTTGGGTCTATCACGTGCATCCATCCACAGAATTTTGAGAAACCACAAAATGCATCCCTACTCATTTAGCATCTTGCAATTTCTCCACCCAGACGATTACGCTAGGAGGACAGAGTTTTGCGAATTTTTACTAATAAAGATACAGGAGGACCCATTATTTTTATCTAAAATCATTTGGAGTGACGAATCAAAATTTTCAAGGGAGGGAATAATTAATAGAAAAAATTTACATTATTGGGCCACCGAAAATCCCAAAGTTGTCAGGGAGTCAAAATTGCTGGTATCAAATGGATGGTGCCCCGGCGCATTCATCGCATACTGTTTCAATGCAGTTGGATCAGATGTTCGACGACAGGTGGATCGGGAATAGAGGACCCTGGCGGTGGCCACCACGTTCCCCAGATTTGACGCCGTTGGACTTTTATTTCTGGGGTCAATTAAAAACCGGGGTCTACTCTACACCTGTAAACACTCGGCAGGATCTTTTAAACCGAGTAGTGACAACTATTAACGGTCTTCAGCGTGAAGAAGTGCTAAGAGCTACGACAATCGAAGTTAAAGAAAGAATACTTAAGTGTTTAGAACAGCATGGGGGACACATAGAACATTTGTAACATAACAAAATAAAGTATTATAACTATTGATTGAAATTAATCTTCCTTTTATTTCATCGCGTCACACCGTTCATCTACTTTTCAAAATAGCGCCTTCTTGATGGCGGTACCCCTACCTAGATTTCTCTCATTACATGTATGTCATGTGGTTTCCATAATTTGTGGTTCAATTTCTATTTCATTTCAATAAATGATATTAATGGATTACAAGTTTCAGATGCCAACGTCAGATAAATTTTAATAGATTTCAGAAAAAGTTTGTCATATCTCAAGAACTACAGAGGATAAGTATAGGGAACCTTAATATCGATTGATAGACAAAACAATTCTCGTTCCAATGGTGTATTCATATACAGGGTGTTCCATTTGAAAAAAATGAGTTTTTGACATTTCAAAATGTCGAAATGAATTTTTACATTCTGAACACCCTGTACACGATATAACGTAAAAATAGATACCTTTCTAATTGTACACCCTTACAGTACCTCCCTACCAAATATGAAAGTGGTAGCTTTAATATTAACCGAGATATTCAACAATAACCTTCACCCCGAAAATAGCGAAAATTATAGAAAAATGAAAATAACTAAAAAACGGTGACATTTAGGTATAGGGAACCTTGATAAAAATCAATGCATTTTAATACGCAGAATTCAAATTTGACATAAAAAATATAGTATTCCATTTAAAATAACAAAGTTGATGTCGACTTCCGGTGACCGGAAGTGGCAGTGGAACTGAAAGTATTTTAGATTGAAAGTTCAGATGGAATATAATACCATTACCAAATTTAAAGAATATCGAAGAAGTAAAACGTCAGAAATTTCTAATGAACCAGTTCCGTGAGACACCCTGTATATATATATAAACATTTATAGGTCCTGAGCCATTCATCATATTGATCTGTAGATTGGTATACATATTTTTTAAAGTCACTTGAGGATGAGCTGGTATCAGTTTGGTCAAAATCGGATTAATCTCTAAGAATCGTCGCCATTTAAACACCCATGATCAGTGTTCTTGTAAAAGTCACTTATTTATCAACTCTATTTTCAACATTATTCTACAGTTTTTTTTTGTAATTTTTGCCAAGCAAAGTTCCAAAATGAACATAAAATCCTGTTTTACGCAAACATGCCAATTTGACCAGAACACGTATTTAACGCGTATTACGAAAAACGCGTATTTTTGCTGATATCACATTTTTTTTTCGTCGATTACAATACTTTTCTTTTCTAATGATCTAGGTTGTTAGTCTAAAAGTAAAAATTGTATCAGCTAGGAAGAATTTGGATGAATTTATCTAGAATCATCAAAATCCACAAAAAATCGATATTGTTATTGCTGAAGAAATATTTTGAAATTTTTAGTTTACTACTAAAAGGTCACAGGACGAACTGCGTCTCTGTCTCTCAAGGGGGCGCGTCAGTGACCCCTTGGTATGTTATACTAAACGTACAGGTCATATTCTGTCGAGGCCATAAATTAAAGAACTGTCAATTTCCAGTGAAAATTGGTACTAAAGAGTGACTAAAAGCGACAACATGTAAAACATGGGTAGTAACAGTTATTTCCAGACCATGTATCGCCGCGAACCAGGCATCAAACTTTGAACAATTTTACGAACTGCGTCGTTAAATTTATCTGCCGCCGTAAATCTCAAATGTTTACGGGGGATCTCACCCCGAAAAGTAACTTTTACAGCGCCATCTTTCGGCCAACTGCAGCGAACGGGGCACAGTTTGAAATCCCATTTGTCAAAATCAGCAATGCAAAACTCGTCTGCAGATAATGTCATGTACGACGGGTGCAGTAACTTTTTCTAGTGAGAAAAGGGGACGATGCCACGCGCGCCCTCTGGTGGTGGTGGTTTGGCTGTTCGTTCGTTCGGTGACTAAGTTTGGTGATTCCCAGGAGCCGATAAAACTCTAGGAGTCGATCGTAAAGCTTGAGACATATCTCCGTGATTTCGGGTTTCCAATTTAAACTGTAACAAACACCGCATTTAGCGGGAAACGGCCGGCGGTTGAGACGGTAGCGGCGGCTGAAAGTTGCTGGCGCTAAAGCGAGAACGGATTGTCTGGATGTTAGGAATCGCCTTTGGTGAAAACTTACCGCCACCGCAAGACCTCCTCTTAACGATCAAGCCAACTCTGTAGAACTGTAGAGCTACGATGACACGGGAAATTTTTACTGTTACCACCGATGGACTTCCAGCTATAATCGGAAAATCCTGAGCTAAAATTTGAAGTGACTGAGTTTGATTTAACGAACAAGAGTTCGCATTGGAATTTACCAAAGTCGAAAATTATACTTTTGGGAAGTAAATTAAAACAGTTTTATTGTTACATTAGACAATTTATTAAGTTTCACCTTTTTTTTCTAATGGAAAATTACGTAGCTTAAAAAAATTGTGTCTAATATTGTGTAGAATGACAAAATGATTTGTTCAAATATCAAGCATATCTTTTGATACCACGGACGACACGTATGATACGGAAATAGCACGAAGCGATACGCTTATTTCACAAAGATTGTATAGTTATTTTATACTGGCTGTTGAATTAATTCAAAGGATGCAGGTTATCACTAACTGTTCCAAAAGCATTTTCAATCTATTTTAATCGGTGTAGGCATTAACCACATGTGCTCAAACAATATTGTCCTTAACTTTGACCTTCGATGTTTCAGTTATTAAGAAAAATAGAATAATTTGTGCACTTAACTCAAACCAGTCAAACCCTGTATAAATTAGGCATTGTGTAAAATCATCATAAAAAAAAACAATGCAGAGGCTGTGTTTATAGTATCGGAGCGGGGTCCTCTCACTTAGTACGTGGCGGTGTACATTACATTATGTATGTACATACATCGCTTTATGTATGAAAATATGTATAGCAGTTTGTACGCAAGTGACACTGTGCGGTATTTATATCATACATGGTGTCGTCTCTATGAGGATGCACTCTATGAGACTACAATGATCGAGGATATGGTGAAAAAGAAATGAAATGAATGAATGTGCTTCAGATATTAGTCTCACATTTAAGCCATATTAAATACATACGTTCCCTCTAAACGCCCGAAGGTCGAGAGGAATGTAAATATTTTAAGTTAACACAAATGTAGTGAAGCTTTGGAGCGAGGTTCGGTGCTTGTTCTGCAAATGAGTGACGGCCACAGCAACCTTACAAGTGTCAATATTAGCGCACTCTCGCTTTGACCTTTCCTTCGGCTTCGTACGGGGTGAGTCAGGTGTATCAAAGTGCGTACCGGGGGATGCTCGAAAACTTTTTCAACCCCGCCGCGACGGCAACGATCCTTAAACACCGGAAAATCAACAAAACTCGAAGCGGTTATGCTAAATTTCAGCATCGAAGCCTTAATAAGTAATTTCGAAATTCAATTCAGGGTTTAACCGGCGAGGAAGTAATTAATTAACCGCCGGAAATGAAGTTGGCAACGCCGAAGGGAAAAGTGTTTATGCAGGAATTAGAAGTGCGACCATTTTAGTGGATATGACTTAAAGAGAATTTTAGCAAATGATTCGTCGATTCATTCAATATGTTTAACGTGGAAGCCCATCGTTATTTTTAAGCGTATACATGTGCTACATGGCGCCACCTATCATACTTACAACAAAATGATTACTATAATATGTTACCTTGAGTTTCAGATTAATACTTATCAGATTCGAAGACAAAATAATGATTCATTTTCTTGTATCAGGGAAATTTATCTTTATCGGTAACCCGCAGTAGGGTGATAGTTCTCCCAACGACCACAAGATACCAGCTCATCATAGCGAAATTATTCTAGACATTTTTTTCACAAAACATGGCATTACTAAATTTCACGTTCCAAACGATTGTACATAAATTTGTCAGGAGCTAAAAACCATAGGTCTGACATCGGGGGTCAGACAAAAATATAGACGTGCAAAAAGTTAAATATTTTCCAATTCCCAATTCAAGTACTGATTTTTAACGTATTTATTTGCAGCGAAAGAAACAAATTAGTTACTTGAAAACAACTGTTCGCCTTCCCACACATCTCTGACGTGCATTAACGACGCCGACGTCCTACTTTTATCATGAATTGAAGTAATAATTAATAAAGTACTACGTTTTTGTGCATTATATTGGAGGGTAGACTGTTACCTTAATCACGTGAGAAATAGAAAATACTCCATGAAATGACTCAAAAGATCAGTCTGATAAGTTAATTGTGTGTTTAAGCTATGGATAATTGTATATAGTAGGATTTGATGCAAATATTTTCTGCGACAATTCAAACTTTGACTTTGGAATCAACGAGATTTCCTTGTGAATATTTCAGGTTGTGAAGTGAAATAGCCGAATTTCTTTATGCAGCGAACCGCTCTCTCGCAAATCCTATGAGATATCTTCTAATCCTTAATCCTTATTCATGACTGCTCCCGCCTTAATGCCATTTCGTTGAGTAGCAGCGAAACCTTTGTTCTGGAGATTAACTTTGTATTTGTAATATTTATGCGCGAGAGTCGGTCGGACGCCGTTTCTGCTGCCTTTCACCGTTCAGGCATTGTTTATTCGTACCCTTAGCTCTTGTTGCCATCGCCGCCGCTAGCCTGCTACGTCCCAAAACTTAACGACCGATGCCTCGATATTGGCATGTTTCGAACCTCCCTCATTGATGCTTATTCCCAGGCACGTTCGGATTATTCGGAAATATTGTCGTGGCAAGAAGTCAAATTTAGCGTGACCGTTGTATTTCTTGGGATATTCACGAAACTTTTACTTAGGTTTTCAATATAAAATATTTGTTGTATAATCCGTTGTACTATTTGGGTGTTATCGTATTTACAGTTGTTCAATGCATAGAGACAGTTTCCAAAAATCATTGCAATGGATTCAGGGGACCTCAAAATGCGTATATTAGAAATCCCGGTTTCTTTCCGTTACTTACAATAATTCTTCAAGGGGACATTGGCGGAAAGTAATAAACAATGGCACGGTTTTTGAAGGCGAATTGTAGTATTGGCAAATGAGGTAGAAGTGGCATAAGAATTGTTGAGGGCCAACTGTGACCTAGGTGCAGCGGAAACAACCACGACCAAAAAAGGGGCTACGCTTCTACGACGTCAGCTCCACATTACGTTGGTGGCCATGCAGTTAAGCAATAGCAAGAGGCATCATCTTCATTAGACTGAGAACAACGATGCTACTAACTCACTGACTGTCTCCTCAAAAAGTTATTCAACAAATGAACGCCCTTGGGTTGTTGTTATGACACGAATTCAGTATGGACCAACTGTGGCCTAAGTGCAGTGAGAAAAACACACCCAAAATCCATCACTGGACGAGTAGTTTTGCAATAGTAAGAGACAACTTCAAAGTACTAAGAACTGCCAACCTTCTTTCTGAATAAGTCCTTTCGTTGTTGATCAAAAAAATACGTCGACTCAGAATACGTCAACGAACAAAGATAAAATTTATAAGCTCTCAACGCGAGATTGCGCGATAACAGAAAAACAAAAGGCTGGGGACCCAGTATACTCCCAGGGGCAATGATTTTCCAATACTTTGGACGAGTAGGAGAGTCGATAAAAGATAACGTCTGTCAAAAACATGGAGTCGACGCCCTCACCGCCTATGCCACTCACTCAATTTGGTATTCAGCTCGTGTTTTGCAACAACAGCGCAATTTTAATCGGAGCGATTTTGATGGAGGGTGCTTCTGCCGATGGTCCTATAGATAAGCCACTGAAAACTAATGAATGCAGGAGTCCTTACGTTTTGTAGGCAGTTAGAAATTAAAATTTAAATTTTACGATCCGACTCAAAAATGCGAACCCTCCGAATGTGGAGAATCTCTTATCTTGGTCGGTGCTTACCCTCGCGCCATAATCTGCAAATATTTAAACGTCGTCCTTCTGGTTTCTTTCGGCAGTGTGAAGGGTTTAATGGCTGAGACCGTTATTAAAAAATTCTACGGTTTAATTGCCTTGTTTTTCCGGGTGTATCGTGTTTTATTGTCGACGCCATGACGACGGGAAACGCCGCGACGGACGCCGACGTCGTCCTTTGTCTCGTTTACGGCGGAGATACCCTCTCTCCTTTATTATTCAGCCTTTAAATATTTGAAGCTGAAAAATTACTCTTCTTCTTTGGGACGCTTCACATTTAATATGAAATTTTCAATGATGAATTATGTATTTCGTTTTTTTCGCCTCAGAAATTTTAATTAACTGTATTTTACTTGATGAACTCGATGTAAAAATTTAGTCCTTCGTCATTGCTAAAGTGATAATGTTCTTTTTTTGTTCTAGGTAAGTCGAATTAATAAGATGGAGAGAACTTATGGACGAAAAATGATGTATGTATGCTTATTACTTTTAGATTCTCAGGTCTGTGTCTCACATATTGTTGAATTTATTTGTTTGTGTGAGTGAAATTGGTACTGAAACACCAAATGTCATCCTCATAATTTTGTAAAACGTCCTATTGAAACTTCTTTAATAAGTTTCAAAAAATACTTCTCAAAAATCAAAACTGCCTGTTCAGAATGCCTTTGCTTGCAAAATTTTTATTGCCTTCTACCAGAGAATTATCGGCCTATCCGTGGTTTTTCATATTTTGCCGGTAGGTTGTCCTTAATACCGGACAAGAGTAGCAACTTACTTCTTTTAGATTCTCAAGACTGTTGTTCTATTTCAAAACAGACAAGCAATTCATAGCGAAAAGATACGTTTTATAAAAAAAATAGAGCTTGAATGAGTTTCCGAATGGAATGGAAAATGTATGTTGCTCAAGGAAGGAACACAATAATTGTTAAGATCATAGATGTGGTCATAACGCAAAACTTATAAAACCCCTCAACATGCTAGGATATGTAATAAAATCTTGTGCTATGAGAGTTGTTTTCATAGCAAACTAGAAGTAAACGTAATGGTGGACATAGCGTAAATTGTAAGTGCCATTTTCAGTCACCGCCAAAAAGAAGTTCGCGTTGCATATTAAGCAAGAAGCGCACTTAGTAAAATCGTGTTTGTTTTGGAAAGTTTCTTTCAGAACGTCGAGCTTATTTTAATTTTTATTTGTTGGGGAAACTCTCGCCAAATTAGCGGACAAACTAAACTATATATATATATGTATACACGCGCAGGGAAGAAGAACTGTTCGAAACTCCGAAACTAAAACTGGGGGACGTGCTGCTCTTGCTCCTCGTACCCCACGGTTCAGTACTTGGCGTTCCTTTTGCCGAGATGTCTCCCAGGCCGACTTCGTTTTCTTCTCCACTACTCGCCGCCAGTTTTAGTTGCATCGTTTTTCGAGTTTCTCGGTTGTCCTTTGCGGAAACAAACGCAATCAGGAAGTTTGTCCGGCACTGAGAAGTTTCTCGCGCCCTGTTGTTGTTCTAACGATCGACCGACATGTTTCTTCTTGTCCAATCTCCGTCTCACTCTTACATACACCACCCTCCCATACATACAACATAGTGTCTCCCACCGAACATTTCGTTATTTCAACTTTTCGATAGATAAAACCGCAACGGATTTTTACGGGCAACTCGCGTTCTGTAAACAACAGATAAATCCAGAAGCAAGTTGAGGTTATGGAGACGTGCCTCCGGCCCGCACAGTGCGCTTATTTACAACCCCCACCGTTCAAAAGCAGTTGCATGGTGTGTTTTTATACTCAAAGTGTAGGCAAGCGTACACCAAACTCTCGACTTTACATCCTGTACAGTCCAGTGGTCCTCAAACTTGTATTATCCACCGGCCACCTTTTGAAAAATATTTAATGTTGGCACGCATTAAGGTTTGTTTATACCAATTGAAACCTATATACATATTTTGTCTTATAGCTTTTCGGCTTAAAAAAGACTAAACAACAAAACGTAATTTGAAAATGTTTATTGTTAAATTATTGTACGATGCGAGATGCTTTTAAAAGTGTTAATAAAATTAATACTGAAATACCAAATGTCATTCAGAAGATAGTTCCCAGGAAACAAACGCCTGTTCTAGATGCTTTTGCTGGTTGGATTTTTACCGGTTTTTACCACAGAATTATCAGTGTATACGTAATTTTTTTACAATTTGCCGGCAGGTTGTTCTTTATGCCGGTCGGAAGGTAAAACTTGACAAATATTCACCGCCCCTTGATTATATATTATTAACTTTGGGGGTCATAGGTGATTAACGCTATATCAAAAGTAGGTAATAATGTGGAAATTCAGAGGTTGTTATCAAACTAGTAATATTATTAGTGTCCTATAAACATAACCTTCAAAAATTTACAGCTCGTCCAATAAAGTCTGCGCGGACATCTAGTTTCGACTACATAAACCGCATTGCCTTTACGGGCTTCATATAAAATCGCTTTCAACCCCATAAAATATTCCATTAAACTGTGTTGGCGCTTTTAGTCTCTCGGCCCCCTTCCCCGCCGTTTACATCGTCAGGGTGTGATCGAAAATGGCGCAACTCGTGCCAGTCCGGTCCGTATATCAACTTGGCGTGGTGCTCAACCAGCAGCCAGACAGCCATTGCAGGCAGCGTCGGTTACCATCAGTAGCCCCCGTACTGCTGCTGCATATAAGACTGCATTAGGAAATTGTATTAGATAAATCAATAGCGGGCAGACGAGACCCGGTTGTGTATATTTATTAACGCGGACATCGCTGACGTGAAATTGAAAACATCAATAACACCGGCTTTCGGGGTTGATTAAGTGTACCGCAGCAGGAGCGACGCAGCAGGAATCATATGTGTAATGCGGTACTTGATGGTATGTCGGATCCCCTTGTCGATTTACGACTCTGTCGGTATTAATCCCATAGTGAAGAATATCTACTCCAGTCTCTCCAATCTTTTGAGGGTATACATTTCTGGGTTATTCTACTCGCGAGGGTTGTGGATAGATTACTATTAGTTTAGTGTCGCTATGATTCGTTGTTTTTGAATGATACAACTAAGAACGCACGCAGAATATGTTTGCGGTTCTTTTTCAAGTCTCTGGGATAGAAATTTGGGATTCATATTTCTGGACGGGGTGTGGATACATTTCTGTTTGCCTAGTGGTCATCATGATGTAATTTTTCAAAAAAAAAAAAACACTATTTACTATATAGGCAGAACGGCTTCCTTTGCTCATTGTATTTTTAGTCATCTTTGGGATTGATCTTTGGGGCCTCTGCAGAGGGTTCTGAATATTATCTTTGCTTGGTGGTCACCATGATGCCATGTTTCTAAAAGATACTATCAACAACAAAGGCAGAACCGATTTCCTTACTCTTTCTGGTTCTTTTAGTCATCGCTGGGATTGACATTTGTGATTCATAACTCTGGACATAATTTAAGATAGATATCCATTTGCTTGTTGGCCACCATAATGTCATCTTTCCAAAAGATACTATCAATACTGTATGCACAATGACTTCTTTTGCTCTTTGTGGTTCTTTTTTGCATCGTTGGGATAGAAGTTTCTTATGCATACTACTCGACGGAGGTGTGGATGGATTTCAATTTGGCTGGTGTAGACAGAATATTTTGTTTTTTGAAGATACTACCAAAGATCCATCCAGAATATTGTCCATTGCTCTTTGTGCATATTTTTTTTCCTCCGATCAGAATCTTGTCTGGGCAAATGGTAGTTTGATGTGAATCATGTGAACTTATGACCAAAACAAGCATAATGCTGGTAATTTTTAATATTTAGGACTTATCAATTGTAAAGGAGTTAAAATATTAAATAATCTGATTCTAGTAGAGTACTTAATGCTCCTGATTTGCAGGATTCTTCGATTTTATTATTTTTCTTATGCATGAGTCCTTGCTTACGCATGAGTCCTATGATCCATCCAAATTACATATGACCCTGGGAAAGAGGTACAAAAGTGGCCAATTCCCCTTTTAATGCAAAAAACGAACAATATATTAAAAATAACACAATATAACTATAATAATACCAATAATAAAGATGACTTTAATTAATTTACAAATATTTCTATAACAAGAACATTAAAATAATCAAGATTCAAAGTCAAAAATAAGTAAGGCATTCTGACTACTGCAGAAGCAAACTAATAAATAGGTACTAAACAATAGTGTGCGAAACAAGATAAGCAAGTAGAAATAAATATGTATTTCCAAAAGCATAAGAACATCTGCCATCGTCACCAAAGTACCCGATTGCTTTTCATTTAGAGACTCGCTGAATAATGACGTAAATTACCTTTCCTAACGCACAATTTTCAGTTTGATTAAGGGTATTGTCAAAATACACACGTACATCTATCACACACTTATCTTTCATTTTATGGTGAAAATGTTTAGAAAATAATTTTATTGTCATATTTATTATACTTTTATTGTTTGTTGTATTATTACAAAATAGCAGTCTGGAGTTACAGAAAGACACCATCTTTCTTTTTTTTTGATCATAACCTCACGTGATTGAAAACAAGATGTCATTTGCTTAAAAGTGATCATAGTGGAAAATAGTGGTAAAATGTATAAGCAAAGGCTAAAAAACATTTGCCCCATCCAATAACTAGGCAAAAATTATTTGCCTGAAATAACTATTTGTCAACGACAGATACACTCTTCCATTTGATTGTTGTCCACTATATGTTGACCTGTTCCCAAAAACATATTTGTAGAATATGCTTATGTTTCTTTCTATCCCTCTAGTCGTTTTCGCCGCAATTGGCAAACGCGTTGATTGTCGTCCGAGTAGTGATACCGTATCAAAACCAAATGAATGACACATAATTAAAATCGAATACAGGGACCTCCTGGATAAAAACCAGTTTAAAGTTGGTTATTAAAGCGGTTATCGCGTGCATTGGAACACACCCAAGGGAAAACAACTCACTCTCGTGATCACCGAGCTGCGTAGCTGCAAAAACTGGCTCGGTAAATAAAAATATTTACCGGACGGAATATCAAAGTGCAGCGTTATTGAATGGCAAACAAAATATCCACGGTTCTAAGAAGGAACGCCGAGACAACCTTATTAGACAGTACATATTTTATTTATACGCCCTGTCCTTTCGATCGAAGGGCCATATTATTAACTACTCGGCATTGAGTAATATTATAGTAGTCAATAGTGAAATACCAACCTGTCTCTTTAATAATTTATATCGCCGTCAATAATGTTGTACTGCGATGTGTACTGCTTTATATCTTATTGCACAAGAGTATTGCTTAATTTCCATCAATGATATGTAATACTGTCCTTTATACGTCAGCGTAACTAAATATCTTCGTAAAAAAAGCCATATCTCGATCAGCAGGACAGCGTTCGTTTCAACGTCCTCATTATCCTTCGTTGGCATGCTGCACATGTATTATATCGTTTTGCTGCTTGATTAGTGGAGTCACATGTCATATTACAACATCTGATACGAGTTAATTCCAATCTGTCAGATTTATCGCTGACATCAGACATAGTTCCGTTATGAACCCAACTTGGGATTATGGCTATATTATGGGAATTCATTTTTCAAAAAAGGTTATTGTGATAAACACTTTCAATATAAGTTTTCGTTGGGACATACGAATAAAAGTAAAACAGACACGTGGTTCGGATTCGCAATAAAGTCCGTGTGCCGGTGGCGGCGGCCTTAGGTTCACGATAAATATTTCAAGTGTCAGGGGCAGCGGTCGGCGCTCGAACTCTTGGTGCCGGCAATATCGTTAGCACGTAGAATTTAGGGGCTCATGTGTGCGAAGCTTACTCGCCTGGCCGGACCGAGGACCTCCTCTAAATCGGTGGAAACATTCCTGCTGGTGTCCGGGTCCGGAGGTCATATCTTCCTGGCCAGAGGAAAAAAATTCCTGCGTCGGCTAGTTTTCCCCAACCCCAACCCACCGCCCAACGCTGTTCGAGCTGCTGTGAACAGAACGCGCCCGGTACTTTGCCGAAATTTATGCTACGACACCTCGTATTTTTCACACTTTCCCCTAATGTTGTCCTGTTCCTATAACGATGCATAAACATGCTGGTATGCTTGGTGAGATGTTTTTGTGAAACACGCGTGAACACGCTCCGGGATTTAAGTCGTCTTTTCCTTAGTGGTGATTATGCTGGAATAGATGATTTCCGATACATATGACCACAAACTTGATCTGGTGAAGGGGGCAGCTTTAGAAGGATTAAAACCAGATGATGTGGGGTGTAAAATGCATCTTTATGTGTTTGTTTGCTGGTCCGTTTTCTTTGCCTTGATGTTTATTTTTTTACCAGCTTTTTTATACTTTATTTATCGTTTTATTAGTGTTACTGTAAGACGATATGGAGTCAGCATCACAATATAGCAGCAGAACAATGACCTAATAGAGTCTTTTCAAAGTAAGTTGTATCACAACAACGCCACAGTATATGCGCGATAAACCAGAATATGACTTTGAATAGTTGAATGAGAAAGCAAAATAGACAGTAAAAGTGCTAAATTTCATATTCTACTAACAATTGTAATTGAAGTGAGTTTAGAAACTCATTTTGAGGTTACACTTTCCACACTACAATTTTTTAATAACAAACAACAACCACGGATTTAAAATTTTTCTTCGGTATCTGTGTTAGTAGTAGATAAAGCAAATTGTCATAACGTTATTACTATGAAAATATGCGTTATCCTATTCATGGGTGCGTTTATAAGTTTACACACCTGTTATAGACCCACTGCAGCTTTATAATACTTATTGTAAATATAGTTTTTACAATAACAGTTGGCATAAAACTAAACAACGTAAATATAACCACACACGCCACACGCATGCTGGGTTACGTTCGAGACTTCAATCATTTTGTTATTATTTACTCGGAAACTTCAAAGAATTTTTCAATAGCTTTATTTTCAACTATTAATTACTATGAACGTAGAATTTTGCGCTATTCAATTGTTATCTCTGGACACATTCATACCACTATGCAACTTCATGACATTCAACGTAGTTTGAAAAAACTGTAAGCTCAAGCACGGCCAGATTTCGAATGTGCCTGCCACTTATCTCCTACGTCCATGGCGGCTATATTTTCTTTGCATTACCATTTTGCAATTTCTGAAAAATATATGTATGTGTGTGTATGTCAGTTCGGGCTGAAATTTGGTATATGTATTTAGAATTACTGGGGACACAAACTGAATTGTTTTTGGTGACAATCTGACAACTGGAAATTGCAAATATAAAATGCGTCTTCGTTGAGATTCATCAGATTTTGACCGAACTGATACCTGCTCATCCTCTGGTGACTTTAAACATGTATATCAAATTACTGATCAGTGGGTTGAACGGTTTAGGTGCTATAAGAGTTTATAGAAGCAGTTTGATAGAATCCACAGCCTTGCGAATTGTCAGATTCTGACAAACATTAGTGCCACTGACATGACATATGACTAATGTTAGGTTGGAGTCCAGAGTACCTGTGGCTTCACGACACTTGCGGCAACAATTTAGTTGGAAAGTTTGATGGGACCACCCCAAATCAGAACTTAGATAGAAAACGTGTAGTCAGTACTAAGGTATAGCAGCAAAATAGTTACCCAATATTTTCAAGTTTGCTTGCCACTTTTCTCCCAGGTCTTTTATGACCTGGGATGTAGGTCAGTCTTGTCCACTGTTTGTTTGCTAGAGGACAGGAAGACTCAGGAGACTTATAGTTTGCCGGTCTCTTTTCTCCAATGTCTTCCATGACTGCTCTCTTTTCTTTACTTTTCTTTACTTCAGATTTGAGGATCAAAAACACTTTGTCCTGGTAATCTAGGGTAAATGTAGCGCTGCCTTACATTATGTGAAAAACTTTTCTAATGTTTCAAACAAGATGACTGTAACCAGAGACCAATCACGCAATAAGAAATTTATTATTCCCCGTTTTGATTTCGTTGCGCTCGTCGCAATCGCGCTATAAACGGGGGTTCAGCACTAAAACCGTAATTTCATCAGCAGACTAATCTGTATTCCACGGTTTCTCTGCAATTACGCCGCGATAACATGCGCAAAGTTTAATAGGGCATAAAACGGCGAAACGCCATGACGCGACGGCGTTTCAACAAATCCTGCGGGGATCCTGGCACGGTCCTGCAATCTTTCCTCCATACTGCAAGGTAGAGGAAGCATGCAGACACACAATGAGCAATTGTGTTCAGCGAATCCACGTACGGCGCGCATTGGCGAACAAAATTCCTAATTAAATTATCAGGGAGATAGGATATTTGCTGTGGTATGGTGGTCCTTGCTGGAGAAGGGTCCGTAAACGAATTTAGCTTTGCTAAGGGTTGACCAATGTGAATACTGTGAATACCAATGTGTCCAGAGAAGTTATGGAAACAAATTGTGAGGAACGTCGCTTTGCTATTGGCTGTAGAGAAATGAATATACCTGTTTTGTTGGAGGATTACAGATATAGGTTCATTTGCATAAATAAAATTTAATGTGCTTTGATTATACTTTCCCATCAGGGTTCAGAGTGTGGCTATGGTCGATTGTACGAATACGAAGCGTCAGCGCGCGAGATTACAGTCGGTAAATTTTAATTATAATTGTGCGATTTTCGCATTTGCTAGGGGCTTAGGTTCAGGCGTAAAATCAAAGGGCGAACTTCTAATTCGGTTCTCGGTAGTGTAATCCCGGCGCCCGGTTATTTGAATATTATTTTGGGAGGACTTTATTTACTCTCGTCGGGAACGGATGGCCACAGAATCCACATACACGCGCGCGAGAGGTTTGGTTTTCGTGTATTTTGTGTGCGCGCCGAAGGGTCGGATTAAACCGAAAAAGTACACCGGATTATACAAGCTCGGCTTTATTATTCAAAACGATCAAGTATCACGTCAAACTATAACGTGTGGTCTATATTATAATAGTTGTTTGAAACATAATTTTTTAACATAATATATCTGTACATTTCTAATAGGTGTTCGACTTGCTTTTCTCATTTCTTTATAGTCTTCTTGTTTTGCCATCGGCCTTCCAGTTTGTCTGGTCGCTGGCTCTTAGTCTTTTATCCTGTTCATCCCTTCTCCATCTGTTTTCGGATATGTGGTATCTCTTATATTTGTAGCTAACAGTGTTCTCTAGCTGGTCTATTCCTTCTCTTTCATATTTTCCATGACTGCTGCCTCTGTTTTTTTATTGCTTGACCATAGTCTTCTAACTTGTCTGTCCAACCCCAACAGGTCTTAGACCTGCTTCTATCTTTCTTCATCATCCACTATCATCTAGTAAGTGTGTCTTTCCATCTCCTTATCGGTCTGTGCCTTTCCTTTCCTTTGGAAATATTTCAACCATTGTAGACGAAGACCAGCATTCAGTGGAATTCGGCTGGTCGCTTCCATAGCATCTTCCTCTTCCAAGCCTTCCTCTTCAGAACATTTTTGGTTATTACTAGGGTAACCAAAAATATGCATTTATACGATATATTTTCATTTCTGACAGAGAAATTGCGTAGCTATAAATTTATTTTATTTTAAACTGGACTGCAGATGATGAGATTGATATGAAATAGGTTGATTACTAATCAATATCTCTGTCAAAAGCGAAAATAACATACATAAGTGCATATTTTTGGTTGCCCTAGTTATTACCCTGAATCCTGAATAACCAAACATTTTCTGAAGCAGTTACAAAACCCTGTGGACTATAGTGTAAGTAAGAGTTGTCCAATTTTGTACATCACACCCATAATCCCATTGGACAAAATACGTGAGATCCATTTATATTTATGACGAGAATTTCAAACATACATAAATCGCGATGTAAATCCACGTTATGGTGGATGGGTTAGTTGCAGTGCGATCAATTCGAAATTAAGGAATATTAAAAGCTCATAAACAAGACGAACAGCACCCGCGAGCTTTATGCATAATGAAGTACAGCTCGGTCATTTATATAATTACGGTGCGGTGGACGCGTAGAGGGGGCGGCATTGGCGAGTCACGCTACCATATGGCGACGTTTGTTTTCCAGCCTCGACGTCAATGGCACACGCGGACCGCAAATATTCCGCCAGATCGGGAGATAAATTAGCAATCAATGGACAAATTGCGTCGATTGTCTACCACGCAATACATCGCCCGTCCCCGTACGACGAACACATACACTACCATGCATGCTCGGACACGTTTACGGCCGTATATGCTACGCCAGAGGGCAGGCAGCTCCGTTGTGCGTAGATCAAATGGACACAATACGTTCCCGGTCAGTTGGCGCGCACAAAACGTCATTCGAACTCTCAATGGAAACCGAAAGAGCGGATTTACCGCCTTTTTAAACCTCGAATGACGGATCGCCTCCAGCGGTTATTGATTAGGTGATATCAACGGAGGTTTAGAGTAGCATTACCGTTAAGACAAATTGATAATTTGAGATAAGCATCCATTAATCAGAGGGACAAGTCATGTTACCAATATACAGGAGCTTTTGTAGTACGGTAACACGATCCGTTCATAATTTATGTTTGCCTTTGTCTTAAATATAAATGCGTTTTCTTCTTTCTGTGTGTATATGTTGGTAACCAAGCCAGTAACCTCAAGAGAAATTCTTAACTACATTCTGTACTTGGCACTTCAAAACTATAAACAATCTCGGGGGTTAATCAGGCCCAAGTGAGGTCAAAAGGGACCCCACTAAAACGCAAATAGGTTACCTGAGTGTATATAAGCTCACAAGTGGGGTACGGACTTACTCACATGTAGTTAAGATATAAACTTTCGACCAACAATTGGGGAAAACTAGACCGACCGTCCGACCCACCAACATCTATTAAGTTATAGTTAAATTTGCGCAGTCGATAAATTTCGGTACTGTAACCTCATGAGGGTGTCTACTAGAGATACAACCATCGTGATCTGGTAGGTATAACAGTTGGTTAGTTATGATAAACGTGTCATAATATGCTAAGTAGTGCCTCTTATACTGGCAGGATGCATTACTTAGCTATATGAACTGCTGTTAGCCAGATAAGACTTGATGAGCATTTCTGTCACCGACCATTAGTCGATATAATGCTTCTTTCTAACAACCCATATACGTCTAGTGAAATAGGATAACCTATCTTCATGGAAAACTCTGTGGGTGTGGGAAAATTAGGATGCAAAGTGTAGACAGCGCTCATAAATCAATCGATTTGGAGGCATAAGTTGGAAGACGAATTCCCGGGTCAACTGGGGTAATCGTACCCTCTTCAACAATCGACGTTCGAGTGAATTTATCATATCATTGGAATTCAGCAAAATTTCTACTGGTTGGCGATGTATATCTATCAACTCCCTGACAGATTTGCTGCATAGTTACAGGCATTCTAAACCGATTTCGAAGTTCAGTTCCAATCATCAAAATAAATGTTACACAGACTGTAGTAAATGTTTTCATAGTCAAGCCAACGATGTACTTTTTTCTTCTAGCTCTATTCATTACATAATGTTGGATTAGTGATTCTTTTTCGACAAGTATAAGGAAATCGACAATCGTTTGGCTTGTCCTATAAAATAAAGGGACAGAAAACTGGTCATTAAATAATGAAGAGGACTATACATGGTATTCCACGCAACTAGTTTGTTAGAGCTTTTTTTGGGTGCCAGATTTGAAATTCAGAATGGTGAGGTTACCGATCTTTTTATCTAAAATATTTTCAATATGGTCGCCACTTTCAGCTTTCTTAAATATTTTAAATGGAATACTTGCTTAAATTATTGTAAATTTTGTATTACATATTCCATTTCTTCAAACAAAAATATTTTTACTTTGATCAGGGTTATTGATACATGGTACTTTTTGTTTTCGAGCTATTTTATTAATAAGTTTTTCAACCAATCATCATGTTCCTTGAAGTCACATTTCTCAGCCAATGTTCCATATTAGAATGTTAAAATTTGGTACAGCTACTCCTCAGATATTATCAAATAGAACGTCGCGTCGGCGTCGTTAGATTTATCGGTCTAACTGATAAAAAAATGAATTGTTGTTTCACAATAATGAATTGCACGAAACTTAAAAATTTTAAATGTGCACCCGATCTTTTTTACAAATGTGTAAGATACGTTCCTATATATATCCAATGATGTTGATATATTAAGGAATTTAATCATTCATAACGTGACAAAGTTTACTTTTTTATTGGTCACTGACATTTAATATTTGTATTATTGTTATTCTTTGTTCAGTTGACTTAATACATTTAAGAGCAATTCATTATCATAGCGAAATACAAACGCAAATATTTTCAATTTATTTTAAATTCACAGCGTATGTAATAAAATTATACATAGAACAAAAAGATTGTATATCAAAAAATTGCAAAAACGTACCTGTTGAAACCAAAAGAAATCTTAAATGTCCGAGTGATGAGTATAACGAAATTAAAGTTATAGCATAATTTCATACATATTATCAACCAAACAAATAAACGCTGTTCCAAAACCGTTGTTTTAAAGTAAGTTTTAAAATTCCATGGTATACTAAAGAAATGGCATCATTTTATGCATGATTTTGATAAATTTTCTAATATCTCAAAAACTTCAATGGATAGTATAAGGATGTTTCTTAAACATTTGTAGAAAACTAAATTCTCTATCTGATAGGCTAATCAATTATGAGATGTTTCATTTCAAATGTACATGTTTTTTATTGCAATTGATTATGGTACAACAATTAGGAATGTTGCTCTGACAATTTCAATGTCAAAACTGAACATTTTTAACTGGCAATTAAAACAGAATCGTTAATGCGTCGCAAAATGTGATTAAACAAATTGGAATTTGTTTTAGAGGGGTAAATATACACCATTGTATAGGGTAAACACACTGCACATCAGGGGTAAAATTGTATTTAAAACCATCGTAATCAGCATGTTCGCAAATCGCTAATTAAAATTTAATTAGTGTTTTTGCAAATAGAATTTTTAATTGGGGGCTTAAATTGAATAATTTATATGTAAGGGTAGTAGATTAAGTGCTGCACTAGGACGCATATGTAGCAATTAATGATTAATCCTCTAGGAAAAAATCAATTAACACATGTCTAGAGAAAAATTTTCATCTACGAGCGGTTAAAATCTAAAACTTATAAATAATTAAATTACACCGGCAAATGCAATGTATATCTATCTATCTATACATGAAATGAGCTGTTAGGTATGGGGATAGACGTCATTCCTGCCGTTAACGGTATGATTTATGACAGTTGGAGTGTTATACAAACACCTAAAGGCTGGGGAACATTTTTTACGCCACAAGAAGTTTGCAGAAAAGTTGCAACAAGGGGGGAGACCTCGGATATTTATAGGGGTAGAAAAAGCGGATGACGAAAGGGCACTTAGAACTATTGAAATATTTACAGACTCTCGGGATCTCTGAAAAACAAACGCTGACATCTCTTCCGACACTGCTTCCTGCTTTTCCACTGATTTACATTTTCTTGCTTATATTCGTTTTTCTGTATCCTGCAAGCCTTTATCTGTATCCCCTTAATTGAAATTGGAAGCACAAAGTTGGTTCTGAACGCAACTTGAGTGAACGTGTACAGCGCAGAGTACAATGTGAAAGGTGTTTTATCATTAAATTTGACAAATTAGTTATCCATCATTACCCTATTTGACGGGTACGATACAATATCTTCCATCTTTATCTCCAATTTCCGGGTAATGTGGTAAACATCATATATTTTGTGAAGAATCTGCTTTAATTTGAATTCTTTACACCAAAATAGAGCAGAATATTGCACTATTTTGTACTTCATAAATCGCTGATAAAGTTAGCGATCCTGTAGTGAGTGGTAGTGGTCCAGTAGTGATCACGATTCAGGACATGATGTGTGGTCAAGTGTTGTCGTCTGCTGGTGATAAGGTTATATCTTTCTATAAAATACCTAGAGTTTTTTTGTCAATGAAAGGAAGCTTGTCTTGAAGCTTGACGCCGAACGTTAGTAGTTATTAATTTGAGGAAGTCTTTATTACTAATTATTTATTACTTTAAAACCATCGTTTTATTCATCGACAACTCTTTGTTCAAGAACGGTAAAGGCCATACTTAATCCATGACAACCTTTATACCCTAGCATCCTTACAAATGCAACTTCAAAATATTTTTGTAGGCAACAAAGGATTTGTAGGCTTTCACCTCCTGTCACGTATAGTAGCTGGTTTTCTTCAATAGATAGTCAACAATATTAAAAGCCGATACCTGTATTGGCAGTGTCCCAATGTTACACATTGAATTTTTTGCCTGTATCTCTCTGCAACATCGGAAAATGCTTGTTTGACAATATTCGCTATATTTAATATTTTCCATAATAAAACTGCAAGAATCACTTTTTTGCATAACGTCACCTTTAAAATCATAACTTTAGTAGTCATTTACGAAGTACTCACCGTGTGATGGCAAAATTATATTCAATAAAACATTGTTTTGCTTGAAATCTACATAAGACACATAAGACAACTTTAAAAATTGATTTGGTTTATGTTCTCAAATTGGAGAGGAATAGTTTTTTTTTTTTTTTTCAAATTGCAAACTAAATTGAAGCAAATTGTTCACCGAACAATACGGTTAAGCGGCGTCTAGCGCTGCATAGTAACAGGAAATTGCAGAAAGAAATGGAATATATTGTAAGAGAGATCTTTCTGTAAAACGTGGAATTTATAAATTGAAAAGCATCTGATATGGTATGAACATTTAAAAGTTAAAAGCTTCCAATACAGAATGGTCTGGTAACAGAGCTGTTTGAAGTTTAGTGCAATCCTGTTGCATTTGTCGATAGCGATGGTACAATAAAACAGAGAGTACATGGTTCAAAGCAATCATCAAAGAGAAATGATGGTGAAAGATGGTATGCAAATGCACGATAAAAGAGCCAATAGAACACAAATGGTGGCGAGTTACGGCCACTATATCAAGGGATGCAGTTTTACAGGTGTCAGAGGGATGCGTTTCGAATAGAAGCGACCTTGTTCACATAGAATTTACTCTTAAATTCTCTCTCTAGCTGTAAAAGCAGTAAATAAAAATGGTCAGATATGGGGAAAAAGTATGATAAAGGTTTTGGGTATATGTATGTATATCACTTTTACCTCTCCGTCCATATTCACTTCCTTTATCGTCGAACACATTTTATGTCGCCTGAATCCCTACTGAGACCTTTACGGCCTACCCACCCACCCCTTACGAATATTATTTAGTAGGCCAGGCGACCACCCTCGAGAAATTAAATTTTCGGTTGGGTTTACTGCGTCGGGCTTTTATAGTTGGTCGCCTGTAATTCTGCGCAAAAATTGTTAATGGCAATTAACTGCTTGCTCTCGCCTTTCCCCCTTTTATTCGTCCAATGGAGTGTTAAAATAAAATTATCCCAACGGGCCAATTAATTTCAGTAAAGTTTATTATCGCAGACTCGATTTTATTGCCGCTCGTAAATATTCTGTTATACGTATTATACTGAGAATTGGAATTACCATGGCGATTACATACAAGGTTTGCAACATAATTTTTATCTCGTTTAGAGGGTTTACAAACGATTTAAGGGCCAATTATGATATTTTTTTATAATTTATTGGGTTTATTTTGACCGTGGATCAGGCAAGCCATTGTTGGGAGCACAGGGAGCATGCTCGTCGCCCGCACCAGCGAGTGGTTTCTCCGGTGTGTCCTCACCCTTACAATTTCACAAGTAGAACTCATTTTAAAAAATGGAATTACCACCCTCATTACACGTTCTAAAGCGATTTTTTATGCTCGCGTACCCACTTATTAAACATGTAAAATATGCTCCACAGGTGAACATTAACATCGTCAACGCAGCACTGGAATACATGATGGCTATCAGCGGGCAGTCAACTTTAGCCTCATAAACTATTGTTATCGGATGGAAAAAAGAGCAGGTCTTTGTTGATGTAAGCCTTTGCGTTGTAGATATACGTAAACGTAAACGCAGGATTGAAAAACATTATTCTAAAATTGAACCTACGACATGGGTCAGACTCATCATAGCTAAGCATAAGGCCTTGAAAGGCCCACTTTGATTTTGAAAAGCTTACTTACTTTAAGAAAATCACAGTATCAGTGTTATTAGTCTGGTATCACTCGGACATTTGTAAAACAAGGTAATACAAGAATTTGAGGAATATCTTCTATCACGTTTATATCTTGTAGCACAAATGTACATTTATGCAGCACACTCACCTCGTGTAGCTTACGCGGAGGTACATGATTTGTTGTGTTCATTTAGAAAGTGTCAGATTTTTTAGTTTATTTGTAAAGGTGGGAGATAATAAAAATACATAGGTAAGTATTTATGTAATAGAGCAACGATATTATATGTAACTGCATTCAATGAAATAAACGTAATTTATCTCATGTATTGCCAATTGCAAACAATGCTCTACTTTTCTTAAAAAACAATTGACAACTACTTGATTTTACCATTTTTATTTCTTCAGGCAAGCTGCAGTTTTTGGTACTAGTAAATTTATACTTAATTTTCTTATATAACCTGTTTTTTAATCCAATGTAAATGGGCTCATTTTTAAGCATATTATATTTTCACTTCAAGAATATCGCTTTATTCTCAACAAGAGAAAATGTCTACTTGCATCTATAGCAAACAAGTAACTTATATGGACACTGCTATTACACTGCTTTCAGTAAAGTATTTATTTTTCTCTGTGCTGAAAATTAATATGAAATGATTTATTAAGCGGAAATACAGAACCTATCTGCTAACGCTGTCTTGTCTTCTCACATCAGTTGACTTTTCTAATAATTCGAGATGGAAATATACTATCAATTGCTTAGCTAATAGTTCAAAAACCAACAAAAAGTTTTCATTTCAATAAAAATAACTGAAATTTCATAGTAGGATTAAAACTAATAAAACTAATAAAATAAAATGTTGAGTTTTTACCTCAATATTTTGGAAGTCTGGATACCGCGCATATTATGTAATGTATGTAAATTCGACTTTACCTTTTCAATTTTACAGAGGTAAACTTAATTTAGTTACGGAAAAAAGGGCCGGGTAAGCGAGCTGGCGATCATTTCACGTCGAATGGATCTATTTACCGTGCATATAGGCGTCGAATACGCTGTAGTGAGCGCTAGGCTGCGGCCGCAGGCGATATGAATCGGAATATGTATTTATGTAAATCGACGCCAGGCAAATTTGTATCGTATTTTATAACGTCGTGATGTATCGATATGTCGGACTTTTTCATCCCCTCTCCATCTCCTCATCTCACTCTTTCGCTCTCCTTCCTTTTTCTACATCGCTTTGAATTTTGATGAGCGCTGAGACCTTTGAAATCTCCAGCATGTAGATCGAGAAAAAAAAATGACTAAAAGAGAAAAATAAGACAATACGGCGGATCGGCAATCATCGTCATTCGAGGAGATGGCAACGCTTTTCAGTATGTTTCAGGTGCTTTTTTGTCCTTTCAGCTTCGACCGTGCGTTCTTTATACTAGTCGTTTTTGTATAATTATGCTACTGACATGAGGACACGACGTTAGAAGTCGCAATTATATGTACTACCGTGATCACGTAATAAGTGCAGAATAAAATCGTGTAATGATTTCCTTTAAAGGATTCAAAGGATCATAAATTCTTTATGAGTTGGAAAATACAGTCATCACTAGTCATCAATGTTTTTTACCACTACACAGATCATTCCACATACTTTAAAGCTAGGAAATCGATAATACTGGTTTAGTAGATTTTGATTTTTCTACATCCGATGTTTTTATTAACAAACTTATCGAAAACTAGGCAGTAGAAAAAATGTGTTGTTGTTTACATGGTAATTAACCTTAGTTTTAAATGTTAAAAAGCAACTGCTGTAATGCACTAGTTGGTGCATTATAATTTATCCCAAAATATAATGTAATCTCAGATAGGCAGTATAATGTAATCCAAGATAGTGCACACTTATACGATACTTTTTTGTATTGAATTGTCACTGATATTGTTGAACCGTGTAACCGTTACTTTGTGTTCATTACTTGAACTGATAGTTTTTTAAATTCATTGATATCTACGCTTAAAATTCAACTTGAAATTGGTTACTTACTAAATTTTGAGTTTACGTTATACGTTTTTGTTCATACTTATTATTAATTATGATATATTTATACACATCATATTTGTACATATCAAATGAATGTACAAATATAAAATTTTATGTCAAAACGTATCTATGAAAACTATTTGTTCAATGACAACTAGTGGTATACTTTACACTGCAAAGCAACAGCCAGTACTACTCCTTTGTATATAGTTATTGTGTTATATCAAGTACCCATGTAGACATGTAACCATGTAAATGTTGTTATTATAAAAAAATTAGTCTAATAAATAACTAATAATACGTCTGCTTGCGGTAAGAGTTTCAAACGGTTGGCAGTGCAACTTTAGAATCGGCCAATGCGATGCCTTGCTATGCTTTTCCCCTACTCTCCTCGAACGGACACGTCTAATTCAATATAAATCATACTCCTAACCGTTTCAAACTGTTAACGCAAAGATAGCTGATACATTCCCCGATCTAGCCGATCATAAGTCAAATTACAAAATAGTAAAGTCAAGAGAGAAAAATATCGGTGTGATGAAGTACATTGATAGGACTACCAAAAGAAAGAACATGCGGAACGTTCAGCCTGTCATTTGCTTCGTCCGGGGCTATCTACTTTCGATCGTCTATAAGTGAGCTCAAAAATAGGTTTGTCAAACTATTTTCAAAATAATATTTTGTTATTTGCGTGTATACGATATTTATACAATATTTCTCTCAAAGTTAAGGACAGCGTAGCGTGTGGAATAAAATAAAGTAGATTGTGAAAACACCTTTATTCATCAACCGCAATAAAAACGTTCCTAACGTAGCGTACGCATTTCGTGGAACATTCCCTTCTCTAACCACGAAGGATTGCTACTTAAAGGCTTAGGTGGCGGCGCACTTCTAAACACACCCCTCACCTGGTATCCACCCCTCTGCCACTGAAATACAGCCATTACAATCTTATTAGTTCTCACCCCGACGTGGCAACAAAACAGCCCCATCTGTATTCCAAGCCAGCAGCCAAACTTGACTCATTTGCGATTATATTCTAATTAATTCAGCTGAAGTTTGCAACCCCCGAACCTGAGCAGGGGAGCAACCACCGATGTCACAATTTCCATAAGTTGATGGTACTATTCTTTATTAAAATAGTTGTAAGTTGGTGGCGTACAGTCGGTTCTTCTTGAGGGGAATGTTTGGGGATGGTTAGTATTGATGGGTAAAAGAGACGAGGAGGGGTGAAACCTACCCTATCCCTCTTGGAGTCAAGGGAGGCATATAGCCGAAGCCTGATTTGCATTGTTATTAACCGCAGCAGCGACTCTGATTTACGAGATCAACGCGAAGGGGCGCGATTATCCACGCTGCTAGGTGGCGCTGTTAAACTTTCGCTTTCTGATCACGGTTGTCGAGGCACTGCGACGGCGGTTTTATTGCGGCTTTAATTACGGCAAGGACGATTGACTTTTGAAGGCGCTGCTCGCTGTTGTGTGCCACTTAGAATTCGGCGGATTGTTCGGCGCGTACATCCGAGGAAAGCGGTTATTTAATTCGATGACGTCATCAATCATTCAGTGGCGGTGTGGTGATTGATTCGGGCGAATGCCGTTGGCGGCGCTGATGTGCTCGCTCTCCTGAATAAATTGTTAATCTTGATTGAGATACGTTGTTCGGGTACTTTAGAGCCAGTGTAGCGTTCATGTTCTACTGAGTTCCTTTGCATTCGAGTTTTTGTTTTCTACCTGACAGAATACAGAGATAGAATAGAACTGATAAAAACGATTTTATCCTACTTACAATTTAGGAGCTGCATCTTGTTACTTGCGGAAATACGCGTTTTGAGGTCTTCTGAATGTCGCAAATGTTGCAAGCATGTTCTAAGGTATTCATCTGATTTTGGCCAAACTAATACCAGCTCATTCTGCGGTTTAAATATGTATACAAATTTGCAGATTAACGAAACGAGTGGATTATGCGCTGTGTTTATAGAAGCAGCCTGACAGAATCCACAGTCTTTGTCGCTGTGGTTGCGAATTGACAGATTTTCTTACACGTCAGTGGCTACTGGCATGACATGACATGATTCATGTTATTCTATGACTGACGTTGAATAATTGCAAAAGTGTTTAGAACCTTTATTGTGCCAACGATGTCGGAAAGGTGGGTGCATCCACCCCGGATGCCTTGAGGAGCAACCTTAGTTTATTAGTAACACAAAACATGTCAAGTTTTAAAATAAAATTAATTACATATTCTGTCCGTTTCCAACGCACAATTACGAAAATAAATATTGCAGATCCTGGTATTCCGGAAGGGCCCCATAAAGGAACTGAAAAAGTACAGTTTCTGTAACCCAAAATTATTTACACTTATACTGGGTGTCCATAAGAGCGTGGCGCACCGAAGTTATGTTTCCTTAAACGGAACCTACTATATTGTGATACATTTTTGGATTCCTTATTAAATTCTAAGACAAAATAAGTAGTACCCTAAAACAGATTGTTGTTGCTTCTTTTGTTTAAAAACAGCACTTATTAAGTCATTCTATAGGCATTTGTTTTGATAAAAGGCCATTAAAACACAAAGCCTTCTAACATAAATTTCATATCACACAACAATATCTTTGCACAAAAGGTGTTTGCAATCACCGTTCACATTTAGTATACAGTTTTTGGCCCAAAACTATTTTTTTAACACTGTGTAAACTGTTACATTTTTTAAATCTCCGTCCTTTTTCACACAAGGGAATGCAAAGACATCATTGCATTAAATCCATCGTTTTGGAGATATTCGAAATTGTTTCAAACTTTGACAGTCTTAAGCCGTGGTCAGGTATTATTCGCTGTTATTTTGTCAAAAAGGGTGTAATATAGCATTCGATATTTGTTTGTATTGTGATTATTATTATGACAGTAAAAGTCTCCATCCAACAGTTTTTTAGCAGAAATATTTTCTATGGTAAAAAATCCGTTTTTTTTTTTTGTTTTTAAATTAATTGGATGTGAGCGAATTCTAGGAGTAGCCTCGTATGTAACACTAAACCATATACTTTAATTTTAACAAGACTATAAATCATAGTTTTTTTTATAACATTTTTTATTATTTATCCATCTTTGTAAGTAATAGGCAACTTCAAAAATCACAGTAGCTACTTTTGTGTAAATACACATTTTTGTAATATAAATTATAAAGATTGTACATACTTGATGGGTTCTACTAATTCCTTTGTCTTCGAACAATAATCTTCGATACGGTGAGGTATTCACATTATCGATGACCCACAATCCCTTATTTTGTAGGTACAGGTATAAATGGCTAGCTATGGCAGATTACTACATGCCGACAATGGGTGTCATTGATGTGTATAATCGTTCGCACATATTCGAAATCAGGCGTGCGGTGCAGGTATAATGCAATGCGTTCCGGATTAGATACGTTGTATGCGATTGAATTTCCATCTGAGCGGTGCAGTTTGGGACTTTAGCCGCCATGCGAGAAGCGCAGAAATTTAATATCGGCGACGGACTTTTCAAAGGAACCGTCGGGATATATGTGCGAGAAACGATGCTGCGGTGCGGACGATTCGAATACAATGCGGCTGTTGCATATTTATTTTGCTTGCTTGCTGTATATATGTATTCTTAAAAGCACGTTTGTGTTTGTATGTGTTCAGTAGAGATCGCATACCTATCACCACTTTTTAGATTTTTGTATAAAGGTGCATTTTTCACGCTCAAATAATTTGTTCAAATATAGAAAATGCGTTTGTAGAAAGAAATTTGTACAAATGGGTTGAGCGTGTAAACATACTTCAATCCTACGCTTTTACGCTCATATAATTTATACAGATTAGCACAAATTATTTGGGCGTGAAAACTTACCTAGATCTGGTTTGAAACGGCAATAAATTTCATTGAAAACACCAACAAGCTAGATTTCCAACGTAAGCTGTATTCGATCCTGCTCAGAAATACATAAGAAAATATTTGGGGTGGCCTTAACCCAACTTTCCGACTATATCATTGGCACAATGAATTGTCTAAACACGTTTGTACTTATTCAATTTTGTTTGACATAATGACATTTGTCATCCTGACATTTAATGTCATGTCATGTCAGTGGCACTGACGTTTATCGAAATCTGACAATTTGCACACGACGAGGGCTGTGAATTCTGTCAAAATGCGTCTGTAAAAGCTTATAGCGCCTAAACCGTTCATCCCATTGATCTGTAGATTGGTATACATATTTAAAGTCACTGGATAGTGAGCTGGTATCAGTTTGGCCTAAATCTGATAAATCCCCCTATACACACATACATACATTTTCCATAAATCATCGCAATCAATTCAGGGGACCTTAAAACGCGTATTTCCGCGGAAATCTCGAAACGTCATTTTCCGTCGATTACAATACTACTTTCCTTCTAGGGTAGGTACTAGTCGGAAAGTAAAAATCGAAGAATCTGTGTTCTAAAAATACCGTTTACTCGTATTGTATAAGCTCTATTATTAACAGCAAATCATAAAGCAATTTTCGAACGACGGCAGTGTCTGGGATGTAAAGTAATCCGATTCAGATTCCTTAAGAAGATGTGGAAACTTGACTCCCGTCTACTTGGGAAAACTTCCCAAGAGTTCTCTGTCCAGAGAATTCAGTTTATTTAAATAAAATTCACAAACACCAAAACCTGATTTTTATATCATAGGAATTGCTATATTTAATAATAGATACGTTTAATTAGTTAAAGTTGAATTGCGTTACACAAGTTGATTAAATTAATAGAACACATTATTAATAACGTGTCCCTCCCTTTATAGGACACAAGAACAATCCAACAACGATGTCTCGAGTAAAATCGTTATTGTCCTTAGTATTTCAGACTATAGTGGCGAGTTTAATTATCTCATTAATTACATTGTTCTGCTTTTTATTAAGGAGCAGCGCGAGTGCCTCTCCTGTTTTATTTATATACAACGATGAGGGCGACTCTCCCCCTTCATTGTAATCGGTAAAAAGAAACCCCCCTTGGATGCTACCCGTGTGATGTTTATTAAAGACATCCTCAAAGGATAATGAATGTTTCCTTGCGCGCGAGGAGAATCTTAATTAAAGAGTTCTTTTCAAAATATTTACCAGAATCTTTACCAGCCCTTAAGTATTCACAACAATTGTTATTAACATCACCGCTATTCAGATACCTTATGTAATTTTAAATTAAATCTATACTCTAGAATTATAAAAAAGGAACATTCTTTGAAAGAAAACACGTCTTAGAAAAATCGAATCGACTGTTTACGCTTTCTGGACAATTCTCCAAGGAAATTCTTCCATTTCACCCGTCTGATATCACGCACAGGACAAATATCGCTCGGAAAAATACATAAAATTACTTCGCTGTCGATATGAAAGGCAGGTTAAAGTTGTTTCTCGAGGAGACTTCCAGAAATAGGAGCATGAATATGGAGGAATATTTCCTTTATATGTTTTTGTCGATCACTTGTAAACTTTACTAGATAAGTTCTTCTGTAGAGCTATCTCTGAAGAGTATTGCTCAGAACCCACCCAATGTAAATCCAACGTACGCCATAGAGTACACCACCACAGCTTCTTCTCTATGAATTAAGGGGATGTTGGGGATGTGTGTGTAAACACAGGCTACATCACCATGGAACCTGAAGTGGAGATCACTTGTGAACTTGTGACTTTCACGGACTGCAGTAGAATTGGTTGTGAAGGCACAATTTAATGTCATATGTCAGCGGTCACTGATGTTTATCAAAATCTGACAATTTGCAACACTCTTACAGCACCTAAACCGCTTATCTCATTGAGCGGCTAATTTGTACACATATTTAAAGTCACGTGAAGATGAACTAGTAGCTGGCATCACGATGACCAATCATAGTGGGGCAACATTTTATTGTTTTATTGTTTTTTTTTTTTTTTAATTTTGTTTATATATTCAGTAATATTGCTGGATAATAATAATTTTATACATTAAACAGTTTTGCTCAACATCAACTGAAATAATGGGTGCAATTTTAAAATGATTACGAGACACGTCAATTCGTTCCTGAAGACAGACGCAATTTTGCATAACGTAGTGTAGCCGACGTGTTTTTAATAACTCGATCAACAAACAGGTATAAAAGCACGCAAGTATGGTAAAAAATGCATAAAAAACATGCAAATTCTCAAAAACGATATAAGCAAAATGAGCTAAACAGAAATATCGTCAAATGACTTCTTTTGTAGTCTAATTAGTATAATAATATATATATCCTTATGCAATTTAAGCCGCTTAGAATTGAGGCTTAAAATAAGCTCTTCGGCACGTCGTTGATAATAAAAGCTACTTTATTCTCTTTAACCTGCACATTGCAATAATCCATTTTCTCTAATTCACGAGTCTGATGGCACGGTTGGTGATTTTTAATCATGCCTCCTTTTAATTTAGTTCGACGGCGTGTCGGATGTCGCCGCGCTGTTTGTCATTCACTGTGGCCTGTCCAATTCCCGCCCGCAAATCCAATAAATCGGAATTCCGTGCTTTCTTCGGCGGACGTGTTAATGCATACCCCGCAATGACACGTGTACCCTGAATCATTGATGAGGTTACGTATCCGTGTCAGTTGAGGCGTCCGACCGACGTCCGCTACGCAGAGCGACGTTACCGATGTCGACCAACCAACGTGAGATGTTGTCAAAAGAGGAAATATATTGCCACCGGTGATTGAAAACGTAATATCGACGGACGCAGATGCGTGCGTGCGTACTTTTCTGTACACTTTCCTGCCGAACGGACCTCGAAATTTGATGGAAATGGATACCAGGCACTAGACCCACCCTACTGCGCTGCTGCGTGTACGCTTTTATTGCTCGCAAGAGAGAGAGAGGTGAATTTTTATGGGATGCGTGGTTCCTATCTTTACTCGATGATGTCTGTGTATGATATATAGTCCCATTTTGTGAGTGCTGTCGATTTCCATCCATAAAATAAAATACTCGCGATGATAGGAATAACACTGTCTCTTGGCACAATTTTGGCGGTTGCACAACTCAATTTTATTTAATTTATTTCGTAGATTAGTTTATGCTTTAATTAATGGATCTGTAGAGGAGTTAGTTTCCTTTTATGATGCAGAGCCATCAACATCAACGCTGTGTGCAGTCGTGGACAGCTGTTGTTGCCTAGTGTGATTTGGTCTTTCCTAAGTAGCGACGAGACATCACTTTTGATTGTTGGCTATATTATGCTAGTGACACACACAGCGGTTTTTGCCGACTCCGTTGGCGAGTGAGTAGTCGGCGGCAGCCGAATCGATTTATGGACGGTCGGTAGCCGACTGGGCTGCCGAGTCGGTACAAACCGCTGTGTATGTCTCTACCATTAGAGCAGCTTGAAACTGCCTGGAACAGGTGTATAGTGTTCGTTGACCGTTTGTATTCTGTACATTGAGTTTCGGACAAGTTAGGGTAGAGTAACCTAAGCAAGGTAGAGTAACCTAATTTATGGCGTTTCTGATTTGTAAAACTCTGGTGCACTAGTAAGTGCAGTAGCAGCGCTGCGCGTGGACTAGATCGGTGATCTTCAAAATTCTCTTTCATCCTGATTCAAGTATTCTAGCCCGATTTTTCTCTCCATTTCAAAAATGTTCAACTATGTTGAACAGTTGAGCTATCTGCTTAATGGAGTGTTCATTTGTAAGTAACAATAGCTAAAATAAGGCACTTCTTTGTCCACAACTGTATTGTTTCTTTGATTCACTACAAACTACTACAAACATATCTTAATTGCCAGGAAAACTAACAAAGTTCCTTTCAAGAGGTTGTCCTCCAGAGGTCTTCATCAAGCCCTCATCTGATATCTTTAATTACATAAAATGCTCCATTATTACCTAGATAAATTCTATTACAACTTCAGTAACATCAAAATTAAGTAAATAATGGTGATTAAGCGACTGTTTAATAAGTAAAAACAGGAGTGGCCGTATTTAAGAGAGACCTTACAGAACACAAGAGTAGTCATTTACCAATTTAGCGTATAATTGCGCTTCGTCATGGAACAATATGCTGGTACAATGACCGCTTCCAAAAAAAGCACAATACCGTTTAAGTTACACAATTGTAAGCCATGTGCATACGGGAGTAAAAAGGGTTTGACGTAACGCTTGGTCGACTAATCATTCCCAAATTTAGTACAATAATTATGCCGGTCGAGACCAGGAAATACACGATCGGAAGTCAGGGCTGCCAACTGTCCGTCCGTCCGTTGCCAGTCCACAGAGAATACAACCAGAATAATTCTGTGAAGAGGTTGGACGCTAGAGGGGAAACGGAGGTCGGAGGTTACAATAACTCCCACATTGACGCTTCGTCCGCATGAATACATTTTCCGGTTAATTTGGAACGGGTCTCCCGACGACCATTCCGTCCCGTATTGCGGAAATGCCATTTATTAAAAAAGGCCGCAACGCGGCTACCAGAATTAATCACATATCCTTACAACGTAATGGAATTTTATTTTTCCCGCTTCGGGTGCTGGAAATTTTAATTTATGTACTTTCCCCAACTCCGAGAACGGGCAAAACGACGAGGGGGGTTTATTAGATTTTAACAACCCCGCGATTTGCGTGTTATTTTCGACGGAATTAATTTTTAAATCCGTTTATAATTACTACGTTTTTTAGTATGTTTTCTTTCAAGTGCATTACAACTGCGGTACTCCCATCAAAAGTTTATCATTACCCCAAAACTACTTCAGGCATCTAAAATGACACAAAAATAATACAAACACATCCATTTGATATCGTCTCATATACCCCGAGACGCATTCCGAAATTGCAGAAGTCGTTAGGGCAATCATACAGAACTGCGAATCGAAAAAGGGAGGATGCTGTGCAGTCACCCACCCATCCACTCACCCCTTGTTAGACTAGAAAGTTTCCCCAACTGTAAAGTCAAATGGGGAGAGAACGACAATGGGGTGACGCCACGGATCCCCGACCCTTAACAATGCTACAAAGGAATTTGCGCGAAATTTAAAAGGGCAACACACACACTCACGCGTGGACCCCATCAAGTTTCCCCATAAAGAGGTTTAAAATGATCCGCTTGCCTCACCCTTTCATCTCGCTACCCGCTATCGTAATCATTGTTGGACGTGTAGTATCACGAATAGGCAGGATTAAGTCGAGCAGGCTATGACGCACCTGCATTACACTGTGCCGGACAAACACAGCATCCATCATGCGTAATCCAACCCAAAATTCACCCCTAAGGGGTTTAACGCACTCGGAGTAATCCCCAACCGCAAAAACAAAGCTCGTAAGAGAGAGCTGTAAATTAATTAAAGTTTGCTTTTGTTTGTTTTATTATTAAGACCTCTGTTCACTTGTGTGAATAGATAGTTAATCCTTATTGCTAATTTACCAGGACGTAATAAGGACGATAGACTGAAATTAATGTCCAAACATCTGATGTCCTGGAACTCTTCCCTATGTACTATCTCAAAAGCTTTCATTTTCTTGAGACTTGCAGACTTTTGTTGTCAACCATCTTCATATTGCTCTACCATTCAATCATTTGTATTGTACCCAGCAACTCAAAAACATTTCTGGAGAATACTGTGTGAAACATTTGATCTTCGTTTTGGTTTTCTCTTTTCTCTTTGACTTAGGCTGTCTGGCAAAGCCTGGTGCCATGGGTCGTATCTATAAAGCAAAAGCACCTATCCTTATATTATTTGACTCTAATCTTTACCACACATCAAAATGTGTCTTGAGAAGAGGGTCCTGAAGATGAACGAAACGATTCTACAAATCCTTCCCCAGAAAATTGTGTTCTCTTGCATCCATTCTTTCACTCTGTCCGTGTTCTCGTAGACGCTTAATGTTCGGTTTAATACCACACTGCGGGCGTTTTATCTGGGAAGTTCCCGTTGTCCTTATAAAACATAACAGAGAAACGTAATATACTCGGGTCAGGTGTGAGATGTTAAGTTAACGGACTACTCCCGTGGGATGAGGCCGACGCTCGCACAGCTAGGAGCGCTGCACGCCATCCCCGTATACATATTATATAATGAACAGGCACCCCTTGCCCTACAGTAATAACGTCTACGGGGACAGCCTCCCGGCTATACACCACCGGCTGCGCCTGAAAACTTTGCAGAAGTACACCGCATAAAGTTTCGCACACTGAAAAAGCAAAACGTAAGACCACAGCCGTAGTACTGAGAGAGTACCTGTGATGTAAAGTTAAGTGTGGTTTGTAATGAAGAGCTGGGGTTATATTCTTGACCATTCGCTAAATTCAAGGTCACTCGCCTCCGTATTATTGCGAAATGTTAGTATTCTTATTCGCGTAACAGCGATCGCTTTTAAAGTGGTGACAGTTTCAGAAAGTGGAACTGTCGTCGATATAAGTTGTTTAATGTGCTAAGAATGCCTTGAATTTATTTAGCATGAATTTATAAAATTTCTTGATATTATCTTGAAAAATCTTGCACAATCTCTTCAAGAATACCAAATTCTTCTCAAAAACGTATACTTCTCAAAGCCAAGGTCTCAAAAATAGCAGTACAGTTGTCAAGTCGGGATATACACGCACAAATCATAAGATCTGTTTGTTATTCTCCACTAGTGCAACCTAGAATTACACTATCTACACTAATGCGTTTGCTATAGATTTCGAGCAGTGGGTGTAGGTTGTTTGTTATTACGATGTGGTGTAATTTAGGTTGCTATCTGACTGACGCGAATTGACGTGACATTAGAGAAGCCATATAATACTTGTATACTAAGAACATGGATAAAAAGAAATTGCGAAATTAACATTGTCATGAGCTGCACCTAATGTTTGGCATGAATACAATTTTTGTTGCTACATGATGGGCACCAGAGTACACTGTACCATGTTACATTACCTGGCCTGCACTACACTGCACCAGAAAAACAAACAGACCTATACATACAATTTTCTGGCAACTGTAACAATGGATTCAATATATACATACTCTTGAAGAACACCGTTACAATAAAAATATTCTTTGCAGGACTTATTCTATGCATTTAATCAATACAAATCAGTTAAGCAATTTAATCTCAACACCGTTGGCCGTTTATATCATACATCTTTTATTTTCCTGGATACAACCTGTGAGAGATTCAATTAACATTTTCGATTTAAAATTTAATTAAGACTTGAAGGAAGTTGATACGCAAAACCTGTCATTACATAACCCATATTAACGATGTAAAACCCGCAACACAATTTTTCAATTAAACCGGTTTCGATACTTTTGTTGATATCAGTACGATGATTATGTGTATCTGATATTATTTATGCATTCAGTGCATTGGTGGTACGTTCATTATTCGTAATGCTCACCCTCACTACATCGATTTGCCCGTTTATTTAGATTTAATTAACCTAATAGATCCACGAAGGGTGCCACGGGGGTTATCAACCCCGTCGCATTGTTCAATGTTATTCCGAATACGTCTCGTTTCGTGGCTAATTACTAATTTGAAACGTAATGCCCCGAACTGGGACACCGCCGCGCGTACAAATGAAAAGTATGACCCAAATGGAATATCGGACATGTGTCGCACTCGCGTAATTGGTAGTTAGTCAGAGGCAGGGGCCATAGTTTCGCTGAAGTTCCGGTCGTTTCGATGATTATAGGAACAATCCGCAGGATAACGGAGTACGTTAATAGCGGCTCTCGGCCAGTACTTAATTATTCCCTAATTAGTGTGCTACTGTGTTGGGCTGCCATGATCATTATTGTGGAGGATTAATATTTGCTGTGGCATGTAGTAACGGAAGCAATGAAGGGGAACGTCGTCGGAAGTTGAATGGGGATTTTCCAAGACAATGTTTTGAATGGAATTCTAGCCTTTTTCAGAGATTGTTTTGAAATTATGTACGCGGAAACCCATCAAGTTTGTTCCAGAGGGTATTCCAAACTTCAAAAGTCTATTTCGATTAAAGGTTGATTCCCACTATACGTTCCGTATCCATTCCATATCCATTAGATCCGTTCTGTTAAGGTAGATTCTCACTATACGTTCCTTCTCCGTTCCATATCCTTTCCGTATACGTTCCGTTAAATTCTCGTGTACGCACACTTTCCGTTTTTGATCAACCTCGTTTCGATGATGTTATAGTGTGCACTGAGAAAATGTGGACGGCGTTTTTGGTCTATGTTAAACAACATGTTAAAAGAAAGAAATATTGAAGGAGAATACGCGACTTTATTTAGAGAATTGGCTGATGATGAAACCAGTTTTTTTCAATATTTCCCAATAAAAGTTGTAATAGAACTGTTGAAAATAGTTTTCTTTACACACTGCGACGTTCAGAGCCTTTCTAACTTTCGACTTTCAGAGCTATTTCTGACCAAACATTGTCCTTATAGTGGTTATCACTATATTTCGCACTTTCTAAATCATACAGGGTCGTATTTTCCCTCACCAGTTCGATCAACTTCACGTCGTTCATACTTATGTGAATTATTGTGTACAATATAAACACAAAACAATACTCTTAACCACTTAACCTCAACTTTTTTCGTGTCAAATACGGAACTGAGACGGAACGACGTATTCCCACTGTCAGTACCGTTTTCGTCGCGTCTCAGACAGTTCGTCAAAAATATGTTTCCAACAATATGGAACGGAACGGATTGGAAAAGGTATGTAAACGGAAGGGAAGATGTGCATACGTCCATTCAATTACAGCTAATAATATTTTACGTAAACGGAACGAAAAGGATATGGAACGGAGACGGAACGTATAGTGAGAATCAAACTTTATTCATATGTATGCACATTGGAAACGGTATGTAAACGGAGCGGAAGGTGTGCATACGTCCATTCATTTACTGCTAATAATATTTTACGTAAACGGAACGGAAAGGATATGGAACCGGATATGATTCCTTCTCCGTTCCATAACCATTACATATACGTTCCGTTAAATACTCGTGAATGTACACTTTCCGTTTTTGATTAATCTGCTTTGGATGATGTTGTAGTGTGCATTATTAGAAAATGTGGTTGGACGAAATTAAAAAAAAAAAACGGCGGTTGTAGGTTAAACATGTTAAAAAAAAGATATATTGAAGGAGAATACGCGACTGTATTTTCTCTCACTAGTTAGATTAACTTTTGGTCGTTCATACTCATGCGATATATGCAGGAAATAAACACAATAATCTTAATGTCAACTTTTACGTGTACAGACTGAAACGGAACGCTCCACTCCCACTATCAGTATCGTTTCCGTCGCGTCTCAGTCTGTCCGTCAAAGATATGTTTCCAACAATATGGAACGGAACGAATTGGAAACGGTATGTAAACGGAACGGAAAGGATACGTAACGGAGATGGAACGTATAGTGAGCATCCACATACACGTTTAAAGAGATAAAATTAAGTTGTAGAAATAATTTAAGCTCTTAGACTTTCTGAAACTATTGCTGCGACATGTTCTGAAACAGAGCTTGTTGAAACTTCTGTATTAGGACCTCCAGGGGTTTAAGGTGAAAATGAATTGATCTGTAACTGTGTACCAAATTTCAGTTCGATCTGTTGTACCGTTTGGTCGCTATCGTGTTCACCGATATACTTACACGTATATTTTGCAGAAACCATTGAGAGGATTCAGGGAATATCTACAATGGAGACTTCCGCGATCCGAATCAATTAATTCTTAATTTACGGGTGGAAACCAAGAATTAAAGGATTCAGGGATCCTAAAAACACGTATTTGTGCTGAAATCATATTTTTGGTCGGTTACAATATATTTCTTCTAAAATGACTGTATTGGATGTATAGGAATCCGTATTATGATAGGTCGAAGTAGATATGTTTTGGGAAAATATTATTTATATCCGGGAGACACAACATTATGATTTAGCCAAAATTGTAACTTAATTTAATAAATTGTGCGATGATAGGAAATTGTATGATGAAAGGGAGAATCCTACAGACCAGTTAGAGCTTGATGAAACAAACATTTTTAAAGATGAAAGAGAGACTTATGCATAATTATTTCTACACAACGTTTTCGTGGCCAAAGTCTGGAACACCCTAATCGAACAACCTTAGCTAAGTTGTCGCGAACATATATAGTGTCAAACAAGAACTAAAGGATTTGTAGTATTACTCTAAAGGATAGATTTCCACTCGAAACACCATACTCCTTTTTCTCAACTGCATTCAACTTCTGACACTGTTTTCGTTCAATGCTTCCGTTACTGCATAACAGCGCAAATATTAATGCTCTACACAGTAATGATCATGCCAGCCAACACGGTAGTTCTAATTTGAGAGCAATTAAGTACTGGCCGAGCGCCGCTAGGAACGTACTCCATTATCCTGCGGATTGTTCCTATAATCATCGAAACGATTAACCACGGAACGAGATGTTTTTGGAATAACATTCAACAATGCTATGGGGTTGATAACCCCTGTGGCACCCAACACGGATCGAGTAGGTTAATTAATTCTAAATAAACGAACTAATCGATGTGGTTCATGAGCTTTATAAATGACAGATATATTACTGATGTACTACACGCGTTTTGCGGATCTAATTTCTTCGAAATATTGAAAGAATCTGGTTGAAATTTAACCTCCCATCGGGAATATGACTCGCCTAACAAATAACGCCATCAATTCTCTAGCTAAATTTCCCCAAGGGATTATATATTTTAAATTTCATGCTTAGTTTGCAAAATCTACGACGTCCTTTCTTACGAGTTGCTGTGTGAGTGTATGTGACCTCGCTATACGTATTCCGAAGGATGTAACGTTTTCCGTTTTTGTTTCAGGTAAGTTAAATTGGATCTGCTCAATCATAAAATAAAGGAAATTGCGACGAAATTGCCCCACGGTACCTTACCCCGGAAAAATACGCTCTACGGATGTTCTAAACGTCCTTGCAGAGACTATATATACGGCAGATGTATACGCCCTCTGCCACCTGACGCATACATATCGAAACATTAAGGTAAACCGATGTGCTGTACGGCAAACATTAATTCTTACAAATCCTTAGTCTGTTCCAATTTAATTTGCTCCTTACCATCTATACAGTGAATCTATTTAATGTGTTTCTCAGGCAAATGTTGGAATTTGCATGAAAGGAAAACAGTGCAAATGAAAGAGATACAGTTTAGGTTAGATTTACTACTTTGACAGCTTGATATATTATTGGTGGAAATTAAATTACGATACTTTTCCTTCTAGGGTTACTAGTCTGAAAATAAAACCCGTTAAATAAAAAAACACCAAAAACATACCAACAAAGAAATCAATTCGGTATGCTTGTATTTTCATAGATGATTTATGGGTTCATAACCTGTGAGATATGGATGAAAGGTTAATACTCTACTGCTAGCTATAACAGCGGTTATCAAGCTTTAATTAGATCGGCGATTGTCAATAAACACGCTAACCGATCGGGTAATTAATCCAATGACGTGTTTGTAGATTAATAGTTTGGTAGTGATAGGCCAATAGTAGTATTATTACTGCAGTAAATGTTTACGCTGTAATGAGCGCTGTAATAACGAAGGTAATAGATGTAACAACACGGTAAGACGACGTTTTCAAGCTAAAGGAGTTAAAGTGTAATTTTCAGCAATTTTCACGTGTCAGAAGTGAGTTTTAAACAAACTAAATATCATTATGTTTTTATTTTAATAGTTTTTACGAATCTGTAAGATTATATATAACGATACGACAAGAAGATTTATGAATCGTTGTCCTATGGAGGACGTATGTATCATATTTCATCAGGAGAACATATCTGGAACAAACTAATAAAACCTATCATATTAAAACGAAAATGTGTTCTATTTGTCATATAAACCGACGTACTACACCTACTGTGAGCTATCATGTAGGATATACAGATAAAACCACAGATCGATGCACTCTTCAAAGTTGGGTTTTTGATATATATTTTGTGTCCACCGCAACATAAATCCTGTAATCGGCCTAACGCCTTCCTTGCATTAATAAGACTGTGTTAGTTGCCTGAGTGGAGTCTTATTTCTTTTTTAATAGTGATTGCAGATTCTTTGTTTTGTAGATTCTAAAACAGACTTTATTCTCAGCATCGATTCTATTTTAAATATTGGAGAATAATTGATTCTTAGAATCATTTGAATACTAATAATTCGATTCTTGAAATAATTCGATTTCCTTTACTAGAAGAAATACAAATAAAATACAAATAAAAAAATACACTACCTTTACAAAAAAATAAGTAATCTGACACTGAATGAAAGATTTCTCATCTAGTCGACACCGACTTCACTGCACAAAAAACAAATTTAAAGTAACTTGTATTGTTTTGTTTTACAAATAATATCCGGAAATCGAACTAATGGCACTGACACTGATATTCACAGAGTAACATTTCATATATTCTTAAATGAAAGCAAATATGCTGAGCCAAATAAATATTAAGTTTCATTTAAACCAATAGCAACAAGAATATAATACACATACATACATTTTCCAGAAATCATTGCAATCGATTCAGGAGACCTCAAAACGCGTATTTCCACTGAAATCTCGATTTTTTTCCGTCGATTACAATACTTTCCTTCTAGGGTACTAGTCGGAAAGTAAAAATTGCTTCGCAATATGGATAAACAAAATACATTACAGCATTGATTTAGTATTATTTTGGTGATATTGCTCTTCTATGCTCTGCTCTCTACTCTCTTCTTGACTCCCCACTAATGCACAAAGCAGGAAAAACAGGCAAAATCGTGCAATAGTTTTCGCCGACAGAACCTAATCTGTATGGGTGCAGTTTACCGGGGTCAGTATCAAGGGAGTCCGGCCCTGGGAGGCGCTGGCGTCGGTGGCGGATGTTCTAGTTGCAGCCTGGCGCAATTTTCCGGTAAGCACCGCCGCGTGCCACCATATTTCATCTTTTGGCCGTCCAACCGAACGAAGCAAACGCCCGACTACGGGATGCTATACCGTTCGCTCCCGTAATTCGTACAATTTATATGCAAATGTTCGTGGGCATTTTTCGTTGTCGTCCACTGTCTATTATTGCGGAAAAGGTCGACGGCGTGCATTTTAATTCCTCCTCACTTTTTATCATTTCCCTCGACGGCCGCCGCTTACTCAAATAAATTCGGGTTGCGCGCTTTTGCTTGGGTCTAACGTTATGAAGTTAGCCATCGTTAATTACCGACGGTCACGACCTCTATTTCCACTGTTTGTTTAGGGTTTCTCATCCCAAGCTGGACGTCGCGGATGGTGGCTTCTCTCGTCGTCAGGCCTCGAGGAAAAGATTTAAATGTGCTCGGGAAAAAAATATGTTAATTTGTGCGTATGTCTACCACCGGATTTTATGTTTTTTTTTTTCGGTGTGTTGTCCTTCCATCGCGAAAAGGATAAGGATTAACGCATGAGTTTTACATAACTGGTCCAGCGGGTCCTCTTAAACATGATTTATTCATGTGATACTTCGGTCTGAACGGATATAATACCTAGGCGGGTGTGTTTTTAGGGTTTTGTTATGGATTTGGGAGGAATATCGTAGATAATCTGCTTTATTATTTATATAGGTCGAATCGAAAAAAAAAAATGCAAGGATAAACTAATAATACAGTAATATTAACATTCATTATATCACACTCACAAAGGGACATACCATGAAGTGATAAACGCACTTGTATAAAGTGTACAAAGCGTGAAGTCAAAATGTAACAAAAACCTATATAGGTAACACTTTTTTCTAGCCAATTTTGTTTACAAGATATAAAGTGTTAAAGAATTACTTTCAAAATCAGTTGTATTCAGTGATGTAGGGTCGGTAAATACCCACCAATGTTACTTGGTTGTCAACAAATAATAATCAAAAACATTACTCGTACATTAACCACCATAAATTAAATCAATACGACCAAATAAAATCAAAAAGATTGGTCAATTTAGCTTGAATAAGAATCAGTTCTCGTGTTGAAAAGTGTCTTTAATTAAACGGCAGGCGATAAGTGTGCTGCTGTGGAACGATCCGCTATTTATATTTTGACGGACGAGCTAGACTGACTGGCGGCTGGCTGACTGACTGAATCCATCTCTCGTCTCGTTGCCAGTTCAAAATGTATGCCAGGGCCGCGGCGTAATTGACTAGTATTAAAGGCATAAGAGTAATGGGTCGCTGTAAATCACTTCGGCACAGGTAACCCCGCAGGTCGGCAATTATGTAAATTCGGTCGAGTAATTGAACGTACCCAAAAAAAGGAAAAATGCCGGCCCTGTACCCCGGTTCAGAGCATAGCCACCGGCGAGGGCGGTACACGTTATGAAAAAGTGCAATTGTTCGTGAATTTCCAGCCCGTATAAATTTTGACCGCTTTGTTAAGCTTCTGAAAGGTTTGCCCCGTTGGACTTTGGGTATTTCAGAGTGCTCTAGAAACGTTTTCCTAATGGATTTTGTAGTACTAGGATTTTGTTGTCTCTGACGCACGGTGGACAATTCGACCGATCCAGCGGGTAAAAGTTATTAAAAGAAATATTGCTGATTGTGTTTGTTTCGCACTGAGACAAAAGTATATCAAGTAAATCATCATCTGCAATAGGATTTCATCAGATGTGTCTTTAGTCGATTTATCAAACCGCCCAGTGAATAAATATAACTAAACGGTACTGTAGTTATATATATTTAATATCCATAAAACGGCCTTAGCGGAAATACGAAGGCATGCAATATTTTCAACTTTCGGTAAGGTTTAATAAAATGTACACGACGCTACAATATGAATATTGCTTTAGATGATCTTTGAAGTGTCAGCTATCAAATATGATTAACTACATCGCATCGTTTACCTTGAATGATATAATTTCATGTTTAGATGTTAGGACTATTACGCTGGGAAATTTGGCAATGGAACTTTAGCAAATATTACAGTCCGCATGCTAGAGTATCTGAGTAACAGAAAAGATGAAAATTGACATAATAGAAATGAGCCAATAGGTATTAGTCGTATACAGTTGTGTCACACTAAACCAATGGTCATTTTAGGTATAAACAAAGGTTTTGTGAAAGAAATCAAACCTAGTAAGAGACAATCGATTAACGGGACGATTATAAATTAAAACTATACAACCACAATATCATTTGAAAGCCTCTAAGCAGCAAAGCCATCATGACCACTGACGATTGCGATGATTTCTGGAAAATGTCTGTATGTATGTATGTGGTGGTATGTGTGTGTGTGTGTGTGTGTGTGTGTGTGTGTGTGTGTGTGTGTGTGTGTGTGTGTGTGTGTGTGTGTGTGTGTGTGTGTGTGTGTGTGTGTTTGTGTGTGTGTGTGTGTGTGTGTGTGTGTGTGTGTGTGTGTGTGTGTGTGTGTGTGTGTGGGTGTGCGTGTGCGTGTGCGTGTGCGTGTGCGTGTGCGTGTGCGTGTGCGTGTGCGTGTGCGTGTGCGTGTGCGTGTGCGTGTGCGTGTGCGTGTGCGTGTGCGTGTGCGTGTGCGTGTGCGTGTGCGTGTGCGTGTGCGTGAGCGTGTGCGTGTGCGTGTGCGTGTGCGTGTGCGTGTGCGTGTGCGTGTGCGTGTGCGTGTGCGTGTGCGTGTGCGTGTGCGTGTGCGTGTGCGTGTGCGTGTGCGTGTGCGTGTGCGTGTGCGTGTGCGTGTGTGTGTGTGTGTATACGATAGTGCCCAAACGGTGGAATGATCGGTGGCCGTGTTTTGGTATAACAACTTAGAATTATACTAGGGGACGAACTGGATTGCTTTTGGTGACAATCTGACAACCGGAAGTGACAAATGTTAAATGCGTCTTCAGAGAGATTTATCCGGTTTTGACCAAACTGATACCTGTTCATCCTCCAGTGACGTTAAATATGTTTACAAACTTACAGATCAGTGGTATGAACGGTGTAGGCGCTATAAGACTTTATAGACGCACTTTGACAGAATACAAAGCCTTCGTTGCTGTGTTGCAAATTATCAGATTTTGACAAACGTCAGTGCCACTGATATGACATGACATTAAATGTCAGTATGACACAAAATTGCAATAATTGCAAAAATGTTTAGATACTTCATTGTGCCAACGATGTAGTCGGAATGTTGGGTGAGGGCCACCCCAGATATTTTAATAATAGGGCCGTGTTTTAACATGGTACAGATTACACAATTTGTTTAATTTTTGGTGTACTAATATTCCTGCATATTCATATATTCAGCGATATTCCAGAGCGCGGTTTGCAATTTCAAGGTCTTTTCTTTAATGTTCTGTTTCTCCTAAATTAGGAATGTTCAAAACTTAATGTTGTCTTATCTTATTGTGTGATTATTTGAAAATGAATTAATATTATTTAATGTTGATGAAAGTAGATGAAAAAATCTAATTACTCGCTAAAACCGATACACAATACACATCATATCAAATTTTCGCTATATAGTATTGTACTGGAATAGCATGACAACGTTTTCAAGTTTGACTCTTTGCATTTTATGTAACGGTAACAAAATTTTATAATTATTACTACTTATTACTACCAAATATTAAATATGTATAGTAATGAAATACAAGCATAACAATATCAATTATTTTTGAATCGTTATTGTCAGTTTTGAGCAATTGTGGAGAAATGCTCAAAAAACAATCTTAGTCTATTTTAAACTATTTTGGATATTTAGATTTTGGATAATTTACAGCAAATTTAAAAAGCAGAGGAATGAGAGCTTTTAAGTGAGAGCATAATTTTGGACCAACTGGAATAATTTTGGACTAATTTTGGAACATCTGGAATCATTCTGAATATTTTTATACGATTTTGGACAATTTAGTGCTATTTCTTGCAATTTCCTCTCATTTTACTTCACAACTTTAGGAACATTACTCTTCATTACTCTTCGGAAACAACATGTAACTCCTGTAATTTATATCCTGTACAAGTCGACCATTCCTTAGACCTCAATCCTTATCCGAAACCGAGGTAAATTAAATGTGAATTAGATAACCTACTTCCTAGAGACGAACGAGAAGTATAATCGGTTGAACTGGCCAACACCAGCAACTCGTCATTCCCACGGTTCGATCCCTCGGATAGAATTTAACCCCTTATCGCGACGACGACGTGAGATCGCTTTAATTGCGCCTTTTATCTCTTCGTGTGGAGGAGGAAGATTCGTCCAGATGCCAATAATCACGTTACGCCGACGCGATGGACTGCACCAGCTGATCACCCCACCAGCTGATGACTCCAAGCGGCAAGTGATAGCGGTTGATGCTCTCTTGTGTGGAACGTACGGAGCGCCCTCTCTATTGATCTCGGTGCCGATGTCGCATTTATTGGAAACTCACCAGAGGAACTCGCAACTGCTAGTGTAATTACTGTACCAGTAGAATTCTTTCTCTATTGGTCTAAAGGGATATTGGAAAGTAGATTCTAGAAGCTAAGGTTAAATTTCACATTTTGTAACAGTGATCAATTGGTGGTCTAAAAATAAGTAATGTCTTAGATTGAAAGAATCCTCAGTCGTTTTCAGAAAAGAACAGAAAAAAAAAAACGTTTGTTCTTTGATACTATCAAAGAAAAAGAGAGTAGCGATTTCCGATATGTAACAGGGACCCCTAGTGAGCGATGCGTTATATAGTGAACGATGAACCGACTCGCTGGGGGAAAGATAGGGCCGCCGGATGATGGTCCATTAGTCACTAGAGCTGGATTCGGACGCGAAATGTACGAGAAATTTATTTTTCCATTGTGCGTCTGCCGTCCGTGGAAGAATTGAATATCTGCGGATTGTTTCTCTCTCCGGGTATAGCTGCTACACACAGTGGCGCGTCCGCGTTACGCTTCCTTTCTTCCGCACTCATTTCACGCGTTATTCTTCCCGCTAGGCAGGGATTTTTCCCATTTTCGTACTCACTGAATACGAGAGGATTTATAGCGGAAATGATGCTGAAAATAATTGATATCCAGCGCCAGCCAGAGCTGAACCTCAATTGGATGATCTTATTTACTTTTCTCTCTTTTATCAAGCATAAGAATTGGAGCAATAAATTATAATTTGTAATAATCATATAGTAATAGGAATGTTCTGATTCAGTATTGATTGCCTTGGCAAAAAAATTATTTAAATATAATATTTATGGTCTTGCCTCACCTCACTAGAATAATTTCTGAGGGCACCTATGGGCAACTGTGATGCTAGGAAAACTCACAATCTAGTCATAAATTGTATGTAAATTGTAAGCGAATAATATGGAAAGAAAGTGCTTCCCTCAACGTGGTTTAAATTTGAAGCGCATCGGCCACATCTCTGGAGGGTTACACTACGCTGTCTTCATTCCTGGGTTCGTTCTACTTCGAAGAAGAAACGGTCATATTTTATAATTTCAAGAATCGGATAATATGGGATATATTTTATTAATGTAGATTAAAATGTTATGTTTTAGTGATCACAATGTGTCGATTGTTGGGAAATTAGTAATTAAGATCGAAAACTTAAAAAGTGAATTATTTTCTGACCTTTTTAATCATATTTTTCGTCATCTAAAAGACCATTAATTGTTTCTTTAGTTTTAATCTGTTATTGCTAATTATAATGCAGTTGATGAACATTGACCGATTCAGTGCCACAATGCGACTTTTACCCAAAAATCAAGCATACATGGATAACTTAAATTGCTAGAGAGGGATACACTGTATACGACCTTGTTGGCTGGCTTCGCCAAAATGGCGTTCATTAAACGCTGCCTGTTCCGGGTAGTGGTAGTGTATTGTTTGGCTACCGCAATATATGACACCACATTAGTGCCGGTTTCGTATCTTAATATACACACGGTGGCCGACCATGTTCAGCAGCGATATTGGTGCGGTTTAGTGTTTTTCGGGACGCCACTGCGGTCTGGATGCTCTCGGGGTCAGACCAGGAGTTAGCGGACGCCAAGTTTATCCCTTGTGCTTGCGGTACCCATTTCTCGTTACCCACTCTCTCTGGATGCGATATACGTAATTAAGTTTCTTGTTAATGCTTCTTGTTTGTTTCCTGCATGGAAAAATGGATATTACCAATATATATTATGTATTATAACAGCTATGAGCGAAGGGTAGAATAGAGAGAACATTTTTGGATCGAGAAGAGGTTGTGTTATTTCATAATGTATTCAAACATGCCATACCCCCCTGGAATTTAAATAAGGACACTCGAAAATTCCCTGTTGATATTTTAAGAATGCACAACGGAGACGAGACCGCCGTCCGCAATTCGCAAGACAGTCGAGATAAACCCTGTCCTCAACGACGAACACCCGCACAGAAATGAGTTTAATATAGCGTGTTGGTTATGGTTGCATACGTTGGAGGAAAAAATAAGCATCATAATATCACTTGTCGTGATGACTTTGCGCATGGTCTGTTGACATGGTCCAGTGACAAATGCGCCATGAGTTTAAGGACCTGCATCCCTTAGATATATACAAAACAGTAAATAATTACCGGTTGGGGGCGGGAGACTAAGCCATAATTCCACCCTGAATCACCTTAATTATTTGGAACAGACGCTTCCATGCGACGTTAAGTGCGCATAGTTTGTGCAACTGAGCACAACACGGGGACGAAATTCCTGCTGCTTGCTATATATGTGTCGCTGCATCATGGAACACAGCAGAGCCAGTGCTAAGACCGTAATATCTCATCTGGAAGATATGCGAAGACCTTACTTAACGCTTATTACTCTACTTATGAAAGAATTTCATCTGCTTAAGACTGCCTTTGATTCTGGTTATCAGATATTATATTTACCATGGTTTCCTAACAGACCGAATAATTACATAAATAAGATGGAAAGAAGTGATATAGAAGTGAAGTTAAAACAGGGTTCCCATAAATGTAACGCCGCAATTACCATGTTATAATGTAAGTAATTTTATGTCTACAATGGAGACTTTCGCGGTCCGAATAATATTATGTCCCGTACGCATTTTGACGTGCAGCTATATTATTATCAGAGGCCTAATTATGAGAGAACAGTTAGACTATTAGAAATTGTCTAAAATTGCCGAAAGTGATCCAAGATGGTCTTCTTTAAAATGCTCACTAATTGTCTAAATTTATCTAAAATACTAAAATGATTTAAAATTGCTCAAAATGCAATTTCTGCTGCAATTCTTCAATTTCATGAAGCCACAGCTACCCTGGAGCATAATCAAATGTCAGTGGTTACAAAAATTTACCAATTTGCAACAATGGCGGCTAAGACTTACAGGACCGTTCATCTCAATGAGATTGATTTGTAAGTTCCGCAGTAACTTAAGTGCGCTGGTATCAGTTTGCCATGGTAATTCTAAATATGAATAACCCATTTACCTAAATGTGAATTCGGAATCGTTCACAGACATACACAAATAGCTAAACGAAACCTCAGAACGCATATTAATGTCGAAATCCCGTTTTTTCGTCGGTTAAAAGGATGCAAAATTAATAAAAATGTTAAAACTGCCCAAAATTGTTAAAAACAGCCAAAAACTGTGTAAGGTTGTATTACGTTCGTAACAGTACGAAAGAGCTCACATGCAGCCTACCCCTTTCTGAGCTTTATTATTAAAGAAATAACTTTTTTGTTTTCACAAAAAATACTTGTCACAAAAAATAAGATATTATTAATGCATGCCATCATCCGGCCTACGCAATACCCCCAAGCGGGGTTATACCACAAGCCCGCTCGGTTCGGTTCAATATTTTATCGACATCGCAGTACTGACAGGCAAAAATCCATCTGACAGCTTGTCGGGCGCTAACTAGGAGCTCAGGCACCGACGTCGTCCTTCCCATAGGAGGAAGCTCTTACAAAAATTACATTCTGGAATTTTATAAGTCAGATTTGGGGTGAGGATTCGAGGTGTCTCTTCTTTGTCTTCTTCCGCCTTTATTCCCTTGCCTCTACATATTTCTTTTTGTTTTCGCCTTATTTTTTCCGACGCATTGTCTACTACTAGATCCTACAAGCTGAAGGACAACATATTACATATCCAACACTACCAACTAATGCTACTACCTCGTTGACAGATAGAGCGTTCAAAAATGCTGTGGGCTAATACTCTCTTCTATGAACGCTTATAGCGCCTAAATCGTCCATCCCATTGATCTGTAAATTGGTATGAAGAGTCACTGGAGGATGAGATCCTAGCTCATCCTCATACCAATCAAAATTAGAATACCTGACCTCATAGTTTTATCACCAAAACTAGTTACCTGCCAACAATAACACCATGCTATCGCTACTACTCCTAGTACAGGTCGATTACAGCGGTATGGGCGCGGTCACCATTGTTTTAATTGCCATTAAGTAGCGTAATTGGTGCATAATGTGGTCCACAGAGTCCATCCATGATTTGCATGACGAGATATCGGGGAATCCACGGGGACTAGGTCGCGTTAAATTAATCCCGAAGCGAAGCGAGCTGGGGACTGTGGCGCCAGCTAGTGAGCGCTCCCTGCGACGTGCCAATGGTAATCCACTTATTAAAACATGCCCCACGACCATATTATATCGTTAATTGGATCATAATATTGTTTTATGGGTTATTTGGCGGTGCTGAACACCCATTCTGGACAAGGTTTGCGCGCTCGTACTACAAATCGATTCAATCACGTGTTACCGCTGTCGGAATTGCAATGTGTGGGGTTCTGGTTTAGTGGATGATCATTTGTAATAATGAATCAATAATTATTTCGTGGATTTCGAGCTCTACTACCATTTGCTATAATAAATCTTATACTCAGCTCCAGATAGAAAACGTCGACATAAAAAGCTTACAAGTTTTGATCTCCGATACTTTTGTAATATTTGGTAAATTTTCATTATTCTTTCTGTTGGTTGACATGCATACTTGCGCAAAATGGTTAAATTTTCCGCACGCCTTGCAGTTTTTTCTTTCCGACGAGTATCCTTGAAGAAAAGTATTGAACTAGATGCAAAACATTCAGGATGCAGTAAAAATACGCGTTTAGTAGCTCTCTGAATCGATTGCAATGATTGCTGGGAAATGTCAGTGTGTATGTATGTGTTGATGAATCTCTTCAGGGACAATCTTCTAAGCTATCATGCTTTTGTTTTCTGCAGTATAGACACTATTGCTTCTTAAATTACTGTTCTTAATCCTACACGCCGAGTGTATGCTAGACTGTTTCGGACTTCTGATAGCGCTCACCCTTCCACACACACGTTCATTCTCTTCGTAGCTGTCTTACTGTTACGTCCTGAAGATACCTCTTGCAACAGAATGCGAAACGTTGACTACTTTATCGTCGTTGACGCGGTTTTCTCCCGAAAATCTAGAACTTATCTTTCTTCATTCTTACAACAGCGCGTGTTGATTCTTGCAATCTTCTTTGCATCATGCATCAATCAGCCAAAAAATATTTTCCTCAACTCAACTCAAAATTAATATATCACATATGATAGGGTTGTCTCAAGTTGTCTTATGACATAGGTATACACATATTTTGTGGTCTAACTGCAAATTATCGATCGTTAATTGCATACAAATTGCAACGGAACCCTTCATTCAATCACGTAAACTTTTAAGTGCTACATCGTAATTCATATAAGGTTTTGCATCCGTAACTAGTCGAGGTAATTTGCCATGCGACAGATGCAAAAACTGAAAAAAAAAGAAATCACTAGGCTTGAATCATTCAGGGAGAAGCAATTCAACATAAACCACCTATCTATGTAAAATCTAATGCAAATGATATTAGTAGAACTTTAATCAAGCTTCAATAAATCATTATACACCACATTAATAACCATCTTCAGCATTCCATCGATGGAGGACACAAAAAGCCTACAATCCTCCTCTCTAACCAAAACAACTTTAAAATATTCACCATAGAACATTTCCTCTGGTCACTAGAGCCATTGTCCGAAAACGGCAAGGCGTGCAGATATCGTATTCGAGGGGTTTTGCCCATCGGACACCTACCTAGGGGGTGTGTGGATCAGTATCTGGGGTTCGTGTGGAGAAGGGAAGGTGGAAAGGGGTTGTATGAGGCTTCTAGTTCATCGAAATTCCTGCCGACACGTTGCCCTCGAGCCACTTCTAGCAGCCGCAGCGTTGGACACCTATTCTGACGCAGCACACGTCCGCAGAATCTCGCTACACGCACTCAGAGCCGTGGTCACGAGCCCTCAATTGATTCTTTAACAATAATAGCTCTCGGCCGACCCCTCCCTCTTCGATGACCCACTGATTTCCTAGAGAACCGAATTCTTAACACCTCTGGAGCCTATCGCATTCTCTTGTAGTGGAAGTCGTGCGGACGCTAGAGACCTACCTTACCTAAATATGTGTTAATTTGTAAATTCGTTTGATTGTATGGTGATGTTTATCATGTATCGTATGTTAATAATAACAATACTAATATTACGGAGTTGGTTCGCAAACCTTTATCTGAAACTTAATACTATTTAAACACAGATAGTTATGTCTATTATTTATGTTCACACTTATTTATTTTCGTGAGGTCGGTATCTGTTCTACACGACAGCCTATTTGAACTCTCTTAGGGAACTAACGCTCTCATTATATGTAGGCAGCCATGAAATCTTCTCGCTTGTACGGACTGTGCTTGTTTTGAAAATCTCAAATCAAAAAGTCTTTACCCAGAACAAGGCTTTACACGTATCAGAAGTTGTTTGAATTGATTTGTATTATAAAGTGTAATGTCCTGATAGAGATATAGAAACCTTAAAAGTGATTGATAGTAAAGTTGAAGGGTTGCTACTGTAGAATGGGTATTGAAGCGACTTAAAAACTTATTTGTTTGTCGAAAAAGGGTCGACTTTGAAGGGCCGGAGAAAAGGATTGAACTGTGGGTAGGCAGATCGTAATCATGACTCATCGGGCAAATACAAACGACTCTATGATGCGAATTGGAATACGTAAACGTATCCCTTTGATGGGACGGGAGTTGGTGTAGTAGATTGGGGAGCCGTGGGGTTGCTGGCCTATAAACCACCGACACAATGGCTCGGAAATCGCTCAAAGTTACCCCTTAACCCAACCGTTTGCTATCAGATCCCGAAGAAAACCGTATTTGCGGCAAAGGAATCCTTTTCAAGGACCAAAAAATGATCATCCGCCGTTTGCTTTCTCTTTTTTTATTTCATTCCGAAGAATAATAAACTTCGAAGAAGGAGATTTTACCGCGTATTGCGCATAACCGAAAGAAAAAACATTTTTTAAATATTTATTGGGCTATGTATTGAATAAATGAAATGGACGCTTCTGTGGTTACTTGAGCTGGGTCCCAATGCTCTTCTCTAGAACTAGACACAGTACGTGCTCGTTTCTCTGTATGCACTGCGGAATATGGCATATTTATGCAGGCGCAACTGCACAGTATCCAATCTACGAGAAAAAAGAAACTTATGTCGAGCTGTCTTGTTTCGAAGCAACGGAAAATTTATTGAGTATTGCTGTGTTCCATGCCAGACATGCGATTGGCGCAAAATGTTACATTTATTCTGTACGAAATATGCAATTATCAAGTCAAAACCTTCATTCCATCTAATATGTCCAAACGCGTCTCTCTATCCGGTCATTGAAGCACAAATACTCGTTTTGAGGTGCCCTAAATCCAATATGTCGTGATTTTTTTAGCTCCTTATGCACGACTGCGTTATAATTTTATTATGTATTATATACTGTACATGTTTCTACTTGTTACTTGGAGTACGTATGAATTTATGATAAGTTGTGTGGGCTGACGACATACATTTGTAAGTATGTCTGTGAACACAATAGCACCCAAACTGTACAACAAATCGTGCAAAAATTTGATATATTTCTTAGAATTGTCAGGGAGCGAAATGGATTATTTTTGGTGACAATCCAACAACAGAAATGGTAAAGCTTACATGTGTTCTTTTAAAGATTTAACCAGTTTTGACCAAAATGATACCAGCTCATCATCCAGTGACTTTAAACAATTTAATTCACAGAAGCAATCTGACAGTAGCAGCTGCCTTAGTCACTTTAGTTGCAAATTGGTAGTAAATTTTGAAAAACGTCGGTGGCTTCACAAAATAGAAGAATTACAGAAGGTGTGAGTCAATGTGTCAGGTAGTCAGATTTTTAAATACTATACTTTTTACAGTATAATTTGATACTTTTGAATTTGACTTTCATTAAGGAAAACTAACTTCTCATAAATGAAAACAGAATTCACTCTAATGAAACCTGATTTCACACAAATGAAGGCTGACTTCACATATGAGAAAATACATTTCAGTTAATGAAATCTCATTTTACACGAATAAAAACTGACTTCACACAAAAGAAAACAAAATTAATATTAATGACTATTTTATAGTATATTGCATATATAATAATGCAATTCAAAATATCTGGGGTGGCCCTCACCCAACGTTCAAAGATGTAGTCGATCTTTTGCACAATGAAAAATGTTTAAACAATTTTGTAATTATTCAATTCGTTGAAGCCATAGCCATTCTGAATGATTCTGAACCCTATCTAACGTCAGAGTCTATGAGATAATGACATTTGTCATACTGACATTTAATGTGATGTCATGTCACTAGCACTGACGTTTGCCAAAATCTGACAATTTGGAACACAGCGACGAAGGCTGTGAATTCTGTCAAACTGTATAAACTCTTATACCACATAAACCGTTTTTATCCCACTGATCTGCAAATTTATTCCGAATTTCTCAAATTTATATACATGTTTAAAGTCACTGGAGGATGAGCTGGTATCAGTTTGGCTAAAATCGGTTAAATTCGTAAGGAAATGTATGTAATATTTGCCAGTTGGGGGTGTCCAATTCTGGTCAAAAACAATCCAGTTCGTTCCCTGGCAATTCAAAATACTTGTACCAAATTTCAGACCGATCCGTTGTACCGTTTGGACGTTATCGTGTTCACAGACATACACACACACATACATACATACATTTTCCAGAAATCATCGCAATCGATTCAGGGGACCTTAAAACGCGTATTTCCGTCGATTACAATACTTTCCTTCTAGGGTACTAGTCGGAAAGTACAAATTATGCAGCAGCATATCGCCCTGACGTCGTTGAAATTTGATTGAACACCGTTATGAATTACACTGATATTGTTGCATATGCATTTCCTAAAATGACAATACCGTGACTATCATAGCTTGAAAGTGTGTTGCTGGGGTGATTTCAAGTCAAAAATGAACATACACCAAAAAAACTTTAAATAAGTAAAAAAGAAAATTTAAATAAGTAATTTCCTACTAATTCAAAGGCCATTTCAAAAGAAACAGATTTATTGTTGTTTCTTTATTAGTTGCTCAAAATGTCCACCCAGTTGCTGTATACATAGTCTACCTCTTCTTAGAATTGAAGTGGTAGCTCTGCTAACAGTCTCAGGATCAGCACGAATTGTTTCTGCGGCATCCATAATTCTAGTTGTTCTCTGTTTTCAATATTTCCCCATTAAATGTAATCTAAGGAATTAAAGTCTTGTGACCTTGCTGGCCAAGGAACTGCTGAACCTCTTCCAATTCACCGGTTTGTATAATTTTGATTATGAAATTCTGTTACATGTCGACCAAAGTGTGGAGGTGCACCATCGTGTTGAATCCACATTCGTTGTCTTACATTAAGCGGAACATCATCCTGTAATATTGCAAGACCACTTTCAATGAAACGTAACTAACGAATGGCCGTGAGACGTTCGTCAATTATAAACGGACCAATGAGGCGGTCATAAATAATGCAACATCAAACATTCATCGAAGGTTTCTTTTATGAGAATTCAAATTTTGCTAATGTTAAATCATATTGCAAAAGTGGAAAATCATACTGTAAGGTACAGTAAACAATACAATTCTAGAAATATTCATCATAGTAATAGGGAATGTGTGGGAACACTTCAACATACCCTATTACTTTGAAGTCCCCAAATACCTTGAACGACTTATACATATGTACACTAGAAGATTTATAAAGGAGTTTGTACATATCCCGACACGTCTGGTGTTCGTGTTTAGGTGTGTTGAGTATCCTGGATGTGTTGGGGAACGTCAGCTGGAGACGGTTGTAAATGTCAAGAGGATAGGTAAAGATGATTTTCATTAAAGTTATTTCCCGTGCCAAAGGAAGTGCTGTGTCTCCTCTCGTACACCAAAGTTGTTCCATCTCTTTCTATTGCAGGCGGGTGATGTTATAGCTTCAAATTAAACTGTGGCCCTCGCCTCGGTGCAGTCGCACTGGAGCTGTACTCGATGCAATACACGTTCGGCAACATGGGACATGTTTATAGATGAAAACATATCAGAGTTGGCGCGTTAAAATCTCTGTGAGCAGCTTTCTTGTATCGTTTGAAATGTGAAATGTTTCCTGCGTCTATTGGAATGGAAATAGTCTATACGGAAATAGAGTGTAGAGATGCTACAACTCTCTGATAGATATTTACAAATTTATATTGTTACGGAGGTTTGCAAAATGCAGTCTGATTTGTGTTATAACGATGTTTATTTATATATCATTATTTAGTACACTAAAACTTAACACGTAAGGCACTGCGTAAATTAGTTTTCTAAATCGCTTCTTTAAATATACCTCACACACGCTCTTCTGTAGTCTTCTGGTCGTTGCCAGTAGTCAGCTTCCGACACGACTCTCTTTGTTCCTTCGGCTTCTAAACGTTTCGTGACGCATCCCCGCAAACCGCCTGACCTTAGGCTTGTATAACGTTTGTAACAATATGTTCAGAGATGTCTAATTAACCCTTTCTTGTCCATCAAAATATAATGTTCCACACATTATTCAGCGAACCCGAAAGCTCTCCTATTATTTGGACATTCATGGTTCATACCACTTCAGGGATTGATAGGAAGCCACAAAAGGACTCCTTGAGAGACCCTGTTGGGTTGCTAGCCGCTACCGACACGGCGACGTCTACGCAAATCAGATCAAGAAACTAAATTGGGGGACTCTATTAGTCGAAAATTACACTTTGCAGGCATTTGAGCTGATGCTTTGCCTCCTGTGTTAGTCCCATTAGTTGGGCTTTGGATGCCTAATTAAAATTTGCAAGTGTTCCATTTCGGTCGCTATCGACCTAAAATTACACGACGGCGGAGGTCGTGGTTATATTAGGTGCTCCGGAAAGTCTTTGAAACCGGAAGAGATGTTCCGAAGTTTGACAGCATGCCGTATTATTATAACAGTAAACGTTGTGTCCAATTTTGATATCTAATAACTTTTGTAATCTTTGGTATATGTTGGTGATTCTTTCGGTAAATTGTAGACACTTTCTTCAAGTTATAGTAGATACATAACTGAAAATACTTTCTAGCTAATTCAGTTATTAAAATAATTATTACTATAACTCATTTGATCTGTGTAACCGACATGATGTTTTTGTAGTCTATGGTTGGAACACCCTGTGGAACAATTAAGGACCTTGGTCAAACGATTGCCTACTCAGGTTTAAAGCCAGTATAATTAACACGGTATTGACATTTGTTTCATTTCGATACATTAATTAATCAAAGAAAATACGGTGTTTTACTGAAAACTTGTAAATTTTACTTTCATCATCTATAATACGTATCTTTTTACCAATTATAAATATTTTTCAGCACGGCACGAAGAAGATTTAGAATTAACACGCGCTGTGGTAATTATGAAAAAGATGACCTACAGATTATTATACCACAAGAAGAAATAAAACCAAAGCTACTCTAGTCAACCCCCGACTCCTCCGCCAAAATTGAAACTTCTCATGTATTCATCATTTGGAAGGTTATATTTTCAATTAAATAAGATGTCGTAAATTCCTTGATACTTCATAGAATTATACACTACCTCATATAATCTGCAACCACCCATGGAAGAAAAATAAAAAAAATCCAAGCGGAACTTCTCCGTATATTTACTACCTAACTGGCGCGATATAATTGTCCAAGTTCGTGTGTTTTCCCGTGCAGCGTCGTTGTAAGTTTTTCCGATTTTATTGCTCGGGAGTCATATATCACCGCAGAAGTTCCACAAGCGCCCCACACCGCCTTGCCCGTTTTTCTTTATTATATTGTATATAACTCCTGGGGCGAAAAACTGAAAAATTATTTTCCTCTCCGATGGTCGGAAACTGCCCCGAAAGTACTGGAAATTTATAATAAGGGCGGCGCGCATCGAAATATGAACGGAGACCGAATAAAGTAAACGGACCGCGACGTGAACCGTTCGCGCACCAATAAAAACGGTTCAAGTTGTTGAAGTTGCGGTGTTTATGATGGAATTCGAACGGCTAAAGTCCACTTTGCTGTTGTGCGCACAACTTTCCCGAAGTTGCTATTATGAGATGTTTACGATACTGAAAACTATTTATATAAGTTTAAAACGCTTAAGGACGCAATTTTTATGACGTTACAAATATTTATCGTAAGTTTAGTCCTTTACCTATTGATACAAAACGATTCATTGTATGGCAAAAACAGATTTATTAGGTTGCATGAAAAATATCTAGTTTTATCGATTTATCAAGGAAACGATAGATTCGTCTGAAAAAGATCATCTCTTGACTAAATTGCATCCGACGATCAAAATCATCTTCTGATGGTTTATTTTTATTTCATTAAAAAGAGCCCAAATCTCCGTAACCATACCTCATACAGATTTCTAATCCTATTTCAGAAAGCGACATTTTGAGGAGTTAGATACCAGAATTGAAAGTACATACATTGCGTTTGCGTCTTATGAAGCCTAATACATTTTTTTTTGGAAAAACTAAAAAAAATTAGGTGTGAATAAAATACAGCATTCCTGACTTAAGATAAGTTTATTATTTATATACAACTTCATAAATTGTATATCAGAAATCATGTTGGTCCTCATAGTATTCTTCTTTCGAAAAAAATAGTTAAAATATTGTTCGATACGATACATTGCTATTATGGACAAAAACGCCTATCTCCAATAATTTTTGCAGTCTTTGGTGGATTTTGCTGATTATTTCAGCAAATTATAGACCAAATCCTCGTAATTCGTCCTAGGGAATTCAATTTCTGAAATACTTATTTCTATATGTAACTCATTTTATCTGTGTAACAGGCGTTCCTTCATTACTTATTAGCAACTAAGTCGTCACAGAATCACATCATTACGAGAAAAATGTGCCTCTCATCCCCTAAAAATAAAAATACTGGACCAATTCACTAAGGGATTTTATATTATCCTTTCGGTTCACGTCCGTTACCAACCCTGGAGCGCAGCGTGCCCGGGCGTAGCCACACAAAGGATTCTCGACAGCGTATCCGGCCGATAAGGGATATTATTAGCCAGCTCGTGCCACAGCCCGAGTATAAAACATTTAGAGTTGCCCGCCACACTCGAAATTTGGATGGTCCCCCATCCCCATAGAAATATCAACGGAATTTACGATGTAATTGTTTTAACTGTGGAACAATGGCCAACGTAAAAGTTTTATAAGCGCATTCCGGGTTTATTAGGTACCCTTTGAGTAGGGCAAGGATGGGAGGTTGACTCGATTCATTTTTTATAACTCGCGATCTAAAACCTTTACGGCCTAATACATTTCGTACTCCATATTGTTGGCGCAGACCTTTCAAGTGAGCTTTTTAATACATCGCGATACTTACACACTCTCTTCTGTCGCGTTAAATGACAACGAAATGCCGGCAGTAAAAATGGTAGGTAGGTAGTAAGGTTAAATAGTGCTTCGTCGGGTTTTAGTATTTAGAGTTACGAAGCTATTTTCTTGGTTGAAATTACCAATAAGAAACACTCAATCCACGAACTGTATTATTATCTTTGAGGGACATTTGAAGTATGCAAAACCAAAAAAGAACTTGACTTTTCTTCAGGTTTAGGTTTCATTCCGAACCATATAAAGAGTCTGTTAGTATGAATTTGTTCCAACGCAAGACATTTGTGGTTTCTAAATACACTCAATGTCGTTTCTTGAGTGTATACGCAGTTACTTGAGTGTATTTTAAAACCATAAATGTCAGAAAAGTCTTTTGATATTGAACAAATCCATACTACATTTTATTAAATGTAATCTAAATAAAAACTTTATTAACTTTGTGGGAGATAAGAACCATTTCCTTATGTTTTACATAAATAATATTGGATAGATTAGTAAATGAACTGTTACCAGTTTGGTCAAAATCCGTTGAATTCCTTAGAAAAGGTACGTAACATGTGCCACTTCCCATTGTCACATTATTAAAAAAAACCATCCACTAATAATTCTAAATACCAAATTTCAGCTCAATCCGTTGCACCATTTGGGTGCTATTGTCTTCACAGATGTACATATATACAGATTACAATACTTTCCTTCTGTTGAACCTAGTCCGACAGTAAAAAGGCTTTTGTGAACCTATTCTGGCTTATTTATATATCACTTCCCATGCGGAAGTAAGAAAAAAATCTCATCTCGATAAGCATACGAGGTTCCTCTCTGTTAACCTTAAAATATTTACAAGCCTGAGGACGATAGATGCCGTAAAAAAGTTTCGATACCGTCAGAAAAAAAAAAACAAGGAATTATTCAGATACACGGGCTTTACGCCTCGGGGTGCTGTTGGGCCCTACGCTACCCCTATGCCATAGGGGAGAGTAGCAAACTCCGTTTTAATAACTCACGGTTTCTTGTTGCTCGCAGGGCCGAAATGGATTTAGGACCGACTTGGGAACGAACCCGTGTTTACTGTGCGTGCCGGAGGAAAGCGTTCGCCTCACCAAATGAAATGAAATCGCCCGGGAAAGTGTTAACCCCGTAAATGAAAAAGACCAACGGGATGTTACGGGTCTTGTCGGTCGATCTTTCGCGTTGCCTCGGTGACAATTTGAGCGACAATGAAAATTTTAATTATTCCGAAGGCGAGATAAGACACTGGTGTTTGCCTTGTTTCGTGTAATTGACGGGGAATAAGGAATTTGACGCAGTTAATCTTCGCCAGGCTTATTTCCCGGGTCGTGTTTTACTGCGGTAATTCGCGAAATTAACTCAGGGTGTTTTATACCGTCGCTGGCTTACGGTTCGGGTACTTTGTGACAGTGTCTTCAAATTTGATTAAAATCGCACTCTTCTATAGACATTGATAGCCTTAAGGTTATACTATAAGTTTGCTTTGCTTTTGCTTCTTCTATTTTAAACATAACGACGTATCTAAGATGATGAGAAGCGATATATAAAAAGCAAAGGAGAGGAAAAGGACACACTTCGTCCAGGATTTGAACTTAGAACTCTACGTTCTTGACACGCAGTGATCAATTCATTCAACTTAATGCAAAATAATTACTATGTAATAATTAACGTTTTTGTCATGTATTCATTACTATCTATGAATGTAGTATCCTTACCCAGCAGATACATTAACTGTTATAGCATAGTAATTAATATTATTATGTTTATTATATTCTAATATATTTAATTGCAATAACTATACTACACAATTTTAGATGAATTGTATTTATAGTGAATGCAAAGATTCTGATTATATAAAATTCTGTAATAGAGTAAAACCTAAAAACCTCATGCTATTCCAGTATTTGGGTTGGCAAAGTATTATCTGCCTATACAATCTGTGTCAGCTTTCAAATAAAAGTATTTAGATCATCTACTTTTATCAACCTTGAATAACTTTTTCTTATTTTTTAATTTAGAAGAAAGAAAACGTTAAAGAAAATAAGTTACGCAGAAGTTGCAAACCATGTTGTATATCTGAGTATCTGAATATTTGAATAATCTGTATCATGTTTAAATAGTATTTTTTGAACCATGTACCCACACATCAAATATCAAAGGTATCTATTAATCGTAAATTATCATGATGGTTTAGTTGCTTAGAGAAGATCGGACCGATCTGAAGTTCTCGTACAAAATCATATTGTTGTTGTGAAGTTTTAATTTAGAATCTTCCCTTTAATTTATTATCTCTAAAAACGTTTGATTTGGTTCACAGAGCCTTTTTACTTTCCGACTAGTATCCTAGAAGGAAAGTATTGTAATCGACGGAATTTTTTTTTTCGGGATTTTAGTCGTAATACGCGTTCTGGTGTCCCCTGAACCCATTACAATGATTTCTGGAAAATGTATGTATGTGTGTGAACACGATAGCGTCCAAACGGAACAACGGATTGGGCTGAAATTTGGTATACACATTTAGAATTACCAGGGGACGAACTGGATTGTTTTTGGTCACATTCTGACAGCCGGAAGTGGTAAATGTTGTATACTGAGGGATCCATCTGATTGAGACCAAACTCATACAAGCTCATCCTCCAGACACTTTAAATATGTATACTAATTTGCAGAGCAATGAGATGAGCGGTTTATGCGCAATAAGAGTTTTTAGAATCAGGTTGACAGAATCCACACCCTTCGTTTCTGTATTGCAAATTGGCAGATTTTGACAAACGTCAGTGCCACTGACATGACATGTCATTAAATGTCAGTATAACAAATCTAATTATGTCATAGAACCTGACGTTAGCTAGAGTTCAGATATGGCCCTGGTTTTACAAAATTGAAAGTGTTCAGATACTTCATTGTGCTAACGATGGAGTCGGAAAGTTGGGTGAGTGCCACCCCAGATATTTTATGAAAGGAGCAGCGCTATCTATAATAAATATACCATCGCTAACGAGGCCATTGGAAATGGATAGAATATTTTGCCACTTCTGGAAACCCCGAGTTCCAAGTTCAAATCCTGGGCAAGGTAGGACCTACTCAACTTGCATTTTTTAACTAATAACCTGAATTTTTGCAAACCTAAAGACTTCAAATCATTAAATGCGTGTGCTGTACTACTAGATACCCTACGTTAAAACATTCAGCAACGACCCGTTCCTCGAATAATATCGAGATAAGGCGAGCAATAACAGTATAATCTGCGAGGATCTTAAGTTTGCCGGTTATGCGGGGTGAAACAAGGTCAAGTTTTCTATTGTTCCGCGAATAAAGTTTAGTGGTTATGTTGGACCATGACCATCCGAACTCCCCGATCTGGCTGGAGATCCATTTCATGGAGACTTACAGAGAGACGGAGAGTGGGAGTGAGCAGCCGATTTCCGCGGCTCTTTGAAAACTTTCCGGCGTCTCTTTATTACATCCGGCGTCGGTGTAATGTTCCCCAGGCCACGTTTCCTCCGCGAATAATATTAATTAGCGCTTAAATGGGAAGATGCCGAGATTTTCCACTGAAAGAAACCCCACAGGACTAGTTTATAATGGTCGATATTGAAATTGAAGATAGTGCTTGTATAGTTGAAATATCTGATTATTATAAACTGGGGCTATATGAAGAATAATGCAACGATGGATTTTTGAGGTTTTTAGAAAGAAGAAAACGTAATTTTTCTAAACCTATTAGCTCTTAAATCTGTTAAATGTGTCGTAATGCCACATTTGACACATTCCCCACAGAAAAAGCTGTCGAATTTTTTGTTTTTAAGATAGATTTTGCGCGAAAACCTGTTCTGTTGCCAATGTTATGACCTAAATGGAATAATTTCAGCTCACCTGGTGTAAAGAACACTTGACGTTATAACAAATTGTGGCCTCAGCATGAGCTGTTTGTGATGTTTTCTTCTGTATTTTCTTCTTTTGCTCTGCCATTTAACACTTACAATTTCGGTTTCTGTACTATTTTCGCCACTTTATTTAAGTGAGAGAAATGTCAGTCAACTTTTCTGTTATCCTAGCAACCATTTATTATTAGTATTTAAGTTTCCTGTAAGCACATTTATAACCTGGATACGTACGATTAACTATAAATTCCTGTGAATTATTCGATAAACATTTTGTCAGCATTTAAACCGGTAGGTTACGAGGCTGGAGGCGAGAAAAAGAAATTTAAAATCGATCAGAAAATGACATGGTTTGCCTTCCGACTACCGCATTGACACATTCTAGCATCAAAACCGTCTACAATATTTCAATTTTGTGAAGCCACAGCCACTCTGAATACCAAACTAATGCAATTCGTAGAAATATATTCATAGAACTAATATTTATCAGAATTTGTCAATTCGCAACCATTCTAGGGCTGTAGATTCTAAACGTCTAAAAACACTATTTTGCCGCTGCCATTCAGTTTTACGTTTTTGAATTTGGCATGCAATTTTTGGTTGATTTCACTTCTATTTGCTAATATAATCTCAAACGAAGGTACTTTCTAAACTCTCTCTATTTATTATTTTGTAATTAGAGATACAAATAACTTTTTCTTTTTCTTTTTTTACGCTTTTTTCGAGCAGTGAAAAAACTAGTTGTCTATTAGTTTGCAGGAGAAACCAGATAAGGAAACTGCATTATAAATAGCAATGACAGATTATTTGTGTCATCTAAAAAACTAATTCTGAACTAGTGCTTGACAGCCGTTCGAAAAAAGCTATTATTTTTGATAACACTTCAAATTATTTCTGGTAATAATAACAATAGTCCTAAAAAGTAAAACATAGGTGGTCTTCGCAGTTATAAATTATTATACTAATAATGTAAGTTTTGGCGTTTATTTAAAGAGTGATAATGGGGGCCACATGGGGGCATTCATCCATTTTTCACAGAGAAGACGTGTGTCCCAACGTAGCCGTTTAACCGGGCATTTGCACTAGATTGAAGCGGTAGCATAAAAGCGCTGGCGCTAACTTATAGCGTAAGCCGTAAGCGTTCCTGAATGCACTCATTGGGGGCGTTCAGCCAGGCTAAGTACCAGCGAGCGCAAATTGCAAAACTTGTCCACAACAACTGGTTGATATGGACAACTGATTGTTGTGGACAAGTGTAGCAGGTTTGCGCTCGCAGCGCAACGGTGGCATAGAGCCTGGCTGAACGCCTCCATTGTCTTTTAGCATTCTGATTGTTGACAGTGGCAGTGATTCTTGAGTTGAACGATATTTATAACCTACAATTAGTGCAAGTTTGGCTTGGTTTGGCCGAAGTGAATTGTGTCGCTCCTGAATAACGAAGCGGCACGGTAATAAAAAACAAAACTCTACCATGTGCTTGCACATGGTCCGATAAATTTCACTGGTAATCAAACTAATATGTGGAAGAGTCACTGGAGATACATGATCTCGAATCTCATTACTTTACCTTATTTATTCCTTAAACTAACTAATTAGTATAATTTTCAATATTTATTTTGCATATAATTTCATAAGTCGATCGCAGCATATTTCTGTAAAAGGGTCCATTCGGCTCTAACGTTTTAAACCATTCTTGACATCCAGAGCGACCATTGCAATATTATTTACATCACCCTGGTTGAACAGGTACAGGTTTGCCAACCCAATTAAATCTCTTTCATCGATCTCTTATCTAACGTAGTCTGTCTTTTCTTTGCTTGGCTTTGGTTTCGTTAGTCTTTATGTCTTGGTCACTAACTAGTCTTTTGGTCAAGAACTAGCCTCTTGGTAGATTGGTCTTTGTTTTCAACCTTCCAAACCACTTGTTCCACCATGTTTTCTATTTCTTACCATTTCCTATGCCCCTTTTGTCATTAACATTAACCTCTTGGCATCAGAAAACTGAACCCGTCCATAAAAATGTCCGGAAACAACAAAACTCTGTATGAAACCCTCATCCAATGCAATAAAACGAAAATAGAAAGCACGTAGAATTTATTTTGAGCGCCCAATGGTAACACCAATCGATAACAAATTCGAAATGTATTCCCATTGTTTCGCCGACTAACGAAGCACATCCAGGTCTCCTCTCAGAGAGCACCACCAGCAGCAGCTACAAGCTGACTGTTCACTTCTAACCGGTCTGCGATTTTCAATACACTCCTGTTACTACCTCTCTACTGTTACTACCGCTCTCCGTACCGGTTGTTCATTCGTACATACAACTGGACCGGCTAACAATGAGCCCGTGGGCCCTTTTGTCCCATTTGTTAAACGAATTTACTCGAGCTTGTTCTCGGCATCGTCGTGTTTTTTTGTTCTATTTCGGGATGTTCGGTGCCTCTCGAACTCACGGACGAGAGGTTCGACAATTAGTGGACCTTACAATGGGACCCTCCTTTTAAACAAGTGTCAAGCTTCTCCACTCACGCATTCCGAAGATGATTTGCGACACGTGTTTCTTGTAGATTTAGGAGTCAAGGTGTTCAGTTGAGTGTGTAGTTAGAGAATGGTTGCTCAAGATGTTTGTCGTTTGTCTTTAAAATGTGTTCCTTGTTCTTATTCGGCGTTCCTAAGGGATGTGTCTTCTGGTTCTGGCTGTGATTTTAAGTTAAACAGGTTAAACATTCTATATAGCGTCCGTAGGGAATACCGCTACACTAAGGGTACTCCCGACGAGCGACTTTTTGTAGCGCGACAGTCGTGACACCAGAAACTGCGACAGCATAAAAATTGATATTAAATTAGGAGTGGGCTTGCACCTTTACTTGTTCGACGGCGAAGACGAAAAAATTGACAAGTGAGACGATATTTGATACCAAATATAACCCAGCATTCTCTTTCATTTATTTACGAATGTACCCATCAAAACTTGTGGATCGACTGTGAACTTTGTAGTACAGTTACATTGAGCAAGGCTAAATGAATGGCAGAATGTACCTTTGGTACATTAGCCAACAAATGAAGAATTGTTCATACGCCTATGGAAGTACGTGTAGTCTTTCCTGAATTAATAATGCAAACTTCTTTGTTATGTTGTGTTTTACATAATTATGAAGGAGACATGGTCTACACTTTGAGGATGTATGAATGTTCACCTAATAACGTTGTCCTACGAATAATAAGACCTGATAAACTATATGCACTAAACCACTCAACTACTACCTTGAGTGACAGAACGGTCGCTCGTCTACACGGGCACATTGATTCCTTATGTTGGATGGTGGGCGACAATCACCCGACGACAAAAATCGCCAACGACGCCGACGGTCGCAGAAAATAGGACAAGGCGCGACAGAAAGGAGCTTGTCTATGCGCTAGCCGCTTGGATTCAAAACAGTTAGTTTACCTTAACAGAGAGAGGATTCGTGTTTAAGGGATGCGTTCAATTTGCCCAAATAAACTCCGACGCTTAATATCTGAGACCTCGTTGATTCGGATCCGGCTTAGGTGAGAGAACCCTCTTTAGGCGGCTGACGCTGGTATTCAGGCGATAGCACCCCTAGATCTAATACATACGCGTTCACATGTATCCCTCTATTGGTTTTTAGGTCGACACCCGAGCTAAGCTGGCCTCAACTCAATTACCAAAGTTAATTACAATGTAATTTACCGAGTTAATCACTAGTATTTTGCGCGTTGAGGGGCGTGTATGCTTCTCTATTAGACCGCCAAAATTGCGGGCAATCGTTCCAGAATTAATTATATCTTCATGATTACTGTTCATGGCTTAATGAGTTGTGTTTGGATCGATTTCGTTCCACTGCATTCGAAAAGACTTGTCATCGTCTCTCAATAGTCATCCGACGACACCAGATTGTGATAAATTACAGATATAAATTGACCGATCATCATCCGAAATACGTTTAGGCGGCATTCCAGGCCGTTAGTCTGAAAGTACTTGTTCCCTACTACCACTCGCTCAGTAAGTAAGAGACGCAGATCATCTAAGCGTGTGCGCTCGATGACCGGGCGATTTGCGAATAGGATTCCAGTCCATTGTCTCTTCGTGAATTCGTTCTCTAGTGGAGTAAGCGCCGACCACTTTGTGGGGTATAGGCGCGACGGCGTGTTGTCGTCGGACGTTGATTAATGGATAACAATAAGGGAGGCTTACGTCGGCCCTCTGCCATCCCCGTTCACGAAAACCAATTTACCGATTAGGCTTTCGTCGTGTCACTGTGTTGCGCCTGATTACGGCAACTAGGAAGGATGACCTTAACGTTGGCCGGCAATCGATCAAGGTTGCTGGTAATCAGTCAACTTTTTTTGGGGTTTTTGGGCCGGAACGATATGGGCCCTAATGCCGCACCGGGCGGGCGACACGACGCTGCCTTCGGCGACCTAATAACGAGTCGAGAATGGCGAAAAAACGATGACCCAGCAGCTAATAAAGGTCCCCAGGAATACCAGACTGGAATAACATTAAAAATTAGTTAGTTATAGATGTTTCAAACTAAGAAGAGCACAGTTGTATATGCAACCAAATATACATAGGCAATTTATAAACCATACACTGGGTATGATTGGTTGCATATACAACTGTGCTCTTCTTAGTTTGAAACTACTCTAACTATGTGCCAAACCTGAGCAAAACGTAAGAGTAGTGAGTATGTTTAGTGACATAACTTTTTAGTTCTAGGTAGAAACAGCATTGTTTAATACTGTGTCACCTTTAGAACAATAATAATTTTACATTTGATGAAAGGGTGACCGTTGACCAAACGCGTAGTTTGTTGCGTGTTCACCAAAAGTGTCGCTAAGCGTTTACTCAACGTTTGCTGCTGTTTACTAACGCGGCACATCTGCTTATCATAAGTTGATTATAAACTTAAACTAACTCACCCTAGATTTGTGGAATAAGGAGAAATACTTGCTCAGATTTGAAGATATTGTGTTATTTTGTACTATGTGTTGTAGGAGTTAACTTCAGGACAACTTAGCTCGTGAAGGGCAATAAAAAATGACATGTTCACCGTCTTTTGATTTGCCAATCTGGACTTTATCATAATGAATGCCTTAGCCTTGTGTAGAATACATATATTTAATGGTACACCCAATTCACCGCGAATGTTTTCAATGAATAAACATCGAAGAATGCGAGAAGTACGAAATGACGGTTCTTGATTTATTTCAACCCTGGAATAACTCTTACCCTGGATACATTCCATAAACACGAATTCAGCGAATTGTGATACACACAATTCATTTCGCTGATATTGACAATGAATAAGGGGTTTTCGCTTTCGGGGAGAAGCCGGCCCGAACGAGAAGAATAAGCGACGGCCTCTCGGAGGGCTTGAACAAACACGAAATTAATCCGCATTCAGCGGGCTCTATAATTAAAATCTTTGCCGTATCACTGCCCTTTGTTGAATCTGCAGCGCTACGCGAAAAGCAATTATTTATACATATTTCGCCGAAGCCGCTATCTCTTACAGCTAGTTGGTTTATCTGGAAGGGCCGCCGAGATAAATTAACGGTTCGGCGATACTCTTTCCTGGCTTGGGCTGAGCTGTGCAGGACCCCCAATTCCAAGCGAATTGTGCGTTAAACCGGTTTACACATGGCAGAGTCCTGCACGCTTCGCTGCGGTTCCGCAATCCCCCTCCCCCTCCCGACCTTCCTTTGTCTGTCGGATATTATATAGCAAATAAACCGTGAGCAGCTTATTACGCGAGAAGAAAAGGGTTTGTTACCACCAAAATACACAAGTATTGGCTTACAGGTTTTTCTCGCCTACGCTGTTGGTGTGCCTACAGCTTCATTGTTGCGTTGATACGCGCATATAATAATATCTGAAATTAAATCAGGTTCTATTATGCTTTATTTATTGTTTAAACTTCATTGAATGAGATTTTCCAGATCCCAAAAGAATGGAGAAATATTGAATCAGCAATACATTCTAACCTAAACCTAAAAACCCACAGGAACTTGACCCTAGAACCTGGAAATTTTCCTCTCCTTGGATTTTTATATACCGCTTTTCCTTCACCTTATTGTTATTATTCTGTTGCCTTTCATGTTTGATTATAATTTTCCTTCACTGTCAGACGCAGGCTGTGTACGTCACCATATATAAATATATTGGTTATATGAATCCTTGGAACAACGGAACTAAAACACTACACTTCATCGCAGGAAACATAACAGCTGCGCTGTTTAGCTAACGAAGCAGCATATCGCTTAGAACACTGATGGCCCAAACTTCTGCAGTACGGGTATTACTTTCACCGCATATTCCAGTTAATTTTCGCGAACCCATTACAACTAACTAACAGCGATAAACCTTAAGCAGGCATACGAGCGGTGGAGACGCCACGCACGCATACGTTTTACCTACTATTACACACCAAAACTTTCCAACTTCACTCCGATGCTGGATTTCAGACGAAATTGTGACAGTATACTTGATATTCCAGAATAGCTCAATGATGTTTACCTACTTCCTCGTGTCTTGGCCTAAGCCAGCAGAGCCCATTTCGGTCTAAATTTCCTTTGGGAAACATGCGCACGATAAAGTGGAGACTGGGTGATCATTAACTCGTGTAGTGACTTTGTATCATGGGTTTCAGCACGAATATCAATCACTTACAGGAAGATATTAGCGGGCAGAAGAAATCTCAGGGTTGAAAACATCATGTACTCTGTGCATCATCAATTCTGATCAGCTAGGTGATTTTATTCATCTTACATCGTATGTTGAACGACAATATGGACAACATCAGTCACAAATCACCATGAGCTGTAGCGACTCATCTCCACCCCGTCATACTTTGACCATCCCCACTTTATATTCCTTGTATAGTGTCCCCTCGTGTAGTACTAGAGTGTCCCCTCAATTCCGAAGGGCGGCATTGGGGTGGGGTACACTACAGCGTAGCGTGAATTTTTAGATTATTAGGTCGAACATAATATTGGTTTCTAGGCTGATCCCTCCGTTTGAAATATGCACGTTTTCTCATTCCTCACTGGAATTAATATTAATACCGCATTCTCCATCCACAAAATTAGCACGCACCCTCTAAAACATTTTTCGTGTACCTTCTCACTTTAGCGGCATCGCTTCAGTCGCCACTCTTCAGTTTTTCCTCTTGGATAACCTAATTGATCACGAGCGATCCACTTCGTCGGCGCCAACCCTCTTCCTCCATCATCCTTTACCCCTCGCGGGGACCTCTTTGAGAATTTTCAAGGAGCGAACCTCCTTCCATTGAATAGCACCTCTCTCCTTTGCATGGTAAGCGATTCGAGTGACGAAGTGATGGATATTGCGAATGGTGGACGTTGTATTACCCCCATCGGCTCGATTGGAGTAATTTGCGCGGGGCGCCAAATTGTAGGGGGAAGTCAAAACCGCAGACCACAAAGCGTGGGCCTCGCAGGCGTCCCGTATAATTGTTGTAGCGAATTGGGCAACGCGCCACTGCTTTCACTGTTGATTAATCCTAATTGCTGCCGCTGTTAACTGCCACGGCAAATAGCAATGACGATTGATACCAAACGGTCGTTTTTTTTAGTTCAAAGCTATATGAATATTGGTTAATAATGGTTAATAATGCCCTAGGCCAAATATATTCAGCCACTGATGTGTTTATTTAATTACCCATGAATCAATCAAACCATGCTCACGAGCATGGGTGGTCACATTAACAAAAGTGCATAAAATGTGCTTTTTTTCTTTAAATAATCCACTATTAGTATTTTATGTGTACGTTTTTTGTTACAGGTGAGTACAAGGATATTTTCCACACAATTCAACACAACCAAAATCATTTTAAAGCGAACACCAGCGTAATAATAGAATAATAACACACATTATAGACAGGTAAGGTATACCGATTTTTTTAAAGAAAGTTGTCCGTCCATATATCTGATGATATATGTATCGATTTTGCAATTACAGTTCTCATATATATTAAACGTAGCAAAAAGTAAAAATTGTTATCAGCTACCTATTATAAGTCCATTTGTATACCAGAATATAGCTGAGGTATTAGAATCATACCTAGTATACAATTCATTTTGTGAACAAAGTGCATAGTTACAAAAGTGACTTCTTTTAAAATGAATTTTTGCTAATTATACATAAGTAAGTCACTAAAACTATTTTTTGAGAACGCGATTTAGATCATTTTTACCGATAAACTAGCACGACACAAACTATAATTTTCAAGTACACCTGTCTCCAAAAATAAGGCTCGGATCGACATTAAACCTTCACTATCTTACTCAAAAGAAGTGCACTGATTAGTGATTTGCATAGAACAGATGTTTATCTATAATAGTTTCTGGGTAAATTCTAAATATCGGTTTCATATACTTATATAAAAAAAAATAAGCAAATTCAGAACCAGAAAAATGTAGTCATAAATTGATTTGTGGGACAATTTCCAGTCGAAAAACGTCAGAATTTGTCGAGCTATTACATCGTTTTTACTACTTTAAAAGTTGAAAATAAAATAAAAATATTTGGGGTGGCCCTCACCAAACTTTCCGACTACACCGTTGGCATAATGAAGTGTCTGAACACTTTTGCAATTATTCAGTTTTGTGAAGCCAGAACCACTCTGTACCCTACGTACGTAACGTCGTCTCTGTGACATAATAACATTTGTCACATTGACCTTTAACGTGATGTCATGTCAGTAGTACAGACGTTTATCAAAATTTGACAATTTGCAACACAGCGAAGAAGGCTGTGGATTCTGTCAAGCCCCTTCTATAAAAGCTAATAGCGCGTAAACCGTTCATCCCATTGATCTCTAAATTAGTATACCTCTTTAAAATCACTGAAGGATAAGCTGGTATCAGTTTCGTCAAAATCGAATAAACCCTCAACAAAGCGCATGTAACATTTGCCACTTCCGGTTGTCGGATTGTCACCAAAAACAATCCAGTTCGTGCCCTACCAATTCTAAATATGTACACCAAATTTCAGTCCGATCCGTTGTACCGTTTGGGCGCTATCGTGTTCACAGACATACATACATACACACATACGTACATATACACACACATTCATACATACATTTTCCAGAAATCATTGTAATGGATTCCGCGGACCTCAAAACGCGTATTTCCACTGAAATCCCGATTATTTTTTCGTCGATTACAATACTTTCCTTCTAGGGTACTAGTCGGAAAGTAAATAGTAAAACTTTTTTTTATTGCCCCTCTTCCTTACGTTAGGTATATAACATCTCGTGGACAAAACGAATTCGATATTACCGATATCTGGCTGGCGATAAACCCACGAAACACTACAATATGCCGTCTAAAGTGTGCGGCCTAGATCAGTGAGGTACCCTAGAGAATGTAGGATAAACACGAAATTTTTATTTTATTTTTATGTAGGTACTTACTTCGGGAACAGGGGGCGTAGAATATTATCACGGGTGCAAGCAAGGTTTTCTCGAGTTTTCCAAACAAAGAAAGTTCAAGGGGACAACAGGTGTTCGGTTTAGTTCGGTTTAGTTCTTCGGACTTAGATGGATAGCACTAGTGTTGCAGCGATAATGTGATATAGTGTATTTTCCGACTACAATAGATTCAATATTCCAGGACATGTGCTGTGTTACGCTTTCACTTTGAGTTATTTTGAGCTTTAAGTTTTGATTTAAGGGAGACACCTACGTATTGTGTGTATTCATGTTGTACGATCAATCATTTCTTTCCTTTTAAACTAGTCATCGGTTGCAGAAAAGTTGTCTGACTTGGGATCCGGCTTCCCGAAACCGCATACGGAATCATCTATCTCGTTCCTTCTATTGGTATAAAGCAGAAAGAAATAGATTGTTAGATTCCGTTCACAAACCGCTGGTTGGTGTTGCTGCTAGCTGGTTGCTGTTGCTGCTAACAGCAATTTTTATTCGTAAGACATTCAACAAAATTAATACCAGAATATACAATTGTTTCATAATCACCCAATCTGAGCTTACAGTTTTTTTATTTATGTTACTACATCAGAATAAAGGAATTAGTAAAAAGAACGTAACCTATTTAGATTCAAAATTATTAACATGCCATCATTTTCAGATTTTTTTTGTAAAAAAATAAAATAATGTATCACTTTAATGTTCATCCTTAATCTTCCGCAGTAGATCTTGCTTTTTTTGTAATAAAAATGTTAGACCCTTTGTTCTAAAGTACAATTTTTTTAGGCTCTAAAATTCCAAAAAAAAATACCAATGTCAGATAATAAAAACAAAAGTTATCGGAATGTTTCATTTAAAATCGGGACACACTGTATTACATCATAAAAATATCAGCTTATTTAGAGCCTAACTAGAGGGAGCGGTTAAATACATCCAAATACATCATCCATCGTGTTCTATCGCAGCCTGCGAGTACAGATGGCAGTGCAATCGGTGCTAATTTGGAAATTATTCCCAAGACGCTGTCGACTGAAATGGATTTCCCTTGTTTGAAGGGGCAAATAAAATGGAACCGATGTGCGACAAGCCAACACCACCACCAAACCACCTCTTACGCCTTTCACCCTAATCCGATTTGAAAGAATCCAAGTAATGACTCCCCGCCGAAGGTTCTTTTTCGAGGAAATCCTGCGCAAAATAAATAATTAAACGTTTCCGGGCGTCGTATGAAATATTCAAGAGGATAGGTAGCCCAGATTAACCTCGGTATTGGTGTCTCCTCGCCTACTGGTACGTGTGCTTCCCCCCAGACACCTCGTTTTCTATTTTGCGCTCGTCGAAAATTCCATCTCCAGCTGGATACTGGCTTCCTCGATTCGACGATCTTTAGATTGCCAATTGGCCTCAGTATTTATGCTGCAGATTTCGTTAGTATTTGATGATCAGATAGAATACGAGGTGAGATAACCCTGCAGCCAACTAAGGTCTACTTGATTAAAAAATTGCGATTGCACTATCATGAGATTGTGGTATCCGTGCCCCACCACTTTAATCTGTAAATGTTTTTGCTGTATTGAAACTAGCTGAAGGCGAGGCGTTTCCTATCCGCTACCTTTTAATCATTAGTTTTTATCACTCCTTGGCGAATGCTGGGAGCCAAATATCATAAGACATTCCACAGGCGCGGACGATAGTAATAGGAACTCCGGTCTGCCGATGCCCATGCAAGTGGGGAAAGCTGTTGAAAGATCTTAAGGATTAGTAATAATAATAATAATAATTATTATTATTATTACGAAGCTTTGAATCAAGATGCATCGAACCACAAAGAGATTGAGGACGAGAGACTGCTACGTCCAGTGTTCTCTTCACTTAAATTACTTATTGAACTGTTTAATAATTTTTAAAGTTAGAAACTGAAACGGAAAATATTTATCGAAATCATTTATCTGGCATTTATGGTAGTTTCAACCATTATTCTTGAATTCACATTGTTTTTAGATCCTTGGCAATAATTATTGTTAGTTTTATTAGGGTCGCAGAATCATTTTTACATTCCGACTAGTACCCCCGGGATTTCAGCGGAAATACGCATTTTGGGATCCCCTGAATTGATTGCAATGATTTCTGAAAAATGTATGTATGTTTGTATGTGTGTATGTCTGACGGTATAACGCCCAAACGGAACAACTGATCGGGCTGAAATTTGTTTTTTTTTTGTGATAATCTGACATCCGCAAGTGGCAAATGTTACATGCGTCTTCTGAGGGATTCATCCTATTGAGACCAAACTCACACCAACGCATACCCCAGTTACTTAAAATATATGTAAAAATTTGCAGCTCAATAATATGAGCGGTTTAGGCGCTATAAAAGTTTATAGAAGCAATCCACAGACAGTCGGATAGTTGAGTGAGAGCCATCGCTATTTAGAAACTATTGAAACTATTTATGAATAAGTTTTCCTTCATAAATTGTTCCTGAGACAACTTGTGAAACTTATAAAACTATTCAAGATCATATTTTGTTTTCTAAGTGAGTAATCTAGTGTTACAAGTACATGCTCAACTAGAATCATCATTACAACTGGAATACAGATCCACAGCCCATAATTAAATGTGACAATTATATGGCACGTTGACTAAATTCGAAAAATAAATCCTCTCTCGAGAAAAACACGACAAGTTAGCGCAAGCTAAGCTGACAAAAAATCTTCAGTGTATGCACGAAAGTGTTGCCTAGTCAAGCTAACATCGAGATGATAAGATTTGCTCGTATTAATCACGGACTGAAGCACTGAAACAAAACTCTAGCAAGCGAAAAATCCAAGAGGAGAAATGCTTTCTTTTAATTACATTACAGGATTAGGACCAAAAAGGTCGGTATCCCGGATAGGGCATGGGAGGAAAAGGGATGGGGTTAAGAGTAGGAACAACCCGGTCGTCGCCGGATGCGAAATAAAAAACCACAACACAATGTATACTAATTGGGATGGATAGGACCCTGTCGGCTTTACAAATCTTCAGGACAAATCTCCGCAGCGAGCCGTTCTCGACCTTTTTTAATCAGCAAGAGACACCTTCCGCCCGGTGTTCAGTCATTGTCAGGGATCGTCTACCTTTCGTCCCAATGCGGATGGCGAATTTCATCACGCTTGAAACGAAAGGGTGGACTGATCTGAAGTAATGCCACCTTCAAGGGTTGCATCACTTCAGTTTTTTTCTTCCAGTCTGTTTTTTTTTGTATTTCAATCGATGCAAAAACAACATGGAAACATGTCATCTAATACGATTTTGATTAAATTCGATATATCTATATAGCAAAGGCAATATACTTTCCACATTGTAGAGCAATTTCCATGTTTTCAAATATCGAAGGACTTGTTCAATAGAGATAATATTCACTGAATATCTCACTATTCCGTTACGGCTCCATTCCATACGCGAAGCATCGCTAGATCGTTCGCTTACAACTGGTAGAAGAGCTGTATGTTCATCCTCTATCTGCTTTATAGTCAAAACTTGGATGCCACGCTAGTATAGAAGAACTTGAATGGTTACTAGGATTTGCTGATCTCACAACGACTATTATTTTAATAAAAACTGGTAATGGTATCAAGGGAGGTGATTACACGAATCAGCTAAATATCAAACAGCAATTAAACATTTATGACAATATGTAGTCATACTAATGTAACTTAGTAGAAATGTTAAGGATGATAAATCTTAACTTTATCTACAGTTTTCTGCTAATCATAGATAGTTTCAAGTCAGCGAGTAACTTAAAGAATTATTGAAGTTGTTACGTCTACCATTTTTCAGAACAATAGATCTTGTATACAATGAATTGAATGATTTGTGTGTATACAATGAATTAAAGAGTTAATTTAATGTATAATAGTATATATTTTATAGAAAACAAATTGTTATTTCATCTAGACTACAATAAATATAACACAATTTCCAGTAAAAATTCTGAGAGCGGTTCTCGACCTTTTTTAATCAGCAAGAGACACCTTTCGCCGATGGACCAATATCGATGCAACAATAACATATTACAATAAAAATGAACAAATCACAAAAAAACACGAATTGTGACGAATCTTTCCGTTTGCAAGACATAATATAAAGGTAACGAATAATATTTAGCAGTTTTAACATAGTATAACATATTTTAATGAATAACAGTAAAAGTAGACACTTGTGTTAACAGTTCAGTCGGAAAGTTGGGTAGAGACCACCTCAATTTTTTTCTCTATGTGACCTTAAAATAGGAGATATAAAATAGTTTGCTATATATTACTTCATGATATCAAAATCTTAAACTTGTTTTATCGGGATACGTGAAAAAGAACCCTAAAATGGTGTTAATAGGTTAGATTCTAAAGCTAACAAGAAGTAAGCGACCCTGAAGGGAAACCAAGAAGTGATACACCGACAAACAGGCGTTAAGTGGAAAAAGGACGAAGCGGATTCAGCCGAACCTGATTAGTGGTAATTCGGGAAAATCGCCGCCTTGAACGGCTCTTTTGTTTGACGAACAAAGAGGGTCCATCAAAGATTTCCGCAGCTGATTAATTATTTCCAGACAGGGGGGAGGACCCTTCTCGCTCACCGGTCGTTGGTGGCAAAACGTTTTTCCAATTTACCCGGACGGACGCTCGGGCGCATTTCCGTTATGGTTCCAGCCCTTAGTCTGATACTCACCACGGAGGAACAATTTCGCGCGCCAAACTCTTCCCCCGGACCTTCGGCGATAAGCAAACTTCTTTCGAACTTTTTCTTCGAGGAGAAGTTCCCGGATTCGTTAAATAACTTCTCTCATCTTTTCTCTAGTCGGGGTGTCGATGGACCAATATCTAGATAGTGCCCGGGACGATTTAGAACCGGTGATCGCCAGAAATTAAAGCGAGTGGATCAATAGATGGGGTCTATAGATTGAGGAAATGACGGTACTATTAATTCCAGTGTTCTCTCGAAAGTTATTTCTACAGCTAGATGGGAAGTCGAGTATTGATAATTACAGTTGCCAAGAGTCTTTATATCAGTCACGAAGATGTTGACTCGCAACATTTGTAATTTGACAGTCGTGACGCCAAAAAAAAATGAGTATAACAATTTTAAATGCCAGCGCGCAGACGAGCTACTTTCTGTCGCTCCTCGTTCTATACGTCGCTAGCGATTTTTGTGGTCGGGCTATAGTCGCCCGCTTTCCAACATAGAGGAATAAATGTGTGCGGCTATCTATCTTATATTCCTCGTCAGACTACGTTATGTATTGTATATCCATACAATGTATCTTTAAAGTGTAGATAATAGCAAATTAATAGCAAATTTGTGTTATTAATTGAGCAAAGACTGCACGTATTTCCGTTGGTTTATGGAATATTTTCCATTTTTTGGCTAATATCTCAAAGGCACATTCTACCATTCTTTTGGTTCTGCTCAATCTGTAATTAATAGTAACCTGTTATTACCAAGGTTTCGGCTTGGATATGACCACCATAATCGAATTGGATAATGCAAAGGCCGCATTTCGTAACTTTCGTGGAAGTAAATATTCATTTGGTTAGCATATATTGTTTGGCGAAGCATATAATTCTTAAACTCATTAGTATCACAGCACTTTCCAGAAGTCCCAGCAATGGTTCTAAAGTAGAATTCGGCGTATACTAATCCACTACTTTTAGTTAACAAAGTGAGCTCCTGGGTGAGCTGGGTTGGTAATGCGAATACGTTTTCCATCGACCAGGATGAAGCAATTCGAACAATTAGTATTTTGGTACTCTTCTGGTTTCTATGGCTGTTCTGCAGAATGAAGCGAGTTCCTTACTTTCATATTGACTATCTATATACAGTCGATTTCCCAAAAAATAATGTATGTATGTAGGATTGGGACGCAGGCATAGACGGTACTTAGGCCACAATATGCCCTTTGTGCCAACCTCCAACCCCACCCGGTATTATTATATTATACCTGTAGCGAGCAGCCATCTTATGGATGTAGCCAAGGTTAGCATACTCGACAGGAGGGACGCAATGCTCCCTCCTGTATTCTGTCTAGTGACGGCCATGGATCATCATATGCACTTACCCTCTGGTCTTCTAGGTCTTCTCGGGAGCTCGTGTAATTTCTTAGCATCTTGACAGATGGGTGGTTTAGTAGTCCTTCTGCACGAGAATAGCCGGAATGGTATCCCACCTTCGTTTGAATTCTTGGTGGGTGATTTTCCTTACCATCGCTAAAAGGGTGGAGGTGGATGGAAAGATGAAGGGGTCAGATGCCTCAGGCGCTCGCTTTGCTGACCTGCGGGCGAGTTTGTCGGCATACTGATAGCCCTTGTTACCGGTGTGTCCCTTAATCCTAGCCACAGTGATGGATTCCCAAAAAAGAATACTAATGCACTAATATTTTTTGATATGTTAGATGCAAAAGAAGTCCAGAGACAGTGAAAGTTGCTGCAGTACAATTTCGGATCTTTACAAATTATGTTATTAATTCACCAAGGAACATTTGTTGGCTAATATACTACAGGCACATTGTACCATCGTTCCAGCTCTGCTCAATCTATTTTCTTATTACCAAGGTTTCGTCTTGAATATGGCAATATCTATTAAATCGATAGCCCTCATCATGACAAGGAATATCAACATTTTATTTTGTAACTCTCATGGCAGTGAATCTTTATTGGGTTGGTGTGGACTCTTTGCCGTCGCCGTTTCTGGCGCACGACTAGGGCGCGACAAGCGTCGCTCGTCTGGCTGTACCTTCTAAGTGGCGAAAACGGTAGTCGCCTTAAGCAAGATTAGTGTTCAGGTTTACAACGTGCAGTACAGAACTATATATCTCCTTCTATCCCCTTAATGTTCTGACAGAATACTTAATGGACAACATTACGGCATCGTTTATTAATGCAGAATATTGACGTCTTTCCCAAGCGGTAACGCCACTTCTTGCCGATGAGGTGGTAAGCTTTATTACACGTCATATTACACCTTTATAAGGTTTACTATTTCAAAAAGTGCACCTCCTATAAAAGCGTATTATCAATACTCGTATAAGATGTCTCATGGGAATGGCACGAGCACGCAATTAGTAATTTGCAACATCCTTTATTAATTCGCCTATCTACGTGTGTTGGTTAACGCTTTACTCAGTCTGCTCGAGGAGAATTAATGCAAAAAAAAATAAAAATTCATTAGGAGCAAAACATCAGCAAGGCAAAGTGAATCGTGGTCGGAGTTGGTGATCGTCAACACGGAAAATACCACGTATTTATAGTATTAAAACCCGCACGATCGGAATGCTAAATTGCGACCAATTAAATGTCGTCCGTAAGGATATATTTTACACGTACCTGTGTGACCGTTTATCCTGTTTTACTTTGATCGGAGATTGTAATCACCCGGTTGTGGATATTTATGCGCCAATCTGCATTTATTTACGTATAAGGAAGTAAGTTGTACGCTAGTGTTACGAACCTTCTTCGGGAATGTCGACTGATACCGTTATTACGGCGCGCGGCGTTTGGTAGATTGAGATTTTCGCAATTAAGTGTTCTTTCGAAGGTTTAACGTGTTTGGAAATGTTATTCTGCGTCATTAAATATACAATCTCTTGCTAATGTCTACTGCTATAAGCAAAATACTCTAATAACTGTACAAGCTTATTATGCATTAAGGTGCGTTTTATTATGCATTATGGAGCATTCACAATCAACTACTCTAGTCTGTGATACTGTCGTTATGCTTGCTCTACATAGTATAGGAGGTCAAAATGGCGGGAACAACCGCGACTCCCTAACATGGTAGCATTTTCGCCAAGCGCGGTTTAAGGGCTTTAATTACTGGTCAAAATTCTAATTCATCAAATCTCTTCCAATTTATTCGAAGGCAAAACTAACTGGGTTCTTTTTCTTGAACCTTGTGAACACACTTTCTGACTACTAACTGACGCGTTTAAGTATTTAACATTTAATAAGGGCTGATAAAGCAAGACTACTCAAATGAAACGAAACACTTATCAAAACAATAACATCTATTAACAATAATAATCAACAATCCCGTTTGATAGGTTACATAGAAAAATGAATGAAGATTTGAACATATTGACGTTTAAATTAAACCTAGGAGTTGATTTAGACAGACACACTTTTAGCAGAAATATGAATAATTTAATATACAATGAAATGCGAGACGAGTTGAAAAGACTTACCAGGGATAAACTTAAGCGCCTAAGAACGCTCCACAAAAACGTGTACTTTACATGACGGTGGTTGAAATGAGAAGAGCGAGATCTGTTCGTTTGCATCCCTCGACCCCAAAAGAAGCCGGAAGCATTTCTTCTTAGCCAATGACAACTCTTCAATTTTAAACTTATAACACGCGGTCAAATCCTAAACCAGATGTTCAACCCTAGCAAAAACCTTTGACATTCCCGAATGTTCTTACAAATATCTCGCTTAATTTGATCATATCTTAATAAATAAATAAAGGGTTTCCGACCCATTACAATAGTTCTGACGGTTACTTTATAAAGGGCAGGTTATAGTGTCATAATGCCAATATACGATTACTTAGGACATAATGTGTGATAAGGATATATATTTCTATAAAACACCTAGAGTACTTTTGCCAATGAAAGGAAGCTTCTCTTATGGAGTGTTAGTAATGTGTAACCTAGTAGTAGTAGTCATTCAATGGTCATTCAGAAGTCATTAAATGGTTGAAGGTTATTTTTTAATAAACCTATTTATTACTTCACAACCATTGTGTTATTCATTAATTTCTCTTTCCTTAAAGAGAGGTTAAATATTTACAAAGAATTTCACGCAATACATAATAATAAATGTGTAAACTGAAAACAGCTATTGTTCAAATAATAGCGCGCACTGTCGATTATTTAGTTGGATAATTTGCGTCACATGCTCAAGCGTGGTTGTTGCAGAGAGGAGGTTATACGCTATTTACTGAACAAAAATGACTCTAGACGTAGAATTATTTATTACCGAAGTAGAAAAACACCTACATTGTATAATATTAAATTAAAAGTATATTCTGACGAATGGAAAAGAATTGCTCTTTCAAATGTTGAAATAGTTTATAAAATTATCTATTTATTAAAAACAGTAGCTGACTAACAAGCGGATGAACCCAACAACGTTCTTTCTTTTTCTTCTTTTTTAAATAATCAATGCACAAACACAAGCGATATCAGTAACATCCCGATTTGAAAATAAGGGCTTTATCAACTATCTAAATATAATAACGTTTCTAGTGCGCAGCAGACATCAAACAAATTTCTAGCTACAGTAAAAGCTCGCAGAACATTTCCCAGGTCTCACGATTTTCTTTTGGCCTCACCGCTGGATATTTCCCGAGCGTTTGTCCACGCTTAATGGTTTGTCAGCGACATATGTTAGTGAAACAAAGCGGCGTTGTTGGCAAGGCGCCTTCATAAACCGAGCCTCCTCCGTTTCAATTCTCCTCCTCGCGTTAAACTCACACAGACACACACATATACACCCACATACACAGAGACCGAGCGGAAATAAAATTTATATAAACGTTTTCATCGCGGGCTTTTGCCTGCCCGCCCAGCGGAGCGGGCATTTCTTTATTAAAATTTATTAAATATCCGGGCGCGTTAGTATTAGTGGTGGGGGGTGGAGCCGTCACACAAATCCGCCATCGTAAATTTTTGATGTTTTATGGAAAAAGTTCCCGTGGCGGTAGCTCTAGTTACCCAGGCTAAGAGCATGTGTCGAGACATAAATCCCGCTTTATGGCTTTTACAATCGCCCGGCGACGACTCTAGCGGTGTTTTTGATATCTGCGAATGTACTTCGCGACGGGTGTTAGTCTCCAGACTGCGGCTCCCACGGGAAAAACGAAATTGATCCTCTGTACCGAGCACAATTCCGCTGATTTTTCTCGCTCAAGGAGAGAACCTTAACCGTTCAAAGCCAGTCATGTCCTCTTTATTTCATTCACTTCATCTAATGTTGTAATCTTTCATCATCAAATCATCCATTACTGCTGTGCTCAAATTGACGAACCGATTAACAAAGGAGAAAGAACAGTCCTGCCCTTTTTATTTGTTGCATTTGTTGCAATCTCAGATGTAGATGTAACGTCAATAAATACCTGACTAGTTGAAACGCTTCGTTGTTTTGGTTTGCCCCAAAGTGAATAAAATACCTGAAGGATAAATTAAAAATAATTAAAGGACAAATACAATTACAATACCTGAAGAATGAATTCAAAAAAGGTTCAAATTCAAAAACGCCTGAAGGGCAATTAACCGACAATTTTTTTTCGAGATTTCAGCAGAAATATGTTTTTTGAGGTCCCCTGAATCCATGTAGGTAGGTATGTATGTGGGTATGTATGTATGTGAACACGATAACGCCCACGATAACTCTGCAACAGAACGGGCTGAAATTTGGTATACTAAATTAGAATTACTGGGGGACAAACTATATTGTTTTTTGTGATAATCTGGCAACCAGAAGTGACAATTGTTAAAAGCACTTTCTTTTTATATGATCTTGACCTAATTAATACCAGCTTACCAGCGATTTACAGATCAATGGGATGAGCTGAGCGGTTTAGGTACTAGAAGCAGTGTAGCAAAATCCACAGCCTTCGTCGTTGTAGTTGTGAAAGGGCAGATTTTGATAAATGTCATTGGCCATTGACATGACATGACCTTGTGTTATTCTATGACTGACGTTATGTTGGGATTCAGAGTGGTATGTTGCTTCACCAAATTGAATAATAGTAAAAGTATTTAGATAGACCCCGGATTTTTATCTGTGTAATACTGAAGATGCAGCAAAGGCCTGATATTGAAATAAATACATCAATATATACAAATCAATAAACAACGAACTATGTTTACTCTTGAAGACAATGTTTGCCAATCATAGTATTTGTAACAACACCATGACTCGCATTTGCATGAAAACTGGAGTAACTAAAGTTGGTGACCAGGTTGATTTTATTCAAATAATGTCTTCTATTCGTAGAGACTTTGTACTCGCTGCACGAAAATATGGTAGTTACGACTTCCATTCTTGGGTAAAGAATGTTTTCCTTTGAATTATCATTATTATTCAACAATTCCATCATTACCAAGCGAAAACAAGAATCCAAACAACTCGCAATTCAAACACAAAAGGACCATCCTCATATTCACCCTCTAATTCAAAGACAAATTAACAATGCAAATTTTCGAATACAGCCAGAACACAATCCCCAGAACAGCAATCCACATAATATTTCTTACCGTCGAATAGAGAATACCGCCTCTGCGAGACAAACAGTTGTATAAGCCTAAAATAGCACCTCCCGCCTGTCATTTCAGCCCTTCTACTCACCCCACCTATAATAAATGCCGAAATGACGAACCGCACAATTAAGCCTAGAAGCAATAATACAATTTCTACTGCGAAACCTCACCCCCATTCCACCGTAGGACCGTAAAATCTCATAACAAGAAACCTTTGTCACCGTAACAGGCATTTTGAGGGGTTTCTCGCCAACGCGAGTGGAGCGCGCCCTCTAACGGTAGAGACGTTCGCCTGTCAGGCACAATTAAAAAGGTTTTGTTGTATCTTTAATGGTTCTATTGTGCTAGCAGCTAGGCGAAATGATTTGTGGTGAAAATCACGTGGAGAAATATAAATTTCACGTCTATTTCTTTGCGCACGATTTTGGTTTTTCCTGTTTTTTTTTTTTTGGATATTACGTCTTCACACGAAACTTTGCCCACTTCGTCGCGTTTTATTAGCTTAAGGGCGTACTTGAAGATGGCGTTCGTGAGGTCTATGCATGTCACTAAACGCCCACATAAAACCGATGCCCCATTTTCGACAGCTACGGCCGGCGCCGCAAGCCGTGCCAGGCTTGTAAAGCAATCTCCGGTTAGTTTTCAGAGTAACTCACGATGTAACCTATAATCATAACAATATTGCCCATAATTGTAGTAATGGTGCCGTTCAGTAACCAATCTCATGATGTTAGAGCCTAATTCTGGAACTGTAACGACCGGCGACATCGTGAAATACTGCAGAATAGATCCAACTCGTAGCCAACAATATGGCACCAATGTTGGTTAAATAATGTTTTGTATATTGGCGCTATATTAGTTTGTCGTAATGTAATAACACTATTCTATAATCATTTTTATACATATTTGGTTGTCTATACAGTCCTCTTGTCTTTCATTTCTTTTCAGTTCAGTTCCAAACTAAACGTTGTTTCGTTGAGTTAATATATCACAGTCAACATTTTGAATTAATCGCCCAATTTATAAAAAATTATGTACTCAATTCAGGATTTGCAGCATATTGGCACAACCATGCAATGTTTCTTTTATGTTCAGCAATGTATCAACATACACAACCGTAATATAGTGACGTTACTGTATACCAACATTACCGATCTTCAAGCACATTTTGAAGCTCGAGCAAAATGCACCTTTAGAGTACATCGCTACTCATAGACTTTCCACAACAATCCTGGTTTAGGACTTCTCATTTTCCTTGTCAGTCACCCATAAGCTAAGGATCCTATGCATAGACGTTAGCAAAGAATATACGACCGCACAATATTATGAAACATATACACCGTCAATTTATGGCAATAGACGATTAGAATTTGTACGCGCCATCTGTAGAGGAATTGCAAAACTTTCTATGTATCACTCAGTTAGTGAACTTGTATTGAACCAATATAGGCTGAACGTCGCAATTTTAATATGTTTGTCAACTCAAAAGGTACGATTAGGCCAATATTGACTGATTATCACAATTTCATAACGTCAACTTAAAACAATATTTGGGCTAATATTGGTTGATTATCACAATTGGGACAATGATGGCTGAATATGATTAACATTGCACCAAGACAAAAATGTTGGTCCAACATAGAACACCCTATTATCGGGGAACACTATTTTTGCAGTATTCCGTACATTATCCAAACAAATGTCGCAAAATGACTTTTCGTTTAGCATACGTGAATTAAAACCAATAAATTATACAGAAACTGGGTAAGTTTAACTGTCCGAATGCACAGACCGAGGTACAGCGTAGTCGGCCGTTGGTGGCCGATATAAATTGCTTCCTTAAACCGTCGCACAAGCACGACACCAAATTTATCTTTGTTTCTGTAGTTAATTATTAAGAAAGTGGACGAGTTAACAAGACAAATGCCCTTATCTGGGAGGAGTGCGGCAGCGAGGAACAGGAGATAGCGAGAAAACACTATCCCGGGGCTTAGTCCCTAATGCCCTTGGGACCTACCGCGCTACTACATACGCACATTTATACTGGATAAATCTACTTTATTAAGGTACAGATGTTCGAAACTGCCGGTGACACCTTCAGGACCGTCCCCTCGAGGCACCTACACCCTCTGTATCTGTTTCACAGTAGTTAAACGGAACCCAACAGCTGTATCTTGAATTGTTTTACCTGTATTGCGAGCAATGTAATGCTACCCAACAGTTTGGACGCCATCTGGGATTACGATTCAGGTAACTAGGGATAAATGTACTACTCTTCACACCTTGTGTTTCGTGAGACTTTTCCTGTAAGGGTACGGTATAATGATATTTAGAAGGTATCTGCTAGTTTTATTTGAGTTTGTTGTGCCCTAAGTGACTGGACAGTCAAAATTGTTGGAACAGTGTATTCCATATTGGTTGCATACTCGTTAGTTACTACGGCAATGGAAATATATCGACATTAAATTATGAAAAAAATCCCTTATAACAACGTTAACAAAATTAATTATATTCAATATTACGATAGTAACCTACACTAAGCTGTGTTTCTGAAATTGGTAACAGCTTTTATTACATCCTCTAATAAACCATATGTTTTGTATGTTATACCTTTATTTTATTATGACTTTCAAATAGTACCCTACTTTCATATAAAACAAAAATTCACGATTTGATCAATCTATACAAACTTAAAACAAAACACAACTTATCACAAAGTCACTGGTGGAGGAGCCGGAATCAGTTTGGTTAAAATTGGTTTAATTCCTCCCCGGTGGTTAGATTTTCACCAAAAACAACCCACTTCGTCCTTCGGTAATTCTAAATATGTATACCAAATTTCAGCCCAATCTATTGCGCTATTTGAGCGGTATCGTGTTCACAAACATACACACATAAATGCTTATTGAAGTAGTTTGACAAAATCCACAGCCTTCGGCGCTGTTGTTGCAGATTTTAATAAACGTCAGTAGCCACTGACATGACATTACATAGTGTTATTAGATGACCGACATAAGGTTGGGGTAATAATGTAATGTTTGCTCCTACTCGGGTTCGGTGTAAATAATACACAGTTTGAATTAAGTACGTCTATTCCACAAAATCACTTCTCACACAATACAGCAATGTCAATATAACGATGCGACTCTAGAGCGTTCTTATAACCTGTTCAATACAAAAAACTTAAACATCTATTCTATACATTACAAATAGTGAATGTGTTTATAGTCCAGGAGGCAGTGAACTTTTTTGGACCTTATTTTCGCAGTCAGGAAACATCGATAGAATTGTTCAGTTAGTAATTCTGAGCAATATTTTCTATTTGGATAGGAGGGGGGTTTCCGATGGGTTGAGGCGGAAAATGCTTCGGAAGATACAAATGCGCTGCACTTTTTTTCCTCTGATGAAAATGGTTTTAGTAGTAAGGGGTATACTGAAGTTAAATAAAAAAAAAACAGTCTGTCTAATCTGTAACCATGGCAAATGTATCGGGCAGGTGAAAGACTGAAAATTTTGTTTTAAAATAATTTCTCTTATTTGGCAGTTCTGAAAATTTGTCCAGTAATAGTTTGCATTATAACAATAGCTTAAAATGCAATCTGGCTATTATGGCAAACCCCCAAAGCCTTGCCAGACTCGTGCAATGCTCGTCAGGCGCGCTCAATTCGGCACGTTCGATTATGCAGACGATTGGTGTTGTATGTACACTTGCCTTATGTATGTATCTACTTTGAGTATTTGCGCATACGGGACGTATTTCTTAGACGAATTTGCCGTCAAGCTTGGGGTCCCGCTGCCGCGCCAGAACGGATGATTTACGATACACCCTAGTTTTACCTGATTCAACGCCGATATTTTACACAGTTTGCAATAGTTACACTTTATGTGGTTCTGTAGGATTGCCCAAATAACCAACGAGGACTTTAGTAGGAGAAAGTTTTGTATAAAAATACCAAATAAACCTATGTATCTTCAATAATTTTTACTGTCAGAATAACAAAAAAATGCATCTTTATTATATTAATATACAGCTTTGGTGTACATGTTCTTCTATAAATGAGAGCACCTCTACCCTCTATACTAAATACGCACATGCCGTTGTTCCCCTCTCTCGTTTGACTGCCTGCCTTGTAGGACTAGAGAGTCTGGCGAGGCTTTCGTGATTGTAAATAACAGCCAGACTTGTTTTTACTTTCCGACTCCTAGAAGGAAAGTATTGTAATCGACGGAAAAAAAAATTTGAGATTTTAGCGGAAATACGTGTTTTGGGGTCCCCTGAACCGATTGCAATGATTTCTGGAAAATGTATGTGTGTATGTGTGTACGTATGTCCGTGAACACGATAGCGCCCAAACGGAACAACGGTTCGAGCTGAAATTTGGCATACATATTTAGAATCACCAGGGGACGAACTGGATTGTTTTTGGTGACAATCTGACAACCGGAAGTGGCAGTTGTCAAATACATTTTCTTAGTGATTCATCCGATTTGGACCAAACTGACACCACCTCATTCTGCAGTGACATTAAAAATGGGATGAGCGGTGTAGGCACTATAAGAGTTTATACCTATCGGGCGCCTTCGGTTTGTGTCGTGATGAAGGGCTCATGGATGGCTCACTGTATGTGTCAGCATTTATGCAGCCACATGTTTTCGGCTCGCGATCGAAGAATAAATAAACATCTCGCAGAAAAATACAGATACGTGACAGTATAATATTATGGTTATTTGTATCGAAAGGTGCCTTGTGTTATGATCTAATAGTAGTATTATTATCTTACGGACATACGTTTAAATGTCAACATTGTAGTCGGAAAGTTGGGTGAGGGCCACCCCAGATATTTTTCCATGACATTATAGTATAATCTACCATGTGAAAAATTTTCAGAACTGGGAAGATAAAAGCAATAATTTTCTATGTTTGCAATTTTGGAAATGCCGCCAGACTCATTTGCCAATTTCGTAAATCAGCCAGACTTATTTTTAATTATATTTTATAATAGTACCAATTTATACGTTAAATTTGAAGCATGTAAGAATAAGGGTTAGAGATCCGAAAAATCGGTCAAATCTAAGCCAGCTTGCTTTTCTTGTAAGTTTCGGGACCTATTTTAGTAAATGTAAAAGGTTTATAACGGGGAAAATAAGTCGACTCATCTATTTTTTTATTATTGGAACCCAGCGGAAAATTTTTGCCAGACTCAAAAATTCTTGATTAGTATCACCAATAGATAAAACTAATAGACACACACCGACTGGTAAAATAGGATCCAAAAAAATTCACTGCCTCCTGGACTATTAGACACTCGCGTCAATAATTTAGTCTGAATGTTTGGTGGGGATCACCCTGGATTTTTCATACACAGTCGGATGAGAATACACTTATAACATTATATCGCCATTCAGCAGATACGTAACTGTTACGTATCGGTATCACATATCGGTAGGTATCACATTCAGCAAGGTGCAACTAATATCATTGACAGAGAATTGCGCGCCAAAGTCAAAAACGTCAAGTTCATACCATGACAAAATACTGCTGTTAGACTTTTTCAATTGTTTTTTGAGTAATACCTATAATGAGGCTAGACCCTCCCATGTAAATGACACACTATGCTATAACGTATGCTAGTTACCAATCGTGTCCAAACTGTCCTTGTCATCTACTGATTGGATTAGTTAAAGCGTTTTTATCCTCTATTTAAAATGAAATGGCAACTACAATTGAAAGGGTCTGAATAAAATTCACGCAGCACAGTTACTGCTCAATTTTTCAAGTATGTATTTGCGAGATGTGGAATGGGCGGAAATTTTTATTTTATTAGTGTCATAAAGCCCATTTTGACCGACGAGGGCAGTAATTCGTGTTTATTGTACATAGGGTTGGCGTAAATGCCGTCAAAGGAAAGCGGGGAGATTGAAATATAAATGGGAATAATTAACAGATCAAAACAATTAGGTCCGCAGACGGAAAAAGTCCAATATAAAATACCGCTTCTCTTAATTAACGTCTCTAAAGATGATGAAAGGGAACATTTTGGGCGTTGTAATTGCCATTGCGAGTTGAAAAAGGTGTTTCTGGATTGGTAATTAGTTTTCTTTAATACCCATTAGTGCTTCCGAGGAAGACTTCTACTCATGGACTTGATAACACTGCCAAATTGTTAGTATCATTCTTGTAATGTAATCTGGTTGAGTGAACAAGCGTGTATTAATTGTGTATACACATTACAAACATAATCAATGGTCTATATGCCTATAGTACTAGATACACAATACCCTTATAACAGGCAGTCTATCAGGCGTTGAAACTAACGCTCGAACCCGATTTGCAGATAATGCAATAGTTAGGGAAACAACACAGATTGGAATTGTATTATTCCAATTGACGGCATCGTTAATTTGCAGACGATATTTGACAACGTGTTTATTAGTCAGCATAGTTTCAAACGGCTGTATTATCATTTCTTTATGTTATTTGGGGGTCAAATAAAGCCCAAACGGAAACGATTTTGGTCACTTTTTCGAACAGTTTTCGTCGAATTTCAGAGATAATGTATCAGGAATAACCATAAACTTTAGGCAGTATTTAACTCTTTCATGCACTGAAATCTAACCAAAGGAGAAGTAATGATAAGAACTATTTATATTTTATATTAAGGATAAAACTGCAGCAGCTTAGACCAGGGATTAAGCCGTTATTTTTTTCCGTTCCGATTCATCACGAAAAATATATCGGTTCTGTTTTTTTTTTTTTTTTTCAAAAAGGGCAGACTAATAAAACATTAGAAAATAACGATATAAGTAAAATAATTAAAGAAGTATAAGATAGACCTAAAAGAGATTTCACAAAATTTGATCTTCAATACCTTCAATATCTTTGGTGGATTTTGATGACTCTTTCAGCAAATTATAGATAAATTCTTTTTAGTTTCACCTGTATATTTATATTTCATATAGTATCAGCATGTTTCATGTCTTTTCCGACTAAGATAACGTTCTTTTCCTTCGGTTTTCTGTTCAGTTCCGGTTCAACTCCCTGATTTAGGCAACCCTACTACCCCTCCATACGCAGAAACAACCATTTCCGAATCATATAAATTCCAGGACCAATAATTTCAAGTTGACGCTCCTTATAAACCGTCCAGCATGTTGGACTCACATCTAGCCTTGCGGGGTGGTCGATTCGGCACACGCGATTTCAATGACCTTTTGGAACCTCTGGCCCAGTCATGACCGATCCATCTTTCCCCGATTGTCGTACGAGATCGAACCTGGGCCCCGGACTTTGAAAGCCCCTTCAGGGAGAAACATACACCGCATTCGGCGCGGTCAATTATTATTAAATTCTTCTAGTGAGTTGGGGTGCTACGAACAGCCCCGGGCGTGATCGATGGGCGTTAACCCTGTCATAGCGACCTGTGATTTCGAACTATTTCACAGAGTTGTTAGTGGAAGACTGGGGAGGGAGGGTGTTGAAGCTAATGGGCCTCGACGTGTTAATTGCACAAGTTTCCAAGGGCTAGAAATAGCGTTTAGGACATACAGTTTGCGTGTTATATTTCTGTTCGAACGTCAGGCTACGTCGAATTTTTGGTTAACAAGGGTGTGTGTTAATTGTATCCTTGTTTTCGATAAGTGGCTGTTGTTTGGGTAGAAAATTGCTCCTAAAGGACAAGAACTTACTTACTAACAGCAATACATCAGCACAAAATGGTAGATAATTCCATTTTCTAAATCAATGAAGTAAAGTGTGAACATGTTTGATTATTTTGAACATGAATTACATCAAAAGGCTTCCTTGTTCAGAGGGTTTTACAATTAGAGCTTTGTACTCCCCTACACCCTCGAACGTAACTTGTCCGTCACCCAAAATCCTAAGTTCCAACTGGTGGTACTTCATCATTTTCGGCTAAACCACATTTCTTAACTATTCAATTTTGAGTTTTGATAAAAATTTAACCATTTACAAACTCGGAAATTGATCCAAAGTTGTAAAGAACATCTATCTATAGGATGGGGGTCAAGACCGTAATCCAGATTTGTTTCACAGTGGTAAAATGTTGTGACTTGCTGTTTTCTACGGTAATAACAGACAGTAACGATTGTTGGTTGCCGTTCCTACATTTTGAAACTAAATAAATAAACTTGAAGTATGCACGATGATTGTACTAATCGTAACATACAATATTCTGAAACGGCTTAACTTTCAAGAATCAATTATGGTTTGTTTTACGGTACATCGGTGTGCAATTCATTTCCCAACCTAACCTCACTTTAACCAAACCTCACCTCTCATTCTTGTACGTTTACGATCATTTCTAGTTCACAGTTTTCACGACCGTAACACCATGTGATAACTACTGATGTTACTGTCGGTCTTGAGGTAAATGTTACAGTTGAGAGTATTTGACTAAATACTGGGAGAATAATATTTTAGAGCTTGATATAATCAGTAATAAAATAGTTGAGTTAGAAAACTGTGGATTTTTGTTATGCAACTCGATGATTATTTTCTGTCAGTGTCAATAGAGTCAAAAATGAATGCAGAGCCTTTTTCCTCCAGATCTTTTCTAGTTACCTCTTTATTTTTTTTATTAAAGTTTTGTTTCAAGCTTTCTTAGTGTATCATCCAATGAAAAATGTAACAAAGATTCATACTTTTAACGACCGTAACGCAGTAAAAGTGCAAGCACAAGTCCCTCACGACCGTAACAAAAACCTCACGCCCGTATCCCTTGCCTTAATTCAAAACAAACGTGGCTTTTAGTGGAATACCCATTCATTGGTAGATTAACAAGATTCTCTGCGACGTGCTGTACTCATGTTCTTCAAAAGTTAAGACTTAAGAACCGTTTGGGCATTGGTAGAGTGGACTGTAGAGTCAGTAAGTAGAGTTAGTACTCTACTGCCAACTCGGCTTATATAAGTAGAGTACTAAAAGTATTGAGTGGAGTGCTAAAATTGAGTAGAGTACTAAAAATAATTATAATAGAGTGGGTAGAGTTCAACGGCAAACTGATAAGTAGGGTAAAAAGCCGGCTAAATACTATCTAGTATCCCCTACTTTACCAAGGTAGACTGCTGTAAAATCATATATTAGAACTATTAAAACGGTTTTAAACGCATCTGGGATCTGTAGTTTACCCATAATTGATCAAATATTTTATTTTCATCTGTAGACAACAAAAAATAAATTTATTTTAAAAACGATTGCTCGTCTTTGCCTCTTTCGACCTTTTCTATGTAAAATTACGTAAAACATAAAAACTCACATCACACACACTTCATCAATGCGTAGTAATAAAAAAAATAAGACGAGAAACTGTGCTGGATAAGAAATTTTCCCTAGATAATCTCGTATTCGGTACGGGTAGCGTCAAGACGGTGGCGGGTGACGTCTTCGACGCCGACATTCCCAGAAATATAAAATATCTGAATGGCGGCTGTCATGGAACCAATCAGCGAAACTCATAATTCATTTAGGATCGCATCCCGACAGCGTCCTTATAAAAATGCTAATACAAATCAGACTATGCCTACATAATGTATGGGGAGCAATGCTGCGGGAGCAGATTCGACGACGTGCCGCGCTCAGCTTGGGGGCGCTGTCGTCGAACCACCATCACCAACCCCCACCCCCACATCCGGAAGATGTGATCTGTGATCCGGATTCGCCGGACTGATCGACCGCATCTAATTTTCATAACTCGGTATCATCTGTGAGGTCAGACCGTATTAAAGTTTGATGGCGGTATTTATGGCTGGCTATATTTTTATCCAATTTCAATCCGTAGAATGCGGAACTGTTATTTATTTACGTATTCCGGGTTTATACTGTATTTTAAGAGGTACTGCATTACGGATTTTGTTTAGATTTCTTGCACAAGTCGATTGTGAGTGCAGACCAGGCATAAAGTATAGTTCAGAATCAACTCTGGATTTGGTGTGGGGATGACCAGAGTAGAGTTTGTTGTGAACGCACTATAGCACTTAACGTCGTATTACATACCTTTCGTCAAAGGATGAATTGATTAGATGGATGTTTTCCAAGAAATAGCGATATCGTCTTCGCGTAGCGAGTACAAACAAGCCGACAGTCTTTCCGCAGCTCAAAACAGATGGAAACTTAACAATTTCCTCAAGCGGCGGAACATCTACTGAATCTAAATTGGGAATTAGGGCGGATTAGAAACTTCAGCCCTCTCTCTCTCTCTCACTCTCTATCGGCAAGCCAACTCCAACAAACAGCACTTACACCTCTCTACTGTAGCGCGCAAACCCTGAACTTCTGCATTAATTAGGAACGTTATGACTCTCTGACATCTTAGGGGTAACTAATTATAAACCGATGTTGGTTTAGGATTGCGTTATTAGTGTTTCGTCAATTTACGCTAATACTTTTTGTTTTCGTTTCAGGTGAGTTGATGATTTCCTAGTACCTATGGCAATGTGAAATCAGGCTTGTTATGTATAAGAATGTAAGCATATCAACTCCTTTCAGCTTTATTACAATAAATAGCAGCGACGTCGCCTGCAATTTTTGGAGTCCAGATAGTAGGGAAAGAGTTTGGTTCATATAGTCTATGAGATCTTATTGCTCGTCGGACAACGTTTTTATGTGAGCATTCATAGAAAGTATCTTCAAATTGTAGACCATGTTTTCTTTGGGCATAATTATGTAGAACATAACAAGTTAGTGTTAAATCGGCAAAGATTACACATACTTCCAAAGGCACATTCAACCAACAAACCGTTCATCTTGTTTGCAGATTTTCATTTGCCAAGCACATAATTTCTAAATTCATTAGAATCACTGCATTTTCCATATGCTCCAAAGTACCAAAGCAGAATTCGTCGTCCAGTAATGCAAGACATAGAATGGAATAAAAGTTGTAGGTCCAGATACTTTGATATGAATGACTATGCAGTTCTAAGTCGATTTCCCCAGAAAGAAATTAATGCACTAATATTTTGTAACAATGTTAAAAGGAAAAGAAGTCCAGAAGCGGCGAACGTTGCTGCGGACTTAGATCTTTACAAAAAAACTATCTTTCAGTTCTGGAGATGAAAAAAAGACGAAAATACATCTTCTTTGATGGAAATGAATGTTTATTAGGTTGGTTTTCTCTGGCTTTTCTGTAGCATGAAGCGAGTTCAATACTCTTTCTAATGAATGTTTGATTATGTATCGTACAGTAGATTTTCCCAAAAAGGAATTGCTGCAGGACTATTTCAGATCTTTACAGAAAAAAAAACATCTTTCGGTTCTGGCTATTAAAAAACAAACAAATATACGAACGAGACTTTGAGGAACCAGAATTTTCGATAGGTACCTATATTCAGATTTAAATTTAATTAAATTTGGCTTATAATGCACACAATATCGTCTAACTTGTCTATTTTTCTTCTTCGACATCGCACAAGCAAAAGCACAACCTCGTTGTTAATCCAATATAGCCGTCGCTGTTTCTAGCGTCACTCGTCTGGCTGTACCCTTATGGTCATGTAAAACAATGATTGGAGTTTTTCAATCTTTAAGTATATATGTTACGGTCATAGTGATACATAGGTTATTATTAATAATTACCGGTTATTATTAATAATAGCCAAGTGGCGAGGTTAAAGTGAAGCATTTATCACATGAACCGGGTATTATTAATAATTTCCAGCATGCTGTGGTCAATGTGATATATTTCAGTTCGATATTGCATTAAGGTGATGCTACAATATAATAGAGCCTCAGATTTGAAATTCCGTTAGTATCTACATAATCGCCACACAACGAATCTATTCACTGGGTTTTCAGTGTTGGGCCTTTAGTGACGTTAGTCCTGACTAACTTATTTAGTTACTACTCATGAATAAATAAGGAAGATTATCAAAACGAGACTAAAAAATGCCAATCCACACTAATTGCATGCACAAGTGTGTAACTCTTTGGGTTATGCTTATTTGCGCAATTCTTAAAAGCAAAGTAAGTAATAAATTAGAAACTCGGTTTGTATTATTTTACCAGTGCAAACGTACGTAGTGCTTCTGCATTTTGCAACTCGTGGCAAAAAAAATATTTTTATTTGTAACTTTATTATCTTTTTAATACAAAACTTTAAAAAATGTTTTATATTTAATTTTGAATACAAAAGTCCTTCTAGACCTTTATTTTTTGTGGTAGTACTTATTATTATATTGTAAAAATAAAACGAAATAAAGTTTGTAACAATAGGACGTCATCTTCTTTTGTTTTTTTTTGTATTTTTTGTTGGTGATAAACACTTTTATAATAAAAGTAAAAATATATAATATAGTAAAAATACCGTGTTAGGAACAGAACCATACAAAAATGTTTGCATCATTTGTGCGGTGCAATTTATGTAAAAACATCTATGTAAACTAGTCTAGTTCTTGCATGTACATATTTGCATGAAAATACAATATTGAAAAAATTATTTTTAAATGCGCAACATTTCAAGATAATTAGGATTTGAGAATTTACTTAATAAATTGTAATTGTACATTTACAATAAACTACCCACATGCATTAAATATAAAAATGGGTGTTATTGATAATAAAATGGTTAACTTTTTTGAACACTCTGTATAAACTGTTCTTTTTTATGTTTTCGTCATTGAGTCGTCCTTGGGTGTATACCAAATATCAGTATCAATTATATCCAGTAGTTTCTAAAGTACAAGGGAGACAAAAAAACATTCTGTATTATCAATGTTTTGTATTATTCGTAATTTTGGTCATTGGGGTAGCCGTACTGATGATTTGCGTCGAGTAAATAAATATAATAGCTTACATAGTAATCAAAATAACTGAGCTAACTTCTTTGAAGCCTGTATACAAAAGATCTTTTGTAAAAAGTAACATTTTTATCATTTTTACCGTGCCCGTTAGAAAATTATTAATAATAGCCGGTCCATGTGATTATTTAAGTGTTTCTAATCACATTGACCAAATGATGCGGTTATTATTAGTAATAGCCGGTAATTATTAATACAAACCACATTTATCACTTTAACCGTAACATATACATTCCTTCGTTTTGTGTTATGCTTTATTACAGTCGTAAGATCGATTTTTATCGAATGCGACAGTTGTACTTAAAGAACATACTTATATGAAGTATAGAATATAATTGCGATACTTGGCTTGAAGTTTATATGGCAGTGTATCCTGCAAGTTTTACTGCAGTTTTATCACGTAGTTTGAGCTATTGCGGTATAGGGATTTACCCTAGCGCTCATGAAGTGGCTATTAGCGTAATATACGAGGCATCTCCACGTTCAACTATAGTTATCACCTACGTAACTTTTAAATACCGACACTAAATTCTCCCGAGGAGGGTTAGAATTATGTAATGACACATAAGCACGTAGTTTACCACCAAGACTCTGAAGTAGTATTCACTATCCAGCATCGAACCCATGATGTAAAGAAAGAAAAACTACTTGAAAAATATGTCAGGGGTGTATGTCAATTGGAGGATGATATACTGATGGTGGTAACACTTGCGCCCAATTATCGATCAATCATTCGGGGTAGACTATAGGGGGGTGAAAGTTTTGAGGAAGTTAGTTACCTCGTGTCGAGGGGCTGGGCAAACACAGTTACAGGTATTTCAGAACAGTAAGTCAATAATTCAACCGTACGAGACCGAACTTGCCAACTTGTGCGACTACCGGGGAATTTATTCGGATAAATTTAACTCCGACACCCCTCTAACCAAACGCTTGTTCAACTTTCTCCCATTGATTTATGACATATTCGCACTATGAACCTTACATTGTTGCTATAATATATAAAAATATTGATCATTATCTTTGGGCTTCCTTCTTCATTACGTTGGCTGATATAGCAGACTGAATTTACCACACTTGATGCTAAATGTCGATCACGTCCTTGCACACATCCTTGCATCAATAAGTATCCATCACGATTACCCATCAGTCGATAACGTAATAATCAAAGATATCGCGTGTCCCAGTTTCAGCCGTCAATCATGTTCACCATTCATCAGCGTGAGTGTTGAGAGGCGGGACGCTGAAAGCTAGGCGTCAGATTAGATCGGCAAACTCGGAGTTTACCGATCGATAATAATAGTAATAATAATTTTTATTATTACTTATGGTTTGGAAAACACATGGTGCTGCTATACCGTACAAAAGAATTGCGTTAACATTACTGTACTTATACCGTGTTGTGCAAAATATCTACACCATCAATAAAAAAATGACAATTTTATCCTGTGAAAAAAAGGGGACAATGGAACGACATATATCACTGATTAATGTTTGTAGAACACAATGAATAAGCAACAAAACAAATTAAATAATTTTCGTACTCTGCTAAACATAAGCTTAGCTAATATTATTATTATTAATTATTATTATTATTGATGAGAGCTGTCCAACGACAATTTAACTTGTGTCAGTTGTCCACTGTCATGAGTGTCATGCACGTTTAAAGTTCGTTTCAACTTGTAACTTAAATATCTGGTGTGGTCCTCACCAAACATTCCGACTACATCATTGGCACAATGAAGTGTCTGACTACTTTTGCAATTATTTTATAAACAGTGAAGTGAAGTAACTAAGTAAAAATTGCAATTTTCTTATTTGGTGCATGCAGTTGCATATGTTTGCACAGCACTGTATTTCCGATTAGTAAACATCAATATAACCGCTATTCATCATATAAGGCAAAGGGATAAATTCGGTTATTTGTACACACTGAGTATTGGGACTCATTTTTAATTTATATAATATCCACCTCTGGCATGGTTTATAGAAAATATAATGTAAAAAAAGTGCTGCGGTTGCGAAATTCAATAGCGCATTTGTATGAAAGGTAAATAGGATTTTATCCATATTGCTCCGACTCAAAATCGACAGTTCATTTATATTCCATCACAGTTGTGGAATTCGTATTGAATGCGAGACCTCGTTGGGTCTAGTGCCATTATAAATTGAAATCTGAATTTAATTGCTATAGATTAATATATTAACATTGGGAATAAATAATCAAATGGATGTTCTACACTGCAATATACAGTGTGGAATATCTTCAAAATATTGTGTGTGTTATAGGTTTTATATGGTATATATTTTATAACATTTTTTTTATTAGGTTCCGTAAGAAAAAATATCTGCTTTCCGACTACATCGTTGGACAATGAATTGTCCAAACACTTTTGCAATTATTCAATTTTGTGAAGCTATAGCCACTCTGAACCCTATCTAACATCAGTTTCTATGACATGATGACATTTGTCATACTGACATTTAATGTCATGTCGTGTCACTGGCACTGACCTTTGTCAAAATCTGTCAAACTCCTTCCATAAACTCTTATAGCGCCTACCTAAACCGTTCATCCCACTGATCTACAAATTTGTACACATATTTAACGTCACTGGAGAATGAGTTGGTATGAGTTTGATCGCAATCGGATGAATCCATAAGAAAACGCATGTAACATTTGCTACTTCCTGTTGTCAGATTGCGACCAAAAACAATCCAGTTCGTCCCACGGTAATTCTAAATATGAATACAAAATTTCAGCCTGATCCGTTGTGCCGTTTGGACGCTATCGTATTCACAGGCATACATATATGTATACATACATACATACACACATACACACATACACACACACACACATACATACATACATACATACATACATACATACATACATACATAGATTTTCCAGAAATCATCGCAATCGATTCAGGGGACCTCAAAACGCGTATTTCCGCGTCATCTCAAAATGTCATCTCGAAATACTTTCCTTCTAGGGTACTAGTCAGAAAGTAAAAATCTGAAAAGGAAATTATTAATTGATAAATTTTTGAACATGACTAGTAAATGCTGGAACAAATTGTATATTTATTATTATTTCTATATTTGACGTTAGTTAAATCTAATCTACTATCAATGAATTTAATTCTGAATCTAACCTGAAATAGAGGGTTGAAATTAGTATGAAGGCTGAGTCTTAATGAAGTACATTACTACCTTCCACCACTTCTATGATCTATGGCTAGTAAAATTATTAAATTAGAGACGAAAGAAGGTTAATTTGGAAAAAAAGATCACACATCAAAATATACAATTGGTAAAAGTCTGCATTTTCTTCGTCCCTCTGTCCTCGCCACGCTGTTGGTATCTCCGCATTTAATCCACCTCGGGTTAACGGTATTGAGGGTTCTTCTGAGTCTCTGTTATATGTGGATTATATTTGTTGCATCATCAATAGGTCAAAAACAGAAAAACTAAAATTAAATTAACAATCAATAAACTTGAAAAATTGGCGAGAAATGGTGCTAAATCTCATCCACGTTTTCGTGAAAGATGAAATGAGTTCAGATATGAAATATAATTTGAGATACAGCTATAACCGAGACAGATATAATTTGATTAGTCGTGATGTTCTTAATGTAGTACGCTGAAAAAAGTTCGTCAGCATAAAGTTACATTAACCAATGAACTAACACAAAATGATTTTAATCGTCTAATGTATATCAGTGAATAGATGATTTTTCTCGGACAAACCCATTTTTTTCTTTGAATGAAATGGTAAACCGACAAAGCTGTAGATATTGGGCCTTACAAAATCCCAGAACATGTAATAATCTTACAGCTTTCAAGGGATGTCAAGTTTTAGACGGGTATATTCAGAAATAAATTTTTGGTACCCTATTTTTTATTAATACTTTGTTGCAATATTTACAGGCAGACTTGAATTGAAAACAAATTTGATTTAAATTATGTCAAATAAAGACAAAGGATATGTTCCAGAGCCTGCTAGTAACTTTCCTAACTTTCTTCGTTCAGCCAATCATGGCATAACAATGCATAATGCGTACAACGTGCACAGTTGATTGCAGTAATGGAAATAATACAAAAACAAGTCCACTAGCTATGTCATTTCAACCCTTCTATAAAGAACAAGGACACAATTGCGGATGGCTAAATTGACATCTAGACCTTTCAATTACGACCCCGCTAGTCTCATTACAGGGAAAGATAACAAATTGCGTCAATTTCTTGCCTGGCCACCCCTTCCTTCGACGTTGCGTGTCCGTGGAGGGTTTTGTCACATGCTCGGAACAGCCAGAAGAAAGGCTAACAAACGGCGAATGCTTGCCTCGTCAAGTAGCGGAAAGCCCATGGCCCGTTGTGCCTTATTAAATTATGATAAAAAGCGCTGCCCGGCGGCAGGGTATGACATGGGTATCGTTGGAATCTTGGCTATGTTCCGCAATTATGTCCGTAGCAAAACATACGTCGCTGTAATTCCAGGTTAGTTGTGACTGTTGTGAGCATGGGTATAATTTAACGTGGAAGCTTACTATGAATTAATACCTCCTGGCGCTGCTAGTTAGGCGCTGATGCCATTAGATAAGATTTGTGTCAAATCTTTCTGCGAGTGGATTTTTTGATGCATCAACTTGCGTTAGATGGCGCCACCTAAGATCGCAGTACCTACTTTTCGGATTTTAGAACCAATTATTGCTCCTAGTTTCCTTACGTCAAAATAATGAACATAATATTGTTATCCTGTGTTTCAGTTTAGTATTTAACGCAAGCAAAGACAAAATGATGCATTTCTTGTGCATATAGGGCAATGTATCTTTATACGTTGTGTTTTCATAATCAAAAAGTTGTAGATCAAAAATTAGACCCTTTTGATTTACAACTCTTGAATTGACATCGCGTACAATCGGCAACCCGGAGTAGCGTGTTTTTTCGCAAAAAAATGAAATAACTAAATTTGTTTTTGTGCTTTGAAGGAATTTATTTCGCGTAATTGTTGAGTTACACGTGATTGTACATGAATTTGTCTAGTGCTAAAAGTCATTGTTGTCCTCGCACCCTGATGCGAGATTAAAATATAGACGTGCAAAAAGTCTCATTTATTGCCAATGTTTAACGTATTTATTTATACTGGAAAAGCCGAATTGATTGCTTGGAAATAACTTTCCGCCCTCCAACACTTCTCTGACATGCGTTGACGAAATTTGGCATACATATTTACAATAAGGGGACGAACTGGATTATTGTTGGTGATAATCTACGGACAGACATTTCGCAACTCGTACATATTTTCGATCAATTTTGACCGAACTGATACCAGCTCATTCTCCAATAACTTATATATGGGATGAAAGGTTTAAGAGCGATTGACGAATTACACAAAAACTATTTCCAAATAAAACTATCTCTTCCTATCTAAAACTACCTCTCAATCAAAATACGAACTATCTATTTTAAATTCCTGTAAGCACAGACAGGATAACGTGGCATAGAGATGTGCAGTTTAGGGGTTCTTCTGGGTTCGGGTCTAGTGGTGATATATACCTACGTTTGTTGTAAATAATTTGTCAGTTTGGGACCCCGGGAGAGGGCGTCAGGATAAATTATTCTCGCAAGGTACGCGGGTGACGTGAGCGAATGAGATGTTCATTTGTTTGTACACAATGCTTCCGGTGCGGAACGAACAAACGAACGAACGGCATAGCACCCTCTAAGGGGGATTTGCGCTGCCTGCAACTCGGCAAATGCGCTGCTGGCTGCCATGAAAATTACAACGGCCGCCGATCAATGTAAAACAACGCGGTTTTGGAATGGGAAAATGCCCTGCTCCACTTGTCTTGTCTGCAGGTGTAATTCTAATCAGCATTCACTCGAGTGTGAATAGAAAGACGGAAACGTGAATTGTTTGCTCATTGTATGGCTTAAATGTTTCGTGATGCAATAATCGAGAAACTACCTACAAATTTTGACCTCTAATAACATTTATAATCCTTGGGGAATATTGATGATTATTTCAACAAACTATAGCTGATGCCATTTTAAAAGCAATTATTTCTACAACTTACTTAATCCTCGGTAACCGACATGATGTTTTTGTGAGGATGTTTCTTATGAGTTAGGATCACACAATGGAACAATTAAGGATCGTGGTCAAGTTTTTTTTCTATTCAGATTAAAACCATTCACAATGTATAATATGTATTTGTTTCATTTCGATATCTTAATTCTCAAAGAATATACTTTGTTTCAATTGAAACATTGTAAATTTATGTTTTCGTAATGTATTTTATATCGATTGTGACGATTTTTTCAACACCATGTAAAGAGATTTCTATGAATATATCACTCGTTTGCCTTTTACATTATAATAAAGTCTTGCAAATTATAAACGCACTGCTATTTGATTTATATCGCAATGCGCACGTTAAATGTGCAAGGTTTAACTGATCATTAAATGAACAAGATTGAAGTTGAAACAATGTATCTTTTCGACAATTAACATATCGAAACGAATCAGAGAACATACAAGTATATTACTAATTAATTTAAAACTGAAAGTGTGCTCCTCTATATTCCTGGACGTAGCAAAAACGTTTGATAAAGTTTGGCACGAAGGTTTGTTCTATATGCTAGAGCAGTTTATACATACCTCTTGCGTATAGCCACTGTTGCAGTCATATCAGTCAGATCTTCGAGTAAAACAGAAAAATAAGTTTGAGTTAGGACATTGAAGGTGGCCGTAGGCCGAAACTCGTTAAATACTAATACCGCAAAGTAACAAAAAAATTTTTCTTTTCCATTTCTTTAAGAAAAAATATCTCGGGTGGTCCTCACCCAAGTTTCCGAGTACATCGTGGGCACAATGAAGTGTCTGAACACTGTTGCCGTTACCCAATTTTGTGATGTCAGAGCCACTCTGTACCCCAGCTAACGTCAGTTTCTATGAAATAATGACATTAGTCATACTGATATTATACATTAAATATCAGTATGTCATGTCACTGGCACTGACGTTAGTCAAAATCTGACAATTTGCAACACAAGGCTGTGGATTCTGTCAAACTGCTTCTATAAACTCTTATAGCACCTAAACCGTCCATCCCACTGATCTGAAATTTTGTATACATCTTTAAAGTCACGGGAGGATGAGCAACTATCAAATTGGTCAAAATCGGATCAATCTCTAAGAATATGTATATAACATTTGCCACTTCCGGTTGTCAGATTGTTGCCAAAAACAATCCAGTTCGTCCCCTGGCAATTCTAAATAATTACAAAATTTTATCCCGATCCGTTGTACCGTTTGGACGCTATCATGTTCACAGACATATATATACACACACACATACATACATACATACATACATACATACATACATACATACATACATACATACATACATACATACATACATACATACATACATACATACATTTTCCAGAAATCATTGCAATCGATTCAGAGTAGTTGAAAACATAACTAAAATCCTTAGTTGTTCCACAGGTATCCCAAACTCTAATCAGCTACAGATATCAAAGAAGTTGTAGAAATAACGATCTTAAAAATGGTTTTAGTTAGAAAGCAGTTCGAGATACTTGTGTATAATTTGCTGAAAGAATCTCCAAAATACACCCAATATTAAGTTATTGGAGATAAAAAATTCTGTTATTAATCAATACACTGCCTGATTATTTGTTTTTGCAAAAATTAGATAAACAACCTCCTTTATCAATAACCCCATTTATACCAGCATCAAATTTCTTATTACGTCATTTCCCATTCGCGTGTTCACGATCCGTTCTAAAAATAGACGTTTCCTGTCAACATAAAACCTCCACTTTTCCTTCTTCGGACGATTTTTTCTCGGAATTCAATTCAACGATTGAAAAGTGTCACTGCGTAAATTTCTGCACCGCTTGCTGCGCACTTATATTACACGGTTCACGTTTTTTGTAACTGTGGCGGAGGCGCAAAGTGCACCCTCGTCGTATATCCTCTCTCCCCCCTTCATCACGCCCTTCAACAGCGGGAGGTGGATTAGATTTATCGTCCGTCTGCGATGAAAGAGACATTACCAGCCGATGGATTTGTTTGTTCGATTGACGTACGGACTTGTCGCGAATGACACTGTTTCAATTTACGACTACCCCACCACTGACTTATCGTTGTTGGTGCGAGGGGTTAACGGAAAAGACTGACATCCCATCAAATGTTACGGCAGCTAACAACCTTTGAAATTTTTCTTGGATATTGACTTTATGCTAATGCGATGTCATGTTTGGAAAAGAACAGCCTGTTAAGGTGGGTCCAGATTATATAACAAAGTATGTTATATAGCTATTTTTTGTTTTATAAAACATTGCGTTATATAACTTACTATCTACACTATATAACACAACATATTGTTATTTGTTATATAACGAGAAACACGCGTTTTCTTAGGGATTCATCAGATTTTGACCAACCTGACACCATCTCATCCTGCAACAACTTTAAATATGTATACAAATTTACAGATCAATGGGATGAGCGGTTTAAGTTCTATGAGCTTTTATAGCACCTAAATGGGAGGAGCTAAGTCGTGCCCCGGTAATGCTAAGAGACTAGAAACGATGAATTGTGTTTGTTAATCTATCAAAGAACGCTGCATTGTATTAGTAGATCAGTTCCTAATTGGTTACCGTTTAAATATTATTTAATTGGATTAACTGCTACAAAGTATATTGTAAACTCGAGAAAATCTACAAAATAGTGAGAAAATCTACGCGAAAGCATTTGAATATTTATTTACGCTCATATTTATTTATTTATTTATTTAGGCTCACTTGTCTTTTCGCGTAGATCTTAGACTTAAGGTTAAGTTTTGTTCAGTTTTACAGTACAAGCACTTACTTGCTAAACTTTTCCATGAACAAGAGTAGCAAAAATTTCAACCAAATCATTTTTCCTAACAAGTTATATAAAATTGCTATATAATATTGGTTTTGTTACATAGTCTGGACGCATGTTTAATTACGCTATTAAATCAACACACATCAGGTGTTCCTCAGGGGCCATATTGAAACCGTTTCTGTTTTTATTATGTGCTCGGTTTCTTTACAGTTGGAATAAGGTAGCGTCCAAGGACCTGTTTCTAAGGACAATAAAAGATCAAAAGCAATGAAAGGAAGCTTAATCTTGTAGCGTGAAGTTCAAATGCGACCAGTGAAACACTTATATTACAGCAGCGTCTGCCCTACGTCGCGTCGTCTAAGAAATTGAAAAACTAATATTATCCCGGGCACATAGTGCCTTTCATCATGCGGAAAAATTAATTATTTTCGCGCGTCCCTTTTTGCCGTATTACATTACAAAATTGCTTCTTATTTGTACGGGAGAGGGCAACACCACGTCTACTTCTTTCTCTGTTCCCTGTCCAATATGAGTGCGCCTCCCGAGCCAACTTCAGACACCAGATGCCTTCTATATACTCAATTAAATTTTGCAGAATTTTCTCTTGGAAACATTGGACACCGCACTGGTCGTGACCCATTTGAAATGTACAATATTGCTTGAGTTTTTCTTACTGAAGTATATCGCAAATGGTTCCTTTTAGTTGAAATTAGGTAGACTAGGTTCTCTAGAACCTAGAATGTAATAATTCACATTACTTTAATAGCATTCATGACGTCGGCACTTGTGTTTTTGAAAAGGTAATCGATTATAGAGTAGTCTAGAATAGGAATATTGTGATCTCTTACCGACATTTCTATATGTTAACGGGCTTAACTTGTCATGCCGCAGTATTATAGAAATATTGATCTCATACATTATAAGCCATCGCTAATAATTTATACAACTTAAGACATTTTATTGATTAAATATTGTATGTACAAGGTGTATATTGCCAATATATGTTATTGTATTGATCATATATTATATAGAACATTTACATAAGACCTGACGACTGTATATCTATTTATTTGTCGTCATGACGTGTATAGGATTCGCTCGGATTCGCGGAGTTCTATTTCTATTGTATAGCTTGATATGTCAGTAATTCAGTCATGTCATTTTCAGCTGGTAGGTAGTAGAGTTCTTTTATGTATCTTCTTGCTTACACGTTTTCACTAACACTTGTATTACTTATAGTTAAATAGCTGCTAACTTATACATGGTAACCAAATTTATGACTGTGACGTGATTTTGAGAACAAACCATATTTACATATTTAATGTTTCGGAGGATCTTTAAAACTAAGGCTGTTTTTTACTAATCTTCTCCCAAAGCACCCCCTTTTCGTTTATGTATGTACCAAAAATAAAGTATTGTATTTTGATCTATTTCATATTTTTGTCAGATCTATTGCATTCTTTTATTTGCCTTTGTATACAAATTTTACGTCGGCCTCAATGTCTTTCTGATACTATAACTCCTGATCTATAGCTTCGTAGCAGTACTAGATTTTCTATTTTCTTCAATGTCATAGCTACGTTAAAACGAACATAAGAAGCCAAAAAGGCATTGCAAACACTCAACACAGAACACGTATCATCCCTTCTAGTACACTCATCAATAATATCGGAAGTCCTAGGCCCGGTGTCATCAGCATTGGCGAGCCATGCTGAATATGAGTTTTGGTGATTGCTGAAACTGCTTTTAGCGCTTCGGTTAGCCGAGTACGAGGGACGAGAAGAGCTTTGGCGCGTTTCCAGCGAATGTCGACCGTGTAAATCAGTGACCGTCTGGAAAATCGCTAGCTGGCTCTCTGGCTGGGCTGGGCTCCGTGTCTGGGACCTAAGTCTCAACCGCCCGGTCCTCGAACGCGCACGCTTAGGTGCTCTTTTTCTTATTGAAGTAAAAAGAAAGAGATGGATACTGAGCGAGCGGTGGTAGGGAACGAGTACTTTCGGAGTAACCCCCCCGCTGCTGGCGTGAATTTCGGTGCCATGGATGAACTTGGAAAATTATTTCGAATCAGAGCTGGTAAGCATGGCTGTTCAACTTCTTTAACTTCTGCTACATGTCTCGTGTGCCATGAAGAGTCACAGACGGTTTAATGTTGTTGATTGAGGTTGAATACCTAGATTCAAGAATTACTAATCTTAATAGATGAATCTTAAGGACATCTTAATTTTAATCTTTAATCTTAAGTTTCTTACTGCGTCGATCTCAACATAACCTAGGTACTTACTTACTACTACCTTTTACCTGTTGACATCTCCTATAATATTATTCCCGGCAAAACGCATTTCATACCCCTCCCTTTCAACTCGGGCACTACTCTTGCAAATACTGGTAATGGTTTGTCTTCCTTCGAAGATAACCTAGAGTGACGGGGATGTGTTTACGTCTGGCGTAGAGGGAGCCACCGGACCCATTCCCGTTTTAATACATCATCGCGGCGGGAAGGAGGAAGTAAGAAGGGATTTTAAGCCAGGTTTACATTAGTAGTGTGGAGTTAGTGAGTTTCTACTCTACGAAATCGTGAAGTTAGTATAATATGTAAAGAGAAAAAAAAAACATTGATTGAAATGAATTTGCTTCAAGTCAAAGAAAGATCAATGTTAAATAGTGGCAGACGAAGCTTAGGTTACCGGATATAAATTATTTCTTAGGTTTATTAAATTCAACGCTAACGTATTTGTATCGACAGTTCATCAGTTTAACTTGATTTATATTTTCAAAAGAAATGAATATTTTGTTTCAGAAATTCTACGTACTTTTTAAATAAAAAAAATCTATTTTTGTTGTTTGGCAGTTCAGTACTCAACATAATAAAATCAAACGTTGATTTGAAAAATACAAATTTTGCCGAAAACCGCGTCAATGGCGAAAGACTTGTTAATGTTTCGTCATTGACGAGGTTAGAGTTAGAGTTCTTATTAGAGTTCCTTTTTAAGGAAATCTTTAATAGAAGGCAAACAATATTTGTAAATGATGTACGTACTGATCGCTTTCGACACCTCACTCAAATCAAGCCAATGTATAACTAGTCACTAGATAATATCAGCGCCATCTCCCCGCCAGTAAACTTAAAAACCTCTACGAATGCGAGCAATAGAACACGAAATTGGGCACGAGTGCGCACCAATTTTATCAAAAGAATGCACTGTTAGTTAATATTCAGTTTCCTATTCTACCAATGTAAACCAACCTTTAGTATTTGTGATGCGCGTTCGCATTCAGAGAAGGCAGTGTGTGCGACTTCTTAATGCGTCACGTCAGAAAGAGTGATGATTCGATCGGGTTGTCTGGGTGCGGCATGAGCGCACCCAGACAACCCGATGTTAATTCTGCTCTTGTCATTCGCCGTCCGACAACGCAATTTTGCAAGAATAGGCGACAGAGGGCGCAGTCTTGCGTCGCCTGACGGTATTAAAATGGATTAATCGACTGCTAGATAGTCGTAATGGTGTCGTGATGCTTAGAATGACGCGTTTCTTTTAAGGAGATGGATCTCTCTGTTGATAGCTGCTGATTGCTTTAGTGTGATGTTGAAGTCAATAATCTAAGACGAGTCAAACGTTTTGTCTGCTACTTAGGTGATCAATATCATCACTTAATAAGGTTGTAGATTTGATCGAACAGTGAATAAACTAGTTAATTGGTTTGGTCGAGATAAATCAGATTTGTTTTAATGCAACTGTACTATAGATGATGCTAGATGCTAGATTTTAGATGACCCGGCGACCAATTTGGCCTGTCATCTAAAAAAACTAATTGCAAACTTTTTAACAGATGCTCGAGCAAAGCTTCTGTAGATAGGGGCTGGAACCAAAATTGTAAGAAAAGTAGTTGACACATACTGTCAACTAAAAACCAAAGTATGTTCCCTTCATTCAAAAGTTGGTATAGTTACTATGAATTACATAATTACCACTACCACTATTAAAATGCCTCCATATTTTATGTTTATCACGCAACACCCCTGTCGGGGGTGGACGGTTATTAAAATCAAAAACTGCACCCGGCAATTAAATTTGCTAATTAAACGACTTTACTCGACGACTCCCGCTGTCCAACTTCCCGGGTGAGGGCAGCACTTGACGCATTGGTCCGTCCGCAGCTTGGGTCCTTTAATGAAAGGGTTTTTCAGCGTTTCAGCGCGGCATCCCCTGCGGTTTATTAACTGGTAATTACAGTCGTCCCGGAGGCAGTTGGTTACCCTTACTCAAAACTTCAACCACCGCAAACTTTCTTTCTCTCGCAAAGGAATCCTAAAATACATAATAAAATCTTACACAATCTGCTTATAGGAAGAAAACATTTTGCTTATAACGAACAATTACGTTATAACCGGTCACAACTGTATTCTGCAACAAATTATATTATATATGCAGCAAATTAATATCACTAAAAATTGAACTTAAGCTTTCGTGTGTTGATTAAACCATAGGTTTTTATTGGGATAAAAGCGCAAAACCGCAACAAAGGAGGTAGTGCATGTTTTGGAAAGGAAAACAAGGCGGCACGTTAACGTTTTATTTTTCATTTAGAGTCCCAATTAAAAAGCTGTATTGCGGCTAGGGCAGGCCGACGTGCCACGTTGCTGGGAGTGCCAGGGTACCTAATTACTACCACGTTTATGTCGCATTAAATATGCATAAACTAATTAGTATAGCTTTCAGCGCATTACGCCGTGAAACTTTACCGCCTACTAAATGGGCTACCCTTGCAGACTTAATGCTTAAGCACGCGTTTTGTTTATGCGCTGAATTATCTTTATCTTACAATATTATATCATAATAATATGTAATAAATTTTTCATACGCTGGCGCTGCGCTGGTAGCGTTTTTGTTACTGTCGAAAGTTTCGTGGCCCAGGCATGGTTAGGAATACTGTGGATAAATTAAAGACATTGGTCAAAGAAATTAGTCATGTTTTCCCCAAATTGGGTTGTAATGTATTGCAATTTATTTAATTTAGATATTTTAATTTTCAAAGAAGTTACAGTGTAATACACTGTAACTACACTAAAACTCCACTACACTAACATGGTAAATTTAACATTTGACGTTTTTCATAACTTTGGTGTTCTTGACCAATTTTGACAATTTGTTTCAACTCTGTGTAAAGAGAATGGTTCAAATAATCAAATTACTCACAACTTGTTGTACCGCTAGAAGAGGTCTGATACATCCTGTACAATAGTTAGCGACCTATCACTTGATTTGTTTCTATATTATAATAAGCCTTGTCAATTCTAGACGCACTTTTGATTTATAACACTATGAACTAAGACATATTTACAGAGCCGTAAATTTTCTACTATTTGGATCATCGTTAAAATAATTCTAGTACCCCACTAACTAGTGACCACTAGCAACGCTTAAAATACAACTAAGTTTATGCTATGCGTTGTTATATTTTGTTGGCGACTAGTAAGTCCACAAAGAAGATTTATTCACTTAGAAGGTTTTCACCTCTGATACTCACAAAAACGCTAGTTATCATTAGTATCTAATTGTTTAAGAAAAGTATTTCAACAATTTCTTAGTTGCTATTTTACTGTCCAGAAGATTAGGTAACCAAATATTCGCCGATTTTTTTTTCATTGCCTTCAAGACATTTTTTTACATTGTTGCGAGTGCAACTAGTTGAAAACGGTCACAAAAACTATAAAACCGTCACTATCTAACATATTTATTACATTTTGACGTTTACCATATTCTTTATTTCTTATTTCAGATAAAATTTATTTGATAAAGTGTTTTCATTAAATTGGATAGTTGAAATTGTCTGAAAAAGCTGAACATTTCATTGAGTTCAATGGAAAATATTACAAATCCAATAAAATTAACTTAATAGTTTACCTAATATTCTTTCCAAACTTATCCAAACTAGAAATAATTATTTTAAAAATTGTATAGCTAGGAAGAATTTAATAATTTGTTCATAAATTGTTGAAAAAAAATCATCAAAATTCAGCAAGGATTGCAAAAGCTATTGTCATCAAAATTTGTCAAATTTGTAGGTGGATAATTTTTTTGATCGTAGTGAGTATATTATTATCTTCCTTGATAACGAGCCCATTGTAAACAAAGTTAGGTCAATAATCAATTCACAGCATGCAAACATACAATAACAACACATTCCTACTTAATACGCACGAAATCCAAATTGAAAACAAACAAAACGCCAACTTGTATTACCTTTCAATTATGCATTGTACCTTTTATCCTTTATTACATTTTCCATTAATTGCGTATCGCTACAACCAAGACATTATTTCTACGTCCCTGGGAAACTTGAATTGTACCCCAAGCGATAATTATCTAAATCCCAGGTTAGGCCCGTTATTAACAAACATGCGAAGTATTTAAGATATTACACTTTGATAAGACATACTCCGGCAATTGTTAGTACTCACGCTAAACCAAGAGCACCAACGTGGACGCGATCAGCTCGTACAATTAAACATAATTTTTCATTTGAAACCGACGAGGGTTGAAAAACAACCCTTGTTAATTATCGACCTCGTTTCGGGGTGCGTCATAATTGGAACTGTGATGAATTACCGAGGGTTTCCATTCTGTTCCGTGACCGCGACGTAATGAGATTTTTGCATTAAGATATGTATCTCGTATACCAACGGCAGATATCAGGCTATTAAAAATATGTTTCTCGGATTGTTAAGGTCCGCGCGATACGTCAACCTGCGACTGAAAATGAGCTATCGCGTGATGGCATTTCTCGATAATGGTTTCTAAAAGACCCGACATGCGAGGAAATTTAATTTTTAACCTCGTTGACACATTGAAGCGTGTAAACTTTTTGCAATTCTTCCACTTCCAAAAGCCACAGCCACTCTGGGTCATTGTTGCATCCAAATAGATGAGTTTAGTTGTTTCCTCTATGCAGCACTCTATAATTACAGTTTCTTTTTGGTTAAAATGCGCAGTAAAATGCCATACAAAAAATTTACGCCATGATGGAAAATTACACATACAGGTGTACCAAGCACAATTCCATTTCAAACCTGGCAAACACAAATTTAATACCTACTATCCAGCATTTCAACTTTGCACATTGGCGCCACAATCACCGTGATGTAGTACAGCACCAGTTTTACTTTGTACGTTCGATCGTCCAGGCAAACTATAAACCCGACCCAGATAGCCTAGCATGTGGAAAACGAATGTGTTTGTAAATTTGACTTTATTGCCGATTAACCAGAGTAATTTCAATTCGTAGCCGCGGCAAGAGTTGAACGTTTAGCGCTCATAAAAGAGAAAGGTCACTACTAGGATACTCAATCCTCACTTTAAGGGCGGATCTTTTCAAATGGTCCTACAGGATCAACCTTTTATTAAATAACCGCAATCAAATTAATGCGATGCTGACTGTTTTTGCGTACAGAGTTTGCGTTATAGGGGAGTTAATGGGGTACTAATTACCCCGTGGTAGTCTCCAGTGCTTGTAGTGACCCAAGAACAACGGCTAAAGCAGCGCTTACCCGTGTGGCCATCGTAAATTTCCCGGTGCATGGCTAAACTGTCTCGGCCGAATGCCAGAGATGTATATACACGTTTTGTTGCCAGATACCCGGATATGGTTTTAGTTTACGAAGAGATAAGGGGACGGTGTTATCGGGGGTATTTCTAGGCAAACGGCGCTCGCTACAGGGATGTATTTTATACGTCGGGGTAAATTATTACGTACTGATATTGGATATGTTATTGAGGATGTAAAATGCAACCATGAGATTGATATAGTTGGTCGCCGATATACTATAGTCCTAGTTACTCAGCATTACCCAATGTTGTTAGTTAGAGCGGTTACCGACTAACGCTCGGTAAATAGTTTAAGAAACTACTTATGTAACACTGTTTTTAGTTTAATAATTCCAATGAATAAATACCTCTCATTAAAAAATCACTTCTCAAACCATTAATCCAGTTCGTCCCCGGTAATTCTAAATATGTATACCAAATTTCAGCCCGATCCGTTGTTCCGTTTGGGCGCAATCGTGTTCACGGTGATACACACATACATAACAACATACATACATATATTTTCCCTTCCTTCGACCTCAAAACGCGTATGTATTTCCGCTGAAATCTCGAATTTGTTTATAATCCTTCTTTCTAGGGTAACTACTAAAATGAAATATCGGGGGTGGCCCTCACCATACTTTCCGACTATATCATTGGCACAATGAACTGTCTAAACACTTATGCAATTATTCAATTTTAAAGCTACAGCCCTACCTAACGTCGGTTTCTATGACGTAATGACATTTGTCATACTTTCATCTAATATGTCATGTCAGTGGCACTGACGTTTGTCAAAATCTGACAATTTTCAACACAGCGACGAAGGGTGTGGATTCTATCAAATTGCTTCTATAAACTCTTGTAGCGCCTAAACCGTTCATCCCACTGATCTGCAAATTTGTATACATATTTAAAGTCACGAGGATGACCTTGTTATGAGTTTGATCCCATTCGGATGAATCTCTCAGAAAACGCATGTAACATTTGCCACTTCCGGTTGTCAGATTGTCACCAAAAACAATCCAGTTTATCCCCCGGTAATTCTAAATATGTATGCAAAATTTCAGCCCGATCCGTTGTACCGTTTGGACGCAATCGTGTTCGTTGCAAATCATTGCAATGGATTCAGGAAATACCCCAAAACGGGTATTTCCGCTAAAATCCCGATTTTTTTTTCGTTGATTGCAATACTTTCCTTCTAGGATACTAGTCGGAAAGTAAAAAGAAGGACTATTTTTACAAATATCCCCATCTTACAAATCTCATATCTCCGTTAGTACTTGACAAATTTTCGAATACTTAGCAGCAATAGAAAGCACAAATCTTCTTTTAATTGGCCTAGTTATAACAACTTCAAATTATTACAACTAATATTAGAAAAATATTAATAATTCTTGTCGGTTTTTTACGTTCGTACCTCGAAGCTACGCTTTTTCTCTCGTTAGGTATACATATTGTTATGATCAGGTGAAAATCTGACTTATTCAGCTTGTCTGTTCGCAGCCCTGCAGGAATCGTCGAGCGTAAAACGGACAATTTTCATTAATTTTTTTCTACCAGTAATTGTTTTGATTTGAAGTTGCCATAACTGTGACAATCAAAGCAAGGTTTGTCCTTTCTTTTACTGCTATATACTCCAAGATTCGTTCAGTACTAACGGAGATATAAGATTTGTAAAATGGAAATATTTGGGAAAATATTTATAATTTTTAAGGTAGTAATTATAATTTGATCCAGTTGCCATAACTACCATACATTCAGTACGTTATGGGCTTTCTAAAGAGGTATAGTTTATTCAAAACGGTTGAATTTTTTTTTGTTTCTAACTATTATGGCTAGCTTCTCGCCGGTTAATTTGTTAACAGATTGACCAGAAAATAATATTTTTTTTTGTTACCCATACCTGGCATTGCTGATCTACATCACAATGAACAAATTAGAAACATGAGAAACGTGGACAACATTTAAGAAGTGTATGCAATCTCGCAGTGCTGGGAAAAGTTAATATTAGAGCGCAATTAAGTCAAGTCTACAGAAAAGAAATAAATGGACATAACAAAAAACGCGAAAAATCGCAATATTTTATCTAAAATATTCCCATAAAAGTGCGTTTTTTCCACTCGTAGTAATTCTTCATTATAATTTCTTCCGTCCTCCCACAAAATTTATAGCCTTATAGCTGTATAGAATGGTTTTCTTTCTATTGCTGGCTGTCGGATTGGATCAGACGTATGCAGGTTATCACTAATTCTTCCAAACGCATTTAAAATTCATTTTAACCGTTATAGCCATTAACCACATGTGAGGTACTCAAACAATATTATTCTTAACTTTGACCTTCGATAATTCATCGAACATTTTCGACAGATTTCAAAAAAAGACCTTTATTATCAGATAGCCAAAACCTATCATTTCTCAAAATGTGTATACTGAAACCTGTTACACCCTGTATACCTACCCATGTATTATACTCCATACAGTCAATAGCATATAATATATCGAATCGTGTTCAAACTTACCCGACAAACTTCTTATTCCCATGTCGTATCGGAGACATTAAACTGGCTCTTGGCGAGCATACAATACGAGACCCCCTTGTGGATGAGATAAAACAACGCTATCTGAACCGTTCTACAGCATCGATATCGGCGAGTACTCCGTTATAACATCAAAAACACTCGTCCACCAATATAACTTACGGTTAATTGTCCGATACGATAGCAGCCGAACGTCCTCTCCGAATGCCCGGCATGTGCACAGATAACGCCGGCGAAGTTTCGATTAGTGGTGCCAAGTGCCCCTCCTCAAAATGACAAATACTTTCATATACAGGGTGTAGTGTTATGGATTCCTACATTTCAAATGGTCACTGAATGAATGCCAGAGCTGAGAGAGCGCAGTTGGTTGCTCTAGTAGAGTCTAGAGTCTAGACTTTAAATTGAGAGAATTATAATGGGCGAATTAAGCAAAATCAACGGATATGTAGTCAGCAAGATATTTATTTTTGTTGGCTTTATTTTTGCGACTGGTTGTTCATCATCCACAGCTGTGGATACCACGAACTTATTTTCGTCCATTCTTAATCCAATTTAAAATCGTTTTGACCACAGACTATATTTCTAATTCTGAAAATTTGACTTCTGACAAAGGTCGAGTAATCAGAAGGTGGCCATCACAAACATTCAGCTAACCGCTGTTTAGTTCGCTGAACGCGCCCACTGTTTTCAGTAGTATATCCGTTCGGGTGCGCCATGCATCCGTAACAATTTTAGATTCTTATGTAGGATCCGATGTAGTTACTTGTAGTCTCACTCGAACGATAACAGTTTCTAATTAACCGGGTCTGGTGGTGGTGATTAATTATTAGGCGGTGCGTCTCTGTGTTCGGTGGAGAATGACTGTGATTGGTTGATGAGATCGGAAAGGACCGTTGCCCCACTAATTGCGTAACTGTGTTGTCGTCTGCCCGCGACAGTCTGGCTCTAATTTACCGATTGTACATCATCCGTTGATCACTTGACCGATTTTGAATGCACGAGCTGTTCGCAAACATTGGCGAGCGAGCGGATTGATGTGCAAACGTATCCAGGACAATATCCCCCTTTCGGTTAGAACATTATGGGTGTAGGCTGCTAATTACTGCTTGTTTAATTGTAGGTAAAGCCACTGATAATGACAGAACCATGTTCTGGTCACAAATTGATATTGCGCCTCCTGTTTATTAGCAAAATAGTTAGTTGAGGTTTGAAATGTTTGAAAATGCTATCAGCTAGTGATGTCTTCCGGCTAAAATACTAAAATTGTGTTCCTGAAAGGTGTATTGTCACCCAGACATAACAGTTTTATGTTTTTATCTCCGAGGTGTCAATAGAAAATAACTAGTCTATCACAAAAATACGTACCGGTACGGTTTTCGCTTGTATTGGAACAAACCTAATGTAAGAGAGCCCAGGTACAAAAGTAACATGGGAACGAAAGTAACATGACACCTCCTGACTTTTTCAACAACAGCAATAGAATTTGTAGGGTACAGTTGAAACCATCCACCAAATCCCTGTTCCAAAAATTGTCGGTCATGCAAACCGTGGTATAGCTATAGTTGTGATTATAGGTAGTACACACTTAGACATTGCATTACAGCTTTGTAAAGTTCTTCTTAAGTAAATAGTCTATGAATACCTGAGTGTTTACGTTTCTATCTTGTAATTTAAGATTATGAAAATTTCAGCTAAAAAAACAAAAGCCGAGGTCGAAAGCAACATGTAACTTTTCCACATTGTTTGCTGTTATTGCAACAGTTCAACAAAACAGAGATGTCCATCATAGGAACAACCTACCATGTCTCTCTTGGAGCAATAATTCATCACATATTAATTAATAAAAACATTATTTTGGGTGCTTTAAGTTTACTTTTTCTAATCACTTGACACAAATGATTGGAAAAAGTGTACCCGATAATGGGATATTAATTTTATAAAATTATAATGAGATTTGATATTTATAGGCATTTTTAGATCGATTCCGGTAAATATAATAGGGCTTTAAATAAATAAAAAATGTAACTTTTGTCCATATACGTCCATTTACGGTCAGATCGACATATAAATTAGGCTGCTTAAAAACTTTCGAGGGTGGTAATTTAATAAAAGGGTATGAATATTTATGGGGTGAAGTTGACGATTCGGGGATTCTTAGTTCTACTGGGACGGGGGCTCATAATTTTTAATTAATAATCTATCAAGTCACCCCTCTTCTGCCCTTTCGGGCACCCTTTCCGCTGTAATTCGCCCAAACCCGTCTTAACGTGATTACTATTTCATATAATCGACGTTAATTAAACGGCAAATATTTGGCGGACGGGGGGTGGAGGAATTTGGAATTTATTGTCAAAGTGTTGCCTGCCTGCGTACCAACCACCGAGTCCCTACCTGCTGCAGTATTTCGCTTGTGGGCTAAATAATTATTTAGCCAAAGTTTCCGAGCGGTTGTGTTGTACTCCGCGCTACACAGTTTGTTCAGTATCAAAGCAACATGAATTAGACGATATTTGATAGTCAATTTATAACCAACTATTTATAGATCCATTAAGTATCCATTAAGAACATATACAAAAGTAACATTTTCGATGTAAAGCATTATTATATATACCTGAATTGATTTATTGGTCTAAAAGTACTGTACAAATATAAAATCTCGCTATAATTTTGCAAAATTAAAACACTATAAAATGGAAATGAAACTCTCCATGTTAGCAATGAACCGTTAGGTATTTCACTGTCGGCTAAAGATGACAAACTGGATATTTTGAAAGCATGCTTGGACCTGAGAATTTTTCTTACAAAATTGTTGTTTTAATTAGAGTAATTTTGTAATCCATTTTCGTCGGAAACATTTAGTTACTTTATAGTTATATGTGATGAATGATGGTTTTAACTGAACGCTCCAAATTCTAACGGTGTATTTTTATTCCAGAACAAAAAACTGTCCAAGACAAAAAAACATTAAATCCGACAAGAAATCTTGTCAAAGGGTTAATTTTAATTAAATTTTTTTGTCGGGTTTCACGTAATTTTGTAGGACAATATTGTAAATCCCCCGTCCTTTCCTTGAAATTTCCGCAGGATTAAGTGTACCGAGAATAGCCGGAAATGAGGGTTGAAAGCGGTAGAAGGACACCACTGAGAACGGCAGCTGTACTTAGAATTCTAATTAAAGTTATTTATTATAGGGGAAGGAAAATTGGGGAACCATAAGAAAGGTCGTGAACAAATAAACAAGATGTTATTGCGCTATTAGGTTAATTATTGAACACTTTCACGGTCGATTCTGAATAAAATACCCTGGTGTTGGTTTTGGTGCGCACGAGATACATCCTGAAAATATTTCACTTACGTAGTAACACCTTATGCATTGTCATATGTAAATTCGCATTTCTGTATGACGCAATGGGACGCAAAACGACTTACGGACGGACTGTCTGTAAAAAGCGTCCCTAGCGGTGCGGCACTCAAACAAATAAGTAATAAAGCGTCGCCCAGGGCGATATTCCGGTATATTTTAAAGGTGTATGAATGTTACCTGCGACCATATATACTTTATTAGCAATAACGCTAAGTGCACACATTCTCTTAGACGTTTTACACTCACTGCGGAAACAAAGCCAAACTTGTATGTAAATCACTCCTTAACAGCATGCACTAAGACCGAGTTGTGCATACTGTTAAGGATGTTCCAGCATTTTCTACTTATGTTAATGGTTTACGAAGGATCGTTTATGTGGTGGGGTAGGTATGCTAATGGTCCTGTAGTGCTGTCCATTAGACATGTTTAATTTGAGTAGTATTACTGTATAGTAAGATGAAGACACGTGATGCAGATGACGAACACACCAGGTATGTGGAGGGATGAAGATGAAACAGGGAAGTAACACAGCATAGATGGAATCAGACGACTTAATGGAGGTTGTTAATGAGAAAAGTACGATGGCATCGCAAGTGTGAAGTTTACAGCCAAACGTAACAATTAGAAACAAGGAATACCGATGAAAATAAATGCAAACCGTGCCAAAATGAGATATTGATGAGAAGATCTAGAAGACGTCGCACAAGAAGCAAGAATAAGTTGAGGAAGGCATGTAAGAGAGGCATTAAAACACAGCTGGTATGCCGGAGAAATCCAAATAATGCACTGAATGAGTTAAGGAGACATTGAGGGGAAGACCATGACGTAGATATATGACCAGAGAATAAATAGAGAACAGCTCTAAATGAAGATCAGTTAGGCGTGAGAAGATAAATAACAGATTATAGACGAAAAATAACAAGGTCGTGCCTAGAAGGACGATGGAGAACAATGGAAGGCAAGAAATAGAGCATTAATGCACATGAAACGCAAAATTAAGAGAGGCCAATTTGACGCGAAGGCTAAAGAATATATAGTGGAAAGCTGTAACTGAGGGTATTAGACATTATTAGACATGACACAACTACATATGAAATATATATAAAGGCCAAACATGGAAATTAATGAGGATGGAATACAAAATGAATACAGAAGAAAACGAGAAGAAACTGAAATCCTTTCAATTGACGATTTTATTTAAAAGGAATTCAATTACATAAGGAGGGCAAAGAATAGCTGGAGGAAAAGTCTAAGTGAAAATCTATTAGGCGTGATAAGACGTCGGAACAGGAGAACAATGAGATGTAATGAACACAGCATGAATGCAGAAGAAAGCCAAATATTGAATTGAACGAGTTGAGGAGGCAATAAAAAGACCATGACGTTTATGGTGGGTCAAGAGTTTATGGGAGACTCAATAATAATAGTAAATATCTGGGGTGGCCCTAACACCACTTCCCGACTACATCGTTGGCACAATGAAGTGTCTAAACACGGAAAGTAAAAAGCAGTAACTGAATATATATTAGGCATGACATAACAAATAACAAACTGTAGATTAAAAGTGGCCGCGCATAGAAGGAGGAAGGAGAACAATAGCAAGCAAGAAATATCATGAATGCCGATGAAAAGCATAATTAAAAGAGTTAAGACAACATCGTCATTGTGTGAGGGCCATGACATCGGTTGATCTTCTGTTGTTCTCCAAAGGTCAAAGAATAGATAGAGGAAAAGTCTTACTGATGACTTATTGAACATAACTAAAATGCAGAAGAAACCCAAATAGGTACCCTAACCAAACAAATAAAGTAAAAAGGACACGAGGAATAACAAAGAACTAGACAAATAACGACACAGTGACAAAGTTACATAAATAAGGACTTAACAAATAATAAACCACGCACCGGGTTATAAAATCAATTCTTCCATACCGGAGCAGCAGTTATGTCCAGTATAAAACTTCGTTCGTCTAAATTTAACCACTCTCACGGACGCGCAAAACTGCATGGCGCATTTCCACAGCATGAGGAAGGTATGTGCTGGAGAGGTTGTTCGGGAGGTCAGCTCTAATTCGGAGCAAGTGCTTTAATAAATTTTTTATCAGGCGGCAATAAAACTGCGGACGACAAGCAGCATAAAAAGAAACGCCACTAGCGTCACCCGACGTCCGCCAACAACAACTGCAGAGTCGCCTGCCTACGGCCGCAGGATGACGTCACTTTGAATTTATTCCGACTTTTTTCGGCTATTTTAACGAGCGCCCAGTGCTCGGGCCGTATGAGCAGCGATGCAGGATGCATTCCAGCACGGGAAACAATATACCGCGGACCACCGCTAGCTTCACCCGCCGCCTCACCAACGACGGTGTAATTGTTAACGCTGGAAGTAAATTTTACCGCAACGGCGTAAACCCGGCCAGTGATATGGCCGCCCGCTATTTCGATCGGACCAAACCGGTAAGGATAAACAAAGAGAAAATACGACGGACGCTATTGTCTGTATTCTGCAGTGTTCTATTTTGGTTGACTTTAGTGCAATTGAATGTTCTATACAGGAAGCTAGATATCATCAACGTAAATGATCTTTATTCTATGTAAGCTGAATTTCAATATTTAGCAATTCCACTTACTCACGAGCAACTGGCATACAAATGTAGAAACTGAATACCAGTTGTAGAGAAGAATATGGATATCTTCTGCTGACTTCTCCAGTAAGTAAAGGGATTGAATGACATTGGTGCAAGCAACTAGCAAATATCTCATATTATAGACTTTGGGCAGTTTGAGTTGTAGTTCATAGGTTTGTCATGGCATGCAAAAGTTGCCAAAACTTGAAAAGTTTTTTTGCTGTCATTTGTGTGGCTTTTTGAATGGGTGGATCTAGGCAATGACATGGTAGAAGACAATGTCGTGCATCTGGTAGAAGATGGCCACAATCTATTAAAATGCAAATCGTCATGATTGCTTTGATTTTAACTTCTTACTGTAATATGTCCTGTCTGAGAAGTTGTTGCTGTAACTCAGATACCGATTTTAGTTTGGCTAATTTGGAATATTGTTCCCACAAGACAAATGGCTGGATAAAGGTTAAGATTTTATTCTTCGTCCTCTTACAGTCCAATTGAAATTTGATTTTTTAAATCTCAACCCAAGAAACTCAACACAAATAAGTTTTGTAAGTTAACTGTTTATCCACGCCTTCTGCTTTGTTAATAAAGGTATGTTGTTGTACATTTCTTGATGTAGCACGTAAATCAAACATATACATCTTTAGTGTTTATTATATATTTTTTATTGTCACTCTCCATCCTTATTGTTCAATTTTCAGAACATTTGATTGCTAATACCCACAACTAAAAATAATCTTATCGTTCCGAACTACATCTCCTTAGCTATAGTTTTTAGTAGTATTAATATAATAAACATTGCCAAGTCGCCTCAATTCAGAAGTGTAACGTTGCTAAGAGACAAATACGTGTGACTTGTGCAGTCGAAATACAAAAAAATAAACGCTACACATTTAAGAGGAAGTGGTGTAATCGGTCATTAGGGAGAAGAATATGCAGAAGATGGGCTTAAATCAAGAGAGTCGTAAAGGTTTTCTACATTAGAAAATGCCTCATATTTTCCTTTAGGATTCGAACCATATCACAAACAGTCTATCTAGTTCCTTCAATAGTACACCAGTCGTACACTAGTAGAACGTCGTACAATTCTTGTCGATTAAGATTCCCCTCTCGGACGCTGCACGACGTGCATACAAAGGGTGCAAAAGCCGTCGCGTCGCCCCTTTCAACAGGAACTCTTATTGTTATTCTCCTCGGACGGATTGGCAAATGTGCAGCGGACATCGCGAATAGATAAGGAGTTAACGAGTGCTCAGCGGTCCATGGCAGACACCAGTCTCACCAGCAAAACAACCAAGCCAGAGCAACACTCATCCCTGCAAAACAGACTTACGAAACCACTGAATATAAATAAGTCTACTAGGTTAACTAAGGAATTAATATAATTGATTACTAAGTTAAGTGTAGGAATTTTGAGAATATACATACAAGGCGTCTACAAAGTGTATAAGAGTGGACCAAGCACACCACCTTGCGGTTGTGTCTTTGGCAGTACTGCATTACAAGTGAAAATAACTAATCTCAATGGTAGAGCATCTCTCACGTAATAAACCTTAATTATCCCCGGGCGGCATTACGGTAGCAATGAGGACTCGAAGGACCAAAGGAACGTTGAGAAGGAGGAGGACCAACGGCGTGGCGATGAAATGGGACGACGTCTTTCAGGCCGTGGGCTACTGAATGCAAATTATGCATAGAGGGATGGGAATGAGGTGGCGGCAGTGGAGGGCTCTAATAGGCAGACAGCCAAGGGAGTCCCAACCGAGTGGATGTATATGCTGGTAGTGTGTGCGTGAGAGAGAGAGATAGAGCTGTGGTGATTAATCTTTGTCATGGATTAACGTAGACTTCACAGTGACGAGTATTATTGTTGCCGGAGGCCGTCGGTGCTTCTATGGTACCACTGAAGCTCCTGGAATGGACAGGATATCGATAAACACAGAATTATGTGCATATGGGTGGTAGTTTGATGTTCCTTACTTAGGTTCAGGAGTTGCTTAATGGAAATGGACCTTTTTGATTGTGGAATACCCTGATGTGCTTAATAAAGTTAAACCAAACGATGGCACCTTAAATAGCTCGTAAAAAGGAAAGTAAATACAAACTCCTTATTAACGAACACGGGCGACATCTTACATGGGCAAGAATGAAGTAAATAAAATAAACTTTCCTCACTGAAACATTGAAGACGTCTTCTGCAAGACGTCAATTTCATTAAGCCACAGTTGCTCTGAATTCCAACCTAATATCAGTCATAGAACTAATAGAACATCACACAACTTACCAATTCTCAACCATAGTGAGAAAGACTGTGAATGATGTCAGACGCCTTCTATGACAGCTTATAGCGTCTAAATCGTTCGTCCCGTTGATCTGTAAACTGGTATACATATTTAAAGTCATTGAAGGATGAGCTGGTTTCAGTTTAGTCAAAACCGAGGTTTGAATTCTTAATAAAATGTCGGTTCCATTGACCGGTTATGGGAATATCACCAAAACCAATCCAGTTCGTCCTCTGATAATTCTAAATATGTAAGTATACCAAATTTCATCTCAATTCTTTGCACCAAAATTTTATAGTTGGATTTCACACTTTTAAAATATGATTTTATATTAAAGAAAACTGATTTTCCACAAATGAAAATAGAATTTGCATTAGCGAAAACTGACTTCACACAAAAGAAACCGAATTTGCAATTTGCAACGAAAAATAAGTAATTCATAAAAGAAACCGTAATGAAATCAGTCATTAACTATTTTATTTTTTCAAAAGCATTAACTTATAAATGGCTACCTTATGACATAAAAATTTCATCTATGACGTCACCGTGTTTGTGTCATCTGTGACACAAACATTAAAAATAACGGAATTATAAATTTTGTTCCAAACTTTGTCATCACTTGTATACGTTTTACGTTATTATTCCAGAATTAGTACAAACGCCAAACAGAATAATCATGAATCAGCCATTTCCGAATGCAACGTTACTATTGCAGAAGAAATTGACAACATTGCGTTTCACGGAATTCAATATCAATGTAATTCACAACTGTGTTCAATAAAATTTCAACGAGATCGTCCTGACGCAATTTCAGACAATACAATATTGTTTTATAATTAGACTTTTATTATTCGCATACTATCAAAAGCTAATTTCATTTTCACAAAATTTATTTTCAGAATTGAGATTTCTGTTTTCATTTCTGTGAAACTTTTTGTTTTCGTTAGTGTGAAATCAGTTTTCTATCATTTGTGTAAAATTATTTCATTAACGTGAATTGTGCTTTTATTCACGAGAAAGTTAGCTTTACTTAATGAAAAATAATATTTCAAAAGTGTGAAACCATACTGTAAAAGGTATAGTCCACGGAACGCAGTCGGAAAATAGCAAAACTGTGTTGTTATTTTCCTTTATACAGATGATCCACCATCAAGTATGTCTATAACTCACACATTGTTATCTGCGTAACATTTTCGGACCATTATGCGAGGTAACTTTGTCGAAAGATTACCTCTCGACCTATTTTCATTACCAGGGTAGTAGATTCAGCCCCGATTTGGGGTAGCAGGCAAGTGACCTATATAAAAATAATAGGCCTCATGTCAGCGGGAAAACTGATTCCAATTACTGGAATACAATGGAAGAAGAATCGTTCGACGGGCTCGCCGAGCGCGTCGCGTCATCGCCATTCTCCACAAAGGGTATATATATTTTTTTCAGGGCGGCGTTTTCCGATGCCTGGACGTGTATGAATCCGCTTGGTTCGGCTTATTCGTTTTGTAGAATGACCGCGAGCCCGTGCAGCCTGTCTGCTTATTGTTTAACATCATAAAAATTAATTCCACCGGAAAAAATCGTCCCATCGCGCTGGCGTATTCCAATATTTTATTAAAAAACCCGGATGGCCTGCTGTTGGTGACAGATCAGCAGGCGGAAGTGTTTTATTTGTGTGCGTGGTTTTATTTTTTCGAGGTAGTTTGCGCGATATTAAAAAATACCTATCCCGACTTTATAGGATTTAAATGCAAGCGAGATAATAGACATTCTACATGAGGCTAAATAGTACAGGAATTTATGCTGTGATGCATAAAAAATACAAAAAAAATGTTTATTTTACATGTTTGAAAGCTTAAACTATTGAAAAGTGCTAAATGTCATGCCCTCATGTTTCGACTAACAAGAAAGGTAAGAGTTTTGAAATTAAGTTTGAGATTAGAATTTCTTCGTTAACATTCTTGAAGAACAAGCAACACCGGGATCTCTCTTCCTTCGGGATCTGACAACATCTCAATGCCGACAAGTATAGCAAAGGTTTTCAAGAATTCCAAATTCTGAAACCATTCGCTATATTGGTATTTACAGTACAGCATGCACGTCTCAAAGCAAAGAATCTGGAGAATTGCAGCCTAGAGAGCTGTGGCCTCACGAAACTGAACAATTGCAGAAGGTTAGACGGTTTACTTCACCTCCTAGTCTGGACTATATCTCAAGAACCTAGAATGTGTGTATCCTCACGCAGATGGAGCAGTGTCCAGCAAGTAATCCTGTTAATTTTCCAATATATACGAAGATGTGGAGGTGATATCGACAGTACGTAGCGGCCTGCTTAGTCGGCTCTACTTCTTTGGCTCAGAATCCCTTCGAGAGGTGTACTTATCGCGCAGCGACCCCTATGCCTCCACACGGTGACACTTTCAAGTCCTCCTCCATTCTACCCACGATGCGTCGCCCTTGCCTCGGTCTGTGCTGTCGAGAGCACTCCAAATTATTTTCAAACGCTAATATTGGATCCAATTACGAACATGCCATCGCGAATTGGAGGACGACTTCTCGCAGTGCAGCACAGAGGGCGCAAGTATATATAGCGTACCGTCGAAGATAAAAGCGTTACCGTTCCCGTTGATGGGATTCTCTCTCTATATGAAAGGACTCGAGCAATCGCATTAACTTTTTTCACGCTGACGTCGCGCGTATCTCTTTCTGGTGTTATTTGATCTGAATTAAGAGTTTTAATGGAATTAAACAAGGAACACGAAGATCATTTTTATGTATGGTTTTCGACGTTGGGTCATATATTTAGTTTGAATAGCTGCGGCGTGCTCTTCATTGTGTTTCCATCAACAAACTTCATAGTTATTTAAATAAAAGCTTTGAAGAGATACAGTTTCTCTAAAACTAAGCGCTTTTGTATTTTGAAAAGAGTTTTCTTGCACAAGATGTTGTGGATGTAGACATTCAATATTTTTTGTCACATGAATCTTGTTATGACGATCTAGTTCGGCAATACCTGGAGACTAAATTCCGAAGTTTAGTGCTAAAGCAACATGATATCGAACTATAGACTATAGCATGCATCCTGTAATGTTTCTGTAATCTCCTCCAAGGGATACAGTACGTAACACCTGCGGCTCTAGTAGTATTTCATCATAACATATCAGGTATAGTTTCCAACACACAACATGTATAACTACTAATACTGCTACTACACGACGTTAATTTTAAGGAGTAAAACTGTTTATTTTAAACGGTATGTCTTCGATTTGCATATTTTTTAGTTCATGTTCATTGATTTGATCTGTTTTAAGATGAGACGAACTCTAGTCTAAAGCGAGTAGTCCATGTTTAGAGAGAAAGAATATTCATTTAAATTAACATATGTACTATCTGCTTTTTAGAGAGTACTAAAAAATTTGAGCTATTCAAATTTGCCACTTATAAAGCATCTCGTCTCGCAAAGGATTAAATAATTTATTGTATGAATTGTTTACGATACACACATTTGTACACAATTCGATTTTTATTAAAGAAACATCACACTGTTTTGGAAGAAATCAAAAGAGTTTAACATTTTCCTCTTCTTATTATTGGTAAGCCCTTAAATTTAATAATTATCGTCAATCGATAACATACTTTGTTGCCAAAAAGCTACAAAATATAGAAGGTCTCGGACACAGTCAAATAGAACATCTATAAACCCTAGCCTGTATTACAGTTAAATTAGGAAACGCATAAAACAACAAAAATCGCAATATAACACGTACATCAAAGTTTTGATGAAATGTGACGCCAATACAGGAAATCATAACAGGAAATATCGTTTTGAAGTGTTCGTGTATGCTCGACATGTATGATTTCGAACAGAATAATTGGTTCCTATCAATTTATGTTTGTTCACATGCGTTCTACATTTGCGTTTGAAAATATACGAGAATAAATTCTAGTAATTTTTCGACTACCGCCAACATTGTAGACGGTACAATGTTCCTACAACCTTAAAACCGTCTGCAATTCTTCAATATCGTGAATCCTCAGCCCTTCTGGATCCACAACCTTGTGTCAGTGACCATTGATTATCAAATTTTGCCAATTCTACCAATGCTTATAGCGTCTAAAGCGTTCATTCAACTTATCTGCAAATTTATAGAAATACTTAATACCGTTTGGACGCTATCATATTCATAGACACACACATCCGTATAGTCAGTCCAGAAAAACTTGTGCTTGCCAGAACTCCGTCGGTGTTCCTTTAAACTGTATAGAACAGAATGGGGTAAGTTTTAGAACACACGTGAGGTCTCTAGGTGCACGAAATACACATACACGCCCACACTGGGCGCAGAACAGCCCATAAATATCGCGTTGCAAATACGGTTACACAGAGAGCGCCTGGACGGTGTTTATACCTGGAAGTTTGAAATTAATTCGCGAAGTTTCATCGATTTAAACTTAAATCTGGTTTGCGGCGTGCAAGTGCTTTTGAACACGTTTCATGGATTTACGTACCGGGCCCAGCTCTGGGAGAATTTACCCTATTTAGACACATCCATGCATATCATAGCTAACGGTTCCAGCTAATGCGGTTCTGTGGCATACACAGATTTATGCCGGACATTCTTTACGCGTATGATCAAAGATTAGAATAGCATCTGGAACACTTACAGATGATGTAATGTCTGTTGTGGTTTGAAGGTGAACAAAACGCCAATTCTTATTACAGTACTGAAGATAAGTTACAAAGAAAAAGGATCTTGATTAGCATTTACGTTATAATAAAGTTAAACTTGTGAGTTTTAGCTGAAAGTTAGATATGCACTCTGGAACACTGTATTTTCTACGACAATTAATAACTATCGAAATAAATCAGAGGCATTGCTAATTAACTTAGCTTTAAAACTGAGTAGATAACACCTTGACCAACGTCCTTATTTGTTCCACAGGGTGGTTCAAACATAAACCGCAAAAACATCATGTCGGTTAGACAGATCAAATAAGTTGTAGAAAAAACTAACACAATAAACGTCAAACGAAATTGAACACCTTTAAATCAAGAAGTTTCGAATTAAGACAGAATTACTCATAATTCTTGATCCTTCGAGTTCTCAATTCGATTTCGACGATTTACGACCTACCCAATGCAACTTTTAACGGCACTGCAGATTCTCAACTTTACCATCCTAGCTCCGCCGACGTCTGCGAATATCTATCTAATTAAAAACTCGAAAAAAATCCCATTAAAGTTACGGTCGCCCGACAGGGACAAAAATAATTAGATTAATTAGCGAAATGGAATTTGCTTTGTGGCTAGGGAAGAATTCTCCCTTAAATCTGGAATGCACCCGCGTTAAGCCGTCGCGCAGTCGGGGAAGATAGCAGTCGCGTCAAATATAGCGATTCATCCTCGATGCCTGTCGCCATTCTCCTAGTGTTTCTTTTCAGAAGGGCGCTAATGTTCTCTGCTCTTTTGTTTCAGCTATTGTGCACGACGTCAAAGCGGTCCAAGGCAGCAAAGCTAAGCTGCCATGCGACACAGTGCCCTCCGTACCTGGCGATAGGATGCACATTGTCATTTGGTTCAAGGAGATGCCTTCAGGAAAACTAGCACCAATCTATTCGTAAGTGATAGTATGTGTACTACCTTATGCGTTGATTCAAGCATAGCTAACAAAAAAATGTCAAATTTTTATCTCTAATAACTTTTGGAACATTTGGTGGATCTTGATGAATCTTTCAGTAAATTTTTTGTAGCTAATGCAATTTTTAAAATAAATGATTTTGCATCTCATGTGATCAGTGTAACCGGCAGGATCTTTTTGTGGTCTAAGATTGGAACACCTTGTGGAAGAATTAAGGACCTTAGTCAAGTTTTTAACTACTCTTCTACACTTTGCCTACTAAGTCAAATTAATTACATATGTAATATCCTTAATTCATTTTGATATGTTAATTGTCGAAGAAGATACAGAGTTTTAAACTTAAATTGTGCACATTTAACTTCCACTTTATACATTTAACTTAGTAGAGTAAGTAGAGTTAAGCATTAAGGTCCTTAATGAATCCACAGGTTGCAAACTTAGACGACAAAAGTATCTTGTCGGTTACAAACAACATATGACTTGCAGAAATAATTATTCTGGGTTACTGGAGACTAATGAGTCAGGAGTGATAATTGATGAGTGATGAGAAGCGTAACTCAAAATATGCTCTTTAAAATAACTTTTGGGCGCTTAAAACGTGCTTTGTAGAAATAAAAAATAGAGTGAAATATTGGTTTGAAAATATTATTTGGTTCCATTTGGCCATTCTGTGTGATTCTATACACAATATTGGTACCAAATATATTAATGTATTAATACATAGTATAAATCAAATATTAAAAAAATACATATTAAAATATACAATAAGTATGTATTAAAAAGCCTGTAGAAAATATGCACATTTTTGGAAGAATATGAAAAAATATGGCATACAAATATGTTATTTTATTAAAATCAAAAATACCAGTGTCATGTCACAAAAATATATTCCCATGCATACTTTTGGTTGCCCTAGTGGTGAGTGATAACGTGATAAGTGAGTTCTGATTCTAAGGGTTGGTTTATGCACCTACACGTAAAGTTCTGTATAGCTATGTGTCACATAAGTTGATTTTGTTGCCCCATTTTTTTTACCATTAACATAGAAATATATTAGTGGCAGTGTGTAGGAGGTGAATAAAAGAATTAAGTGACGAGGTCTGTACAGCATGATTAGTAATCTATTACTAGAATGAGTTGTAACACACCAACAATATTTGACCTATCTGACACATAGCTATACAGGACTTTACGTGAATAAACCAGCACTAAACCTAAAAAATCCAGATTAGGGTAAAATGAGTCATTGGCTTTATTTGTATTTTGGTTTATTTCTTTGTTTTTAGATATATGCTTTTTGCCATTTTCGGTGCTTTTTTCTCGTTGAATCTTTCTAATTACTACCTCTGGACTAACCCTTTTATACGCAATTTGCATCATCTCTCCATACAAAAAAAAACGCTCCATATTTTCATCGAAAACAAAGTTTTTGTCGGCTAAGTGGCCGCCCAGGATTCGACCTCGTCTCCTTTAACTCGGTACTAACTCGATAGTCCCAGATTCGTTGCCGCACTGAAATATAATAAAGCATATCAAGTGATCGGATGTCAGGCCAGTGGATGCTCAATTGTCACTTAACCCCGTTACCAGACAAGACGTCCTCGAAGGCGGAAAATTCACCCTGCCACTCCAAACCCCTCTATCCTTTTACTCACCCCCGCAACCAATTTTATGATCGGTAAGACGCAGGCAAAGAGTAGCACACCCCCACTCTTAAGCGATGTAATGTATCGATGTTCCGTTAAATAATAGGTCTATTTGAATTTAATAACAACGGAAGACCTATTTTATAGCCAAGAGTGAGCCATTGAATTATTTATGTCCGTTTGTCACCGTATTGAAGAATGGCTTAAGTACGATGTCGTACTTATGTCATCCGTTTTCTTTGCACCGTCACATATCCATAATATATAAATGCATAAGATATAATTAATTTCATTTATTTGCAGGTTTGACTCCAGGGACAAGAATGTGGAACAGGGACATCACTGGTCTGACGAGTCTATCCTAGGTGACAGGGCCACATTCCGCCAAAGTGATAAACCGGCAAAACTTGTGCTGAACAACGTGAAAGACAGTGATACTGGTATTTACCACTGTCGCGTTGACTTCAAACAAACCCCGACTAGAAACATCAAGGTCAACTTAACCATAATTAGTAAGTAGATCAAATACCTTTCAGATGTTACCCATAATTGTCACAAAAATAACCACAATTGTTAATTCTGTACTTAACAAAAAATTCAGTTATTCCAAGAAAAGCTTACGATTCAAAGGCGTTCACAATGCATACGGTTCTGCTTGGTTATAGTTATAACATACATGAAATTGATACTCACTTTGAGTTATTCCAAGTACATAAATGTTTGCTATGGGTGAATTTAGGCTATGTTCATCGCGGATGATTTATCCGCAGTGAGGTAAACATTGTTTATCTGCATTTTATCCAAAGTGAAAATCATTATTAAGGGTATGTTTTACATCATTGAGTTCAAGGCAGAAAGATGTTTTTAGTTGAGACTCCTTAAAGATTTCAAGCAGACAAAAATTGAAAAGAAATGTTAACATTATAATTACAAATCCTATACTATTGACTTTCATCTAAAGTACTGCATAATAACCTACTCGCAATGATTGTGCTATATATTTACTTAAATAATAATAATAAAGACAATTTCATACACAATATTAGTTTCTTAATGTTAAAGTTACAGGTACGTCAATGTTTATTTCAAGCAGTCCTAAAACCAAACCACCAGAATTCTAAATTAAATGGCTTGAAAGTCCTTGATACGCTTTCCTATATTGATTTTGGTTCTCTTAACGTTAAAATGGAAATTTTCAAAAGTAGAAGATAAAAGTATTCTTTCTGTATGAACAATGTGACAAATTCTGGACTCATCTCGTGCACTTTTCGAAAAGCGTAATTTGAAAACGTGAGAGAACTCTTTTGACTTGAAAAACGGTGAAATGTTCTTTTAAACAATGATTCGAAATGAGCACTGACATATGTATCAAAAACAATTGCACAAATTCTATTCACAAAGCTTTTTTTTAGTTGTCGTATCTCATTATTTTTTTAAATTATTGAATTCTTTGCGAAACGAGATGCTTTTAAAAATAACAAATTTCAATCACTAAAATTAGTACTAAAACAGCAAATGTCTTCCTCAATAATAAGACGTTAAAACGTCTTATTGAAGACTCTAAAAAAATTAGGACGCTTTTGCTGGCAAAGGCGCGTAAAATTACGTGATTTTTATCAACTTGTGTCAGAGAATTATCAGAGTATCAGAGATTTTTCACAGTTTACCGGCAGGTTGTCCTTAATACCGGACATACGCTATCAAAGAGCAACTAATTTGGTTTTAAATGATGTCATTTGATATAAAACGCAACCAATTTATAAGTTATAAACATCAAGTTTGTCTTTAGTTTAATCTTTTATTCTATATTTTACTGTCTGTAACACCCAACATTTTAGGCAATTCTTTCATTACAAACAATAGATCTCTATGACCTGTATGTATAGCCAATATTTAGATTCTGGTCTCTAGTGCACAATAGAAGATAAATTTAGAAATTAAGTTAATTTAGAAATTTAGATGCATAGATGTCGATAAATGTCCTGGAAGGAAATTTGAAGGTTCCACCCATGCAACACATCGATATATTCGTTAATTTATGACATGTTGACATAGTTGGTTTTCAGATTTGCAATCTATAGATATTGCCATCCAAATCACTTACAATTTGTAGTTAACATAGCTACACAGGTTAGCAAATGAATGCGAGACATATGCGGCAGTTGGCATTATTGATACCATGCATCAGATTTGGATCCCTAAAGAAATAGTAATCAAACTACTCGCGTATTGTACCTATGACCAACATGTTCCCGCCCTAGTGAGAAAGGTGCGTTCCTTCATTTCGATAATGTTTTCAACTTTCCGACTACATCGTTGGCACAATGAAGTATCTAAACATTTTTGCAATTATTCAGCTCTGTATTTTGTGAATACAGAGCTACTCTGGACACTATGTCACATAATGACATTTGTCATACTGACATTTAATGTCATGTCATGTCAGTGGCACTGACGTTTGTCAAAATCTGACAATTTGCAACACAGCAACGAAGGCTGTATATTCTGTCAAACTGCTTCTATAAACACTTACAGCGCCTAAACCGTTCATCCCACTGATCTGTAATTTTGTAAACATATTTAACGTCACTGGAGGATGAACAGGTATCAGTTCGGTCAAAACCGGATAAATCTTTCAGAAGACGCATTTAACATTTGCCACTTCCGGTTGTCAGATTGTCACCAAAAACAATCCAGTTCGTTCCCCGGTAATTCTGAATGCGTATGCAAAATTTCAGCGCGATCCGTTGTTCTGTTTGGGCGTGTTCACAGACATACATACACACACACACGCATACCCACACACACATAGATGCATACATTTTCCAGAAATCATCGCAATCAATTCAGGGGATCTCAAAACGCGTATTTCCGCGAAAATCTCGAAACATCATATTCCGTCGATTACAATACTTTCCTTCTAGGATACTAGTCGGAAAGTAAAAATAGTCACTTTTTGTGTGCAAATTTCTAAATTCGTCTAATCTGAGCTAATCTAACGTCATCTATGTTCATTTTAACTGATCTACGGTCACAAAAAGGACGCGTTTGTGATATTTTTTGCCTGAGGTAAGCCGATACGCGGGTATCTAACCAACGGCAATGCAACTACAAGAGGTGAATTCAAAGCTTTTATGTACTACTATTAGCTTCGAGGTAAATCTGCAGAGTTTGTCTAACTTCATAACAACAACAGAAACGCTACATTTATCTTAACAAGGTTAAACCAACATCCAAAGTGGAAAACTGTAAACTCTTCATAACTTACACACAATACATACCGACAGTGTATAGGGTAATGCAAACTGGCGACACCACACCTCTGTCTCATAAAACGATTATAATCTGTAGAAAGCATGAGCCAATTTGTCGCTGCAGGGGTGATTTAACGCTATGGGTCGTTGCAGGCGCGACCATTACGCCAGTCGGGTGTCCGCCCGCGGAAAAACACGGCAAATCAGCGCCAGGAGTAAAACTAATTACTACTCTGGAAGCAAGGTTCCAGTTTGCGACTTGTCTGCGCGCTCGTAAATCAGAATTAATGTTCGGATAAATTCCGTAGCGCGGCACTTGAATCATTTAGGTGTAGCCGATGCCGCACAATGGTGGCGTAAATGGCCGAAGGCACGTCGGCTGTCCGTAAAAAGCGGATAGAAGATGGTCGTCTGGGCTTTCTTCGTTCGGGGAAACGCGTCGCGACACTCACTTCGGTACTTAATTTGATAAATGAGATGCTTATCTCGAATGTGCCCGGCCCTGGTCGTTGCTGGAGTGGGGAAGTGATGTTTTCCACGTTGTACGACATGCCCGAGGGTGGAATTCCTACATAAAGATGCCTCCGCGGATATGTAAACATAATGGCTGTCGCAATTTAGATTGTATGCTTTGTTATTCCATTTTTTCTAGGTAGCGTTTTCTTGTGAATATAATCGCTATATCTAAGTTAATAGTATTTGATTTTTAGTTATCTCAGGTAAATATAGAATAAAAGAATGGAATAATGCATATTTACAAGCGCTAAGTCGCCCCCCCAAGAAAAAAAAACAGCTCACCTACAAATTTCAATCAACAGTGTAGTTAATGTTGTAATCTTTAGTATTTATTTAAAGGTAACGGAGAATTCTAAAACTAGGACAATTTAGTTTTTACCTGCCTCTTCTCCCAAAGCACCCGACTTGTCGTTTACCTACCAAAAATAACGTATAAAATGTTTTATTATATGTATTGCATTCTTCCTGAAGAAAAGCTGTCATGTAACTCAACATTTTGTCACCGTAATAATATCGAGAACAATTTCATTTAGCCATTTTATTAGGCATAAATTATTTACAGACGTTATTTACAGACAAATTAAAATCAAATAAAAAATAAAATCACGGATGCTTTATAACCACTTGCTCAAATATTTCTTCAATGTATACAAGCAGTGGAACGGTCGTGATTTTTAAATACAAAACCTTAAAAATAACATCCAAGTCACAAAAAATGATGTCATTCTGAGTAAATATGTTTTAGTTTACCTTGATTTAAGTAATTAATTGAGATTATTATATACATAGGCAAACATTTCTGCATGATTTCTGTAGTATCAGTTGCAAAATGCAACGATCAAATCAAAGAAGATTGTGAGAATTGACATGCGTTTTGATAATTGTGAAATAAGATGGAAGCTGTCTATCACCTGATCGGCGTTTAAATTATAATAAAGCTTGGTCCATTCTAAACGCACTGCTGTGTGATGTCCATTTTAAGTCAATTCACTATACAATTTTGAAGAGGGCTTTTTTATTTATATTTATACTGAAAATTATTTCATAGTTTTTTATTTCTGTTTGCATCATTTTAATTAATTAATTGTGCAAAAATTAACAAACTCTATGACATGCTCTCTTCATCTACAGTATTTATAAGACAACGGGTCAGCGGTGTGATCAAACGCAGTTTCCATGCAAATTTCTATAACTCCGGATCGCCTGTATTGCGCGTCCAAAGGGCCCTTAGATCACGTATACGCAGCGCCCATAAAAATAGCGCTCGCTACCTAAAATTAAAAAAAAAGCACCCGTCAAAGCAAAATTGCACTCGGCGTACGTGATCCAGAGATAAACCAGAGATAATTATCGGAACGAATCAATTCCCATAGGATCAGCCCTTTAGGCACGCGCGCTGCATGTCCACATCTTCAAATTCGCCCAATTTTCATAAGGACCGCATTCTCGAATCAGTGACTGGGGATCCGCAGCCGGAATCTAGCAATCTATCTCTTTCTATCTGAGGGGAATAGAAGGAGAAAGATAGATTATTCCGCATGCGGATTAATCAGCAGGGGTTCGGGAATGTGGGTATCGGGGTCCGTATTTCGATGACCACGGTCTCTCTCTCTCTCTCATTGCATCTATGTATTTGGAATTCTATCTCTGCCTCTCTCCTTGTTGGTACGACCGGGTGTGGGTGGGGTAGGGGTCAGGAACAGATGTAATCTTAACGGGGAAGTGGATATTCTGCCGCCCCGCACGGACAGCAGACCACTAGATTAAGATATTTCGAACCGGGTTGCGCTAGTATTATCTTCGAACTATTATACGATGTGCTTATCTATGTAAGTAAATTGCAGTAATTTAGATGGATTGGAATTGACGGATCTAACAGTGGTTGCGGAGATTATGGCGATTATACGTTGTGGCGTCTATTTTAGGATCTAGTGGTGAAAATTAATGGAAACCCTTTCTCCGATCGTTCCAAATTCTATGCTACGTTTCAGTCAAAATAAAAGTGTGTTTTTTTTTAAGTTTAAAGACGATGTTAATAATCAGAGATTTGATAGATTTGGTCAATTAAAAGATTCGTGAAGCAGTTTACACCGTTTCAAAATTGTTAACTGTACTTGCGTTAGGTAGAAGAATAATCCAAGACCTGACTTTCATATATAACTTTGGCTGTAACTTTGGTTTGTATTCAAGTTTAACGCGTCATCGAAAACATCTAAATTCCTGTAAAAATCGTGTTGTATAGATGACCTGATTTTTGGAGTACCCGTTTATTATTCTCTATTAAAAGCTCAATAGATTTTGAACGATCGAGGAACAATGGGAAGGGCCGGAGTGGGGTCTATACGGTGGAGAGACGTATACAGTGTGGAGAAAATGTCTGGAACACCTACAATATATTAGCTTTGTTCGAGCAGCAGTCCAAAAAGTAATGGCGTAAGTTACGGATTGTATAGTCAGTCGGCTGTTCGAGCAGTCTTTAGACTGCTTAGTTTTTAGGTTAGGCACAAATACCGGACAAATTTCGAATTAGTACTTAGTTGCGCATGCGCCTTGAAGAATTTGCAGCTAGCTCGTTATTAATAACTTACTGCTGCTCGAACAAACCTATTGTATCGTAGCTAAAACTAGCTTTATCCAGATCAGGTGGAGATGAATAAAATGCACACTGTTGTTAAAAATGTGGTATATTTTCCAATACTACTAGACAGAGGAAGCCAATGCCTCCCGTGTCGAATGCCTCACAACAATAACAAGTGTCTATCTCAAGTAACTACTCATTTCTTCACTACTTCCGCCTGTGATTTATATATCCGAAGTTTGGATCATGTAATTTTACTTCCCCCAAGCTTCTATATTGGTATTATGGTGACACGGTTCCAGAAGTGCAACGTCGGTGTCTTGAGGTACGCACTCAACGTGTAGTGAAGTGATGATTCTTCGTAACAAAAACCATTTAGCGAAAACTTGCATGACCAATACTCACCAAAATTTCAACTTTTTCGATTGTTAAGCGATCAGCTTCTAAATCAAGTATTTATCAATAAATAAGTGCCCTTTCACCAAAATTTTCTTATGAAACCTAATAGAACGGTATAATACACAATGTATATACTGGCGGTGGTAGTGGGTAGGGAACTCTTTCTCTATCATTTTATACAAATTTGCATTCTATAATTAAAGAGGAACGTCGACAAAACGAGGCACTGGAGGCATCCCACGGTAAAGTTCATAAACGAAATTGAAATATACCGTCGAATGTTTTATCAAAGGAAGCGTGAGCTTGTCCGGTACGTCGGAAATTAGTACACCATTTGTTTGGCCCTTAATGTGGGACACGCCACGTCCTGCATTGTCCCACTCCCCGACGTTGGCATTACCCTCTTCTTTATTATACCGCCGCGCCGCTGATTCGTGGGATAAAAGTTTGTTGTAACAGATTTTGTATTACGGACTTATTTGCATACTGATTCTATTATACTGAATTTATATAAGGTTTAAACATGAATATCATTTCTTGTGTATCGCACACTATGTTCAGGTATCTCCTAGAACTGATAGAACTATAACAAGAAGAACTGTTAGAACTATTAGAAGTTTCTGACGTTTCGCTTATTAGATATGTTTGATCTGATTTTAAATATGATTCGATCTGAACTTTTAAACTAAAATACTTTCATCTCAACTACCTCCCGGTCAAGAAAAGTTGACATCAACGTTGCTATTTTATATAGAAACGTGTATTTTCTATTTCATATTTGACTACTGGGTAAAAGGATACATCGTTTTTCATCAGGTTTTCCTATACCTAAATGTTATTCTTTTTTGGGTTATTTTGATTTCAGTATAATTTTTGTGGTTTTCGAGGTAAAGTTTAAAACTGAATGTCCCTGTTATTATTAAAGCTAACAGTTTTATATTTGGTGGGCTCTTACCCCAAATATGACCTTTAAAATGGCGCCTATTTTATCATTGTTGCTTTTTTAAATGTCAAGAAACTCAATTTTTACTTTCCGATTAGTACCCTAGACGGAGAGTATTGAAATCGACGAAAAAAATGGGATTTCAGCGGAAATACCCGCTTCGGCGTTCCCTGAATCAGTTGCAATGATTTCTAGAAAATGTATGTATGTGTGTAATATTTTGGAATATATTATATTTATAGTTTTATATAAAGGGATAAGACTAAGTTGTGATCAGCCTAACAATTTATATGCTACAAAGTACGCCACCCATTAATTGACTGTAATATTTTTTATCGAGATGCTATACTCATATTCTTCGAAAAGTAAACCTTAAAGAGCCGTTTACATTGGTAGAGTAAGCGGTACAGTTAGTAGGTAGAGTTAGTTCTCTCCAACTCATCAAACATCGTATACTCGACTATGTATACAAATCGAGTAGATTAGGTACTAAAAGTAGTTACAATAGAGTTAGAAACCCCCAACCACAAAATAGTTGGCTAAAAAACAGGCTAAACAACAGAAAAGTACGCAATGGCTGTATTTCTTATTTCAACGTAAAACAACATAAAACCTGCCCGCCAAATGTAGAAAATCTCAAACTTTATATTGGGCTGAGAACTTTATTTTAAAGACTGTTACTTTTGTGACAGTTATATCAGTATCAATATCAAAACAAAGAAGTCAGAAAGGGTGGAAAACAATTTCGGCACAGAATTATTACGATAAATAACGACCTACCACCACTGAGAATTATACCCTTAATATCACAACCAGGCCTCCCCTAAATCTAAACTTTTCCCATAGATAGATAAAGTCATTCCTCCATTTCCTCCAAAAACCATCCACTTTCCTTTGTTACTTCTAAGGAACGTTGGCCATTTAAGAGGATCAACGGTAGACAATAGGGGTGTACAAATACCGTTTGGTTGTCACGGCATACCCTAACCTAGCAAAGCAGCGTCGCCCGTAACTTTGCGGGCGTCGGAATTCTGTGAGACACGCGCGAGCGTGTCACCGTGCGTGAGTGTGTTATTATGAAATTCTTCGCGTGACTCTGAAGCGCCCTCTGAAGTGCTCGAGAGGGCGCGAAACTGGATTTTCCGCTCAAGATTGCGCGCTGAAAACGTCAAGACATAGCCGCTAGATTGTGACACGTGTTTTGTACGGTCGCCTGATCAAATACTCAGCTTCAATCCGTGTCGTTGGTTATTGTTGTTTTAAATTCCCAGTGGTGAAATAGAACTTAGAAATATACAAATACATCCGTGTTAAAGATAAAATTCAAATAAATTTTATACCTCGATTTTGCACCCGATGGTAATGTTATGTCAAACAAAATGAGAAGAGAGATTGAAATGATGCAAATTGAAGCGATGTTTATTCTATCCCTTAGCCATTGAATTTAGAATCGAAGCAGGCGAGGTCCACTCAAATCGACGAACAATTTCGTCCCGCCTTCCTCCCCGTCTGGGACATTAAGCGTTGCCGCTAACTTTAAAATTCACTTTGAAACTTCCACAAAGTAACCCGGGACGGGCCGTCCATCCCCCGATACAACTGAATGCATAATACAATCTCGAAATGTACAAAGCGTCTTACTTAATAACGATCGAAAAGAGCTTCTTCTTAGGTCCAACCATACTCCGGCAAAATTACCAATGAATAAATTATTTTCTAAAATGGATTCTATTTGCTAGTGGAAAGAGAAGATTACATTTATTTATAATTATTAGAGTAATTAAAAGGTAATAATCTAAATATACAGCGTGTTTCTCGTAACTGACTCAGTTTAAGTTTGAACTTAAAGCGATATGTACTTAGTGGTCATATTTGGAAAAGGATGCCCAAAATATGTCGTATAAAGACAACAACAGACAACGAAAAACAACGAAAGACAACAAAATACAACGAAAGACAACGAAAGACAACGAAAGACAACGAAAGACAACAAATACAACGAAAGACAACAAAATACAACGAAAGACAACGAAAGACAACAAAATACAACGAAAGACAACGAAAGACAACAAAATACAACGAAAGACAACGAAAGACAACGAAAAACAACGAAAGACAGCAACAGACAACGAAAAACAACGAAAGACAACAAAATACAACGAAAGACAACAAAATACAACGAAAGACAACGAAAGACAGCAAAATACAACGAAAGACAACGAAAGACAACAAAATACAACGAAAGACAACGAAAGACAACGAAAGACAACAAAATACAACGAAAGACAACGAAAGACAACAAAATACAACGACAGACAACGAAAGACAACGAAAGACAACAACAGACAACGAAAAACAACGAAAGACAACGAAAGACAACAAAATACAACGAAAGACAACGAAAGACAACGAAAGACAACGAAAAACAACGAAAGACAACGAAAGACAACAAAATACAACGAAAGACAACAAAATACAACGAAAGACAACCATAGACAACGAAAGACAACGATAGACAACCATAGACAACGATAAATAACGAAAGACAGCGAAATACAAAAACAAGAATAGACAACTAAAGAGAACGAAAGACATCGAAAGACAACGAAAAACAACGAAAGACAACGAAAGACAACGAAAGACAACGAAAGACAACGAAAGACAACGAAAGAAAACGAAAGACAACGAAAGACGAGGAAAGACAAAGACAGGAGTGACAAGATAGATGTCTTATAACTAAACCAATTCAATAATAACAACCAATAACAACCAATAACCTCAAAAGCACAACTTCGGATAAGTTTACAACAAAATAAATCTTAAAATAACTTACTTTGCTGGTCCTAGGGACGAGAGACGATATTTCCGGACATTAAGGTACCAGAACGTGAACGAGATGAAACAGGACTGGTTCTGTTTCGTCCTGAACTAATGCGGACGTAAGTCGGAAGGCATTCGGACACCGGCAAGAGAAAATCCAGAGCAATTTGGGATAACAACTCGTCGGCGGCACCGAGGCGTATCGGCACCGAAAGAGGGTTGCTTGAGGGTTTCTTTCGTCCCGTGGCGACGTTAATTGCGCCAGAAGAACTCCGGGAAATGGAAAAGTTAAAGCCAGCCAGACGAGCATTACGGAATCTCCAGCAGACCGGATGTTTTCACTACTATGCCCATCGTGTGGAAAGGTTCAGTTCCAATAATTTCACAAAATTGGTGGGAAGACGAAACATATGACGGATGTATGAGCCACTTTGTGATAGACAAGCATGATTTGATTCTGATTTACTTGCAATTATTTGCAAATGATTACTGTAGAACCATCTTCAAGCACTTCTTGATAGAAATCACGTGTACTGTAGGCGTAATTATAAGATCATGTGTCTGTGAAAAGGCAAAGTAATTCACGTACAAAGTTAGGTACATTGCCACTCACAAAGTGACGTAAAAATTACAATAACTTTATCTTCCCCAAGTGTACCTACACATGTTTAACACAGTGATATTGCGTTCAAAATTTGAATTTACGAAATATCACAAGTGGCCTGGTTACCACTACAACTATCCACAAACCCGGTTTGCGAATGTTTTCCGAAACCAACGTAAACCCAGTCTTCGATTTAGTCCAATACTGCAGTCACGGTATCGGTATGTGTTTTGCGTGTGTTTGAACTATTTTGTCGCGAAACACGTCACATTTTTACCAGAACTGAATAGTTAGGAGAGGAATCCAGCGTAGTACGGTAAGATAAGATAAATTAATTGACATTTTATCTCGTGGTTTGTACTAGACATATTGAAAATTTCAGTTTTCTGACAATTTTACAATGGCGGATTCCAAATGTTCCTCCGGAATATGTATTGGTATTAAATAAAGCAAGTTGTCATATTATTTTCATTGTGATATGTTAGGTTTCATAAAGTTATCCTCTTCATGGACGCTTTTTATAGCTTTACGCGCCTTTTATAGAGCTATTTCAACTTTATAACACATATTGTAGAACGTAAATATAAACACACATGCCACGTTTGAGATTTCATTAATTTTATTATTATTTACCAGCATGAGCTCGCTAACTTCAATAATTTTCTCTTCAACAGGGAGTTACTATGGACGTACAAATCTGCTCTATTCAATTTCTATCTCAAAATAGATTTTATGAATTAGTTCCAATCTCCCAATCAGTCTACGCCCATGAATAATAAAGTGGGCTACTGCGCATCATAACACGATGCACCTCTTACTTTGAAACAACCCGTGGTTAATATATAATAATATGAAAAGAAATATGATAAGAAATATTGCAGATTGTTCGTTTAGAGTTTAGACGACAGTATATTACCATACCATATAATTATCTACAATGCGATTTAAGCAGATTTTATCACAAAATTCTATCTTTTTGTGGCATAATACATATACACCTTTACATCTACTATAAACACAACTCAGCTAAACTTGTGTATTATAATTATTACCGCCAAATATTAAATATAATAGAATTTATTAATATAATACAATATAAGCATAGTAATATTAATTATAATTAATAATTAATTAGATTAATTATATTAAATTATAGACAAATTCTTCGAAATTCTTCCTAGGTAACATAAAAAATAAAAGGGCACTACATTGTCCGTTAATTTGGCTTTTAGGGAGAGAGATGATTAGAGAAGACTATTCTTTCCACAAGCGAAACATTGAAGGAATACAACAAAACTTTTCTTTCTCGTTTCAGTTCCCCCTGAAAAACTGAGTATCGTCGACGAGAAAGGCTACCACATCCCGAACTACATCCTAGGCCCTTATAACGAAGGCTCCTCCATTAACATCACTTGCGTCGCTACCGGAGGTAAGTTAATTATGCGACCGTTAACTTTGATGTCGGGACATAACGAAAGGTATACCGGGGGTCCTTATTATGCCCCCATAATATCCTCGCTCGGTATCTCTCAGAATCAGCACGAGAGCACATTGTCTCTCCCAACAGGTATAGAACTAACTGATTAAATTGTATACGTAAATGGCGGCTACGGCTAAATTGAAATCCGGCCAGAATGGTACCGTCGAGGGCCATGAAAAGCGTGTCGTCACGAAAATTCCATCATCGTGATGCGGAATTAACTGTTGAATGCGATGCCCTCTTCGATCGCTAGGTGCTAAATGACGTGGTGATTATACTGATTATATATCTCTATGCAGACGTTTATCGTGCTAAAAATTTCGTTGTTGTTATACTCCTCCAAAATTAATAAATTGATGAGTTCTTTTATACGTTTTTATAATATGAAAGATATTTTACTTAAGCCAACTTCAACTAATAGTCGAATTTGAGGTAAAAGTCTACCCTCTGAGTTATTTCAGTTCATTACAAAAGTATGTATGACATGCATTAACACGGTGTGTCGCGAATGCATTTCAGTAATGTTTGGTGAGGGCCCAGTATTAGTAGCACAGAATAATATTCAATGATGCCATATTTTGCGAGAATGATATATACTTCTGTGCCAAGATAAGAGGTCGTATCTGTAAAGTGTCTAGCAGTTGAAAATTAAATATTTGATGTCGCTTTAATTTGATTATGATATCGGCCCTTAATATTTCACATAGAATTTTCTTAAAGATTTTGTATGAAATTCATCTACATGGTTTATATTATAGGTCGACCACCACCAGAGGTTACCTGGTGGCTGGAGAATACCAGACTGGACACGTCCTTCGAGTACCTATCCGAGCGTAGGGTGAGGAATGTCCTCCTCCTCGATAAGCTGGAGAGGAAGCATCTGCATAACGTGTTCACCTGTCAAGCCTCCAACAATCAACTGATGGCACCAATTTCAAGCTCCGTTTCCCTCGACCTAAACCGTAAGTCAAACCGCTTAATCACTTGCGACTAATTAACCACAATTCGCCCTGCTAGATCTAATACTACACATAATACCAATTGGAATTGACATTAATACATTTACCAACATAGATCAACAATTTTACGCACGGATTTCAGGAACGCGAATTTAATAGTAACTTAACAGTCGCATGGCTAAGGGAATTTTAGACTATAGACTTTGTTTAACCTTGAGTACATTAACGGTTGTCGAATAATATTATCTATTATAATCTAATTTCGCTGAATAGATTACCTTGGATTTCCAAGGTCGGTATAAATCACAGTTTAAAGCTTCCTCCGCCCACAATTCATTGAGTTTTGGGGGGCGATATCGAGGTGCCGTAAGCACGGTGCTGTTGCCGTTCAAAATTTCAGTATTAAGCCGGCCCTGTCTCTCTAGCTAGACAAATGGCTATCTCAAAATCCTTCCGCGGCAGACCGGCGTAATTTATCGCTGTTTAGGAATTTTTGTCGGCACGCGTCTTTTGGATATTGTCAGCGCTCGCCGATATTAAAATACGAGCTATAAGGGGCGGGAGGGGTGACATTATTTACGACAGGATTCTTAAGGGTTGTCGTCTATCCTGAATAGAGGCATCATTTATCCTGAAACCACAAGAATAACTTGGCTAGAATAAAGGAAAAATCTAAATATACCGATTATCTATGAACACCCTAAATAAAAAATATCAGCCTTACTGCACCCTATCTAACGTCAGATTCTATGACATGACATTTGTCATACTGACATTTAATGTCATGTCATGCCCAAAGGGCGTATTTCCGTTGATATCTCAGTTTTTTTTTTTTTTTTTTCGTTTATTACAATAGTTTCCTTCTACGGTACTAGTCGAAAAGTAAAAACATAATTCAACTAAATGGGCGCGTTCTGAGAACTCAGCGCTTACCAACTATTGTCAGTTGTTGTCAATATGTAGTTGGTAACTCGATGTTTGTCAGGGGATTTTTTTGTGCACGTCAGTGCAGTGTATTTATTGACATGGTTGCACATGCCTACTCATAAATATCTCTATGATTCAAGTCAGAAATATAATCTGTGCCTAATAAGATATGTATGTCATCTATGTTCATTGTGTACCTACAAAAGTTGTGGATAATCAACAAAGAGTTGCATAAATAATGCCAACAAAAACAAGTACCTAATTTTTTGAGTGATTCACTGCTTTATTATGTTGGTAGCATTGCTTATCAAAGGCGTTCAGCGAACACTCAACAGCTGGTAGTAATCAAAACCACAACACATTTTGATTACTACACAACCCGTCCAATATATTAAAATTATACAGGGTGTATTAGGTTTGAGTGCACAAAAATTGCAAATTGCATCCAGGCTTTTGTTGAATTGTTATCCCTAATAGGGCATTGTAAAGTCCCCCCTTGCAGCTTTACTTCAGCTTCTTATCGCAGGGTAGCCAACCTCTGTGAAAAGAAAACAGTAGACCGACAGTCGCGACCCAATTTTTTGCGCTCTGCGTATTTTTTTCCGGATAGTCCGGAGTCCGGTTTTCCGGTTCAAAGTCGCCTACTATTCACGCAATAAAAAAATGGATTATTTTTTGAATAATGGTGCCCGGAGGGCTTTACCCTAACGACGGTACCGCGCGCGCTCAGTTGATAATAGCCTCGGTCGATTATGCGGAATTTATTTCGCGCGGTTTTTTCTCTGTGTCGGGAATCATGGCCTAGCGGATCGGTTGCTACTCGAAAATCCGGACCGTACCTAGTAATTGTTTTTTATCGGATTTAGACAAAGCCGCGCACTATATTTTATTTCTGAACTGATTGTCCAAAATCCATGCACTTGGTACTGCTTGATATGTCGACTGAACGTTATTTATTGAAGCTAAGACCCGTGGATGTTGAAAACGCATTTTACTGACACCTTTTTGATGAAATTTGCAAATTGCCAAAATCAACACACGAATTCACTGTGAAAGTAATAGTAGGTTTGGTCGAGCAGTGAAATAACTAAATTAATTATTCATTAAGTTTTAGAGTTATGTCTTCCAGGTACTAGAGAATGAAAAGGATTTATTTTTACAAATTCACTTATTGACGCGTTGGTATAGATATACGCTGATTCTAGAAGAACATTCTATACTTTTGTTTGTTCTCAGTACATAAAACTCAAGGAATAGTCTCGAATCGACCCTTAGAATTAAAAAGCGATTCCGGTCGGGCATTGGGGCGAATTGTATCGCGTCTCGGGCTCCCAGCAAACCAATGGAGATTTATTATATTCGACGAGGCAACGTTTGGGTTCTCGAGTATCCGACAACGGCGGTCACAAAACGAATAATGAACTCGGTCGCCTCCGAACCCGCATACTGATTAAAGAGAAGCAGTTTCCACTTCTTCTTCTCAAAGATTCGAGTGAAGGAATGGCTAGAACTCCTCACTCGTGCTTTGCTCGACATACGACCTCCCGTCCCCAAGTGGGACAGATTGGAAGGTTTTTTCCTTTTCCGTGAAAACTCAAAGGTGCTGCCGCTACTTGAGGTTTGAATGGACCAGTGATTTATGACGAAATGCCGACGACACGTTTTTATCATCCGTTTTGTTGGACCTAATTTGTTGCGGCTTCGTTGACATGCGATGATTATATATATGAGAGGGGTGAATTAGAATGTTTATGTTACAGATTATGTCATATCAATGGCACTAACGTTTATCAAAATCTGTTAATTCGCAACACAGCCACGCAGGCTATGAATTCTGTCAAACTGCTTCTATAAACCTTTAAAGCGCCTAAACCGCTCATCCCAATGATTTGTAAATTAGTATACATATTTAAAGTCACTGAGGGTTGAGCTGGTATCAGTTTGATCAAAATCGTATTCATCCCTAAGAGACACATAACATTTGCCACTTCCGGTTCTCAGATTGTCACAAAGTTTGGGCGCTATCGTATTCACACACAAACATACATGTTATCATGAACAATAACTATGAATAGCAATAATGATAATTGTTTATTTCAAATTTCTTTTTTTATTGCACAGCAATTTTTTATCTCTCTCTTTAAAGCTAACAACGGTCGTGTTTTCTCTGTGGAATCGAACATCTCTAAACAATCGATACTCGGCATAATTGGTGCACTTTTGTTTCGCTTCCGCAGTAGATTGCGAGTCAGATTGAGTGTTCCTAATTATTCGGTGTCTGCCGTGTTTTGTTATTGTTCCGTTTTTATCCTTTTTGCCCCGTTGCGCCAACGCCAACGGGCGCGCCGTTGTTATTTCGCAGTATCGTTGTTTTAGTGCCCTTTTGCCCGTCGACCGTTTTAATTCGTTTCGTAACGCAGAACACAGAAAATTTAACTTCTTTAATATCTTTTTTTCAAACAATGGAAAAAAAAATGATAGTAAATTAAGTAATTTTCCATTTTTTGTCCAGAATATTTACCGACTCGTGCGGATTTATTGACAGGTGAAATGAGGCGAGTTTTTAAATTATAAAAACGAAAAGGGAGGGAAAGCTCACGGGCGCGCTCTGGCCGATATTGTTATTAATTACTTATGCCGAGGTTCATTTTTTATCCGGGGTTTTTGCATAAATGATTAATTATTCTCGGGGTACGACTCGCGACGGTTAATAATATTATGGTTTCAAAATTGATGAATGGTTTCTCGCCACGAGTTTGGCTATTAAATTTTGAATCCGACACCTGAACAATTTTCGTCGCTTTACATTTCTTAGTTCAGGTTAGTTGATCTAATCCATTCTTAGGTAAATATAGCTTTTTCTTTCCTGTCATGAAGTTAAACAACCTCGTTTCGGCGTAACTCAGACAATAAAGATCACAAACGCGTTATTTTTTGTACCTAGACGAATTTAGAAATGTGCAAATGGAAAGCAACGACTTTCATTCAGACTTCTTTTCAGGACATTTGCCAATATTTATGCCATATTTAGCATTAACATTTTTCTACTAAATTTGTCTACTAGTGTGCATCAAACACAAGAAGCTATACGTATACAGACAGTTCACGGCGATTCTTTGTTGCTGACAAAAAAAATTAATTCAATGTTGGGCGTTACAGGCAGTTAAATACAGAAGAAAATATTAAACTAAACATTATAATTATAGACTGGTTGCATTGAATATCAAAGACATATTTTAAAACTAATTAAATTGCTACTTGATCTAAGCCAGATAACAAACTAGACGACACAGTCCATGCGAAACTGCGACATATGTCGACGACAGCGAATGTGCAGGGCAACCTGCCGGTAAATTGTGAAAAATTACGGATACGCTAATAATTCTCTGACAAAAATCAGTAAAAATCTCGTAATATTGTTTGTGAGCAAATGCGTTCTGAACAGGCATTTCTGGAATCTTTTTAGAAAGTCTTTAATAACTAAACCGGTTTAACGTCTTACAAAATTCTTGAAGACGACATTTGGCGTTTTAGTATCAATTTTAGTTATTTTAGTGGCTCATTGGACATATTTGGAAAAAGAATTCAGAATCTATCACATTGTATAGAAAGAATCCTTACATTGAATAATTAAACACAATTAAAATTGTCTTTCTTTTTGTTATTTGAAGTAAATATCTAGCACAATCCTTGCGAGTAAGTTATTCAGTAATTTACCTGGAAGTTAACATATTACTTGTGATTGTAATGTCACCATTTTTCCAATTTTTATTTGATTGAAATCTTTATGTAGTCTCAAACTAAAACGATAATCAAGTCGAGCTCCAACATTAAATAAATTACAGAAAGGGGCGGTGAACCGAATTAGCTTAGGAACCACCGTTCTAGATTCTAGATAATCTACGAGTTGTCTACGAGTATTGAAATACACCAAATAGTCTCTAGATTCTCCAGAAACAAGCCGCTAGAGCAGCACTAATCAAATCAATTCCATGGCGACCTAGTGTCAACCATCCGGATTCCAATCACGAACGTTTCACGGCTGACTTTATGCCTCAGTTGCGCCGCGCAATTTGATTAATAAACGACGGTACCCTAGAGACCGGATTAACAACAATGCAGGTTCGCTATTCTCAAATCGGTGACCGGCGACCCGCGGACGCAATCAATCAATGTGTCTCTTTCTACCTTTCGTCAATCGAAGAAGAGATATAGATGGTTTCGCATGCGCATTAATTCAAATTATTTGGAGAATACCCACCCTGGCCAATCATGCTCGGTTACGTATCGGTGTGACCGCGCGACCGCAGCGCCATCTATTAGTTTATTAAATAGTAAACGATCCGCGCAATTACGCATAATGTCGAAGCAAATGAAGCTGGATGTATACCAGTGCCATGGTTTGTGGCAGTCAATCGAATGTATAGAAAATAATTGCGGGGCTGATTTGGTTTTGGATGGACGATATTTGCATACGTAACAAGTGCTAATCAAGAGATTCGACGTGGTGGTAACCGCCCGGTAAACAGGGTGTTATTAGGGGTGGCATTTTGGTTTCATTAAAATTCGTATCGTATATATGCGTTAACGATATATAGGGATGATGTATAAATTGAAATGTCATCATTATTATCATTTAGTGGTGGCGTTATACAGCGGTGTGTTTATTTTGGTGCGGTACATGGACGGGGGCGTATATGTTCCACACGGCGCGTGCTGTGAAATTTGATGAAGTTATTGGTATTGAACTGGACAATTATTTATTAAATTAAAAACAAACAAGAAAGCCCAGTACTAGAATCTATTCAAATTAGCGGCAAAAGAATATTACCCGCATATTACAGATAAAAGACCTTGGCTTTGACAGATTTAAGTAAGTAACTATAACTTATCTGAATTACATGTATCATATTTAGGACTGGTTTATTCACCCACACAAAAAGTCCTATATAGCTATGTGTCAATTACGTCAAATTTTGTTGTATAGCAGCTTATTCAAGTAATAGATTATTAATCATGGTGTACAGAACTCGTCATTTGATTCGTTTATTCACGTAGTACATGTTACGGTCATAGTGATAAATAGGTTATTATTAATAATTACCGGTTATTATTAATAATAGCCAAGTGGCGAGGTTAAAGTGAAGAATTTATCACATGAACCGGCTATTATTAATAATTTCCAGTATGCTGTGGTCAATATGATATATTTCAGTTCGATATTGCATTAAGGTGATGCTACAATATAATAGAGCCTCAGATTTGAAATTCTGTTAGTATCTACATAATCGCCACACAACGAATCTATTCACTGGGTTTTCAGTGTTGGGCCTTTAGTGACGTTAGTCCTGACTAACTTATTTAGTTACTACTCATGACTAAAATAAGGAAGATTATCAAAACGAGACTAAAAATGGCAATCCACACTAATTGCATGCACGAGTGTGTAACTCTTTGGGTCATGATTATTTGCGCAATTCTTAAAAGCAAAATAAGTAATAAATTAGAAACTCGGTTTGTATTATTTTACCAGTGCAAACGTACGTAGTGCTTCTGCATTTTGCAATTCGTGGCAAAAAAAAGTTTTATTTATAACTTATTATTTATTATCTTTTTAATACAAAATTTTAAAAAATGTTTTATATTTCATTTTGAATACAAAAGTTCTTCTAGACCTTTATTTTTTGTGGTAGTACCTACAACAATGACACCATTTATATTGTAAAAATAAAACGAAATAAAGTTTGTAACAATAGGACGTCATCTTCTTTTGTTTTTCTTGTATTTTTTGTTGGTGATAAATACTTTTATAATAAATATATCTGTGAGATATTAGATATACTTAGGGTAAGTATAGGTAATGGACATACTAATGTAGGGAAGATGGAGGCAAGTTGTTACCATGTTTAATCTTTTATTTATAAAATTATTGTCAAACACCAAAAGGAAAAATATCGTATTAGGAACAGAACCATACAAAAATGTTTGCATCATTTGTGCGGTGCAATTTATGTAAAAACATCTATGTAAACTAGTCTAGTTCTTGCATGTACATATTTGCTTGAAAATACAATATTGAAAAAATTATTATTAAATGCGCAACATTTCAAGATAATTAGGATTTGAGAATTTACTTAATAAATTGTAATTGTACATTTACAAAAAACTACCCACATGCATTAAATATAAAAATGGGTGTTAATGATAATAAAATGGTTTTTGAACACTCTGTATAAACTGTTCTTTTTTCTGTTTTCGTCATTGAGCCGTCCTTGTGTGTATACCAAATATTATTACCAATTATATCCAGTAGTTTCTAAAGTACAAGGGAAGCAAAAAAGGCATTCTGTATTATCAATGTTTTGTATTATTCGAAATTTTGGTCATTGGGGTAGCCGTACTGATGATTTGCGTCGAGTAAATAAATATAATAGCTTACATAGTAATCAAAATAACTTAGCTAACTTCTTTGAAGACTGTATACAAAAGATCTGTTGTAAAAAGTAACATTTTTATCACTTTTACCGTGCCCGTTAGGAAATTATTAATAATAGCCGGTCCATGTGATTATTTAAGTGTTTCTAATCACATTGACCAACTGATGCGGTTATTATTAATAATAGCCGGTAATTATTAATACAAACCACATTTATCACTTTAACCGTAACATACACACTGCCACCAACATATTTTTGTGTTAATGGGAAAAAATTCTGATTCGTCGCCTTGGCTTTGACAGATTTAAGTAACTATAATTTATCTGAATTACAAGTATCGTATTTAGGACTGGTTTATTCACCCACACAAGAAGTCCTGTATAGCTATGTGTCAGATAGGTCAAATTTTGTTGGTGTGTTACTAATCATGGTGTACAGAACTCGTCATTTGATTCTTCTATTCCCGTTGTACACATTGCCACCAACATATTTCTGTGTTAATGGGAAAAAATGGGGCAACAAAATCAACTTATCTGACACATAGCTACACAGGACTTTACATACAGGTGAATAAACCAGCCCTTAATGAACTAAAAGTTGTGCATCAGTCATGTTGGAGCGAAAGCGGTGTGATTGACACAGCTTGCAATCGATGGCACTTAGCGCTGGTGTAGGTCGACACGATTTATCGACACAAATTTTGCTTTGCGGTCGAAAATGCCAATTTCCATGTAATTCTGACGTTTCTCAAGTCGGCTACGCGCATGACTCTTAACGCCGAAGCAATGCGTTCAATTTGGGGTGTATATTTTCTAAACATCCAATATAATTTATATACAATATAATTATAGTTCACTGTTATCAACCCACAAATCTCTCCTCTCAATCTCATCCTTTCGTAATGTGGATCAGATTGCAAGGATTCGTATCCAAATAGAGCCGGTAGATAGCGTCCTGGTGTTCACCACGGGTCGTAGATTCAGCGACCGTCTTAAATTGTCAACGCACCGCAGCTGAGGGAGCCATAGCGGCAATAAAAAAGGATTTCCTGCCTAAAAGCACAATGCCCCAACGGACGATAACCGTGTGCCACACACAGAAAATCCTCTCTTAATATTTCCTAGCACTTAGATCTGAGTGGGCCATGCCAAGACGTCCGCACACAACAAACAATTGATGGCGACGACGCCATTGTTCCTTCTCCTGAGAGTCCTTGCCGATTTCAATTTTGCGCGAAAGGCTAAATGTCGATCGCTAACCACGTGCTGGGCGGAAGAATACGTAAAAATTTGATTTTCTCTGTAATGCTCTATCGTTTCTCTCTCACTCTTTCTATTTCTTTCTTTCATTCTTACGCTCCGGTGAGACGTCCGCAAATAATTGAACATCGATTTCTATTAAACTCCTCGGGGAATGGCGGCAAACATTTAATATTTGATTTCATAGAAATTTCTATTGGCTTTGTGTACACATCAGCACCGTGAGCGCCCTGATTCAGAATGAAAATATTGATTTTTAAAGCAGCATTGAAGTATGCTCCCTATTAGGAGCCGTTTCTATTACTGATGTAATACCATTTTTCAATGGTTATTCATTATTTTGATTTGCATTCATTAAATCGTATTAGAGAAAATGTTTGTCGTTGAGATCCGCCATTTTGTTTATGTAAGTTGTTGTTTCCGTTAAAATAAATATGTATATTAATGTTGAATACAGATTTATAGTCAACGAAAAATAAAGGTATTTAAATTTTCCTTTTTGTGAATACCTTTCGATATCCTGCAGCGTTGAATTTTACAAAACAAATTCTTTCAATAAAGATTATAACTTAGACAAAAGATATTTTTTAATAAATAATTACAGAAAATACACAAACCTTGGTTCACCACTAGCATCAACTTGCGCGACAATTTTAACTGTCAACATTTAAACTGTCAAACCTTAATAATCGACCCTGCTCGCTCGGTAGTGGAGTCATCGATAATTACCGATATAAGGGTAGTTTCAAATTAGGTACCACAACAACGCCACAACATATGCGCGATAAAACTGAATTTGACTTTGAATAGTTCCAAATTAGGCGACCCGTTAGGCGTTATTTTTGCTGTTGTCAACTATCCGGTGTTCGGTACCCACCTCCCCTACATTGTAAAAACATTTATAAACAATAGCATGCTTCTAGGTAATTGGCGCAACCTTTTTCAAACTGTCCCATTTTTTTATAGATTTATAGCCGATATAACGACTATTCATATAAGCTACGTAAAATACAGTAAAACGTAACATTTTAAATTCTTTTCACATTATTATTTTAGAAGATTTATCCACCCCCCAAAAACAAAAACACCGAATGAAAAATAACAACATTTGGCCATTTCAATGATTTTCCACACACGCACGTGACTAATATGTGTCCATTACGCGTCGACATTTGACAACGCGGCAAAACATTTACCCACGCGGGCGCTATCGCGCCGTTTTGACATCCCATTTAGCGAATTTCAACCCCTGACAACCGGGGGTAATTTATCAAATTTAAGCCTTTTATGCGAGGTAGGTTCTCGATTTTTTGGAAAACACGTCTATGTCGCTAACCGTTACAGAGTTCAAGCAGATGACGTGTTATCATTTCGACAGACTTTTAAATAATTGTTGAGTTTTCCGGAGAAATGTGCCTCGCGGTGAAAAGTTGAAGGGGGTGTTCTTTTTTATTCTTCTGTCGGTAGTTTGGGAAAATTTTTCTTGTTTCCCGTTCATTTTTCTAATTAAAAGTTTTAAACTTAGGCGGCTAATTGAGTCCAGCCCTTCGTTTTGTGCACTTGTTTTGATTGTTCTTTGTTCTCGACTTTTTCCCTTGCTCTTCTGTTTTTCTTTAGTTGTTCTTTAATGGTTTGCAATTTTAGTGCTTGGACTTATATTACTTATATATTAGATATATATTTCGTATTTGCTGGTTTTCAATATCTGACATATCTGATATAAGTACTTCGTGCAAAAGTATTCGTTACATTGTATCATCGAAACGACGTGTTTCATACATATCAAGAAATGTATCAAAAATCAACTATAGAAACGTATCAAATATCGAATACTGAACCTAGTATCAAGGATCGAAACATGATTGTGTTAAACATGAAGTATCCAAATAGATATCTGAGTAGCGAATACTGTCACCGATCGGTACTACTGATACACAGACGCCTGTCGCTGCGAGACCAGGTGGTTAGTGACCGCGGTCGTATGCTGTGCTCTCGGTTTAGTGGCAGTGTGCAAAGTAAAGACAGGGTTTAGGAGATTTCCGACTAGTACCCTAGAAAGAAAGTATTGTAATCGAGATTTCAGTAGGAAAATGTGTATGTGTGTGTACGTCTGTGAATACGATAGCGTCCAAGCGGTACAACGAATCGGGTTGAAATTTTTCATACTTATTTAGAATTGCCGGGGGACGAACTGGATTGCTTTTGGGCACAATCTGACAACCGGAAGTGGCAAATGTTACATGCGTCTTCTTCGGGATTTATACGATCTTGGCCAATTTAATATCAGTTCATCCTTCAGTGATTTTAAATATTATTATGTATACTAATTTACAGATCAATGGGATGATGAACTTCTATAGAAGCGGTTTGACAGAATCCACAACCTTCGTTGCTGTGTTGCAAATTGTCAGATTTTGACGAACGTCAGTGCCACTGACACGACAAGACATTAAATGTCAGTGTGACAAATGTCATTATGTCACAGAAACTGACGTTAGGTAGGGTCCAGAGTGGCTTTGGCTTCACAAAATTGAATAATTGCAAAAGTGTTCAGACACTTCATTGTGTCAACGGTGTAGTCGGAAAGTTGGGTGAGGGCCACCCCAAATATTTTTATTATACGAAGGTAAGCTGGTAATGTCATTATGTCTGGTTTTGTATGAAATTTGAACTAGAATACTTTAAATAAGGTGATATGTTTTTAGAAATTTCTTTAAGGGTAACACACTGGTTTTGACTGATTTTATAGACCGTTTTCGACATACAAATGTTATACCCATTCATTTGATCTAACTACGAATGTGAAAATATATTACCTATATGAGAATGAATACAAATTGATTTTTTTTAAATTCATTAAGGAAATTCAGAAATATGAATAATTTTATCAGTTTTTTTTATTTACATCCTTTCATTTAAGAGAAGTGCAAGATCATTAAGGTCACTCGATTCTTGCGAATTTCCGTCGCAATTTGCGTTACTGTTGCATATACTTTGCTCAATTGTAGACTCATGATTTTGTGCTGGTGAACCATCTTCACAATATAATTTGTTGATGCGTTTCACGTCAAGAGGGCTGAAGTGTAATCTTTGTCCCATGTCAAACTTCAAATCACTGGTTTCTAACTACAAAAAGAGTTGTGTTGATTGATTGATTGCTGTGAAACTACCGTATCGAGTGAGAATACTTACCAACTTCTCTGTGACTTTAGGTCTTAGTGTTGGTAACTTCCAATAATCCTTGCTGAAAGCAAACATGGAATAATGCATTAGCGACCCATAGTCATAAGGTACCAATGCCTTAAAATCAGGTTTGTACTCTTTATCAAAATTATGTTGTTTGTCTGCTTTGATGTTATCATAAATGATAGTCACAAAGTCATCCCTGTCCATTCTAGCGTGCTCATGACCAATACCCAAAACGTGCATTAACTCATGTAGAGCTGTTCCTTTTCTGGCTTCTATCAGGCATCCAGGATACTGCAGGTTGATTTCCTGGGTACCACCTTGTCGTCCAATATGCGACCAACAACCAGTTGCGTTATTGGAGATCTTTATATAGTCGATATCCTCAGGTCGCCTTGGCACGAATCTTATGCAAGTTTTCGTATGGTATTCAGAGAAAGCCCAGTCCAAAATAGCTTGCCCTTTTCCAAAATTACCGGCGATAACGTACGGGATGACACCATTATGCCACAATCGCACACCTATCAGGTCATTTCTACCTCTAGTTTCGTCCAAAATGATATCACCTTCAAAATAATCGCCCAGTTCTTCTGGGTTCACTCGCATCTGTTCATTCCATTCATTAACTAATTCTCCAACTCGTAGACTTGGCTTTGATTCGTGGGATTTTACCTCTGAGTCGTCCGGTTTTAGCTTCGTGTCGTCAGATTTTAGCTTCGAGTCGTCAGATTTTAGCTTCCAGTGGTCGGATTGAACCGTTGACTCATCTGATTTCAGTTTTGAATCATGGGGTTTGTGTTTAGACTGGTGATGCGTACTATCTCGTGGATAAGCATGGACTATAGTTAATATAGAATATAGTAGCGTGATGTGAATGATTTGCTTATACAACATTGCTTATATGAGGACTGATTGCGAAGGACTGTTGTGTGTGTAGGTTTTTTATATGATAACAGCGCTATAAAGTGATTTTATGGGAGTTTTACGGGCAACACTGATGGAGTTCCTCGTCATTGTGATATTTAGCACATGAGTTGATTGAAGTAACATCAGTATCATTACTGTCAACAAATATAATGGGCTGTGACGGGTGTGACTACAAAAATATTTTTTTGTTTTTATTATTTAAATTGTATATGAATCAAGTAAAAAAGGTCGCACAACGCAAAAACTAAGAACTTGACGCATAAATCACCTCTAATCTTACTATACTAATATTGCAATAATTGTATGAGTCTAGAGAAATCTAGTAATAAGCTTACCTTTTCAAAAATTTTGGGAACATTAATAACCTCTCTTACAATAGCGTACAATTACAATACAATGGCTGTTAGTACTTGTAAGAAGTAACCAAACTAGCAGCACACAAGTGTACGGCGTTGGAAGAGCAACTTCATAGGAGGATAAAACAAACATTTTAATCGCAAACACCTGTTGGTACTAAATACTTGAACTAAAAGCGGAGAAAGTTCATTACAATTTTTTTACTATTAAATGCTTCAATATTAAGTTTCCAAAACTGTGGTAATTAAAGCAATCTTTGTGCTTGGTATTACTGCTATATTTTCCAATATTCGCCAAGTACTAACGGAGATATGAGTTTTATAAAATGAGGAAATTTAGGAAAATAATGACTTTCGTTTTCAGGTTGTAATTTTATCCAGTTGCATACAACTACCATAGACTCAGTACGTTGTGAGCGTTCTAAAAAGATATTGGTCATCGGAACGATTATTTTTCAATCCCCATAGGTATTTGCACTGATTTAAAGACCTATTAAAGAATTTAATACCATATATGGGACGATTTTGTCTCTGATAGCGTTGGGCACCATAAAATCACCATTCTACTCCACGGCATAGCATATGGCAACGAAAAAACACTCGCTCTTTGTTTTGTTGTTCTCAATGACTGCTCTGGTCATCGCATCAAGACCAGATTCATTCATTTCTTTTGTGCGCCGGTAAACCGGTTATGTTCGGTTGCACCTTGCGAGTGGTTCTGCAATAATCGGGCGGTAAATTAATGCGTATGGTTGGAGGTAGAAGCGGTTGGAGGCAAGCAAAGTCAGCTTCTTCGCATACCGTGAGAGATTGCCTCGGGGTTTACTGCGTAAGAAGAAGAAGCGATGCGATTGGTGGATGTCGCGTGGCATAGCATGAACAGGTCCTGCTGGTTTTTAAGTAGGGTGAACCCTCGTGTGGAAATTAATTATCATCCGGTCAGTGTTTTGCAGGTACGCAACTTGAAGGATGATAATAAAAAGAAGAAAAAAACAGGCAACACCAGTGACGTGTTAATCTGGAGTTTTTGTGATTGTGGAATATATTACAGAATTTACCATCTTCTATTATCTACTATATTTTAATAAAGCCAAGTAGGAAAGTTGAATGATGATGTTCAATTTGTCTATCTTAGCAGTTAACAATTACTGTGTAATAATATATTTTTTGCCATCTATGCAACGCATTTCGACACTGTTATTTATGATTGTTTTATACTTACTCTGCAGCTGTACAATCACAGGCATGAATGAACAGTAAGACTTTTTCAATACTTTTCTTTTCAACTATTAATCACTATGAACGTAGAATTCTGCACATTTCTGTCTCAGGAACATATTTTAAGAAAACGTTCTAATTCGAATGTTACTACGCAGCTTCAGAGAATGCAACATACGGTACGCTACACGGTATTTAACCAAGTTTAATTCATCTTTAAATTCGGAATGGTACTTAGAATTATATGGAAGTGAGATACATAAGATTGACAATTCATTACGAATGATAGGAAGATACTGTTTTATTAAATCTAACGAAATTGTATTAATTTCGTATATATTCCACTATACTGCACTGTATAAACATAAACATAAATAAAATATTGATATTCCGCTGCACCTAGGCCACTCTTGGTCCTTTGCGCTTACCCATTCTATCATACTGTTTGATAACGACAACCAGAGGTGTTGAACTGATTGTTGGAGTCCATGGCTTTATGCCTCTTCCGATATGTGATGGGGACGAGGATCTTCAGCTGATGTCTGGATTTGAACACAAGACTTCCTAGCAGGAGAGCAGCGCTCCACCGCTAGAGCCACTTGCCCCTGTTCATCCTCATTTAAATTATCTTAGAGTATTTAGAGAATGCAAAGCTGCTGTACCGATCTTCCATTTCCTCTTCTGTTCATTTATTATAGTGGTACTTTTTTTGTTTATAAGATTTACGGGCAATGATGATATCGCCAATCAATGTTTGTTAAATGTCGCATAGTAGGATAAACCAACATTTTAAAATTTTTCGTAAATTAGTACCTACTCAGAAATATAGCATTACGCACAATGTCATTACTTGTTTAATTAATACTATATATAATAATAATTCACTTTTACAGAAGCATTTGCGTGTGGCATAAGGTGTAATTTGATGTCATTTTCCTTTCTTTGCCACTTCTTTTCACAATATATATGTTACGGTCACAGTGATAAATAGGTTATTATTAATAATTACCGGTTATTATTAATAATAGCAAAGTGGCGAGGTTAAAGTGAAGAATTTATCACATAAACCGGCTATTATTAATAATGTCTAGCATGCTGTGGTCAATGTGATATATTTCAGTTCGATATTGCATTAAGGTGATGCTACAATATAATAGAGCCTCAGATTTGAAATTCTGTTAGTATCTACATAATCGCCACACAACGAATCTTTTTTTTTTGTTTTCAGTGTTGGGCCTTTAGTGACGTTAGTCATGACTAACTTATTTAGTTACTACTCATGACTAAAATAAGGAAGATTATCAAAAGAAGACTAAAAAATGCTAATCCACACTAATTGCATGCACAAGTGTGTAACTCTTTGGGTCATGCTTATTTGCGCAATTCTTAAAAGCTAAGTAAGTAATAAATTAGAAACTCGGTTTGTATTATTTTACCAGTGCAAACGTACGTAGTGCTTCTGCATTTTGCAATTCGTGGCAAAAAATATTTTCATTTATAACTTATTATTTATTATCTTTTTAATACAAAACTTTAAAAAATGTTTTATATTTAATTTTTAATACAAAAGTCCTTCTAGACCTTTATTTTTTGTGGTAGTACAACAATGACACCATTTATATTGTAAAAATAAAGCGAAATAAAGTTTGTAACAATAGGACGTCATCTACTTTTGTTTTTTTTGTATTTTTTGTTGGTGATAAACACTTTTATAATAAATATATCTGTGAGATATTAGATATACTTAGGGTAGGTATAGGTAATGGACATACTAATGTAGGGAAGATTGAGGCAAGTTGTTACCATGTTCAATCTTTTATTTATAAAATTATTGTCAAACACCAAAAATAAAAATACCGTGTTAGGAACAGAACCATACAAAAATGTTTGCATCATTTGTACGGTGCAATTTATGTAAAAACATCTATGTAATCTAGTCTAGTTCTTGCATGTACATATTTGCATGAAAATACAATATTGATAAAATTATTATTAAATGCGCAACATTTCAAGATAATTAGGATTTGAGAATTTACTTAATAAATTGTAATTGTACATTTACAACAAACTACCCACATGTATTAAATATAAAAATGGGTGTTATTGATAATAAAATGGTTAACTTTTTTGAACACTCTGTATAAAATGTTCTTTCTTATGTTTTCGTCATTGAGCCGTCCTTGGGTGTATACCAAATATCATTACCAATTATATCCAGTAGTTTCTAAAGTACAAGGGAGACAAAAAAAGCATTCTGTATTATCAGTGTTTTGTATTATTCGTAATTTTGGTCATTGGGGTAGCCGTACTGATGATTTGCGTCGAGTAAATAAATATAATAGCTTACATAGTAATCAAAATAACTTAGTTAACTTCTTTGAAGCCTGTATACAAAAGATCTTTTGTAAAAAGTAACATTTTTATCACTTTTACCGTGCCCGTTAGGAAATTATTAATAATAGCCGGTCCATGTGATTATTTAAGTGTTTCTAATCACATTGACCAAATGATGCGGTTATTATTAATAATAGCCGGTAATTATTAATACAAACCACATTTATCACTTTAACCGTAACATATATACGCGACAAGTGAGATTAACATTAAGGCACCCTACCAGTTAGACGTATTTCGCAACATTGCTAAATGAAATAGAGCTATTGGTCCTACATTTTTGCTTCCTGCAACGCATCCAGCATTTTAACGTCCAGCAAAAACAATCAAATGCGCTGTTCTTTTTAGGTGTAAAGTTAATGTGGAACTGCTTACTTAAAGAAACTAGAGCAATGAAATACTAAGCAATTAACCTGTGTAAGCGAACTTTTTTCTTTGCAACAATTTTCTTTGTCTTCTATTCTAGTACTTCAGGAAGCGTCTTTTGCGTCGTCTGGTGGGTCTATATGATTTCTTACTTGTGAGTTGTCCCACGTTTTCGATTAACTTCGCTAACCTCTTGTGAATGTTGGCGGGACGCGTCGGCGTCGGCGTATTTGTCTTCGCGACGCTAAAATATGAGTGCCCCGTAGCGTATAAAATATGCGCGCACGTTTAAACATAATAGAGAGAAAAGGCGGCGAAAAATGAAACACGCGAAAAGTCGTCGGTTGGCCCTTCCCTCTGCTTTTTTCTCCGAGCCACCGACGCCGCACCCCACCCCTCAGTTTGAGGAGACTCCGAGTTAAAATGAATATCTTGAGTAATATGTCACTCACGTATAACTTTAACGGGCCGCTTCGCTTTAATCTGCCTAATAAAAGGCGCCCCGCTTTTTCGCGGAGGGTGGTGTCATGTTCGGCAAAATGTACAACCTCCGAGGACGGGGAAATTGGCACTTTTTTAATAGGCGTGTTTACTACACCGCCCATCACTCGCAGGCGAGATGGGGCGATAATTTTTTCGCCTTTTGACGGTTTGTCACTTACGTACAGCCTTAGTCGTGTTATGTTAATTAGGCGTATGCATAATTTGACGCGAGTTTCCAACATGACGTACATTATTAGCTTTTTTCGGCTGTAAACTGTTACTTACGTATTGGACGTGAAGAAAGTCCAAAATATAAGAAAAAAAAAACACCTAAAATACCTTCAAAGGGAATTATTTCTGGCCAAAAGTGGTCAAAAACTATTATAGATCAAGTCAAATTTACTTTCATATCCAGGTTTCCTCTATTAATTGCGAATATCTTCGGCCAGTCAGGTTTCCATAAAAAAATACAGTCTCAAAATTTTATCACCAATTCTCACCAAAATTTCAAGTTATTCGATTGTTGGGAGATCAGCTTTTGGTAATTATGCACGTCGTGAAATTGGTGGAGATCGTGAGGTACTTCATTAAAACGGGCGCAGACTTCCATAGTTGTTCTTCTCATATCTCCGTAACCATATGTCATCGTCATACGGATTTGAATTCTATCTATTTAAGAAAGAGACATTTTTGAGGAGATTTGTTTAAAGTTAAACAGTAGAGTTATATGCTTTAAGAGCAAGTTTGACTTAACTAAGATCAAATAAAGATGCATACATAATTTGTTTCGCTCAAATAAAGAGCACAAATAAATCTGCATGGGACGAATAAAGTTGCATCGCTTCTGTTGCCCGTTTTGACATGTTTGAAATAGCAAAGAAACAAAATGATAAGTACTTACTTAATAATAACTTAAAATTAAAAAATGTGATTATATTATATTTTAGGAAAACAATGATATAGCTAATGTCTTTTTGTCTTTCTGTCTTTTTCGCAGTACTGTGCACAATTACTTGACTATAAATCACCTGAATTCATTTTCCTAAATTGAAATTGCCTGAACAATTTATGCTTTTGTCCTACCAGGCTGGCGGTTTCAATTCTTTGCCCTCATTTTTAAAATCTTCATTATAAAAATAATTCCTTTTCTTGCTTGTATGGGACAAAGAATGTCGTTCGGAGACATCGACAAAGCCAGATTTATGTATTTCCGAGGCACTATAGAAATGAGAGCGCCGCGCTACTGCATCAAATGTTGTACTTTTATGTGTACTTTTTTCGCGGCCGCAGCGAGCGTGCATCGCGGGCTAAGTAGCCGCGATATATCTCTATAACGGGACCGCTCCATTCCTACGAAAAAATCGCGGAGCGACCGTATATCAGGGCATAATGTGGCGCAATTGCTGCAATAAATTTGTCGAATTGATAAACCTGGAAGCAGTTCCGGAAGATAACTATTGAACATCCGGCGCTCGACTCTATGATTTAAGGCGCGGGACCGGCAATTGTGGAAATTTTACCTCAAAAAAGTAGTCGCAAATTGAAAAATTTGTACGATTCCGTTGATTTTGGGTTGGGTACAACGACAAAAGGTGTCCGATGACGTCACAACACTCACTTCATTAGAAAATAGCAGACAGAAGAAGATAATAAAATTTTCTATTGTACTACCAGATTAACTCGTCAAGTTCTGGTGTAGCCTATTTTCTTCTTATTATTATCGCATATATTTCACTATAACCCCAACCTTAATTATAAAACTGCAAGTCTATTGTTAGTTGAAATATAACCAGCACTTTTCAATAGTTTAAGCTTTAAAATATATAAAATAAAACGACATTTTTCTACTTTGCATTCACAATGCACACATTGTAACACTGTTTTCGGTGTTACAATTAGCAAATTGTAACACCGTTTTTAGTAACTTTTTTCTAAGATTGGTGACATTGATATCAAATGCATGTCAAATGAAAATACACATAACCACAAAAGTAAGCACAAACTGATTTTTTAGAATCGCACAAACTGCGAAGTATGTATATTTTTATACATATTTAAACATGCGTGTTGCATCCTAGGTTTCGTACTACTAATATATGATGGTATATAATAATTATCAATAATTACTTTTTCACAGATTTTTGAATTTAAGTGACAGATGACAGTGTTACCAACGGTTGCACCCATAAATACTCTAGATTGGAATTTTACCTAATATACTTCTAAATTTTTATAAAATTAATGACGCAAAGTAGAAAAAAATAGTATATTACACTCGTTTTATAAGACATTGGCGCATTCGTTCATTTGGGGCACTCTTCGCTGGCGCTCCTCGTGCCCCAAACAACTCATGCGCCAATTTGACGTCTTATAAAACTTGTATAATAATATACTATTTTGTTGTTTATTTCAATTTTAAAACACCTTGGAACGAAATATCCATGGAACGCCTCATATGGAAGTATTCCACGTCATATTTTGTTTTCTACACGCATGTTGTGGTACGAGAGAATTCAACTAAGTTTGAATCAATTCTAACTAGCAACGTTATCCAAATGTACTGTCAATAAGTATTTGGTTTATTTTTTATTGGTATAAGTAATTCTTTTATTCGTAATTGATTAATTTGAATTAATAATGTGTACTTTGTTGGACAACCGTTTCATCACTCTCAAGAATAGCAGTCCCGGCTGAAACCGGAAACTTGTATATTTCGGCACCATTTTTTCGGAATATTAATTGGTGAAAGCAACATGCCAGAAATATATCATGCCAGGTTCAAATCCTGAAACTAGGCGCATCGTCATCAGCTCCTTGGATTTTTCTTCATCGCTTCCCATATAATTGTATCAGAAATTAGTGTATATTTTTTAACATTTTACGACATAAACTACCCCAAAATACTGAAATATAAGTCAAATTATCACTGAAACCAATTTTTAAAGCAAACTATTCTTCCTCTCCATTGGACGCAATGATTTAGCCCAAAAAGAGCAATAGAATGTTCTCAACGGAAATTGCGGTAATTCGGGCGCGTAAAAGTGCACGTGAATTGAAATCCAACGGTTCCGGTGCCCGGCGGCGTCCAAAAACATTTCCCGACGTCGGGAATGGTCGGGGGGTGTATTGTTACGCGGGACAGCTATGGGAATGGCGCGATTGTTGCCGAGGGACGGTCTGAGCCAGGTTGGAGTTGGTAATTTAAATTTCAACGTGCGTTGAAATCGGATTAACGGTCTGCTGCCGATATATCCAATGCTCTGGCTTAACCGGCCGAGTTATACGTTGTTGGGGAGCGACGTTGCGCACACCACACTGCTGCGCCGGAAAATTAACCAATAAATACTAATAATGGAGCCAGTTATAGTGAGCCTCGGTGGTTTCCCCAAACGAAGAAATTGCGAATATGCGAATATGTGGGGGAAATCTATATGAATGCGCAATAAAATTAGGAAATATTACTGTGTCTGTAGTGCGTTCACGTTTAGAACAAAGTGGTAGGCGCGCCGGCGCAATCTAAACCAGTTTTACATAGCAGTAATATCCAAATTTCAGTGTCGTTTCAAAGCTTAGATCGTGACAAGTGTAACCTTCAAATTCACAGTAACCGGAAAGTGACTTATGAATTTTGATTAATATTACGTTACATTTGTTGTTAAAGAGGCGCAATGGCTCTTGCATAAAGCTTGCAATTACATATTTATCACTTTACATCTTAGTAATTAATACATATTGTGACAATATTGTCATAGGGACCATTCAGCCAGGCTACATGTTTTGTTGCTCCGTTGCTCTGTGAGCGACAGTGAGCGCAAACTGCTAAACGTGTCCACAACAACCACTACCATAATGCGCTACGCGCAGCGGCGGCCATTTTTCGTAGCTAAAGGACGTGTATCCCAATCTACCCGGTCAGCCGGACGTTTGCTCTAGGTTGAAGCGATAGCATAAAAGCCCCAGCGCTAACTTATAGCGTAAGCCTGCCTGAATGGTCCCATTAATATAGCACATATGACAATTTTATGATACATGACATGACCCAAGTGACAGTCCATTCAATTAGGGTTGGTTTAACAGATAGGTCGAATTTTGTTGCTGTGTTGTTACAACTCATTCAGAAATAGATTACTAATCATGGTGTATAAAATTCGTCACTTGATTCTTTTATTCACGTTCTACACACTGCCACTAACATATTTCTGTGTTAATGGCAATAAATGGGGCAATAAAATCAACTTATCTGATACATAGCGAGACAGGACTTTACGTATACGTGAAAAAACCAGCCCTTAGAGTCAAATTAAATTGAACCTGATAATTATTATTATAACACCTAACTAAACGTTGCCATGGTTAAGTTTTTTCTTATGGTTCCTGAGGACACACTTATCATCGAAAAATATTTTTGTATAAAATTTACAGTTGTCCCCAAAACACAGCGGTACAATCCACCGCTACCGCTAACCATAACATTTCTATGATACACACCGCATGTTGGTATCTACCTGTCACTAAAATTGACATTTAACAGCCTTTTACTAACCTGTTACCTAACAGTTACTAATCGTACTGATCTGCTGAATGCAATCATAGCGTTGAATACTAATCAAATTCTAAAAATAAAAAAAATATTTTCATTAATGTTTTAGTGATAATACGTTGACTGACATTTAAGCATATTATTGCTTAAATGCCTACACATCAAAGAGATTTAAGTCAAACGTGATTTATTCCGTCATATTGCCTGATCATTCATTTAATTCAATACAGAGTGTCTAGGTAAGGCCGCATCATACGAACAAAAAGCTACTTGAAGACGATCTAAAAATAATAACAGATTAGTGCCGACTATATTCCCTCAAGCAATATAGCCGCCATCAAACATTATTTATTATCATTACATTATTATCATTACGCCTCTCCCCGTCAGTAACTTAACCGTTTACATCGCCCCAATGTATTTACAAAGTTTGAATGGATGCTCTCCGTGGTAGCGTAACGTTGTCGACGTGCTGAAGTCTGTAGAAAGATCTTGGCGGCCTCTATCCGTGGCATAGGCGAACTGCTCTCCTTAAACGTATGCTTAATTTAACTTTTGTGACGGTCGGTATCCCAAAAGGCGAAAAGTTTTAATGAAACGGCTTACCGTCGGCGAAAGAATAAACATCGGTCGCGAGACAAAACTCAAGCCTCGCCGCACCAGAAAACCGTATACCGAGCTACTTGATCCGTATTCCCGAAACAATGCGGATTAATCCGCACGCGGAAAACATGTATCTCTCTTCTTCTATGGCTTAAGGCAGAAAGAGATGTGGTGCTAGATGCCGTCCGCGAATCCGCAGTCACCTTTTCGAGAATAACTTCCCTGGTATACGCGGCTTACATGACGTGAAAATTTCGAAATAAACGGCGAAACGGGCACCGTTACGCTGCAAATTACTGCTCGTTGCCCGCGGACGCTAGTTTAAAAACTTCTGACAAGTGTGATGCGCCCTTTTTTAATTTGGTAGCGGGGAAAGGGAGCTCGTTTAAAGTTTCGTCAACGCGACTTTGTATACCAAATGAAGTTTACCCGTTTGGGTTACTTTAAGCGCTGGTCGACTTGTAATTTAAACCGCATTCGTGTCAACTCTGGCTGGCCTTTTAACTGTCTCGTTATGCGCAAAAATATACTTCTGCAAACATGTTCTCTCTTCAACACCCGGGAATAATTTCGTATTCAGGTCGGTCGTGTATTTCAACAGCATTTTTGCGTGTTGCATGGACAACTCTTTATATTTAAAATATACGAGTGCAGCGTCACTTGTGTGGTGGTCGTTTTTTTTTTTTTTTGTTTTTCTTTTAGTCGACAGTTACTGGTATTTTATTGAAGTGCAAAGGGACATCATTAAATAGAAATAATTTTGCACGGGCAAGGTATAACAGTTGAATAGTAAATATACTATAGTTCAAAAGAATTTAAGAGAAATTTAATGAAGCATCTAGCCCTTTTGCAGTTATTTAATTTCGTTAAGCCACAGCCACTCAGAGTACTAATCTAATTTCAGTGGTCACTGACATTTATCAAAATTTGTCAATTTGCAACCGCAGGACTAACGGTATGACTATTGCCAAACGGCTTTTATAAACTAAAAGCGTTTAAACCATTCATCCCACTGATCTGTATAAAGGTCGATTTATAGTGCTGTAACCGTAGCACGTAACCGTAACGTAGAGAACATGACCTTGCACGTTTCTTTGACAGTGTTTATAGTGACTGTAACGTTTCTACGTTAAGTTCAGGCAAGCGCAATGTTGAACGAACGGTTGCTGCACTATAAATCAAGCTTAAGTTGGTATACATATTTAGAATCAGTGGAGGATGCGATAGTATCACTTTGATCTAAATGGGATAAATCCCTAATAAACACATGTAGCATTTGCCACCAAAAACAATCCAGTTCGTCCCATGGCAATTCTAGATACGTATACTAAATTTCAGCCCGATCCGTTGTACCATTTGTGGGCTATCGTTTTCCAGAAAGCGTTGCAATTGATTCAGGGAAACCCAAAACATATTTCCGCTAAAATCCCATTTTTTCTGTCGATTACAGTACTGTCTTCTAGGGTACCTACTAGTACGTTTGCATTGGGCAATATACAACTAATAATAATAGTATGCCTTTATTGACTCTTTGTGCTCCTTTGTACTCCTTTGTATCAAGTTTACACTACAATATTTTGAACAGAGTGATATGTTTTTGGCAACTATAAGGTTTGCTTGGACTGTTTTATTGTAATATTGCAGCATATATATCTGCTAGTATAGAACTGTAGAAGACCAATCCGTACACAGACCAAAGGCCTTTAATATCAGCGGACGCCACCAGTTTCAATCACTGGCTCCTTCTATGACAGAGTCCCGGAACTTCCCCTTGTCGGCCCAAGAGCTTTCTTGCCCGGTCCTGGATGTGTATGATTGGTGTTTAAGTGTTCAGTAACAAGACCCGCAGGGGCAGTAAAGGAGACTCGGTAGCAATTAGGCCATGACATGTATAGTTGACTGTGCGATGAAATGACTATGCTACGGAATGACCGTGCTATCTTAATGCAGTACCCCCAGCCGACTTGGATACTGTCCTCTTAATAGATTAACGCCGGCGGGAGCCACGAGCAATAAGAAGACCCCTCAGTCTTGTGGTTGGTCGTCGATGGTAATAACGTTTTTGCGGTTATTGTTATTGTTGTGTCTTTTACGAGTCTTATGTATGCAGTCAACACATGTTCTTTCATGGTGGTAAGCGCAAGTGGAGTTAAGAAGAAGAAAACGTGAAATGGCCATCCTAAGAATTGGAGAAAATTTTGATCTGCGATAACTTTTTTAACCATTGATGGATTTTGGTGGTTTCTATAGTGATTTATAAGATTTATAATTTGTCGAGATTTTACCTCACTTCAAATAATTATACCTATAACTTTATTTATCTGTATATCAATCTATACAGTGTGAAAAAAGTCTGGAATACATAAAAAATCGTCGAAAGAAGTTATTTTTTACAGATGTGTGTGTTTGCTGCGTGTCTGTGGCATCCACCTGTGATTCTATAATGCCCAATATCTATAGTTTTGACGGTTTATCGTTCCATTCAGAGAAAAGGTGGATTCGTCCGCTACTAGTACATTTTCCAACTTTTATATTTATCAATAAACAATAGCCCTCTTCAGAAAATTTTTCTTATGGATTCTAATACAAAATATGTAGTAAGATAAAGATGTCTTCTTCCATATTATAGAATAGAAAATAGGGATTATCATCTCTTTTCTTAATTATATTTTCACTTCCGTGTAAAAAATCACGGGCACTTAAACGAACACCAACCAAAATAAAACAATGGAAAGCAACCACAGCGTACCGATGTTAAAACATTGCTGAAGAAACACCATTGAGAGATCGGTTGCTCTTCAAAAAAAAAACTCCTCTAAATTAATTCCTCGCGTACTGCCTACCGACGGGGCAAAATCGCTAAAAGTTCGCGCTCTCTTCCGCTTTATGGCCGGTCGGTTTTATTTCGAATTTCTCCGAGTCTCGTAATTATTTGGCGAAGGCGCCTGCTCTTCCCTCGTTCCCATCGACCAAAAACGGAAGAACAAAAGTTTTAATCTGAACCGGAGACGATGCTCTCTGTAAATATTTAACGCCCAGGATACGAACCTCCCAGTTAAAAGGACGGTTAATAAAAAATGACTACCAGGTGTAAATGAATAAGCCCCTCATTTCAACAAAAGTGCACATTCAGTGAGTTACGATTTATTAAGCTCACCAGATTTACCACATTTGGTATATTTTTCTATTTTACTTAATAATGTCGATTGTCAAGGTAAAGGATAATATTGTTTGTGTACCACATGTGGTTAATGGATAAAGCGATTAAAATGTATTTTAAATGCTTTTGGAACAGTTGGTGTTTACCTACATACGTTTGGATGTTTGGACCAATCCGACAGCTAGTAGTAGAAAGAAATCACCGCTTGTGTTCCATAAGGGGGAAACTATGTTCACCAAAAAAGCTGTAAAATCTTTATGATATATCAGTTATTATTTAAAAAATAAATGTTTTACCCACCGATTTCGGATAGCGCAAATTGTTATGAAAGGGCTAGAAAACACCATTCTTTTGTAAATTTTCCTTAAATAAATTCATTAGTAACTCAAGCCTTTCGACGAAATTAAAAGCCTATCAAAGGCTTTAATTTCCCATAGTCCATTCATACGCTGACTGACCAGGCTTTACAGTTTTCCAGCCAATAAATAATGCAAACAGCACGGCGAATTAGTTAAAAATTTACGTGGCGACCCAGGTTGACTCGGTCTCGTGCAAACACAAGCATGAGCCGCTCTCCCGGCTCTAGCTTCGTGTTTACGTGTTGCAGTAATTCGTCCTGTTTACTTTATAATTTTCAATGGCTTGTGCTTCAGCCGAACGTACCGAAATACCAACGCAGTGGTTGTTCGGTTCCCTCTTTGATTATGTTTATTCAACGATAATGACTCTATATTTAGACATTTTTGAACAATATAACATGGTGCAGCCAGTTTATTATTTTATGTCTTGTCCAATGCCATTAGCGTCATAGCGCATTTGATGCATTCAACACAGCCCTACTGATTAGACTCTCAATTTCTCATCTGCTACCGTTTGAATCTTCCATATCACATATTTTTGTTGACCTAACATCACTTTTCATTGATCAAGACATCAAAGTGTTGTGACAGGCTTAAATTAGCCTTCTGTTCATATGTTCTCATAATAATAGATTGTTCAAAATATTACGGATCAACAAGTTTTTGTGTTTTATTTTATCAAGTTAAGGTATACATACTGTGAATTTATATATGGGAAGTGATCAAAGCATATGTTGTAAAAATTCACCAAATAAGTTTTATTTCATGTGCGGTTGTTATGTAGTGACACATCTGAAAAAAAAAATACGGAGGAGGTAAAAGCAGCTTACAGCTGCTGTTTTGTATTTAGAAGTAGAGATCTGTAAAAGCCATGGACACGTAATATATGCTGTATTTCCTGTTAGATCGGACTTTTAAAGTAGATGAAAGGGAAGCAAAAGAAAATTCCGTTTGCAGTTCTCATGTTGTGGCGAGAGTCTTCCAATCGTATAGATGATTGCTATTTTTTGCACGATTTGTTAACTGATTTTGGTGCAATTTTCTCAGTTTTTAAAGTATCGCTGTATGTGTAAATCTAGTTATGTAAGGCAAACATAATCTGGAACAAATTTTTTTTTGTCTCAGAAAGTTGAAAATTTGTTTGCTTGTGTTATTGATGCTATACAGTATCTGCTGCACACTAGCACCCCCACATAGTCAGTTCCTCAATAGCTCTGAGGAAGTTTGCCATCTGAAGCAAGTGGAACATCGCCTTTGTTGCCGTCGATGGAGACAACCGTTTCCTGGATCACTCCAGCCTTCCGTAGTAACAGAACCACCTCCAATATACGTCAGCATTCACGTTTATTATTGAATCCACGTTTATTATTGAATCAAAGGTTATTATCGCTTATTATAACGTGTGCAGCGCTATAGCACACACGCGCGAGCTGGCGGCCTACTCGAACAATTGAATGCAAATGTGTAGATAGAGGGCGCTGGTAATGCGCTCGTACAACGCGAGGATTACTCTACACGTACCACATATTATCCTGGGCAGGACAAAGGCGCCTGGTGCTTAGGCGCGTTCCCCGGGAAAATCAGGACGTCCGTTAGTTCGTCTTGGCGACGCTTGGAGGCGCGCGCTTGAAGGGTGAGCGTAATGAATACTGATTAGGTTATATTGTACTTACCTAAAGTGTCTGTAATGATCGACTTAACGTGAGGCCCTTAAGGAGTATAACGGAGTGGTTTACTCTTGGGGGTTTACTTTTGGGGGTTTACTCTTGGAGGTAAGGGATATATTGATGTAGGACGACTGGTGGTGTGGTGAACACCATAATAATACGTACATATTTTCATGCAATAGGTCGAGCAAACTATACTCAGTGCAAAAAAAGGCCCTCCTGTAAATTTGACAAATTCTCGAATAACTTTTATAATCTTTGATATGGGGTTTTGATGATTCATTCAGCAAATTACATTGGAATTCTTCGAAAGTGTTCTTAACTAAGAGCATTTTTAAAATAATTACGTCAACAACACATTTGATCCGTGTAACTGACATGATATTTGGGTGTTCTAAGTTGGGAACACCCTGTTTAACAATTAAGGACATTTGTCAAGTTTATGTCTACGCAGTTGTAAACCCAAATTAATTAGCAATGTAGGTACGGCCATTTGTCCCATTTGACATGTAAATGTTAATTTTAGAAAAAGAATATGTAAAGCTGTATGCATAAAAACGCATAAAATACAAGTTAACATACCTTTTACAGCGACCGGGAAGTATAGGCAATTTAAACAATTTTGAATGAGTTAAACATAAATTGCTAGTAAAGTGTTTTCTTACTTCACTTAGAAGAGTTTATTTTAAAATTAGGTATGTATTGCTCAATTTACAAAATCTTTGTATTCCTTCTCCATTTTGAGAAGTTAATGTAAATATACAAATACACAGCAACTACACCTCAAATCTAAAGTGTTTCACCATTAATATAGGTACCTATAATTTAAAAATGTTGATACAGTCCATCCTCTTTTACATCTTTGGATACATACAGGAAACCTATCAACGATTCTTTATTTGTTATTTTTTGTCTGTCTAGAAGATTAGAAGCTTTCATTAAATTGAATAGCTCCCCAGCATATTATTATATATCCAAAAAATATTGTATGTATTTCAGAATTTTTCAAAAATAAACTGGACACTTTGTGGATTTCAATGCAGAATATTACAAAACCAATAAAATTAACTTAATATTTTACCCAATATAATACCAGCGACTACAAAAGTTTTACGGTACTGAAAGTGAGTTTAAATACAGCAAAACATGACTCAGGTTGGCTTTTATATTTAGTAGTCTACTGTCGATAAAACCTATTAAGTTGGTAAGAAACTTATGTATACAGTTTTAACTAAACCCTTGTAAACCTATTCTATAACTCGGGTTTTTTTTTTGTTTAATTGTTGACAAAATAAATCGAAGGATAAGGAAAACTTGACCAAGGTCCATAATTGTTCCACAGAGTGTGCCAAACTTAGACCACGAAAACGTTGCGTCAGTTACACAGATCAAATGAGTCGTAGTAATAATTACTTTAAAAATTTGTTAGCCTGGAAGAATTGCGTAGCATTTGTCCTTAGTTTGCTGAAAGAATTATTAAAATCCACCAGAGATTACAAAAGTTATCGGAGAACAAAACATTGTACCGTTAGTATAAAAATAAAGAATACATAACTAGGGAATTGTCCGAAAAACAGTAACAACAGCGTGTGGGAAAACTTTGACTACGCGCTGCAGAGGGAAAGATTTAGCACTGCCATAAGAAACACTTTGGTGGTGGAAAAACCGCGGGAGTGGTTATTCGGTAACTTTTTATTGGGGGTAGTTCTTCAATTGATTAAAATAAGTGGGGTCGGGCAGTCAGTCCGTCGGGGCGACGGTTTACGATGTTTGTTGTTTCTGAGGGGTTGGTCGAACCGCCGCCGCCAACGCCGCTACCATCCCAACCTTACTACCACCCTATCCTCACTACCGCCCCAACCTCGTTCGGTATTGATTATCGACAGTTCTGCACAAAGTCATCCAGTTTGCAAAGCCAACGATAAAAAGAACCGTCGCGCCGGACGGCAATTAATTATTTATTTTTAAATGTTTTGTTTGGTGGTGTTTTTGAGGTTATTAATAATTAAGAAAGGTTATTGATGTTGAAAGTTATGGAAGTTATTGTAAGGGAGATATTGTCAGAGGAAATTTACTAATTGACGACCTTTCATTAGCAAGCGCTCGTCTGTGCTGATCAGCTGATCACCAAGATTTCAGTACCCGGTTAAAATGACCTAATTTTGACTTTTGATATGTATAGAATAGAATAATATATATCAATAATTAATATCAATAAGAAAACCATACACAAAGCTATTAAAGCAATTCTCATGTAATGATAAAATAAATTATTTAACATTATGGTTCATTTCTGCTGTGGAAAAATATCAAAAGTATCGGTAATTTCTGTCGAAATTTATCGGAATTATCGGTAAAGCAATCCCTATTTGTACCGTTTGGGCACTATCCTGTTACAGAATACAACACGGTTACAGAATCGGTCTTATTAAACCTTTGTATTGACTCAATGTCTTTCTTGATCCTGCCCATCGGTATTTACAACGTCAACGTCAACAATGGACTATTCACTATACCTACCATAAATTGCTCTTATTAAACCGGCAAAAACTGGGAAAGTTGTCAACGTACAACATCGCAAAACGCAGTACATCCGTCGCTAACTAAATTGATACCATCCATCTCGGGTCTCCGGTCAGCTTGCCTGCGCTCTGGCGTGTTTACACGTCTGGACGGTAGAGGTCGCGTTCGTGCAGTTCGTTATAAAAAGTACCGCGCGATCGCAGCGACGCTGCACATAAATCTGATCGCTAATTGCGGTATAAAACTCGAAACTTAATAAAAGTTGCTGTAGAGAGGGAGAAAGAGAGACAGATTCGTGAGGTCCCTAGACCGCAAACATTGGCGCGACCCGCGGGTAAACACTGCCCACGACCAAAAAGGATCCCCGGACAGCGGACAGGGTCGTGTACAGTCATTTGTTTGCGTTGTTCGCATCTGACACGCGAACTTTTGTTTATTCAGGTTCCACCGCTAAATATGGCGCTGTTTTGGAGTCAATGCTTTCTGGTGATGGTATTTAGTTAGTATATAAAACTTTAATCTTTTGTAACCTTTGATAGATTTTCAGTAATAAAATACTGACATCAGACACTTTTTATTAAGACTAGCTACTGTTTTTATTCCAATAGCAAAATTCTTTTGAATAATAAAATTTACCTTAAATTCGTTATAGTAAAATACTGACCAAAGACTGGTTTTTATCAAGACTACCTGCGCTGCTCATTTACAATAACCAAGCTTTTTCAAATAATTAATGCAAATTTTATGACTTTTGATTACCTGCTGTCTTATGGCAACTGGCTATACGATTAAATTCTTAATACTAATAAAATTCTGACCTAAGACACTGTTTATTAAGACTACCTATTGCGTTATTGCAATAAAAAATTCTTTGGAATAATAAAAAGCAATTTCGATTCATTTTGATTACCTGCTGTTTTATGGGAAGGCACTTTGTTTCTGTAGACTGTAGAGTAATGAAATACTGACCTAAGAAACTTTTTATGAAGACTACATCCTACTTTGCAGTAACACAAATTTTATTACTTTTGATTACTTGCTGTTTTATGGCATCTGGTTAGAAGCTTAAATTTCTTATAGTAATAAGATACCTAAGACATGTTATTACAATAACAAACCTATTTCGAGATTCAAATTTTATTAATTTTGATTGTTTCGCAATTATCAATTACTGTAAAGCTTCTTTAACAAGACATTATAGATTTTAGCTGCCTCAGAACGTTGGAAAATAATCAAATTAAGAAACAAAGAAAAAAGTAAGAAACAAATCCACTACGCTCCAAAAGATGCCACGGAAAATTCAATGGATTGATCAGTTATTTCGTCAGATTAAATCGTCAAATTAGCAGTGCTAGTTGACAACCTGTGACGTCGCGGCGTACGTCGACGATGCGTCGACGTGTGACGTCGCGATTGGGCCGTAACGCTTGTCAAATTTACGTCGACAGTGATCAATGTCCACCCATGTATAAGCCTATTAAATGCTTAGATTTATACAACGCATGGGAAATGCTCGGACGCTAGTATTGACAGCAAAGTATGCGTCCGAATACGCCCGGCATTCTTTTTTTATTGTCCGCACGCAAATATTTGCAATTGTTCTCTCCCGTCGAATGTACGTACAATTTGTTTTATAAATAGCACGACGGCGTGTTGCGCAATTCGCCCGTCAGATGGCGTCACGTGATAAATGAACGGATCGGACGGCGATGTATTAACATAATTTATTATTCTCCATGTGCGCGATTATTATGACTGTTTGATAATGTTAAAAGTTTGCGTTAGTTTTGGTGAAGCATGACGGGATGTCAACCTAAAACACAAGTTAGAGTTTGAATTAGTTATATAGTGTTTAATTCGATCGATTTTGTGAGAAATAAAATTCTCTGCATTCTTTGTGTAAATAATTTAATATTAATAAACTCAAATATCTTTCCCACAGTGCTAATTATTAATAAAAGTAAGTATGCGTCGTTTGTGATGTTTTTTTTTTAATTGGGTAGGTACTTTAATTATTTACGTACCGACCTGACTAATTAAGGCGGTATGCAAAAAATGAAAGGGAATTTTTATTTAAGCTTGCCGACATCATTAAAGCAACTGCCTTGATTGTACTTGTGTAGCGCCTTCTCTGGTTTTATCTGAGATCATCTGACATGATAAGACACGTTTTGCCCTAATTAAATGTACATGGTGATACTGGTTACCAATTTTTTGCAGTTGGTTATCTTACCAACTCGAAGACGATAGCATCCAAACGGTATATCGGATTGCTCTGAACTTTAGTACATATACATACGTATTAAATTACGACGAACTGGATTATTTTTGATGACAAGCTGGCAAATGTGGCAAAGTGGCAAATCAAAATTACATGAATTTTCTTAGTGATTAGAGTGACTTTAAAAATATACATTTCAATTTTCAGATCAATGAACAGGCCATATATTTCTCGAATACCTCCCTTATGAAGTGTTGTATTGGCGGTCGGCAAAATGCCAGTGGTTTTAATTGATTCTTGTCAAAAAATGTCAGTATAGTAGTCACGAAACCATTATTCAGCGAAATCATCATTATAATTCAACCCTGCTATCATAACAGTTATTGTCGTCCATTATGCTAACGATTATGTCGTTGTAAGTAGCTACGGTATTGTCGTATTATTTATGAGTCACAGATAAAAAAATATATACATTATACAGGGTGTGTACAAAATAACGGATAAGCTACACGTGGCGATGTTCTTCGTAAAATTTCTACTCGAAACCCTTAATACAAGAAAATTGTTCCATAATTCATGTGTCCACAGTTTTAATATTCAGCCTCTCTCATCGGAAAATGATGATGAAATGATTATTATTACACTATTATCGTAGATTTTTCTCTTTTAAAAGCTGGAAATTATTATTTTCTTGTTTGTTAACACTCACCACTTTGCATCTTAGTAATGCATATGGCAATTCTGCAGATTAGTAGTAGCACCTTTAACATTTTATTGTGCATGTCATGATGTGCGGCATTTTAAGTCAAAGTGACAGAATCGAATTAAATTGAATGTGATAATTATACAAGTAAAGAGTTTTTTAAAATACTCACGCCATAGATTAACGCTAACCTAATTACAAAGTTGCTATTTTAATTTTTTTATGCTTCCTGAGGATATACGAATCATAGAATTTTTATATTAAGATTTTCGACTAGAAATTTGACTAAGAACATGTGCAGCTTATCCTTTACTTTATGCACAACTTATATATCAACAACTTAGTATTTAAAATAAAATGACCTCCAGTTCCACATAATTGTTCTATTTATGCAATATAAAAATTAAAACATTAAATTAAACGACTTTGTTAGGATGGTTTAAATTGCAAGAACTGCGGCGACCAACATTATTCCTGGAGAGCTAAAAGTACTGGGATATTACCTCCCACAAAACGACAAAATCTCGCGCTCTACACAAATCGAGCAAGTTAATTAAAAAGTTAAATTTGTTCCCGCAAATTTCATAATTCTGGCATCGAAACTTTCTGTAGGATACCAATATAGATGTCCACAATTTATATTCGTATGCAACATTATCACAACGATAAATAGGTACTTATTTTGCTTTTCGTGAATAATTGTAACATTACACGGTATTTTAGATGTGTTTTTTTTTTTGAATAATATTTAAATCATCTGCTTTCTTCCTTCAATACTGCTATTGAAATTGCCTTGAAAGTCTTGAAGTTATAAACATCCAAGCTCATCATCTCTAAAATTAAAAAAAATATATTTCATACGAAATTCTTTTGTTGATTCAAACAACAAAATACCAAATTCTTTCCATCTCTCTAAGGATGAAGAATCATTAAATATGAAATTGTCTAAAATCTTACCAACATCCAAATTTATCAAAACCCCTAACATTTCACATAAGATTCAATATAAAGTCTTCTCTTTATCTAAACAACAAAATTCCAAATTTTGCGATATCATTAAATATATGCACACATCCGCAGCAAAATCACGAGATCCTTTTCTATTCATAAAATTCACGCTCGGCACCAAACAACCTGTCGTAGGTTTTCACAGAAGCACACCCTCATATGGCTATCATTATGTGAAAAGGACGTACCCGTACAAGCTCATTTTTATTTAATTACGCGGTCAAAATGAACGCGGTATGAACACGGCAGGCGCTAGCCGCTATAGAACTTTAAAACCCGAATAGAATTCATACATACACGATGAGGATTACAACTCTGCCTGGTGTACCATCGAGACTGGACGCTACGTGACTAGATTCCGTCAAAATACCCCTATCCGCAAGCTCACTAGATCTAGTGACCCTTTTGGAATCGATAGTGGAACTGATCCCGGAACATAAATGATTGATACTTTGCAACACATTTTTGTTATCTATTTGTCTCGTTATTCTGAATCTTTGTGATTGCTTGTTTTGTGTGCGATATGAGGAATTTATTTAAAATTTTTCGAGAGTGGTTGTCGAGAGTGGTTTTAGACACCCGTTTTGCATGCACTGCCAACCAACCGAAAATCTTTAGGTTAATCTTTTCTTCTATATTTAACTGTTAACAACTCCCAATATTTCTGGAATTTCTTTGATTACCAACAATGAATCACTATGATATGTCGGTATACTCCTTAATATCTATCTTCTTGTGCGTAATAGTAGACCAATTTAATACACATTTGTTGCAATGCAATACATCGATATATTTCTCATTTTATAACAGTGGGAATTTTTAGCTTTATACTTGTAATCTATATATGTTAGCAAAGAAGAAAAAACATACGTATTATTTTACAAGCATAAATAAAATGAAATTAACCCATAACTTAATGCATAAATATTTCTGATTTACCATGCCTCTCCTTTTGTAAATATTAACCTAAAGAAAAGTTACGTGCCAGTGAATCTCCAATGATTCTTCAACTTTAAGACGCTAATTAAAATGCGAACGGGAACCTGCCGCCCCCGATTCCCGGGCATACATATAAATTACGCATAATTACGTTCCAATTACCAGGGGCAGCTCCCAGGACGTTTATCTTTCGGGCGCGTCCGCCTTTCTTTCAGTTCCTGCTTTGCTTCCCTCCCCGGCTCCTCCACCTAAAATGATCGACGCTTTTTAGGTAGTAATTTGGCCGATTTCTCGGCGTTTATTTTTACTTTCCGACTAGTCCCTAGAAGGAAAGTACCTATCGACAGAAAAAAAAATTCGAGATTTCCGCGGATATACGCGTTTTGAGGTCCCCTGAATCGATTGCGATGATTTCTGGAAAATGTATGTATATATGTATGTATGTGTGTATGTATGTCTGTGAACACGATAGCGTCCAAACGGTACAACGGATCGGGATAAAATTTGGTACACTTATTTAGAATTACCGGGGGACGAACTGGATTGTTTTTGGTAACAATTTGACAACCGGAAGTGGCAAAAGTTACATGCGTTTCCTTGTGGATTCATTCTATTGCGATCAAACTAATACCAATTCATCCTCCAGTGACTTTAAATATGTACATATATACATTTACAGATCAGTAGGATGAACGGTTTAGGCCCTATAAGGGTTTCTAGAAGCAGTTTGACAGAATCCACATCCTTTATGGTTGTATTGCAAATTTCAGATTTTGACAAACGTCAGTGCCACTCACATTACATGACATTAAATGTCAGTATGACAAATGTAATTCTGTCACTGAAACTGACGTTAGGCAGCGCCCAAAGATGGCTCTGGGTTTACTAAATTAAATAATTGCAAAAGTGCTTACGCCCTTCATTGTGCCAACGATTTAGTCGGAAAGTAGGGTGAGGGGCACCCCAGATATTTTCTGTTTTGTTAACGGATCACGCACAAGTACGTTTCGCTTCAGTTGGAAATATTCTTATCATTAAATCGTGTGAAAATAGTACGTACACTCACTTAAAAATTTGTCAAATTTTGTAATCTTGGTGGATTTTGATGATTCTTTCAGTAAATTATAAATATTTTTTTTCAGATTCCGCCTAACTAATATAAATTTGTAATTATTTCTAGCTAATACAATTTAATAATTATTTCTGCAACGTACTAACTAAAACCCTAAAAAACGCTGACTTTAACATTGAGTAGGCAAAAACGTGACCAAAGACCTTATTATTCCATAGGTTCCAATCTTAGACAACACTAACATCAAAAATAAGAGATATTAATTTACATTCTACTGTCTTTACCTATGCCTCTAAACATTACATCCTATACAACCCATATATATTCCAGTCTGTCACAAGCATTGAACATCAACCCCCGCCCCTCCGTACCCTTATAATCCGCACTACTATCTGTAGTTGAACCCTAAGCTAAATCAATTTGTTCGTTACATATTCAGTGGCATTCGCAATACGGTAGTAACCCGTAAAATCTAGCCACTTCTGTTTACCTAACAGGTAACGGGGATGAACGTAGCGGCAATTTGTACGCTGCAGGGGTTCGGTTTTGTAGGCGGTGCGTCGGCTTAGCAGGTATCTGTTTGCAAGGGATCCATCCGGGGCGTACGAAACCTACTGAAAGTGAAACTCAACGGGGTTTGACATCAATTACAATATCAAGTACGCCACGGCCCAGGATATCGCTACCCAGATGTTCCTGATCTAATTATTCAACCACCCCCTGTCGTTTCTGATAATAGGAAATCGCTTTTGTGATCCAGCAACTGACAGGGTTTGTTTTGAGGAAAATTTTAAAGATACTATTAGGTATAAGAATGCCTAATAGTATAAAAATTATGGTTTTCTTAGGCTAAAGCGATGAACACTCGAGACTTCATCTTTCATACTAATGTGGCGAACATAAAATCCAGAAGTAACTATTAATATATATATATATTTATTTACCCATGTGTTTTAAGGATGTGTGGATATATTTCACGTATTATTTTTTGACACAGAAATATCACAAATGTTCCAGCATTATTGCAGCATTATTTTGGCGGTCTATTCTTAAATTCGTAATTGTCATAGTTACTAGCCAACTTTTATATTATGGAGCTTTCTAAGATGTTTCAATAACAGATATGCTTTACCCCCAATAAACTGGTGTAATAATTGCAGTGGTAGGTAATTATTATCGGTGAAAAATCTTCTAAGAATTTTTTTGCAACAAATAAAAGATGTAAGAAGAGCCATAAATACTAGAACGTAGTAATACATTTTTAGTTCGCATAAGCAACACCTTGAGGAAAGGGCTAATAAAAGCTTTAACTATACTATCAAAATTTTAACCGGAAATGAACTGAATTTGAAGTAACTACGGGAACTGCAAAAAAGAACTACCTGAAAAATGACTGGAAGCGGAAAAAGTAGGATAGGATTGCGCTAAGGGTATAACTTTATGTTTTTTGTGAAATGATAGTTCATATTTCTGAACTATTTTCCTTTTTCACGAAAGGAAGAAATGTGATACTTTTGAAATTTTTTTGAGAAATCGATTTTAACAAACATATCAAAGGCAAAGATAATAAAGACTGTCGACTGTGTGATAAAAAGAAACAAGATTTAATGTCTGTTAAAAAAAATTGCTAAGTCTGCTTTACAAATTACCATTTTTTAGCCTTGCAGGTTATATCAACGAATGTTCTAGTTGAAAACAAACAGCAATGTTCAGTTTGGATATATAACGAAATGCCCTACGGACAACTTGATCCAAACAAAGCCACACGAGCACGGAATATAGATATTATTTAGGTTGCTTCCTTTGTTGATTTATTATACAGCATATTAGCGTTATTGACTGCAATCCATTGTGCATATTTACGTTTCCATATTACTACGGAAATACAACAAGCATTGTATTATAGACACAGAGGCTATTGTATTGTAATACCGGCCGGTAATTGCTTTAGTATAACAGTATGATCTGGAAAGCAGATAACAAGTATCTATCGATTGATATACAGAGTGAATTATTTGAGTCGCAGTGGTCGATTATTACGTTATGCTTAGAAAAACAAAAAACCGGTTTATGTAAAATTTTAGTGATCAACGTTTTCTATAAAATTATTTGCACATATACTGCGTGTTCCATAAGGGCATACCATACTTTAACTTTTTTAAAGAAACCCCACATATTGTGATACGTTTTTGATTCGTTACTAAATTTTAAGGCAATAAGTACTTACTAAGGTATTGGTGCCCTAAAACCAATGATTTTAAGTTAATATTATTATCATCACTATTGTCTAAAAAAAAAACATTTATGTTGTTTTTTGATGCATTCTAAAATGTTTAATTTGATATGATAAAATTCCATTAAACGCAAAGCTTTCTAATAATTTCATAACGTAGAATATAAACTTTCAATACAGGATGTCCACAATCACCGCCCACATTTAGTTCACAGTTTTCTGCCCAAATGTCTTTTTTAAATAAAATAACCTACGTATAAATCTTTGGAATCTGTGCCCTTTTTCATACAAGAAAATGCCAAGATATCATTGCATAAAAATCTATGGTTTTTTAGATTTGCATTTCTTTTCGAAATTCGTGGGTCACAAGCTATTGATTTTGTCAAAAAGGGTGTACCTAATTCAACATTTCGATTTATTTTGTTATGAGTACTAGCATGACAGTAAAAAATCTCCATTCATCTACAGTTTTGTACCCTCCATGAGTCAATTGGGTGTGAGCAAACTATTGGAGTAGGCTGCAGTAGGCTTAATTGTCAGACACCTTGACAATTGGTCTTTCTATTCAACATTTTCTATTATTAAGTCCGCCTTTAATAGTAAGTGTTACTTACTAACTAATAGGCAGCATAACAGTAGCTACTCCTGTATAAATTCATATTTTCAACTTATTAAGATTTGAAGGTTCTACCAATCCCAGTTTGTTTTACAATAATCACTCTATTCTATTCTTTATTTTATCATATCAAATCATATTTGGTGTGACATCTCCTTATGAAATACTATATAAATGTAAATAATGTTAGGTTATACCTGTAAATAAAACATTTTTTAGTTTTTCTAATCATAACGTAAATATTATCCCGGAGCAAGAAAGTTGCGTGGTGTAAAACAACTTTCATATTAAAAATATAGTTTTTGCGTGTACCTTCAAATAAATTAAATTCTGTAAAAACCCTTTAGTACCCTATTGCGAGCTATTTACTTGAAAATATTCGAGTAATAAACCATGTAATAGGTATTGCAGTTTAAGCAATAAAATAGGGTATATATAAGCCATAGAATAGCGTTTGAACGCAAAGTACATATCCGACTTAAAGTGGAGAAATAGCGAGTGTGCAGTTTACGATGTCGTATCCGATATAGAATAACTCCGGATAGGACGCTAGATGGCGCTGTGTCACGGATACCCCGCCGTCATCTTAATTCGGACTTTTCATAGCCGGTGGGGGTAATTTAAATTTTTACGATCATCCGCGGGGCTGACCGATTTACATAATTTCGATATTTGCGCACAAAAACCGATTTCCGAGCGGTTCTTCTTCTGTCGTTGCAGCGGCCGACCGGAAAATCCAAAAGTTTTTCTAGTTTTATCGCCTTATGCAACAAATAACATTATTGAGGTTTCTGGTTGCCCGATAATATTGATTTTGCCTTGAATTATACAAGACGAGAGATTTTAAAATAATCTACGATTTCCTAGTACTTTTTTTGATCTGGTATCGGTGTGAAAGGACAAAAATGACTTTGAACCCCCCATAAATTCCGTCGAAACACAAATAGAAATTTACCCTGTTTTACCAAAAACAGTCTAGAATCTACGTTGTGTTGGTCAGCAGCATAACAATAAAACATATAATGATAAATTTTCCTAAGCACACGAAAATAATCTATTATTAATATGAAACTCAGAATAGAATGTCAATACTATGGTCATTATTTTGTTCTAAATAAACTAGGTAAATACCACTGCCACGAAAGTGTTTTTCTTTCTGTAAAGTTTTGAAAAAGTTCCGTAACAACTCCATTGCTGAACTTTACCTTTAAACGTATTAAAAATTATTATTGTTTTTGGGGAAGTCGAGTGTAAGCTACGTAGTCAAACGTTTACATGAAAATATATGGAACTCGCTTCATGTTACAGAAAATCCAGAGAAAACAGAAAATTACAGGAAGATGGTGGGAAGAAGTAGCGGAAAATGTACCAATGACTAATTTCACGAATTGCATCATACCGATCGATGGAGAACGTATTTGAATTACCAACCGAGGTCACGCATGATTTCACCTGATTAACTACAAGATCTGTTCTTTCATTATATATCTTGGACGCAGAATTTGGCGTCTACTACGCCGAATTCTGCTTTACCATTGATGTTGAAGCAAATGGAAAGTGCTGTGATTCGAATGAAGTTGGTAAAAGAATCACTGCAAACCAATTGAACATTCACTTTCATGAGAATTGCCAAATAATAAATTATACATCCATGTCAAGATTAGGCCTTTGCAGTATCAAATTGGAGGCCATATCCAAGCCAAAACATTCATAATAAAAAAATTACTTATTAATTATAGATTTAGCCAACAAATTTTCCATAAACCTATAGACTACGTGTAGTCTTTCCTGAAATAATAATACAAACTGTTTTACATAATTATGCCTGAAGGAGACTTTTTCTACACTTTGAGTATAATTTTTATGAATGCTTACTTAATAACGTTGTCCGACACTACTACCCGGAGCGACAACACAGTCGCTCGTCTGCGGATCAGGGTTGTTATAAAAGCGTTTTTTTTTATTTAAAACATGTTTAAAAAAACATGTTTTAGATCATGGTTTTTTTTTGTTTTCATTTATTTTTCAACGCAAAGTGTCAGAAAAAAATAAATTATTGTTTTCGAATATAAAGGAATGCTCATGGAGATTTAAGAATAACATTAAAATCTATCCTTTTAGGTTCTCTGTTCCATTTGGCATTGTAATGGGATTCCCTGACGGTTAGGGGAATACCTCACAGGTAGTTAGTTAGATTTAATACAAAACAATTATTTAAGGTATTAGTCTCAACAACACTTAAGGTAAGTAGTCTCTAAATGATTCTATTGAATGTAGTTCGGAAATAAACAGAAACAGTAGAAAAAACATGTTTTAAAAACTTTGTTTTAAAACATTTTTAAAACAATGTTTTAAAACAAATGTTTTAAAACATAACCCTGCTGCGGATACATTGATTCCTGTATGTTGAATCAGTGAACAACACTCGCTCGACGACAAAAATCGCTGGTGACGCCGACGGTGACAGTAACTCGTCTGTGCGCTTGTATTTAAAACTGTTAGTTTTATTCTTGGTATCACGACTGTCGGACCACAAAAGTTGCTCCTCTATACAATAATAAATGTGTTTAGCAATAAATAAACTAAATACTCAACTATCGCAGCACAGATTTATATTCATACAGTTTTGTAATGTGTACAACATACATAACGCAATATATGCACAGAACTGCTAAATTCACGAAAAAATAAATAAATAAAACACGCTTATATTTGCAAACAGTGGCGCGTTTTTGCCATTCATAACAGGGCGATACATCATACGTTTACCATATCGCTGCAATTTATCTAAAAATCGGAACATACATAAAGATGAAAGGAACGCGGCGTCGGAATAAAAAGCAGAGAAGAAAACGGATCGAAGGGAGCGACGCGACGCCGCGTTCAAGTGTTATTGCGGATAAGATAAAAGTAATTCATCACGCTCTTAATAAATTAGGTCTCTAGCGAGAGCACCAGGCGACGGAAAATATGTGAAATATCAACCGAAAAATGGTGAAAAGAACGTCCGAGTGGCGCCGACGCCAAAAAAAATCAATAGACACGCTAATTTGCAACTTGAAATTAATTACATTTTATTTATAAGTCGCCGACGAGGTGGAAACTGGATGACGAAAACGAGGTTATAAAACGGTAATAAACTGGAAACGTGCTGTTTTATTTGGAAGGACTACTCTCTGAATAAAAAAAGGATCTCGTTTGTCTTCTTTTATTTCGTCGTCTGCCGACGAGAATTATGTAAACTTTTGACGCAATGAATTTTGTTTTATAAAATTCGAACGACTTGATTTAATTTTAATGATTAATTGTTAGGAGAAGGGAGAGAGACAAAGACAGTAAGCTTAAGGATGGAAGTCAGGCAGCTCAACATTTGCAGGATCATCAATTATTATATGAATGACGTCCTTAGATGTGATGTTGCTGAGCTAACTTAATTAACGCTCTGAAAACGAGGTAATAATATGGCTGCCAAAATGTTTCCGATTTGTCGGCGATTTTTGTCGTCGGGCGATTGTCGCCCGCTATCCAACATACAGAAATGGGTTTAGTTTATATAGTCGATCAGCTCTTTGGGATATAACTATGTAAAACATAAAATAATATAAGACTGTTGCCTTATGTTATTAATTCAGCAAAGACCATTTGTTGACTAATATACCAAACGCTCATTCTTTCATTCTCTTAACTCTTATCAATCAATAATTAATAGTCAGTTTCTTATTACCAAGGTTTCAGCTTGGATATGGCCCATAATGTTACAGGACAATGCAAAGAAGAACATTAATGCAGCAGTAATATTTTAAAATACATTTAAAGGAAAAGAAGTCGTACGTCGCACAAGTAAAAGCACAACACCGCTGCTAATTCAATATCAATTTTTATGCTATGCTACAAAGCAAAATTTGGTAGGTATTCATTTAGCGAGTTATGGAAGGGTTATGAATCAGTTATTGAATTATGGATCAATTACAAATAAACCAATTACTTATAACAATAAGAATAGTCGTATACATTTCACTACTGAGTGGTGAACCAACCCTTCGCAGTAGCAAGAACTGAAACTCTGGAAGTACTGAAGATTCAATTTTTTTTAAAGAAGAAAGCTATAAGTTAGAGGCAGGTCGATACATACGGTGTGTTTACTCCCTAATTTACATCGAAACGAATCAGTTCTTGTCGAGCGCATTTCCTTCAGCTGTGCATATCGTCTTAAACTTTCATACACAAGTTTTAGGACGAGGCTAAACTCGTAAAACTTGACGCCGCAAGCAATAAACTTCAATTTTGAACGTAAATTTTTCATCCGGTCAAGAACTTGGTCAACGTTTTCCACCCTCACTAAACCGTACCGCCACCCTAAATGCAAACAAGGATTGTTTTTACAATGAAGCCCTCTATAAAATCCTCGCAGGCTTCTCGACGAAAGACCGTTTGTTCACGACAATGGCTATTATAAAATTGTTTACCATAATTAAAACTATTCATTAACTTTGGCATTAATTACGTGCAGCACCGGCGTTTGTTTTTGGGGATGCTTGTTAAGCCAAACGTTCACCCACGTCCACGCTGCTTGCTGCAGCAGCTTACGTTCCTGTTGTCCCAGTTTTAATAAAGAACTGGCCGAGAGCTTCGTTAGGTAATTCACTACGCTGTCCGGAGATTTTCCACTGTTTGTTCAGTAAATTATGAAAAATATTTTTCCATTGGTGGTTATTTTTATGCACACTAAAAAAAACTAAAGGTTCTTTTCACTTCGCAGTAATAAATCTTGTTTAGTTATTTATAGATCAAAGATTGCAACGTAATGAACATTGACTGTTAATAATAATAGTAACGTTGCCTTCGTCAAATACTCGTTGAAATATTATAATTTACTGTCTCTTCACTGATATATGTGACGTGATACACGTGTTGCGGCGTAATGAGATACAACTGTAAATGTCACGTGATCCTCGGCGTAAATTGAACTTATGCGCGACGATATTTCATTTGGTAACTCAAATGTAGATTGATGCTTGCTGCCAGCGAAGCTAACAAATTAGTTTTGTTTATTTACGAATCTCCGAACTTACCCACAGAGTCCACACATAGTGGTTGATAGCCCATAAAAACATGACTGGAATGTAAAATATCTGGGGTAGCCTACTTTCCGGCTACATCTTTGGCACAATGAAGTGTCCAAAGTCTAAACACTTTTGCAGTTATTCAGTTTCGTAAAGCCACAGTCAGCTTGAATCCTACCTAACGTCAGTTTCTATGAGATAATGACATTTGTCATACTGACTAATGTCATCTAATGTCAATGACACTGACGTTACACAGCAACGAAGGCTGTGGATTCTGTCAAATTGTTTCTATAAATGCTTATAGCGCCTAAATTCACTGGAGGATGAGCAGGTATCAATTTGGCCAAAATCGGATGAATATAGTATAATATATAATATAGTATAATCGGATGAATATAATATAGTATAATCTCGACAACTCAAAAACTTTTTTCCGTCGCTTAGAATACTTTGGGTACTAGTCGGAAAGTAAAAGGTTTTGTGAAAGAAACGGACGATTATGATAAATATTTGGCAAATACAATATGATTTTGAACCAGAATCCAAGTCCGAACCTCTAAGCAACTAAGTCATCATGACAATTGCCGATTAATTTGATATTTGTTCTTTTCTAAATTTTAATTTATATGCAAAAATTAATTTCATCAACCAATTTCAACATGCGGCAGATTACACGGTTTGTTTAATTTTTCTGTACCAATCTTGCTGCAAATTGAAATACTTACTCAGATATATTCTAGAACATGGTTTCCAACTTCTGTGTAAGGTTCTATAAAATATAATGGGCCTAAGTCAAGGGTCTGGGATACTCCAATTTTTTGCTTTTTTTGGAATGACCTTGAAAGTATAAAAAACGGCAATTTTTGAAGAAAATTTGACCGGGAAAGTGACTATTTTCCTTCAGTGAAATCATAACCTCAAACTATATTTGCAGTGTGCATTAGGTTGAATATACACGGTAGTTTACATTACATAGCTCTATTATAACATTTAAATCGTTCCAAACCAACAAGACCCCTTAACCGACCTCAAGTCACCAACGCATCTCGGGCCTAAAAATCGACAACTTTCAACACACTTTTCTATCAATAATATTCGTTTCCCGAACATTTCCTCCCTGTTTTAACATTTTCACAACCCCTACTTTCAATTAAAACACACTACACCAAAACATTTTAGTATCTCAAGCCATTGACTTTGTTTCTTTTTTGCTAAATTAAAAATTCTCAAAAGGTAAAGTTCTGTTATAATTGTGCTACCATCTGAAAATGAATTAATGTATTTCAAGGTTGAAGTAGTTTTTAGTCACTTTTTTAAAGCCTTACAGAATGCGATACCCATTTTTGCAGTTATTATCTATATGATTAAATTGACGATAACATAATCATTGAATTTTTCAATAATTTCCAAAGCTTCTACATGTTTCTAATCAAAATTGGTAATTCGAAAACTTAGCATTTTAATTGACTATAGCAAAGTTGCAAACGACAACGTAAGCTCTAGACAGTGAAGTGTCGAAGACTACAAGCATAATGCTCCTTAGTAAGGACTAAGTGATTAAAAGTGACAAAGTACAATAAATTTTAAAAAGTACAAAAAATTTTAGTATCTCAAGCCATTGACTTTGTTTCTTTTCTGCTAAATTAAAAATTCTCAAAAGGTAAAGTTCTGTTATAATTGTGCTACCATCTGAAAATGAATTAATATATTTCAAGGTTGAAGTAGTTTTTAATCCCCTTTTTAAAGGCTTACAGAATGCGATACCCATTTTTGCAGTTATTATCTATATGATTAAATTGACGATAACATAATCATTGAATTTTTCAATAATTTCCAAAGCTTCTACACGTTTCTAATCGAAATCGCTAATCAAAATTGGTAATTCGAAAACTTAGCGTTTTAATTGACTATAGCAAAGTTGCAAACGACAACGTAAGCTCTAGACAGTGAAGTGTCGAAGACTACAAGCATAATGCTCCTTAGTAAGGACTAAGTGATTAAAAGTGACAAAGTACAACGAACAACGTAACCGTCCGCAGTGGAAGCAGTATTATTTCCATAGAATTTTTGGATACTGTAACTCTCCCGTCTCCTCCGCCATTTCTACACGCTGACATAAAGCAGGGATAAGCGGGGGTAAAATGGGCGAGCGCAACGCGACACCGACTTACACAAGAATGCACTTATTCCGCTAACTTCTTTAATTAACTAACTGTTGACACATAAATGGAAATTACAGTTTGCCGAGAAAATAATATTAATTTCTGCGAGAAGTTTTCGGCGAAAATTTTGATTAGATCCGCGGAAGAGTTTGTTTTTTGTTCTTTGCGGTGGGGTGGGGGAATGCTCGAGCGGAACGGACGATGACGCCGGACCGAAATTTGCATCTCGTAATCGAAGTCGCTTTAATTAAGCGTTTTTGGTCGGTTATGGAAATTGAGATCCGTTCGCTTTTCGCTACGGAAAATTTGGGATGTGCGGTGGACTTAAATATGCGCCTCAGATGTTACCATTTTATTTTATCACCTCTCGATGACATTTTTGTTTATTTTTGGCCCGAAAATATTATTTGGCCAGTCATTTTTGTGTAAACTATGGTTAAAATTATTGGTGGAATATCTCTATTATAGCCCTATTCTTTATAAATATTATTCTGTAATGTTAGCAACAGGGCTATTTACTAGTAACCTGTGGTAAGTCCATGTTCACAGTTTGTTTATAACAGAGGTGCTTGAATGGTTCCTATGCTGCAAACGTCATTCGAACTTACTTATCAAGTTAAAAATGGCATCTTTAATATCTTGATATTTGCCATAATAGATATCAAATTAAAATATGCATATAGTTATAGTAAATATATTTAACTACAAATGTCAAGATTGTTTGTTTATCGAATGACATCGTTACTGTCGTAATTATTCTTTAGCGTGACTGAGATTGATGTGGTCCGAAAATGATGATTTACTTTTATTTCAAGCACATCCTTCTGACCGTCTTTTTCTGCCGATAGAATTTAATAAAGTTTTCAGGAATATGAAAATGGTTATTGACGTCACGTAAACGCTTTCGTTCTCTCTGGTTACTATTAATAAATTATATACCTCTAAAATATTTACCTATCTTCTTTGTCTTCAACTGCTTGTAGGAATAGATCAATAAAGGTGTTCATTATTGATCTATTATGGTACTTAATACACAAAATATCTGGTGTGGCCCCCACCCAACTTTCCGACTACATTGACACACTGTTTACACATTTATAAACTCTCTAAACGTATAGACTATAGAAGAAGGTGAAACACCAAAAGCGAATGTCCGTAATACTATATCTATATACCTTTTTACTTACCGACTAGTTTCCTAGAAGAACATTATTGTGATCGACGGGAAAATGGAATTCCAGTGGAAATGCGCGTTTTGGGCCCCCCTGAATCCATTGTAATGATTTTTGAAAAATGTAAGTGGGTATGTAGCTGAACACGATAGCACCCAAACGGTACAATGGATCGGGACGAATTGGATTGTTTTTGGTGACAATCTGCTTGCCGGTACTGGTAAATGTTAGACCTGCTTTCTTAGAAATTCAACTAATTTTTACCACCTCATCCTCAACTGACTTTATAAATGCGTACCAATTTATAAATTAATGGAGTGAACGCTTTAGGCGTTATAAGCCGCCTTAATCGCTATGGTTATAAATTAACAAATTTCGAAAAATATCAGTGTCCGCCGACATTAGTGTGGAATCTAGAGTATCTGTGGCTTCACGAAAAATATTTATATGAAGTGTTTATTATATATGTGACTATATTCTGTACAGAATTCTAAACATGTAATATTCTTGTTTCAGGTGAGTATCCGAGTATTGCTTAGAGTTTTTGCCGTTTTACCGAGTTTTGTAAGTATGTAGTTATAATGATTTTTTGTTTAAACAGTGTTTAAGTTCCCCCTATAAAGAGTTTGTAGCATTCTAAAGATCGAGTGATATTTGGTCATCATTCATTGAAACATAATAAGTTTATAATAATTCAACAAGAACTCAAATAACTCTGAACTCAAAATCTACAAAAAAAATTTAACTGATATCTAAAATGTTTGAAATCTCACCATTTTAAACTAACGAATTAACTACATAGCAATACCAAAATTGACTAAATCCAATCGCAATTGTTTCATTAAACAAGCGTCCATCCATGCATCGTAGTTCATACACATAATTCTCCTAACGCGAAATGGTTCAATCTAGCGTAGGTACGCCCCCTGGCGACCGTCCTGTTGTGGTGTATATTTGTTTACGAAGAACCCAAGGGGATGCTTGGCCGTGTTCGCCGAAAGGCCGGACTTACTACAGAGTTATTAACGGTAATTGAAAGACAATGGCCGATGAGAGAGAGACCAAGCCGGCCCTCGGGCCACGCTATACCCTATACTTCACTTGTAATAAGCTAATGGGTTCAGTCTAGTCCTATAAGATGTCAGGGGGGCTGCCTATTGGGTGGTAAGTGCATTACTTGTACACGTCAGTAAGAAGGGCTTCGATAATGGACCCGGATGCACACACTGATTAACTAAGAGGATATCGAAATTGAGTTGAAGGCTTTATAATTCATAACACGTACTAACATGCTGTGAAAATAATTCGTCAATGGTAACGGGCTTCCATTGAGTAACCAGTACGATCACTTTTCTTATCATCGTACCTATACATCGCATTGTGCGTGAAAATATATCTCACTTTATATGCGAGATTCCAAGAAAATTTCTAGTTGACAAAAATTTTCTTATAGGTATTTGGTCCAATGTTTTTAACTGTCAAGTTTTACCTCACACTTTTAAACATGCCATCACCGCGGCCCTTTTTCTGGTTGCAGTTCAGACTCTCAAATGCAATTATAAAGTTTAATTATATTATTACCGATCAAAGTAAAATAATCCTTTTGACAGCGCCATGAAATACAAGAAGCACCATCCAACGCCACCACTGTCAGCCATAATCGGATGATACCGCTTCCGAAAAAAGTTTAATCAAATTCTATTTTTTTTTCTATTTAAGAATGAATGCCCTTTGGTTTCGAGACCGCTCCCGCACTTAAATCTTCGAATCTGTGATTACTTGCGGACGGCGCAAGTAATCACAGATTCGAAGAGTACGGTAATTGGATTTTTTCGTGAAATGTGTGCGAACGGCCTTGCTTCACATTAAATGACCACGCAATAATTACATCCTAGTGCTGAGGTTGTTATTGAAAACGTTTATATGGGCAATTTTTCACTTGGACCGATCCAGCGGGAAGCAATTATGAAGACAAATATTGTTTTTAGCACAAACGGAACCAATTACTTTCGAATATTGCTATCTTTTCATAGCACGATACATATCACTTGTAGTAAATACAAATGAATATATTTAATGTCAATGAAAAATGACATATTTATTATTTCTGATTGTTAGCGGAAATACGATGGCAGGCTATTTTCAAGTTTCAGTAAGGATTAAATAAATGTTACGTAAGACTACAACATGAATATTGTCTTAGGTGATGTCTCAAATGTCGACTGTCAAATGTGATTAACTAAATCGTCTACTTCTGTCTACCTTGCATAATATTAATTAATGTTTAGATATTATTACTATTATGTTGGAAGATTTTTTTGAGCTTTTGAGAAGAAAAACATTGCGCTTGAGCAAAAGTTACAGTCCGTATTCTAGAGTCTCTGAGTAAAATAGTAAGAAATAGATATTGCCCATATTCAATTGTGTCACATTAAATCGAAAGTCCTTTTATAAAACGAGTTTTTGTGAAAGAAATCAAACATGGTAATAGATCATAGATTAACAGTATGATTATAAATTAAAACTTTTCAACCACAATATGATTTCGAACCAGAACCTTCAGGTCCTAGCCTGTAAGGAACTAATGTTTATATGGTTCTACAATTTCTAAATTTTAACATGTGACAAATTACACCAATTGCTGAATTTTACCTTGCCAATATTGCTGCATATTCAAGTACTCAGATGTATTCAAGAACATGGTTTAGAACTTCAGTATAAGTTTTTTTTAAAGTTTTGTTTCTTCTAAATTAAAAATTATTAAAACTTAATGTTTTATTATGTGAAAATAAATTAATGTTATTCAAGGTTTACTAAAGTCGATGATCTAATTACTTTTATTTGAAAGCTGATATAGATCATATAAAAATGTTCGCGATGTAGTATTGTACAGGCAGGTAATATTTTTCGAACGCAAATACTGAAATATAATAACAACGTATTTTCAAGTTTTACCCTTAAACAGCATTTTGTATAGTGGAAACTGTATTTTTCTTTAGTATTTATTAATTACGTTTGTATCAACTATAAATACAATTCGCCCAAACTTGTGTAATATAATTATTACTATGAAATGTTAAATATAAGCGAATGTATAAAGATAATAGAATATAAGAATGATAATATTAATTATTATGCTCTCTATCAATCTAATACACAGTAATCTACGCAGTAATTTTTCCCGCTAAATTCCGACTGTGCGACCCTCTCTCATCAGCTGCTCGCTGCTAATTTTACTTGTGATCACTACGCAGACATGTTATTGCGAACGCTAAAGGTGAAATAAGAATGTACATTAATAGTATCCAGCCTGTATATAAACCAGAATGAAAAATACCGTTTCACTGTCATGACGATTCCTTGCAGTTTTTCGTGCAATTCCACTGATGGCTTTCCCAGGTTCGTAATAAATAATCGTCCATATTAGTCGCTTTTTGTGTACACGGCAGCAATGGCTGGCGTCTCTCATACGTAGTTATAATTTACCGGGGGTGTGCCAGGGGTATACCAGGGTGGGAAGGGGGCCGGGGTGGGCCCTATAAAATTATATCCTCGTTTGTCGGGGTATTCGCGCGCGCAAAACATTTCAGCCCGCGGTGCAGATAATAAAGAGCTCCCGCCTTCGGGGGCGCTTTTTGCCCCATTGTCAAGTTTCCGTCCGAAATATTTTCTGTTTTAATGCGAAACGTCAGCGAACCGCCAACCGAACCCGCAGGACCAACTAACTATGAGCTCCCGCTGGAACTGTATATACTAAAGTAATTTTCTAAGTGGATCAATACTGGTTTTGCTCTATGTATGAAATTACTTTGGTATATACAGTTTCAGGGTAACTGCATCTGCTTTGTCTCCCTTGTTTTGTATGCGTCACCAAACCGTTTTTCAGTGTGGAAATGGCATGTAGAAATGATACGTCTATACAAATATACAAATGTACATTCAATGGAGCAAATTTAGGTTCTTATCATATTATAAAGTTTAAAACGTAGTGCGATTTTATATTTTGCGATATTTTGTTCCAAAAAAATAAAATACATTCACTGAGAACATGATACATAAATTTATGAATAGAACTTGTAAAACATTTAATGACTTTTAATTAACTTATAACTCATTACAAAAAAATCGATTTCGAAAAACTGAAATGTATGGTGTACAGAACTCGTTACTTGATTCTTTTATTCACGTTCTACACACTGCCAATAACACATTTTTGTGTTGATGACAAAAAATGGGGCAACAAAAGCAACTTATCTGACACTTTACGTGTAGGTGAATAAACCAGCCTTTAATGTTTGTATTGAATTTATGATGAGGATAGTAAAATCGCCGTTAGAGCATATTTTCGTGCATTCCGTGGAAATACGCGTTTTGGGGTCCCCTGAATCGATTGCAATGATTTCTGGAAAATGTATGTGTGTATGTGTATTTGTGGGTTTGTGTGATTGTGTGTTTATGGGTATGTCTGTGAACTGGATTGTTTTTGACGACAATCTGACAACCAGAAGTGGCAAATGTTGCATGTATCTTCTGCGAGTTTCATCCGATTTTTACCTAAAGGATACCTGTTAATGTTCCAATGACTTTAATTATGTACACCAAATTATAGACCAGTACCAGTGGGATGGATGATTTAAGCGCTATAAGAGAAGTTATAGAAGCACTTTGACAGATTCATTGTCACATTTTGACAAACGTCAGTGCCACTGACATGACATGACATTAAATGTCAGTATGACAAATGTCATTATGTCATAGAAACTGAAGTTAGGTAGGGTCCACTGAGGCTGTGGCTTTACAAAATTGAATAATTTCAAAAGTGTTTAAAAAGTTTGGTGAGGGCCACCCCAGATATTTTAATTTGCCTCGATAAATACAAACTTCAAATGTCGTAGTGATCAAATTTCATGGTTTACAACTAATAAGAAATAACCGAATTCTTGAGTAATTTTTGAACAACCTGTCGAAGATAGACTGATAAAACTCAAATTGTTCCATTTGATAATATCTGAGGAGTAATTGTACCAATTTCAAACTTCCTACCGCGAATGATGACCGATAAATGCGTTTTTTAGGACCATAGATATAATTGTTAGAACGTGAAATAACTCGAAAACAAAAAGCCGGTAAAGCAGGTATTAACAATACTGATCAAAATCAACATATTTTCATATGGAGATTCTAAGGGCCAATTGTACTAACTGTACTAACCGACTGATCAACGTGATCGCCCTGTTAGCCTATGCTTTTAACATGGGTTGACCCAAGGTCACGACGATCGGGCTGTGATCAGAGTACAACTCGCCTTAAGGAATAAAAGTATACCATTCCATTTAAAGTGGCCTCTACAGTCAGGCTACAGAATTTCAGAGGCATAAGAGTACTGGAACCCAAAAAAATTTTAATGAGCCACTTGCGGAAAACCCTGTATACGTTTGTAATAAAAGGTATTTATAAAGCGGTAGATTTTTTTACGTATTTCGCTCGAAAAATTTAACATTAATTAATAATTCAACAATTTCCAAATTTAAAAATACTGCGCCTTGTTCATCGAACAAGTTTAATTATTAATTTCGCGTACACAAACCCGAAAGTCAGAAACCGCCTGGGCGCGTTTCATGAATATTTGAGGGATATTGTCGTTAAGTTTCCACCCTTAGGGTATAAACGGGTCAATTAATGACGCAATGGTCGGGGTTAGGGTATATCTCAGAGGACCCCCACCACCACCTCGCACCATAAGATGACGAGAGAGAGAGACATTCGTTCCCTGCATTATCGACCGGGTTTCGGCATTAACATTGCAAATGATCCGCTATTTAACTTTACCGTTACCGTATTTGGCCTCTCGCTGCTTACTTGCTCACACAGCCACCCCTAATAAATTCGAGGATTACAGGGACCTGTGATATCAACCGTCCTGCTATACCTCTATTAATATAATGTACAAACGGAATTGTCCCCGCACGGTCTACTGCTATGCTTGGAATGGATACCTTCCTATTTTAATGTGATTTTAGTGTCTGTCCTTCTGTCACTAACAACACAACCCTTGCGTCACTATAGTAACCGTAAATAACATCTGTATCACTGTTTGAAGCTACATGAATGGCATAGGAATAAGAATTGCTTGTTCATAATATTACTTTTAGCTAACTAGATGTTGTGATTTTTAGACAACAAACTAAGACGCAACGTTTTTTTTTTTTTTAGTGCAGTGGCAATTGTAGATTTTTTGGTCTAATACCTAATTGCTATAAAATGTTCCTAATTCATGAATATATTTTTTAATTAAAACAGTCATTCTACTTATAATAAAGGATATTTTGGTACTTTGAACTGTAATTGTCACTGTGTCAATAACGGTGGCTCATGGCTGCCAATAACTGGTTTTGAGATGGATATCCCTGAAGCAGAAGGGCGCGGGTTCAGGATCTGCCATAACAGGTCATTTTTAGCGTTCCAATATCATGTTTATTATTAATTTATTGTATAAATATAACAAAACTATAGCAAGTATTCTTTAGTAAATATTTCAAACTATAATAAATAAGGATAAAGAGGTGTTAGTACGTTAGTACGAATTCTAGCATGGTCTTGCCAATAACTGTATCGTTTACTCTAGATAGATATTCGTATTTTGGGGGAGAAAAAACATACCCCCAAGAACGAAATCAAACAAAAAGATATCCCTGACAGCTAAGTAAGTAACGTGGACATTTATTAATAAGATAAACATCGGGGGAGAGGAAGTCGAAAATGGCGGGGGTTTGAACCCTAATTCCACAGTCAAAGAAGTACATCAAGTATGAAAAATAGATGGCGCTGCGCCGTTGCCCGGAATATAAAGTTCGGCATAAATTTGCAATCAAAATAAATCACCCCCCGAATAACATAAGAAAATATTAATCTGATTTATCCCTTTTTTGTTATTATAATGACCGCGGCGCGTTCATGATTTATACTCCTGATAAAGTTCTAAGGAACGAGCGCCCTCTATCTTGTTTACCGAAAAAAAATCGCGGTACCCACTTCTCTTTTTGGTGGTGGCGCCGGCGACACACGTCATGCGAAAGAGGCATTTTTCTACGTTCGATTACGATCTTCTTGTTGAATTTTTTCGCCCCTCCGAAGTCTTTGGATTGTGACGCGCACTCGCGTGTGAAATTAATTGTTGTGCCGCCCGGACGAGATGAATTACAAAGTACCAAATAAATATGCCTTATCCGGCATTGTATCTCGGAACACGTACAACGCTAATGGATTTTAATAATCCCCATTTTTCACGTAGTCCGTTGCTTTTTATGGAAATACGCGCGGCTTATTAAATTCCAACATGTGTGTTTAGTCGTGTATTACGGAGAATTCCAGGAAGTGACTTTATTAGCGTGGAATAATTACGTCGCGCGTTGCTAAAAATATACCCAGCGACGAAATTTTGATCTGAAATAACTTTTGTAATATTTCATGGATTTTGGTGAATTTTCACTAAACTACACACAAATTATTTTAGAGTTTACATCGTCGTTGTAATTTTGTACATAATTATTTCCACAAGCCATTTTATCTGTGTAACCGACATGATGAATCTAAAATTGTTCATTGATCGCCTTGCTGGTTCAATATTGATACAATAATGATGTTAAAAACTTTGTAATTCATTCTAAAATTGTATTATTTGCTGATGATTTAAAACTTTTCAATATAGTTCAGTCGGGTACCGTTGTATTACTATCCAAAACAACTTAATTAGATTTACTTGTGCTGTGAAAAGTTTCATTCTAAGTAGAAATGCTTTGGTCTTTAAATATAATATTGCTAGTTACTTAATTACAGGATTTTGGGGTTACTAGTGGCAAGAATGCACTGATCATGTGAACACTGTTTATTGTGTCTACGATAGATCTCTATTTAGTCACCGTATTATAAGGTGTTTGTTGATAGAATCGAAAACGGACAACATGGACATAAGATATACTGGGTGTTATTAGGTTGAACGGCCTTCTATTATAGTTATCCATGTTAATATTGCTTTTCACGTAACAAATTATGGAGCTAACACATCTGTTATTATTAGTATTGGTTAGCATACAAAAAGTATGTGTCTATAAGTATCAAAAGATGTTGCTTATTAATTTTAACCTCAAAACTGAATATGGAAAACATCTTCTAGTAAGTTTACACCTCAACCGCTGATATGGAATTTTGGGGGAAAAATTGATAATGATTTTTTACACTGTCGTGTGCAAACACCTTATCGTCAAGTCAAAATCCTTAATTGTAATTACAAAGAGCGTCGAATTGCTAGTGGTGCAGAGAGATGGTGAACACCAGTTGTTAAATTAATATTGGCGGGGCAAATCCGACGGATAGACAGACGCATTGTGGTATTTAGCGCGCGTCTGTGTGCCCGGGAACGTGTGCGAGTATCGCACTTCACGCGGTTTAATGGCCGATTAGACAGCGTAATAAATTTCACGGCAGACTTGTTCATGCAAACCCGCTAAATTTATTATCGATCTGCGGTATATTGGAAAATCGACACAAGGATCATTATATCCAAAGATATCGGTTGCTCATAGATACATATACAAAGTGTCCTGCAAGTTATTTGCCATCTTAATAATAAACTAAAGTTTTTTTTTACACCTTATGATTGGATTGAACAGAAATACTAATGCTATTGTAAACTGTAAACGTCAGTATATTATCAACACTTAAAAATATCAGTATAAGTCTTTCTTTTTGTTTAAGAATCATTCTAAATACTGTTTTCCTTTGTAGAACAAGTTTCAATACTCTAAGCAGGTCTTGTTCCTTTTTATATTTACTAACGTTTGCAGTTATTTTCAATCTTGTTGCAGACATTCGACAAACAAGAAAACCACCGCTGCTTGCGGATTTATTTGTTGATCACTTGTTCCATTCCGGCCAACGCTTGTTCTTGTTTGTTCTACCGCTGTTGACGCACCCTTTTTGGTCCTGCCCTCTCACGTGTCTCGCCAGCTCAGATATTATTTATTATGTCTACTTTGTTTTGTGGCGTCGAGTAATTGAATACAAATGTCTGCCGACGCCGTGTCGACACTGTAGTTTGTCTTCGCAAATAAAATTGACTTTAAATACGACTTTATTTGTTTAGTTTTGTTGCTTTTGGCGATTCTTTTCCTATCTATCACATGGTAGTGTATTATTTCACGTATATTCCTAAGATTTGCTCAAATTCATTACATAATAGTGACAATGGGGATAAATAATGAAGATAATGTTACACTACAATTTTGTGTTGTACCGCATAACGTAACTTTTACATGGTGTTGCTTTCATTTCCGTTCGGTAGATGGCGCGCTAGACCGACATCAATGGGATTATTTACAGAAGGCGATAAGTCCTTGTTGTGCCCGCATACTGAAAATAACGGGGCATCCGCGTTACGCCTTTGTTGGCGTGTACATTTCCATGTAGATGACAAGGGATGGATGACATGGAAAAAGCGACTTTGTATCGCCCGTGCCAACTAGGATTAAGAAGAATGATGATATGCCACGGCACCGAGAGACGATCTATAAAACGGAATAGAGCATAGTGTTTACAAAAGACTCTACGCCATTGTCATGGTAATTGAGAGGGAAAAACCGCGTGGGCGACTGACGTATAAGGAAATGATCGTTGGGAAGGTTTTTCTATCGGGACATAGTGGTCAATTTATCCAACTTAACGGGAAACAATTACTATGTTATTAATAAAGATTTTATTGTCACTTTTTTTATTGCAGTATAATTACTGTATTATCAACATAGATCTGCATTATGCTTCTATCCTTTATACATTATACATTATATTGTATGTAATATCTGGCAGTAATATATGTGACCTCGGGCGCAAAAAGGGACCTGTCGTGACGTTATCTTCCACGCTATTTTCGCACGTAAGGTCTCTTCCGATAGGTACCGTTATGGCGCACGTTATTTTCGCACGATAGGTCCCTTTTCGCATCCGAGGTCACATATACTTTCGACTACATACAGTGCTGTTTAATGGTAAAATTTAAAAATTCGTTGTCAATATTTGTGTCTGCATGAAAAATACTACATCGCGAATATTTTTGTACGATCTGCATCAGCTTTCAATCATCTACTTCTATCAACCTTTTGTAACATTAATTCATTTTCAAATGGTAAGACAATTATGAGAAATTTTGAGAAGTTTTAATTTATGAGAAACAAAACTTTAAAGAAAAGACCTTATACAGAAATTGAAACCATGCTCTAGCTCTAGAATACATAACAGTATTTGAATATACAGCATATATTATATATTATTACAGCAAAAATTAAACAGATGGAGTAATCTGTCCTGTGTTAAAATACTGCTCTATTATAAAAAAAATAATTTGCGACAAAGAATATTAAGGACATCTATTAATATTCATTTGTGACGACAGCTTAATTGCCAAGAGGGTCGGACCTGAAGGTTCCGGTTCAAAATAATATTGTGGTTGTAAAGTTCTAATTTATAATAGTCCTGCTAATCTATTATCTTTCATGACGTTTGACTTCTTTGAGAATACATTTTTTACGAAAAGGCCATCGATTTAGTGTGCCACAATTGAAGACGAAATTTGCAAATAGTATGCCATAGGATTTCCGCTAAAAGTATACCTACAATATTGTAATATTGATTAACCTTTTCTTTTGTTCAAACTGCCTGTTTTCCATTGATATTAAGAATATAGAAAGAAAGAAATTATTTATTTGTTCTACCATACAAGTGTATACGCTACATAAACACACACATAGTTATGCATGAGTAATCATCTGCTGACAATCCTCACACGGTTTCCTCCCTCTGGCCTCGCCTCGAGTGACGACTCTCCCCGGGCTATCGGTATCGAGGGTCTATTGTTTTATTGGTCTGGATCGGTGTCAGCTAAGGCCGGATCTCCCCCGACAGTATCATAGCTTTCATCTTCTTTTTAAAAGGTATCAGTTTTAATTTTTTTATCTTATTGTCAATACGGTTGTATTTCTGTACCGCTGATGTTGTCGTGCTCAGTGAATACTTGCATGTTTTATATGTTTGTGGTCTAATTTGTGTACGTTGCCCGGTGTTAATGCTGTGTACTTCCCTAGTTATTGTTAGTTTTATGTTAGTTCGTAATTCATTTGTCTGTATCTTGTGAAGCAGCATGATGTCGTTTAGCAGTATTGTCTGACGTATGTTGAGTTCTTTTGTTCTTTCAAAAACTTCTTTGGTTGGTGTACGGTAGTTCAGGTTATAAAGCATTTTTAATAACTTGTTCTGCTGTATCTGTATCATATTTAGGTTTTTTTCAGTTGTAGCTCCCCATAGCGTTGTCAGGTAGTTAATGTTTGCCATAAACATGGAATGATTGATTGGTTTTCTCATGCCCGTTGGTATTAGCTGCTTTATTTTCAGAACTTTTGAGATTGTGGCTGCGTTTTTCTTTCGAATTTGATTGATGTGGCTATTCCATTTGAAGTCCTGTGTTATGGTTAATCCTAAGTATTTAGCTTCCTTGATCTCTTGTATCTCGTTGTTATTTATTCTTAGGTTAAAGCGGATTTGTTCTTTCTTGTTATTCATTATGATGTAGTTGCTTTTATTTTCATTTATTGTTAGATCATTCTCTGCGCACCAGTTTTCTATCTTTTCTAGGTCTTCCTTGATATCTCTTTCCATAGCTTCTGCGTCTTCATTATTGTAGGCAATACAGATGTCATCGGCATATACAAATACTTTGCCTTTGAGTTTTAATTCATGTATGTCATTAGTGTAGAGGATATATATCACAGGCGACAAATTTCCTCCTTGTGGCAATCCGTGTGACGGATAAGTGGTGTTGCTTTCAGTTTTTCCAACCTTAACTGATTGGGGTCTATTCTTTAAATATGATTCCAAAAGATTTAGATTTTTTCCACGTATTCCCAATCTTTCCAATTTTTCAATCACCTTTTTTTTACATATCGTATCGTATGCTTTCCTCATATCGATGAGCATTATAGCAGCCTTCCTTCTCCTGTCGAGATGCGTGGACATATAAGATACCAGATGTATTGTTGCAGATGTTGTTCCGGTTTTCTTCTGGAAGGCGTATTGGCTATTGTTGATAATTTTATTTGTATTTATGTGTTGTTCTATTCGTGTTTTGATGATCGTTTCCGTAATCTTATTGAGCGCTGACAGAATTGAAATAGGTCGATAGTTTGAGGGTATAGTGGTGTCTCCAGACTTGTATATCGGTGTTACAACAGCTTTTTTGAGGTATTCGGGGTAGGTTCCATTTGTGAGCATGTTGTTCGCCAGTTTTGCAATAATAGGGGTTACTGTTGCCGCATTTTGCTGTAGGATGTTGTTTGAGACCTTATCGAATCCTGGTGCTTTGTTCTTTTTTAGTCGCGTTATTATACTTTTCACTTCTTCCTCGGTGGTTTCCTGGAATTTGGCTGGATTCGCCACTCGTAGGTTCTCTCTTGGAAAATGTTTGTTTTTTCTTTTGTTTTTACATTTTTGTGCCAGGTTATGACCTATTTCTGAGAAGTACTTATTGATTTCATTAGCCATTTCTAATGGAGTTGTCGCTATTGTTCCATCTTCCCTCTTTATTTGTTGGATTTCTGTGGATTTTGTAGAGCGTTTACTTATTAGGTTGTTCACTGTCTGCCACGTTTTCTGTCTGTCGTGTTGCACTGTTTGGAATTTAGATTTGAAATAGTCTATTTTTGCCTTTTTTATTGTGTCGTTTGTTAATTTCTTCACTGTGTAGTATCTCTCTTTTGTTAGTTCATTTTCCATATTTTCTCTGTAACGCTTGAATAATTTGTTTCTCTCTTTTATCTGCTTTATAACTCGTTCAGATATCCACGGGCATTCATTTGTACGTTTTATTCTCTTGGTTCTTTGGTTGTTCGAAATTATTTTTTCCATCTCCTTAGAAAGAACCTCGAAGCTGTTTATGTGTTTATCTGCGATCTCCTTCATATCCTCTTTATTTTTTTTATTGTCTGTTTGTTTGTATTCGTGGTATGTATAGGTTCTTTTTTGTTTTTCAGTGAGCTCAAGTATTAGAGGGTAGTGGTCCGATATACTACAAGGTGCTATTTTAAGTTTTTTTATCTTATGTTTTGCATTTGTCATAACATGGTCTAGTATCGTATTTTGTCCTCGTGGGTTGGTTCTGGTATAATGCTTTTGACCCGTTTTGTTGATCAGTGTATACGCGTGTTCAGTTATTGTAGTTTTATAGTCTCGTGTTTCATTTGTTTTTTCCATTATGTTTACATTAAAGTCCCCCATTATTATATGATCCGCCCTCCTGTTCAATAGGATATTCTGGAGTGCATGTTTAACATCGGTATATGGTACTTGTGGTGGTCTGTAGACTGCAGTTATGGTTGTTTTGATGTTCTCTATGTATATTGATGCCATTTCGATGTTATTTACGGTGACTTTGTTTTTGATGTTGTACTGGTTATCCGCTCTTATGAATATTGCCAGGCCACCTCCATTTCTTCCGTCTTGTCTTGAGTAGTATACAGCGTTATATCGGTCTATGTTGTAGAGATGTTCATTTGTGGGTGAGAGCCATGTTTCTATTATTATGATCGCTATTGGGTAATTGTTCAGTGCGGGAATTGATTCAATTTCGTGGTATTTGTTTTTTATACTTCTGTTTTTCTGTTTTTTATACTACTATATTCGTCTGTATTTTTTAGAAATCATATGTATCGTGCTATGAAAAGAGCATTTTTCCATCTATTTAGTTCAGTCTACTTGGCGGTCTGTTAAATCGACTAAAGACGTTCATATCTACTTGAATCATATTGTAGATGCTTGTTTGGTTAATAAACTTTCGCCTTTCCTGTTTAAAGCGAAATAGTGAGTTTAGATTTTATATTAATCTCATAACTGGAGTGATCAGAAGACATAGAGATATTCACAAAAGAGTGCATTTTTCTACCGCTACACCCTTGTCTCAATTCCTAACATATAAAATTTAATAAAAAGGGTTGTGTAGCCATCCATAAAAGGCATATAATCAAAAATAATTTCCTGAAATGCATTATGATATGCAGGGTATGTCTGAAAAATATCAAACTCGTAACTTAATCAATAACTGAGCTACTCCTAGACCCTGTGTAACTATACTGTAGTTAATAGATGCTGAAAATCCCAAAGTAGAATGTGAAATGTGCCATGCTAAAAATAAATTTGTAAGAACTTTGATTTTCCTGAATAAACTAGTACCTAGCAAAACTAGATGAAGCTGATATTGCAGTTACGACTCTCATCATATGACATGAAGTGTATTAAATTACTTCTACAATCAAACTTAAACTTTTGACAAGTTTATGAAACAATGGAATTGTCTAAACTTTTCACGAATGCTACATATCACGGGGTGCATTTAATTACTCCCCGTGACGCGTCGTAAAGTTTGAAGGTATCCCCTGAACCCTTCCAAGCCCCAGAAAGCAAATTACTCGACAGATATGAGGGTCGTCCGATCTAAAATTTGGATTAATTTAAGTTGTCTCTTTTAAAAGCTCGCGCAACTTGTAACTTTGCGCTTTCGGGTTAAACTTAAATATTCGTTACAATTTTCTTTTCGCCCCTCTCTCTCTTTCTCTTTACCACTCTCTCTATCTTTGGTGTTGCGCGCAAGAATTCGCCGATTAAACTTCAACTCGGCTCGTTATGTCTTGCGTTTGAATGTCGGGATGGCAGGGTGTCTTATACACACCCTTTCCTCACCCTTACTTCCCCTTCTACCGTTCTCCAGATTAATTTCTCAGCTCGCTTGATACCAAGTTGCAGTCAAATTGGGCCCGCTCAAAGCATCGTTCGCGCGCCTCTCGCCAACTTCTTGTTTTGTCGACCAAAACTAATATAGAAGTTCCGGTTTCCTTTTTGTTTCGTGCCCAATTCGCACAACCAATTAAACGAGATGGCGACTTATAACGACTTTATTGCGTTTTTTTGATCGGAAAATAATTTGTCTTAAGTTATCTTTTCAGTAAATTGGGATAAATTTGATTCCTTCCGGTGATAATCTGACAACTGGAAGTTTCAGTTTTAAAGAACAGCATTATACAGAATTTAACTAAAATAACTGTTTGGTTTATTTGTAATCGTTATGAGTAATTGGCTTTTTTGTAATTGGCTAATTGGAATTGATAACGTGTGCTTTGAAGTTGGGCAACGTTGCCGTTGTTGGTGGCAATGTTTGTTTGATGTTTGCAATGAAGCATATACGTCTCAAAGCGAAAAATCTCAAAAATAGCAGTCTAGAAGGTTCAGACGCTTTAATGCGTCAGCAAGGTATTTCAAGTCATTATTGCATTGTTGTTTCTCTCGGTTGGCGCGTTGTTGCTAATGATGGAATTAATTACAGTGTGAACCAATTAGATTAGCGTCTATGGCATGCCGTAATACAATGTTGCACTTCATGAACTAATTAAGTAGGGGCGACAGGAGGAGGGGGTGGTATAATCTACGGTGCGACACGAACCGCCCCTAACAGTTGACACGGTCGGAGGTGTATCCAACAAGACCTCTGCCCAAGTAACTCACATAATTGAGGAACTAAGAGGCGGCTGTACAACGTACGGAACGCATCTGCCACGTCACTACTCCCGTCCTAGATAGAGGACCATGTTTCCTCATAGGGAAAACTTCGGTTCTTGTTGAAGAAAACAAAACATTCTTGTGACTCAGTTTTTTTTTTTAAAGAAAAAAAGGCTTTAAACAATAGAAGGTCCCTGATTCAGATCCCTCAACCAACTATTCTTAATATGTTCAAGCACTTTCTCGCAATATGTATGTAATAGGTTTCCCGAACAGGCCTTGCAAAAACGGGCGGTACTTGGTGGCTGTAAAGTCATTAGACCGTAACTGTTCAGGCCAGGGTTTTCCGTTATCGGCTGAGAGAAACATTAACCTCCTCTCCGCCAATAACTTAGGTCCCTCCTTGAAACGTTAGGAAGGGATGTGAGAAGCTAGTGGCGCTTTCTGGCGCAAATTAACGGCTAAAAGTGAAGCTTTTAAGAAACTCTGAAACACTTTGGATGACTCATATATGTATAGGCATGTTGAAATGGTGTTACGGGTTGATTGATATCATCTTTTGATAGTATATGCAACCCAATTTCTATTTTTAACATTTCCAACTGATTTATTTCCGCAAAACATTCTAGCTTCCCATAATTCAAGAAATATCATTGTATTTCGAAACTATACATTGATCATCCGGATAACCAACAGCAATATTGCCGCAATTCATTAAATAACAATTACAATCAGGTAGCCTCAAATCTGTATTTAATAATACAGCATGCATTAATTGCATAATTATTAATATTACTACAATTAGAACGACACCGGTACCGATATTTCGACATTATATTGTATAAATTGTAACCGACAATTCCGTTTGTTTATTGCCGTACAGATGCAACATTATAACGATATTTATAGCAACGCGGTGGCCTAATCGCGTTTATGTGACCACAATTAATACAAATTACACGCGATTTATTTTAATTAATGATTAGAATATTCTCTGTGGCCGTTACCTATGCGCTAGGTGCGCTAAATACTATTAACATTTTGTTCGGCGAAGGAGTTAGGTATGCTTTCAACGTGCAGTCGTCCAGTTTTTATTCAGTGGCATAGATTATTTAGTAGATTGGAATGCATTCATATAATGTGTCTTGATATAGAAATGAGTCTATAGTAATTAATAGTTCAATTATTTTATTATTAAAAATTGTCTGAATATTCCGAACTATTACTAGTAAATGCTAATAAAATGAATGAAATTTCGAACGTATCCCTGCGTGGTCTGAGGTTATATTTACGTTGGTTGTTAACAATTTGTGATAGTTGTTATTATACAAACTGCATCAATAATTGGTGTTATAAAAATAGCCACGAAGACGAGAACGCTTTTCATAGTTGCGTTATCTAATGCCAACAAAAATCCCAGACAAAAATTTGGAATACGTTATTGTTTGTTCTTAAACATTGTTAGTGGAGAAATTCTAACCTCAAGCTTAATTCTTATACTCACTTCAAACGCAGTTCTATTGTTGGTGGAAACATTAGGACATAAAATTTAGCACTTTCCTGTAGTTTAAGCTTTCAAATATATAAAATAAACGACATTTTTTGTGTTTCTTTTTGTTTTAAACCCCTTTTGGAACGAAACACTTATGGAACACTTCATATGGAAACATTTAAGGCCATATTTTGTCTTCTACACGCATCATGTGGTAGTACGAGAGCACTCAATTAAGTTGAAATAATCTCTGGTTCCAAAATATGTCAGAACCAATTACTTAGTTTTAGTGCAAAATGTTGCTATTATTTGTAGAATATTGAAAGCTGTTGGCAGCTATGTTACGTCAACCCTGAAAAACGTGTTTTTCAGGGCTGTCGTAAATCTCTTCCTCGAGGTGTAATATACAAATTTAATTTTGTTGCGACGTTCTGCTGTTATCAAATCTCTCTTTTAGCTCGAGGAATAGAAAACTGTAAAGGTATAGCGTCTTTAGAATTTTGTTTGAACAAAACCACGGTAAATTGAAATAGCACCACTCCGTCGGCTTTTAATCTAAGAGGTAGAGGAGTCCAGAGGAGTTCTCTCGTGGTGCCTGAGTAAATTTAATGACATTGCTTACTAAAAGAAACCTGTAGTGGCAAATTTTTGTTTAATAAATTAAGTATACGTACGAATTTTGCTAGTGAGATTCAGAAAGAAATATTCCTTTTTGAAAAGTGTGACATTAGTTATGGTAATATTTTTAATGAAAAGACAAATTGAAGCGTCTACATTTTCTGCAATCCGAGAATGGGATTTATAGTTCCAGTTTGGTCAAAATCTTATTCCCTAACTTCCTGTTGTTAGATCGTCACAATCCACAATCCACTTCGTTCTCTGGTAACTCTAAATATATGTATACCAAACGTGTATTTTTTTCATTTCTCAGACGATTGCAATACTTGATTGCAATACAAATCCTTCTTGGTCAGGGTAAAGTAAATATTCGACGAAAATTGCATAATTACTCACACAAAACTGCGTATTTTCCACCATACGCCTTTATTATCACCATTCTCATTTACTTTTTATCAAACACCATTCTCTCTGCTAAAAGCGAAAGCCCACCAGATTAAATTTCGCAGAATAAATTCAAGCAAACGCCCTCTCGGACACGTACTAATGTCATTCATTCGGAGCCGAGATTTATCCAAAGGGGGTGCAGAATGACGTAGAGCGCGTGTCAAAAACGTTCATGAAGGGGAACGCACTCGCTACTGCAGCGCTCCCAAGCGACAGCGCGCTGAAACAAATCAGAGAAGATTTTCCCGGTCGAACCGAACTATTGCAATAAATCTGCGAGCGCGGAAGACTCCCGGAATTTGTAATAACCGATAGAATAAGCGGACGTAAAGGCTAGAGACACCGAGGTGGAGTGGATAGCCGCCCGCAGAAACCGTGGTGGAGTGGATAGTGGCCCAGGGACGATATTCTCGAATCGGTGACTTGGGATCCGTGGGCGGAATCTAGCAATCTATCTCTTTCTGTCTTTGGGCAATAGACGTAGAGAGATAGATGGTTTCGCATACGGGTTGTTATGCATGTTTTCGTGAATAAGATCCCAGATGAACTGCTGCCTTGATCTGACGTAGGCGTCGTGTGTCTCCGCGCGCTGTGATCCTTTCGAATCCTGGCTTCCCTGTCTTTGGAACCGCGCCGCGCGCTCGGATGAAAAATAAATGAATAAGTGGAAGGTCGTAAGGGTGGAATTTATTGGCCGGATCTTTTTCTCTTATTTCCACTGTCAGGGTGGAGACTATCTCGGTGGCGGATGTTGTTTAATGAAATATCTCGTTAGAGATCTCGGAGACTGCGTACTTTTTCCACCTTTCTCGAACAGTTCGACTTTATTCCATTCTTTAGAGTTAGACTAGACCATGGCTTTAAATAATCGTGAAAAAAGAGGGAGACCGTTAACGGTGTTATCAGCATGTGTGTGACCAAGTGTAAGGAATTGACAGGGCCTAATTACTCTACAGGCTAGAAGTGTTAGAATACGCATACTGCGGTGGCAGCACGATCTCTGAACCTAGTACAACACACACTACACACTTGCGTATACAAGATTTTCCTTTTCATTTTCAAACATAAAGGCATTATTGACCACCAAGATACACAAATAATTTAAGGGAAATTTTCCATACATTGCATGAATACTAATTAGTGGGTAGTAAAATACATTATAAAATAGTATTCATTAAAAGCAAATGTTATGATTTAGTACAAATGAAAATGTTCTATGTTTTGGATTATATTACCAAATCCACCACCTAAATTTAATTAAAATAGTAAAAATGTTGAGTACGAAGAACAGAATCCAGTAAAGTACCTACGCTACGACTTTCAAAAGAACTACGATAAATTGACACTAAAGCGCTAATTACCGAACTTCGCAATAAACTAAAAACTTACTTCCTTTTCAAACCGGTAAATCAATATAAAATCCAGTCGCTGTGGGGCATTAAATTAAAACTGAAGTGCATCGTGAATGCGAAATAAGTTTCACCTGCTGCTTTCCAAAGTTTTCACTACATTTCTAGCCGTTTGCTCCCTTTCCTGGCGAGCACAATACCGGAAATGGGTAGGGGAAATGTCAATTGACTTAAAACAGTTCTTTCAACCTTTATTTAAATTCACCTCTGCAAAGAACTCTCCAACAAACTTTCTAAACGTCATCGCTTTAAATTAAGGAATGGGAAGATTATGAAGATATAGAACGGTTAAGAAAACAGTGTACAACTTAATTGTAGAAAAACAATGCTTAAAAGTTATATACGCTTCTAAACAGTTTTTTCCATTAGGTGTATCGTAGAAAGTCAATTGTTTTCGAACAATTTCGAAAAGAAAAGCAGTCGCTCAAGAGAAAATCTGTCGTTTTACATAAAACAGAAGCGAATATGAAAACCATTGGCAATCCCGCCAGACGTATCGTATCTAAAAGTTTTCCTTGTCTCAAGACACAACACCAGAAACTTTGAACGCGCCATTTTAGACTCTCTCTCTATAGATTATTCACTTGCCCCGACGCCAACTTGGGTGCATATCTTGAGTTAGCAAAAAGTACAACAACTCTGCTAGTTTTGCCATCTAGATGGCGCGATTCATTTCCAACATCTGCATTAAATATGACAACTTTTCTCTGTCTTTATCATTGCTGCTCTTTTTCTGTTCAGGGATAAGTTCCAAGAATTGCATAGAATTTAGATCATTACATCAAAATCTTAAAAGCACTAAAACTCCGATCGAGGTCGACCAGTTTTATTCTATTTATTTAACTAAACTACTTATTTAACATTTGATTCTAATTATTTCTTGTTGAAACGTGCTACGCCTCATTTTCTCTCGTAGGTACTTCGGCAGGTATTAAAATGCGACACGCCGCTCAACCGCGAGTAATTTTCCGGTGGAAAATTGGACGATTATTACCGCGACGAGCGCCAGCGCCATCTAGCGACGGAATCGTAAAAGTTAAATAGTACCGGGAACGTTCAAATTTGAGCACACCGCTGCTGTTGGGTTTTAATTGCGGCACGTTATAAACCTCACGTAGGGCAGGTAAAGTCCCTATGACACTATTCCATTCCTTCTTCATTCCATATCTTACTTTACCGACTATAAGAATGTTGACAACTCTTTAAAATAATTATGTAAATGTGCAAAAATATTGCGAATACTTTTCGCAATTAAATTTTTCATTTAAAACTATTCTCTTCATTGTCTATTAAACACTCGAGTCTATCTCTCCGTACAACTTTAATCCTTCCAATATTACTTTTGTGTTAAGATCCACATTCGGCGCTCGAATATTGCCTGCGGTTTCTTCTTTTACCGGTACGTAGCGAATAGCGGTTCGCATTTAACGCCCTCTAGCGTATTTCCTCGCCTCAAACGGCCACAAATGACCAATAAAAGACGTTACAGGCGGTATCCAGCACCTAGTTATTTCGCCGCACTGCTGCCAACCTTCAACGTCCTTATATTATTTTCGAGGATGGTTTCAATTTTACAGTTCGCAATTAAAACTTACTGTTTCCAGCAAGTTTTACTTTAAAATATTGTTTTACTTACTCCTGGGGAACGTATGTTCTTTTCACATTTTACACGTACACTGTTTTGGTAATTTGTTGTGCTTTTTACAATAGTTATGGTTCTTTGTTTCTTTTTGATTATTTTTTTCTGTTTTTGTTTATTTCAGGTGAGTGTTCTTCTTTTTAATCCATTTACTGTCAGAGTTGGTAAGTTGTACACATATTTTATTTCTACAACAATAGATGGCGCAGTAATCTAAACTGCACCCGACGCCTCAACCAATAAGTAAATCAACTTTTTTCTCCTATTTTTACCAGATTTTAACGTCGATTTCGACATTTGCAAGTTTAATAGCAAAGTTGTTACTAATTTGGTCGGAAATTGATGTTTAGAGGCTCAAAATTATGTGAGTATTTTTATGTAACAAACAACTAACGGAAAGGAAAGCAGCTCATTATTTTTACCCGCAAATACTTTATTCAGGGGCGTTTTTTCTTCGCAGCCTATTGAGTTAAGAAGCGCCCTCTTCACCAATCAATGAAAAATATACAGCACCTTCCCTCAGGTGCTTTGTTTCGACGACTCCCTGAAAACAAACCCGCAAATAATTCATCTAAAAAAGCACTCAGCGCGACCTGCTTCCTCCCTTTTGTGTGCTGTACCCTCGGAACAAGTCAGCGTTACGTTATTTACGTTAATACAACTAAGCAGGGGTTGGTTTACGAACCACATTTCAAACCGTAGTGTTTGGTCCGTGCAGAAATCATTCTGTTGGTGTCGAATGCGAGAAATTAATTACAGTAGAAATGATATGGGATATACATATCATTTACGCAGGTTGTTATTGCAATCTTCCTTAGAAGGATATAAATATTCTCAAGAAGGATTTCATGTGGTAAAATATTCTGTCCGTTTCCAAGGTTCTCGTTACCTAACTGGTAAAGCAAACATGCCTGAAATGTGGAGTTGCATGTTCAAATACTAGGCGGGCATTTCATTTTGTTTCTCTTTGGATTTTAATGTATTTCTTCTCTTCACCTAGTTGGCGTAGATCTAGATCAGGATGAGGAAGAATAAAATGCACAATGATGTTAGCACAGAATGAAATATTGTTGAAAAATAATGAAAATTTTAGATAATACATCTAGAATTTGTAGTTGAAAATTAGCAATTTAGCTATCAATATTTATGACAACAGTCATTTTAATGACGATAAAGAGGATAATTCTCAAACTACGTAAACCAACGAAAAAAATGACCTGTTATGGTAGGATCCGAACCCACGACCTTCTGCTTGCCGGGCAGGTGGTAGAGCACCCCTCTGCTGGTATTATAGTCACATAGAGTTGCAACGTATCTTTCTGCTTTGATGACTCTAGATTTATCGTTTCGTAACAATATTTCAACAAAAAAATATACATATTGTTAAGCCGCATGTGGTACAGATACCGCATAGAAGCCTAGGACGTACGTCAACCATTAGAGTGCGTAACTGGAGCAAAGCAATAAATACACGAGGATATAATAAGTCCGAAAAGCCGCTTAGGGCCTCCGGTAGACGCGAAAATATGCCCGCCATAAATTCCCCGGAACAGAACGCATTTTAAAATGCCATTCGCCCCCCTCTTTGCACCACCTAACAAACGGCACACGTGAATACCGAAATGACTGTATATTATTGTAATATAGCGGTCGGCGTGAAAAAAAGCATAAATTTTGGCGTGTAGGCCGCGGGATCACAGGCAGCACCGCCAAGCGGTAGAATACTGGAGCTGTCAGTGGTTGGATATATCGTGCGCTGAGACGTCTTAAGTTTTATTATTTAGGAGCAACGAAAACGGTCTTCGTGTACGTCTTAACGCTTGCACGCGTGAGGATGATAGGCAGAAGTGTGGAGAGCACGCCAGACCCAACGGCAGAACGAAGAACTAAGGGAGTATTAAGGAGCGTAACACCCCACACTAACACAGGAGGTGTGTTGAATACTTAATGATAAGTGAGCTGCGAAAGAAAGGATGTGGTAGGGTTTTGAGCTACGTTTTGAAAAGACTGTTACTAAGATACTGCACAAAATGTTCAATTCAATTCATTGTTCAATAATAATGTTGTTCTTCTTTGCATCTAGTGATAAATTTGAGATTTCAACTAGAAAACTGTTATACACTCCCAGACAGTGTAATCAATATAAATGTAGGAGTGGGGTTTTGTTCTTGTTATGGATTCCTTTATAATGTTTACCTTCACTTTTATCCTGTTGTTGTATGTATTTTGTATATTAGTGTTAACCCGTTTGTCTTTCTTTGTCGTTGAAGTTTGTTTGTGTTGTCATCTGCGACCGTATCGTTGAAACGTTCGAATAACGAGCGAATGCATTCGGAGCTATCTATATGTTTCTATTTAAGTTCGTTTGACGTTCGAACGAGGTAGTTGGTGTTCAAGTGTACAGATTATTGTATATTGGTACTATTAGGTAGTTAGATATAATTGATCTAATTCTGTATAATTAGCACCCTAATGTTCTTTCATAATTATTGTATTTCTTTCTTCCGTTGTATATTCATCTTGTTTATTTTATTCTTTAGTTGTTAGCCGGAGCCCATAAAATTCCTTCCAATGGTGTTGTCGCGGGTGGTTGTTTGTCTCGTATTGTAGGTATTTTACCTAATATAGTTTCTCTAGAGTCATATTTTAGTTGATGCATACAATTGTTAAATTAAATTCGTTTTCCATATAATTGAAAGATATGTGACCTCGGATGCGAAAAGGGACCTATCGTGCGAAAATAACGTGCGCCATAACGGTACCTATCGGAAGAGACCTTACGTGCGAAAATAGCGTGCAAGATAACGTCACGATTGGTCCCTTTTCGCATTTGAGGTCACATATATTATTGTGCTGATATAGTAACGACAAGAAAAATTAGATATTTTTATCATTGACAAGATAAAATAACGTATGTTATTTCAGTAGCTATAGTAGTAGTTACTTATTTCATATAAATTGTAGTTGAAATATCTAACTGAAAATATTTTAGGTTTCTTAATTAAATAAATGGATAAATTAACTACTACTTTAACTAATTTAAAAATGCCATATCGTAGAGGGATCTACGTCATTTACAACAATTTACAATCGTCATCGTTTATTTTTATCCTTCCGGAAGATCACCGAAGGACACAAAGAACCTAAAAGTACATACCGTTCGCTATAATCGTGCCCGGTTGGTGTGAGGACTGGCGATTGCCTGATTTCGAGCCGTTATTGAAAGAGCAACTGGATTCCTCGTCGATCGGTCGCGGCAACCGGGAAATATTACAGAAGTTACGCGTTTCATCCCGATCGAGGTATTGTTGAAGAGTATGGGCGAGAGGAGCACGCGGGTGGCGCGGGAGGTTGGAAAAGCTCCGGGCGGGCTTTCTAAATCAAAACCGACGCCGGAACGATGGCGCGAGTTAAAAGTTTCACGATTGGAATTGCAGGGACGAGTTTCACGGTACTTAATGCAGATCATCATATATGCACCCTCGGGAACCGGTACCGTGAGGCATGAATGGCCGGGAAATCTACTTACCGCGAACAGAACTTTTCACGGAGGGAGATATTGTCGGTATGTTCGCGACATGTTATACCGACAAACTTAATAACTTGTATAGTTGTGGTGACGATAAAGAAACACCATGACATATTTTGCTGCCACGTAGAGCAGGAGTTTTACGTTTGTTATCGTTGACATCCGGATATTTCGATATCAACAATCCAAAAGCTGACGATACTTTTTTGCGCTTTTTTTGACGTTTACTGTATTGTATTGTGTGAACGCTATCTATTGACAAAATTTTGGAGAAAATCTGGAGGATTTCACTAAACACTGCGAAATTTGGCGGGCTGTTTGTAATATTATTTTTACCTGTTGGTGTAAGTGGAAATGTATGTGCTAGTACCTCCTGGTACCACTAATTAGGCGCTGATGTCACTAGATAAGATGAAAAGCAAAACGTTTTCGCAAATGGAACTTTATTCAAACATCTAGTTGCGCTAGATGGCGACATTCAAGACGGCACACTCTAATTGTTAGATTTTACAATAATTATTGTTACTAGTTTACTTACGTTTGGTATAATGTTGTATATTTTATCGTTATATCATTCTTATGCTTCATATATATTCATATATGTATGCTTTGTCGTATATGTATATAAATATAACCATACTATTTTTCTGAATTCTGGGCAGCATAATCTAATAATTTGCAAAAAAATGGACTGCTTTGCATTATATTCACAATACAAAAGGCTGTCCCTTGTCAAAGGAGCGTTAAGTGGGTTAATTATTATTTGCACCAACATGAAAAGGCGATCTCAAACACCGGAACCACAAGAATAGCGGTTAAGCATAATTGGCAAAAGCAATTATTAATTATTGACCAGTCCCGACAAGCCCAATGTTTACACGCCGGTTTTCTGCAGCAAATATTTGACATCGAAGCGACAATTTCCTTTATTAATTACTTTGGTACTAAAGACCAGATTAAGCTACTCATTTCCTATAGTGTTCCCGGAAATTTGTAGCAACAAAATACATTTAATTATTCCTTTCTAGAGGCAATTAACTCTCAAGAAAAATTGTTATTACATCCAACACAGCGGAATAACCTGCAAACTTTGCGTTTTATTGCAACTTATAACCCCGACTGCGCCACAAATTTTATCAATTAATCTGTCTCGGCGTTCAGTTCGGTAGTGCTCCGCGAGGGTGGGCTACTCCGCGCCCGTAACTCAAATCCCGCTGGTGCAATAATCAGAAACAGTGCAGCCAACGGAGCTTGGCGCGAATGCAAATATCGCCGTGTAACGTTCGCGTTAAAACTACAAAACCGGAAGTGAACAGTCTTCTGCTGTTCCCTCTGCTGCTGCTACTGGCGTTCCAGCAACCCTCACTAAAAAGATAATTGGCTTATTCCGAATGTAAACTTAAGTTCACCGCGGTACGTTAGTTGTTTAGACTAACAATTAGTTCCAGTGCTACTAAGTAAGTTGTCACATTTCACATGGGAAATCTTACGCGGAAATTCGAGCTTCGCTATATGAAGTCTTTCCGCGGTTTAACGCTACAGTACAGTCTGTAGACTGTGTAGTAACTTAGTTATTCTTACACATTCGTTTGCTTGTGAACTACTGCTGGACCAATTTAAGTTCTATTCGTGAATTTCACGATGGAACATTTTATTTCAAACTATCTTCTATATATATGTTTACTGTATGTGTGCAGAAAAGGAACGAAAAGGAACGAAAAGGAAAGAAAAGGAACGAAAAGGAACGAAAAGGAACGAAAAGGAACGAAAAGGAACGAAAAGGAACGAAAAGGAACGAAAAGGAACGAAAAGGAACGAAAAGGAACGAAAAGGAACGAAAAGGAACGAAAAGGAACGAAAAGGAACGAAAAGGAACGAAAAGGAACGAAAAGGAACGAAAAGGAACGAAAAGGAACGAAAAGGAACGAAAAGGAACGAAAAGGAACGAAAAAGAACGAAAAGGAACGAAAAGGAACGAAAAGGAACGAAAAGGAACGAAAAGGAACGAAAAGGAACGAAAAGGAACGAAAAGGAACGAAAAGGAAGGAAAAGGAACGAAAAGGAACGAAAAGGAACGAAAAGGAACGAAAAGGAACGAAAAGGAACGAAAAGCAACGAAAAGGAACGAAAAGGAACGAAAAGGAACGAAAAGGAACGAAAAGGAACGAAAAGGAACGAAAAGGAACGAAAAGGAACGAAAAGGAACGAAAAGGAACGAAAAGGAACGAAAAGGAACGAAAGGGAACGAAAGGGAACGAAAAGGAACGAAAGGGAACGAAAAGGAACGAAAAGGAACGAAAAGGAACGAAAAGGAACGAAAAGGAACGAAAAGGAACGAAAAGGAACGAAAAGGAACGAAAAGGAACGAAAAGGAACGAAAAGGAACGAAAAGGAACGAAAAGGAACGAAAAGGAACGAAAAGGAACGAAAAGGAATGAAAAGGAACGAAAAGGAACGAAACGGAACGAAACGGAACGAAAAGGAACGAAAAGGAACGAAAAGGAACGAAAAGGAACGAAAAGGAACGAAAAGGAACGAAAAGGAACGAAAAGGAACGAAAAGGAACGAAAAGGAACGAAAAGGAACGAAAAGGAACGAAAAGGAACGAAAAGGAACGAAAAGAAACGAAAAGGAACGAAAAGGAACGAAAAGGAACGAAAAGGAACGAAAAGGAACGAAAAGGAACGAAAAGGAACGAAAAGGAACGAAAAGGAACGAAAAGGAACGAAAAGGAACGAAAAGGAACGAAAAGGAACGAAAAGGAACGAAAAGGAACGAAAAGGAACGAAAAGGAACGAAAAGGAACGAAAAGGAACGAAAAGGAACGAAAAGGAACGAAAAGGAACGAAAAGGAACGAAAAGGAAGGAAAAGGAACGAAAAGGAACGAAAAGGAACGAAAAGGAACGAAAAGGAACGAAAAGGAACGAAAAGTAACGAAAAGTAACGAAAAGTAACGAAAAGGAACGAAAAGGAACGAAAAGGAACGAAAAGGAACGAAAAGGAACGAAAAGGAACGAAAAGGAAGGAAAAGGAAGGAAAAGGAACGAAAAGGGACGAAAAGGGACGAAAAGGAACGAAAAGGAACGAAAAGGAACGAAAATGAACGAAAAGGAACAAAGTGGAACGTAAAGGTACAAGAAGGAATGAGACGGAACGAAAGGGAAAGAAAAGGAAAGAAACGGAACGTAAAAGAACGAAATCTAATGAAAGGAAACTAAAATGAGAGAAAGGGAGCGAAAGGGAACAAAAAGGAAAGAAAAGGAATGAAAAAGAACGAAAAGGAACAAAAAGGAACGAAGAGAAACATAACAAAACGTGAAGACACCACGAGAAACAAAATAATGTAATAATTTCAAACAAAGAATAAATATTTTATATTACTGACACTACAAAGAAACTGCACGACAAAAACACAACAAAACCACAGGACAAAAAAAATAACAGTTATTTGTCTAAACTAGCAATAAAAACAAAAACTTTTCTGTTACAATCTGAATGCTGTATTGTTAATGCTTAGTTCCATTATAGATTCGCTGCATAGCACAACATATTAGACTCGCCAGCAAAAATATTTAATGGTAACTGAATAAAATATGCCCTAAGATGATATCAGAATATTACTATGCAATTAATTGCAGTGATTGATTTAAAGATATGCCTATATAGCGCACGAATAATAAGCTGCTGCTATTGAGTCCGGTTTGTTATCTAAATTGAATAGTAATTCCATCAATACTGAGTTATTTAGAATCCAGCGCCATGTCATTATAGCACTTACAGTGTATAATTTGTATCGACTCATTACTGATGGATCTAATACGATATCGGCCATTAATGTTTTATAAAAGCTAATAGATACAAAATACCCTCATTATTAAAATCATTCATCTGGTGTTTTTGTTATACCAGACATGCAATAAGTTGTATATATGTACTTTTTTTATGATAATCCATTATTATTCTCATTAGGTTATTTGTTATTGATCTTTAAAAAATATATCCTACAACATTATTAATCCGTCTCGATTAGTGCAATTTCAAACCGGTTGGAGTACAATTTCATCTCATTTTCAGGCCACCCTATAAAACGGTTCATTTATTAGCTTGTCCAATTAGAGAAACAACCGTGGAGCAAAAAAAAGTTTACAGGCGCCATTAAGAAAAGAGCAGCTCTTAAACGAGGACGTTATAAATACGGTATGGTCGTTTAGACATGCACGCATTTGCATCTTGTTACTGTATCAACAACTTTAATTAAAAGGGGCGATTAATAATGGATTCTCGTACCTAAAAACAACCAAAAGAAGGTATTACGTATATACATTCTTGATCGTTAATAGCTTCAACGATGTGAAAAATAATTCTTTGCGCAATTTTTATGCTTATGAAATACAGCTGGCTTAATTTCACGATGTAACATTTTGTTTAAAACTGACGTAAAATATGATTATTGCAAAAGAAATCGAAAAGGAACGGAAAGAAACGGAAAGGAACAAAAAGGAAGGAAAAGGGACGAAACTATTATGTAGGGGTTTTCTTCTTTGCTACGTTTGTTTATAGGTTGCGTATTTAGCATCCCATGATTACTTAAGTCTTAAAGTATCTATCCTACTATGTTATCTATATTAAAGAAATGCAGTAGACAGTAGAACCCGCATTTTTCCAGGCGTTGGCTTAAAGCTATAAAAATATGTTCAATATTTTCGCTTTATTAAATATGTATTTTAATACGTTTTTTTCATCTTAAAAAAACATACCGACCCAATTACAGATTCACAATTTAGACAATCTTAGCATCGTACTAGTCATAACTACACGTAAACCAAAAAACATAACTCAAATATATTTTCGATTTATCAAATCACGTCATTATCATAAATTAATACGCTACTTAATCCGCGGTACACGAAAAGGCAATTTGAGTAGAGGCCGATGATAAATTTAAAAAGAAAAAACATCTCCACCGTTTGGAAGAACACATCCGCTGTAATCTCCGCTTTTAGATTACACGGCCCATTACATTAGCATTTTTGAGTAGTGGAACCATCCGGCCACATCATAAGCGAGGGCAATTGCCCAAGATACCCCTCTCTTTACTACGCAAAGAAAGACAGGAACACCATTTGTCCCTGAGAATTATTGGTACTGTAACTCGATAATGTTCTATGAAATTAAATTCTATAATATAGAAATAAATGCACTTGATTAGGTTGCTTACCGCACTGGGAGATACAGAAAATAAAGTGGATTGGAAGTTGACAAGTTAGTACGGTCATAAAAGCTTTTTATAGATTAAACGTAACTGGTTTATTATAACTCTTTTTGTTGATATTCAAACATCAACAGCTCCATCCTCAAACGTAAAACTAATATTCTCATGACGTCGCAAAGGCGTGCGCTCATACGAAATGCAATCTCCTTGGAAAACATATCCATAAATACATACTCGGTAGCGTAATTTGAGCATGGCTTTAACGCCACGCCACGGTGGGCGGAAGGACGTAGCGCAACAAAGTTCCGGTTTTATGTTCGAATACGCCTGTGTTCACGATGCCTCTGGTTGCCTCTTGTCTTGCACCATGGTCTCTGAATTAATTATAAAATTTCATCAAGCATGTGCACATAAATTGGCATTGTCAGAAGCAGGACGCCCAGTTTGCCGTTCTATGCATACAGAAGCTAACTTCCGAAACACACTGACTCGCCACACTGACCCAAAATTTCCATGCGAGCGAACTTTCGAACACGAAACTCTAAATATGAGTCACAACAGGCGAATTTTGATATAACTTTTGATGTCTTATACGAACTATTCAACGCAGCTAGTTTATTAAATTTTGATTGGCTTCTAGTACTTCTCTTCTTTAAAATTCAGATTGTAGAGATTGTTCATGCTGATCTTGGCATCTAAAATATTTTCAGGATAGTTACCACTTTCAGTCTACCGAATAATAATATTTAAAATAACAAAGTTGTGGTCTACTTTGTTAAGTTCTAGATTTCCGGGAGAACACCGCGTCAACGACGATAAAGTAGTCAACGTTTCGCACTCTGTTGCAAGAGGCATCTTCAGGACGTAACAGTAAGACGGCTACGAAGAGAAGAGATTCTCTTCGTAGCCGTCTTACTGAGTTTTACTTATTAAATTAACATCGTTGAAATTATATTTTTGATTAATTGAATTACACCGTTTTCATTATACACATATTTGCTTTGAATTAGTTAGGTTTCGGAAGTAAAACACGAAATTTGCTTAAGCCAATATTGTTCCGTCGACTAGAATAGCAAGACAAGGTGCGTTCTCGAGGAGCAAGCAACTTACTTTGATCGTTAAACCATAAAATACGATGCAATTTGCACCGTGGACATTACAATCATGTTAACGTCCGCCCGTCCGGGCGCTCTGCGGACCAGACCGGTCGTATTTTACCGGGTGAACGTCCTTATTTCAGCCGGGCGATAATACACCGCTAAACCGAAATAATAAAAAGTCTCGGGCAGGTCCTGAAGGACCCTGTATGTGTGTCGTCTCCGACAGACTTCTCCGGGACTTCTTTATGTCGCGCGCACACTTTTCCTTCCCACTTCCCGAGTTTATAACTCAACGACGGCTTCCTTGACAAGTTAACATCATAAATAACGTTTACAACACGCCGGCGAATAGGAATTTCACAACTAACTTTAACTGTCCGTATAGTTATTCCGCTTTTTAGAGTGATGTGTCAGCTCAAGAAGATTTCAACTTAGTTGAGTACTCTCGTACCACGACATTATGAGCAAAACTAAATCTGACCCTGAATAAGTGCATATAAGTTCTCTCATTTCAAGGGCGTTTGAAACGAAAAAACAACTGATATCAAATTTTCCTCCGGAATTTTTGTAGGTACCTATTAGACAAAGCAAGTTGTGACTATGCAATGATGCGTTATCCTCTGCATGGCTGTTCTTGTTACATTATACACCTATTATAAACTTATTACAACTTTATACCATTTGAAGATGCAACAAAAAAAATATTAATATTCAAGATGCAATATTGATATTTTATTTTCAGTCACATTTCATGATTCTGTATAAAAATTACAAGATCTGTATGTTATTACGTACATGGAAATTTGTACATGAGAAAATGATGTCACCCGTACATTCAAAATTTTACCAATGATCTTGATGCTCAAAAATAATAAAATGTCTCTGACACTGACATTTCACATTTGAGATTCGACTAATATCTCTCGTGCGGTGGCATTTTTACGTATTGGTTGCCTCGGATGGATAGAAACAAACTCATAGTGAGAAGATATCAGAATATTTTAAAGATTTATAACAAACATTTGGGACTGTTTTCCTTGGAAAATTGCTTTCCTTAGTCGAACCTACAGGAACAATGTAACAGCAAACAGCTTAGCAAACTCAGACCAAATCTTAAGAGCAATCAAAATAATCAAATTCCTGTCGGACGGACCATTTACAGGAGTTTTAATTAAAAAGTTTGATGCAAAATCATTTTCCAGACGGTCGACGAGACCAGGACGGCCAACGGCAGGATAACAGTACAAAAAAGTGCAAAGAAAATTGCCAGATTATATGCATTCTTTTTCCAGAGAACGCAGCAGCGCCAGCTTTAGCAAGACCAGCAGGACTAACAGGACCAGCAGGAGTTTAATGTTCTTTCTAGTAAATGCACCCCGAATATGGTTTTAATAAATGGAATCGCCTAAAGGCAAAGCATCCCCTTTAGGGAGGGGCGTTCCACTTTCTTTTTTCCGGGGTGAAAGGAGGGAGTCGGTTTTTTTGTTCATCTTTTTTTCGCTCGTCTTAAAAATTGAGCGGAAGTCGTTATGGTTCGCGGTGCGCTCATTTCGCCGCGTCGGGCAATGTCTTAAAGATGGACCGCATGGTTTATTAAAATTGATGGTACTGCACTGCGCACAACTTGTTATGCTTCACGTCTCCTTTACGGCAGATTTTAGAGACGGTTGGGAATGATTGCAGATTGAGTTGGACGGCATACACAAAGTGGATGCCTGACGCAGCGTGTATGACGTCGATATCGTAAACCCTTCCTTTTGCAGAGAATTTTGATGCAACATGCATTCTTTTACACTAGCTGTCTTTATAATAAAATGCAAAAAATGCGTTTTTGTATATTCCAAATTCATCCATACCTATATGTAAATTATCCTTTAAATATAAATTGTAAGTGCATCAGAAACTACATAAAAGTCAAGGATCAGCCGGAACGTAAAAACAACTTGCCTAAAAAACAAACCTTTCTGTAAATTGCTGTAAACTGCAACAAAATGACCTAGATATTGTATTGTACTTTTATTTGTTATACCTACTATTAAAGCTTGTAGCTGAACGGCCATTAATTCGCCATCTATGCGTTACTAACGCAAACAACCAACGATTAAACGAGGGGTGGAACATCCCCCAAGTATCGTTTCATTATTATCGACGATCGGTGTACAAATTACACATCGTTTACGGCCAACTACATCGCATTCGGTTTAGCTAATGCGTTTTTGATTCGAGCGACCGAGAAAAACACAAACACACACACACAACCCCCAAACCCATAAATAATAAAAATCCGGGAACCCAAACATCCAGTCGTCCCAAATACCCGTAAACACATCATCGCAATTTGTCTAAACGTAAATATTTTATAGACGGGAGTAGAGACGTGATTGATCTCTCACCCCTTCGCCTTACTCCTCGTGGAAGGGTGGGAAATGGAGCAGATTTATTACGTCACGTATGAAACAGATACGGCGTTTTTAAGATTCGGCTTCAAAATATGAATATCATATGTTACGTGATCGGACGACGCCATACCACCACCACATTACACCCCCACCACAACACCCTATGGGGGGACACGTAAAAACCGTCGGCGTCTATGTAATAATGATGCCAAGCCATCCCGGGTGCGGAATGTAACAAGAAAACTGTCTTCTGAATTTATATAAATGACCATCATTCTTAATACCACCCCGGGGGGTGGTTTGAGCTCTCATAGAGTGACGGGAAATCGATTCGGGATTCGGGACGTGTTATAAACGCCCCCTGAGTTTTGGGTAGTGTCCTCGGACGTCTATATTTTGCCAAAACTGGGTTAAGGAGTGTTTCATTAGTGTCACTCAAAGATGCGAATTGAATATACAGAACTAATGGTGTGATTATTCATTTTGTCCGTTGCTGAATTTTTATGTTTCGCTGATGGCGATGGGCGTAATTTGTCATGCCAGTTTTGGACGCATTTTGCTCAGGACATTAAATTATTATTGTTACGGAAAGGAATACATAGAGAAAGTACATCCATATTCAGGTCCACACAAAATCGCTTTTTGCAGACAAAGTCTTTAAAATTCTAATAATTAAGGATATTAGTCATGATTTTAATTAACTCGGAATGTATAGGCTGCATGTTTATTCATTTGATCATTATCATTATTCATGTTTATACAAACTCGATTATACATATATAATAATCATTTGGATATTTCCATTTTTAAAGAAGATACAGTGTACGACATAGACAAGATTGTCACAAGATTGTCACGCTGTGGTTATTATGAAAGGGGTATCTAATGTGAAAAGGTTAAGTTGATGTAGTTATTTTCTCAGCATGTCTTCAAATACTCAGATCTTCTTCCTCCTTCGACAGTAGAATCTGTTATCAGAGTAGGTTATGGTGCTAAAAATTGCAAACAAAAAGCGACTCGAAACGTATAAAATGAAGATAAAACTGAGGTTGGTTGAGACATAAGTTGCTCACTGACTATTAAAATAAGTTGATTCCTGAAAGTTAAGCCTTTTTAGGATATGGTACATTAACTTTTAACACAATCAAAGTTTATAGTCACCAGAGAAGTATATTTATTTTTCTTCAAAATGCAGGAATGGCCATCAAACATTGTTATTAGCACTACATCACACCACTATAAAATAAAATATAAACAAGGCGCTAAGTTCTTCAACCGCTATCTGGCGGTAGAATTATGATGCTAAATTCGGTCGTGAGCACAGTAATTAGACTGACATTCTGTGGAGCTGTTGACAAATTTTCGAGTTTGTAAATAGTTATTTTTTTATTAAAATTCAAACTTGAATAGCAGATTAAGATTAAGCTAACATCTGGGTGTGTCTTAACCGAAAACGTAGACGTACCACCAGTTGAAACTTTGTGATAAATCACTAAAGTATGAGGTTCAAGAATGAATGAAACAATGAGCAAAAACTTCCAAATATATTTAAAACCTTCGTATATTCTTAATTTACAACAAATATTTTAAATTATTCTTTATCAATGATTGACGTGAGTTAAGTATACATTAAGATGTATAAGGCCTAAGGGCTTCATATTACATACTAATTAGATCGCATTTTCGGTACAAGAATAGTCAATGCTGCTGGATACATTCTTTCCTCAAGAGACTATAAGAAACGAATTTTTGGGAAACAATATCGATATAAATAGTCCTGTCGTCGAAGCTATACATTCAATACGACGACACCCCTATGAAACACCCTTGGGAACTATCCACAAACAAGAAAACTTTCCGCTAGCGGACGGGTGCACTTCAGGCCTATCCGCTTATGAAGAGTATAGGGAAAAGCCTTTCACTTCAACCACGTCCACAACATCAGTTACTCCCCAAAAAGAGATAGCTAACTTCGAATGATAGAAGGTTTTTTTCTCACCTGAGTATTTCTAGCTGAAATATCATAAATTTATTTTAATTCACTGCGATATTTGAAGTTGAGATAGCAAAGTAACAAAGAATTGTTTCCAATATCCTCTTTCGCCGTCCCTTTCTCCTTGTTGTCGTAATTTTTCGTCCCGTTTAATTCTCCTTTGATGTTCGAAATGGAAGAATTGTATAATGGGATGTCTGCTTTCAAGATAGGCTCCTATTCTACAGTTGGACGGGTATTGAATTTTTCGATTTATTGGAGATAGTGACGGCGTCTGTTAATGGTAAAAAAACGCCCCGTTCGCAGATGTTATTTTTAGAATGAGTGATACATGAAAAATATTTTATTTGTGTTTATTGAGGTGCGGATATTATATAAATAGCCTGTTTTTTCTTTACGTTTGCTTTAAAATGAGCATAGCTAACCAGAAATGTCTACTAATACATTTCAGGTTAGAAGGTATCCTATAACACTTTTTTTTCTATAAATCTATAAATTTAATTTAGAACGCTAATTGTTGACACGGCATATTTCTTAAATGCCTACTAGTGGACATGCTAAACATCTAGTAATAGTCTCTGCCAAATCTTGCTCTATTATAGACAAAAATATGTACTTTTCACTTTCCGACTTGTACCCTAGAAGGAAAGTATAGTAATCGACGGAAAAGCATTCGGGATTTCCGCGGATAATCCGTTTTAGGGTCCCCTGAATCGATTGCGATGATTTCTGGAAAATGTATGTCGGTATGTGTATGTGTGTGGGTATGTGTGTTTGTGGGTATGTGTGAATATCTGTGGAACAACGGATCGGGATGAAATTTGGTATACGAATTTAGAATTTTCGGAGGACGAACTGGATTGTTCTCTGACAACTGACTGACGTTAGTTTGGGAGACTGTGGCTTCGCGAAATTGAATAAGGGGGCCATCCCAGATTTTTTATTTTAATTCTCCAAACAAATTTACGGTCCACTGGACCAAATAATTATACTAGCTTTTTGGATAAATTAATATACTTTGGTTCTTTGGTTATTAACTTCAGTTCAAATCGTAAACGTCACTAATTAATTAAACGCCAAAATTATGCATTTCATAAAATAGTGGTTGATAATATTATGTGCCACCTACTAACTTTTCTTTCAATTTTTGTTATTATTTTTTTTTTCAGAAAACAATTTATTATTCCTGAAAACGTGAATTTGTTTACCGTTTGTGAGTTTGTGTATTCAATAAAATTATTTAGACAGCGATTACACAATATTACGTAATGCGATTTAACACTCGGCTTGGTCTAAAATTGCAATTTGTGGGCAGCAAATTAAGCGCGCCCCGCACCAAGCGGTAACGCGAATTAGCAAAAACCGCTAGGCCGCGACGACCCTTATCAACTTAGACTTGGCAACAGGCCCGTTTTAAACAAACAAACCCTCTTAAAATTGTCGCTTGCTAATTTAATAGCGAACGGTGCTTGGGTTTAAACTAACAGGTTTGGGCATGGGGCCGAATAATTTCAAGCGTTGCCCCGCATAGTTCAGCGAAAAATCTTCAATAAACGCGGTGGCGCCACTAGTACTAGTTGTTAATTCGCTTTAGCGGGGAATTCGTACTCGAAAGTTTTAAATGCCCCGCATTTTCCTAGATAGCTGGGACGAACCGCGAATTTAATATTATTGAAGGGCGCCAGACGACACCCTTCAATCGCGGGTCGTCTGGAAATTTTACGTGGAATATTCGGATTATAAGTTGCCGCGAAATTCCGGTAGATGGCGTCCCACCCCTCCGCTACCACTCTCCCTCTTTTTATGTTAATGGAGTTCATCAACGTGTTTACAAGGACTGCTCGTAATTACTTCGTCTCTGCCACGCTAATTACTGCGGTTACATATTTTTTTCTGGGCCCCAATTCTTGTTAGGCCTTTTACGTTCCAAGTTTAGATTTTAGCCTGCCCGAGGCTGTGGAGTGCGCGTTTTTTTCCTTGTCTTGTTTATTTATGAATTAGTTGGTGGATGGAATGCATGACGTCAAGGAATTCACAGTTTGTGTTCATTATTTTTGGTAGACTACCCATGCCAATGTAAGAGGTTTGACCTGTTGTCTGTGCTTTTTGGTAGCGTAGCAAACAGAGCGGTCAAAATGTAATTTATTTTATATCAAATTCAAACGGAGGACGCGAGAACTTTCTTCCAAACCTTGAGGGTTTGGTATCGCTAGATTTTTAGAAGCCAAAAATAATCGTAAATGAATTAATCTTGATTAATTACCTCAGGGTGATTAAAAGTCAAATTCAACCAAAACAAATATATTTACAAAATGAACAAAAAGATTAAAAATCCTTCAGATCGAGTGTACAATAATGATTGAAACTCTTGACATAATGAAGATTATTGGAGAGAAAACGGATGACAGAGACATACCTAATTAAGCCATAAAAATTAACTAAACTGCTATTGGCAAATTTACATCAGCAGAGATGGCATCACGGGCACACACACAGAAACAAAACACAAGGGCCTAAAGCCCAAACAAATTAAACTACGTCATTCGACTTCTAAACCACGACCTCGTCTGATATTCTAAAATATACTTCAAAACCAGGAAAGGCCTTCTCCCACCAAATACAGAACCAAAAACATTTGCACATCTGTGATCAGGTCAAAACGTTTCCTGAACAAATAACTTTGTGCTACCCTCTGTGAGCCATCTGTTTATTATATTATATACAACCGTTTATTCTACTCAAACCCAAAGCAAAAGACAAAACCCCACGTATGACACCAAATCACTTGATCTGTGTAACCGATATGCTCATTTCATCTACCTATACTTTACTGAAATAAACATATGAATCCACAAAAAATCATAAAAGTGAAAACCACAATTTGTCAGTTTTTTAGCAGGTACACGTATTGACCCATTTAAGAAATCTAAAATCAGTGATCATCCCCACAGGTAAAGACTTTCCTGCACTAAAAGTAATCCTCACTGTTCCATCGACATCCCGAAAGAGGTCCTAGCTCGTAAACCACGTGATTATAAGTCGTAAAGAGTCGTAAAGTTGACGACCGACTCAGCCGGCACTGCATGCGCCCATAAATAATATTGCCTCGCGACCCGATAAGTAATAGAGGGCGTTGTATATGCCACCGCTGCGCCACGTCGTGTCGTCGAAAACCGTAAGCTTGTGCTCGTGTTCAACAGCACTGAGAATATATTCCAATTTTGCTCAACGGTTTTATCAGAAAATGAAACCAGGCACGTTATGAGAAATTTGTTATTACTATTAGATATTACACCAACTTTGCTTTACTAGAGCGATATGATGGAGCCTTTGTTGTGATCACCGTACACAATATTAGCTCAAATTTATAGCATATTGTGTGTGATAAGCGTACGTCAAAAGTTATGTTAAATTAATGCTTAACTAACTCTATTTCTTTATAATTAGAATATATAAATCCCATAGTGATTACGGAGGAATAAATAATAGGCCCTTTTGACAAACATTTGTATATGCAACCTAATTTGGTCTAAAATACAAAGAAAATGTGCTCTTTCATATTATCGAATAAAAAATGTGGTCTGGCGTTTAATAAAAGTGTACCTTCTTTAACCATCCAAACGCATGCCACTGTAAAAAACCTTTTTACCAGAAATAACTTCTTTTGAAGATATTTTTGGTGTTTCAGATTTTTTTTCCACTCTGCATAGTAACTACAAAATTACTTTTACTTGCTTTAGAGATAATCATAACTAACCATAACATAACTAAATCATAAATTAAACATGTAGGATGTTTATTTTTATTTTCCGACTAGTATCCTAGAAGGAAATTATTGAAATCGACAGAAAAAAAATCTGCGGTTTCCAGAGAAAGACGCCTTTTGTGGTCCCCTGAACCCAATGCAATGATTTCTGGAAAATGTTTGTGGGTATGTATGTATCTATATATGGATGTGGGTATGTATGTCTGTAAACACGATGACGCCCAAACAGTACAACGGGTCGGGTTGAAATTGGGTATACTTATTTAGAATTATCAGGAGACAAAATGCATTATTTTTGGCCACAATCTGACAACCGGAAGTGGCAAATTAATATACATATTTATTGTGACTGGAGGATGAACATGTACATCCTCCGGTGACTATAAATATTCTGATATATTCTAATTTACAGATCAATGGGATGAGCGGTTTAGGGCTTAAGAGTTTATGAGAGAATCCACAGTCTTTGTCTCTATGGTTGCGAAGTGACAAATTTTTATAAACGTCAGTAGCCACTGACATGACATGTCATTGTGTTATTCTATGACTGACGTTAGGTTGGGGTTCCGAGCTTGGTTCAGAGTGGTTCAGAGTGGCTGTGACTTCACCTAGTTGTATAATAGTAAAAGTGTTTCGACACGTGTGTCAATAATTCAGTCGAAAAATTCGTGTGAAAAACGAATTGCTCTATTCTAGAAAGCTATGATCGATACGTAAGCTTGGACACATTTACAAAAAACGTTCGGCATTTTAAAACATTTTTGTTGTTCACCGAATTTAATTTATTTGATGGGATCGTTCACAATTTTGGCCGACAGGCAGCACGGAATTATTTAAAATGGTTTTGTAAATTCCAAAAACATATTTATGTATGCACGCACGGCCAAACAAGTTTAATTCAATTATTTGAAATTTCTGATGTGTTTTTCGAGTTCCAGTTAGTTTATTGTATTACAATTTTGCATTACAAAACTTCTAATCATGCTCTTTTTAAGAAAAAAATAGTAGAAATATTGTTATTATTGTGTAACATATTGTGCGTATAAAAAAAAGTAGCACAAAATAGCATACGATGGCAGGAAGCATTTAAGTTTGCCCCACCCCCACATTCTAGCGGTAGACAAACTTTACTAATGCCTGCGTCACGATAAGAAACTTTTGGGGTATAGTTTATCAGAAAGGGATTTTTTTACGGTCGAGTTGTGCGGCCAAACTAACGATAACGCGCGAGCGCGGCATAGTTTGTGTGTTTCTGCCAATTTGTCTGAAACTAAGTTGCGGGCTTTATCGTGCGCGGCGCGATTTTATGTGGCGTGTCCCGGCGAATTTTGAACGTTTATGAGTTGGAGAAAATTTGTTTTGCTACCCACTTTCGGAAGGTCGAGATTCCTGCGCCCACCCCATAAATTCTTATGACGCCTCCGCCACTGGTTAAGACGCGAATATTCGAAATCGATGCGTGAGTTGTGTTTATCGGTCGTCGTTGTTTATCGGTCTATTTCGGACTCGTCAAAAGTTTTTTTTTGTTGCGGGAAATGAGTTGGGATAAACTCAAATATAACAATATTATGCAGTAATATATGAAATAATTATTGCAGGAAATCATGAAAAATCAAATCCTGCTCATTTATAGATAATAATTTGTGCTAATAATATAAAATAAAATGGTCTGCCTCAACGTACCCTCCATAAGGCCTTCAAATACCCCTTGGAAAGTTCAACATAGGTATCAGTCGCCCTTAGCATTTCCTGTAAAATCTGGTTTTGTGTGTTTTGGGGATCTCAAAACGTGTATTTCCGCTGAAATCTCAATTTTTTCTGTCGTTTAGAATACTGTACTAGCCCAAAACTACTAGTCGGAAAGTAAAAATCCATTATGCGTCTAATAATTCGGTCAGGGAGCTTTCCCAACGTCTATATTTTTGCACATAGGGTTGAGAGAACAACAATGTCTTCTTAGCCCCACATACATTCATGTACAATCACATGGTACTAAACATTTACGCGAAGTAAATTCCGTGTTTTGCGAATAAAATGTGTATAATAATTGCGCTATGATGTGCTGGTATCTTTTGGTGGTTAGGGAAACTATAACTCTACTGCGGATACTGACTCTATCCGATATATAAAACAATATAAACTAGTTCAAAACTAGTCTGAAAGTTAGGATAACAATAATACTAGGTTGCAAGTAAACTAGAAGCATTTTTTTTAAATCTCAAAATTAGATTGTGCCATCGCGGGTAGCGCCATCTAGAGCAGGTAAATACTTGAACAAATTTTACTGGCGAAAAGTTTTTGTTCTAATCTTATCAAGTGATATTAGCGCCTAACCAGCGGCAATATAATAATATAATAATATAATAATATAATAATATAATAATATAATAATATAATAATATAATAATATAATAATATAATAATATAATAATATAATAATATAATAATATAATAATATAATAATATAATAATATAATAATATAATAATATAATAATATAATAATATAATAATATAATAATATAATAATATAATAATATAATAATATAATAACAGTTGAAGTTTTCGAAAGTGTCGAAAGTAAAATATTCCTTCAAAAGCCAATAAATATTCGAAGTGAGTTTAAATCAACGGTAGCGGGTTATCTAGGCGTTCGGTAGCCCGATAGCTACGCAAAATATATGCCCACATTCGCTGTTGGCATTTCCCTACCGTTGCCCAAGGGCGACCGGGCGGCGTGTCTGCCGATTTTCCGATTCGTGGCCTCACAAATCACCGGGGTGGACTGTTTTTCTTTTACTGCGACGATACCGGATGCTGCCAGAAACTAGAGAAAATATGAAAACTTTCCGATTTTTAGGCTACTAGTCACAGTAGTGGGTGGATCGTAAAATACACCCCGGCGACTCCGCCAAAATAGACCATGTCTCTTTTTTTACTTTCTTTTTTCGTTTCTCTCGGCACCGTTAGCGCTGAAACTGACCGTAACAGTTATGGAAGTTGCGAGAAAGTTTGCCTCTACTGGTCGTCCTCGTTTTGGAGTCGGGCCGGGCCAATATCGGATATGGTTATGAGGTTTACATAACTTGCCGGTTTGCATTTGCGATTGCGGGGTGGACAGCACCAAGAGCCGCGCTTACATCATTCAACGGACGGAATTACGCCATAAGGGGAATATACTGCGGGTCTTACATTGGCAACGAAGTTAGATAACAAGTTGTGCAACTCCACAAACCACGAAAATATAAGATTCAATGAAACATGTTACATTGCGAGAACACTGCACAAGTGTAACTTTTGTGATGTTATGAAGGTAGCATTTTAATTGTGCATTTGAACAATCTTGATTGGCATATTAACTTTTTAGAGTACGAAATTTTTAGAGCAAAACGTGACATTAATAGTAATATAAGTATATAATAATGCAACAATGGAGATGAAATTGCGTTATATAGAAATGATTATTCCACTGTTCGTGCCTACAGAAAATAATTTTTGTTATACATAGGGCTCCAAAAGTCAATTTTATGTGCAGAACAGTATTGTTATCTATTTCTCCGAAAATTCTATTCGTCATACGAGCAAAGAGAGAAACTATGATAAGTGTACCGAAAATAACTTATAATATGGATTTAGCACTACTATATCATTTATCAATCACACCGACTCACTGTCACGAAAAATTACGTAAATATCTGGGGTGGCTCTGACCCAACTTTCCGACTACATCGTTGGCAAAATGAAGTGTCTGAACACTTTTGCAATTACTCAATTTAGTAAAGCAGAGCCATCACTGGGCGCTAGCTGACGTCAGTTTCTATGACAGAATTACATTTGTCATCCTGACATTTAATGTCATGTCATGTCAGTGGCATTGACGTTTGTCAAAATCTGAAAATTTGCAATACAGCGACGAAGGGAAGGCTGTGGATTCTGTCAAACTGATTCTAGAAACACTTAAGAGCGCCTAAACCGTTCATCCTACTGATCTGCGTCGTTGTATACTTGGACGCTATCATGTTCACAGACATACACACACACACACATATCCACACACATATGCATATACACATACATACATACATTTTACAGAAATTATTGCAATCGATTCAGGGGACTCCAAAAAGCGTATTTCCACTGAAATCCCAAAAAAATCCGTCGATTACAATACTTTCCTTCTAGGGTACTAGTCGGAAAGTATGTGTATTTTATCGTACTAATTAACATTACATCTCTTGTTTTATTTATTATTTATACACTAACAACATAACTACAATCACGACAAAATATCAATGTAACTTCCGTGGGTGATCTCCATAAAACCTTTATAAACATAGCAAGTGTTATTCAACAGTCATAAAATACATTAATAAGGGGCAAATAAAACCGGTGTTTGCTAATAATATTTATTTACAAACCTATTTAAATAAAACAAAAAAGAACATTTTGAAGTAAGTTAGTAGATGTGGTTTTTAATTTTACATTTGAACAATTTTTAGTTAGAACTCTATATGTGACGTAATATTTCAAATTTAATGATTGAACTTTTGATCTTAAGGTCTTAAGTATACCTTAAGATCCATGCTTAAGACCCTTTGAAAGATGTAATGTATTTTTTTTTCTTCATGTTAAGCAGACTTTTTGCGATATATTTATTTATTTCAATATACATACACACACAAAATATACATCCTAATAATACCTAGTCTGATATGATTATCTTGCTATATTAATGGAATATAAACTGCCTATTAAGAACAATTAAAAAAAAACTTTTATCTTCAATAGATGTATTGCTCTTGAGCGATAGGTTGAGTATAAATAGAAATTCTTCTAGTGATTTTTCTTAATCTTCTCATTCAACAAATATACCCGGAAATTTATCGGTTATCGACAATAGCGTCGAATAACCTCTAGTGAACCCCACCGATTGATTTGTAACATATCCAGACTGACCTCTATATACCTCGCATACTAACTAATAAAGTCATTCAGTCAACATGCATACTAGCGAGTGCACAAATGTAAGCACTATGACGCTCAACCGTCCACAATAGGCTATATAAATTTTTAATAATATTCAGGCTAAGCTAACGGACGTTTGAAATACGTTGTTTGCTTAAAAACGGAGCTCTTTTTGTTACTTTCAACTCCCGTTATTAAACTTTAATTTAATCAATATTTGGCTGTGTGGTAGATGCCTACCCTAAATGCGGTTCAGCTTACAATAGAAGATATAATATGGCGGATATGATATGGCGTTTAGAATATGGGGGATAGAATATGATGGATAGAATATGCGGAATAACTAATTTGGGAGATCGAATGGACATGAGGTCGGGGGGCGATCGAACAAAGGACCGTCGACCGGAAATTTGGCCAATAATGAACCGTATTATTACATATTCGGGCCGTCCTCGTCGTCTTGTTTGTTTTCGAATCGAACATGCGTATTAATCAACTAGAAAATACCGTGTCCGTAATAACATTAATGAATACCCGTGCTACTGATAATAACAACACAAGGGTAGCTCGCACAAAAGGACCGCCGACGCAAATATAATTATTCTGATTCGACATTGTCCATTGAAGTTTTTTCTGCCATTAATTCACAATTTGTATATTAAAAATGTGGTATATTTGGGTCGCTTAGTGTAACACAGAATAGCCAAATTCCGGAAAGTAATCAATTTTTCCGCCCTCACCTTAAATAGTCAGATTTACGGGCCATTTCTACCCTGTCGAAGAATAATCCATCGGTATCCGGCTATCTCAGCTAGCTTTTAAGGTGTTTCCGACCTCTGCCCTCCGCTGGCTTTTACACAAGTCGACAGATTAATTAAATAACGATTAAGGCGATAAATTTCAGGTCGACGCCGCCTCCGTTGGCGGTAGCGCGTAGATCACGCACATCGCTGAAATATTTCGACCGGTAATTCCTTTATCGCGGTAGACGTTGACCGCCCCCAAAAGCACGAAACTGCGGGAGGCAAGGCCTCAGTTCGGCCTGCCAGAGAGATGAGCCCACTTGATAAGATATCGGGAGCCTCAATTTCAGAGGCGGTTAAGGTGGCCGTTTGCCCTGCGAACGAATAGAAAGGAAACGGTCCTGGATTGCCCGTTAACGAAACTTTAGATCTAGATCTTTCAGATCGTCGGGGTGTTGCCAAATGCCTGCCTGCCTGCAGTGGAGATCTCTGTCTTTGTCTGACATCTCATGTCTTCAATTCCAAACAGAAATGGATTATATCTATATTGGAGATATCTAGCGGTCCGAATCAATTAATTCTCGATTTCCGAGAGGAAACCGCGTAGTTGGAAGCACAATTTTTCGAAGTTTTTTATGTCAGTCATTTCAGAAATTAATAAAAATTGTTTACTTTAGCTTGATGTAATATAATATTGCTTATAATGATTTGTCGTACTTTAAACAAATAGTTCCGACGATTTAATGATGAGATTTGAAAATTTCAAACAGTGTCCAAGAAGAAAAGTATAGTCATCGATTGCCAGGGGACGAACTGGATTGTTATTGGTGACAATATTTCAACCGTAGGTAGCAGATATTCCATACATTTTCTTAGGGATTTAAGTAATTTTGACCAAACTGATACCAGCTCATTCTCCAGTGAATTACAGTGTGGAAAATCGCCTGGAGCGGCTAAAATATCTTCAAAAGGAGTTTTGAACAAAAGCAGTTTGAAGTGGTCAAAAACTATTATAATTTTGCTGTCATTTCATTAGCCGGAAGAAGGCGTAGTTTTTTATGGCAGTCCCTATTTTGATAATATGGAACATGTTTTTGAGTATTTTAGAACAAATTTTATATTAAGTTGCATAAGAAAAAATCTGTGAAAAGGCAATTATTTATTGACAAATATTGGTTGGGAAAGTGACTATTAGACTCTAGTATATACATGACGTTAGCTAAATTAAATTTCCTTTCAAATCAAGTCTTCTTCCTCTAAAAATTGCTGATATTTTAAGTCGATCAGGTTTCCATTAAAAATACTATCCAAAAATTCTATCTCTTAATATACTAGCCCAAACGTTGACTTCTCTTGGAAACTGTGTGACACGCTTCTGGGATCCGGTAAGTCTCAATATCTACAATTCTGTCGGTTATCGTTGTATCAAAATCAAAATCATCTGATTGTTTATTGTGATTAGTGATAGTAGATTAGTGATAGATTAATGTGATTTTATACAGATGGAATCCATGAAATACATTAAGAATAGTACGATGACTCAAATTTATTTCTGAACTAATTTCGCTAGCATGAGATTTATCATCAGAATTATCAACAAAATTTTAGGTTAATTGATTCTTGGGCTATCAGGTGGACAGGTGGTAAATGTGGACACGCCCATGATTGGCAATAGTTTCAGTGTAACAAATTTCAACCCTGTCCGTTTCAGAATGAGACATTTTTGAGAAGATTTTTTGAAGAATTCAATGCCTTAAAAGTAAATTTTATTTAGTAGTAGTTTTATTTAACTATTTAAATACACATAAACAATTTGTTAAATATAATTAGTTTTGAAGATATTTCATGTGTTTCAGACATTTCTGCAAACAAGAATTGCAAAAGATTTAGACACCTCGATGTATCAACAAGTTAGTCGGAAAGTTCTGTTGAAACCACCACAGATACTTACAACAAACATTCATTCATAAATCTCGAAAAAACCCAAACACATCATTAACAAAAATTACATCAGTAACAGAATCATTCCCCCTTCAGCAGTTGGTAGTTCTTACTGCAAAACAGGCGCAAAAACTCAGCCTGCAATTACCATAAACGTCTCGTAATTAATTTACAGCAGTGTAAACGCAGACTTAACCTCCTTCCCCCAGCCGTTCCCGCTTCACTTTTTTCCAGTTCGGTCGCTCCCGGCGCCTCCACCAGGAATTAAACGGTCGCTAACAAATTATTTAACCGTCGCAGCTATTTATAGGCGTCCCGATAAGGTCGACATTTCTGAGAATGAGACTTCGGCTGCCAACAGTACGGCTGCTCAAACTTACTCGGGTTTATACTTTCAAAGTGTTTGATCTGCGAGCGCATACGCTCCAAACTGTATAACTTCTAATCGGATATACGTTCGATGATCGAATAGTTTGATAGTATGAGCCATGTATTGCTGTTTCGAAGGCCGGAAGATAAGGAAGAGGACTTGTTGCGTTAGTGTCGGTTTCTGTGTTACCTACATTCATAATTTCGGTGTAATTTATTAGGGTGGGTTTGGGTTAGTCGAATTTTCGTCAAAATGTCGTAAGAAAAATCGCAGTTTTAAAATTCTAATTTCAGGTGGCATACCTATATCGAGAACTAGACCTCGGATCGATATGAAGCCGCTATTGCTAATTCGCTATCTTACTAAAACGGTTCCGACTAATAATCCGAGTAAGATTTTGATTTTATTTATAACAAAAAAAAAATAAGCGAATTTAGTGCTGCAGCGTCTTAATAGAACAACGTAGGCATATGAAACAGAGATTTTTGATGTACTCGTTGAGATCTGTCTTTTGGTAGCGAGTTCACGGCTCTACGATCAACGGTTCCACCTCTATCGAAAAAAAATGGCGGGGAAATGAAAAAAATAGCGGTTTTTCGCATTTTACTCGCAAACGAACAACGAGGTTATCAGAAATGTATTCCTGGAACAGTTTTCTCTGACAGTAGAAAATGTTGCATTTTGGCATTACCTACTTTCAATGTTTGAAACATAATTTCCGAACTTCGATATAGAGAAAATCCAGTAGCACCGTTGGAATCGACATAAAAAGCTCGCTATGATAGTATTACAATTTACTAAATGTTAAGAACTAAGTACTATAACATCTATAATATAAATATATTGGGAGACTAATTTCTTAATTTTTATATTTTCAGTGAAACCGCTATGGGTTAAGCTAATAGGGGTGAACAAACCGCTATCGGCTGACAACACCTACGAGCTATCCTGTGAGGTGGTGGGGGCAAAACCAAAACCCACAATCACATGGTGGAAAGGAAGCGTACAGATGAAGAACACGAGAGAAATCGTGAGTACAAACTAAATTGATAACAAAAATACAATCCACAATTACATACCAAACATCATGATAAAAGCCGTCATGTTCTACCGTGCACGGATATACATTACAATTTGTCCGAAAACCTCCGCTGTCAACGGCATTTGACCGTTTTTCATTTCGTTCCTATCCCACTTCTGCCACGAACGAACAACGTCCGCCGTGTTTCCCCGTTTTTACCAACTATAAATGCAAATGAAAAGTTATTGCCACGTAAGCTCTTTCTTATTAGCGGGACTAGATCGTAATAAATGTTTCCGACCGCGGCCGGTTCTCGGGGGGTCTTATTAAATGATATTGTTTCGCGTTTATTTAGCGCGAATAGTTTCCCGTGTCCCGTCTCTCGCTCTATCACAATGTTGAGGCTGCTACGGACTACTGTATTATGAGTAATTGCCTGGAATGGAGCCGGTATTACCACCGTTCCGTGTAATTTTGCTGCGAGTTGAATACGTATAAATTCCTCGCTGAATACAAGAGCTGCATAATTAGAAGAGTTACGAATGTACGAAGAAAACGGTAATAACGTAATAAATCGTAATGATTCGGAATTTCGTGTAATGTTTGTTGGATTTTTAGGGCCGGTATATTAGTAAAGACAATATTGTTATTGTGAATGAGTCATTCAAACCTCAGTTATGGGTGGCGTAACAAATAACAGAGCTTTGGCTTTTTGGTAGTTTTGGTTACGACGCGACGTAAAGTCTAAGGCTAAGAACACACGAGGCGGCGCGCGACGAAGCGGCCGCCGATTCGTCTGCCGACTTGACAGACAAATCCATTTGCAAGCACTTGTAGAGGACACACGGCTCAGCAGCGTCGCAGCGACGAATCGTCGAACCAGAATACAGCAACGAAATGTCGCCGCCTGCGTTTGCACACACGCAAGCGTCGGACGAATCGGCGCCGCGCCACCTCGTGTGTTCTTAGCCTAATACCCGAGACACACCATAACGTAAATCATTTAGGCAATTATGATTTAACTCGATAGTTCATTTAAAACGTTTTTGAGTATTGGTCATTTTGAAACATATGCGATTTGGTAACGCCATCTTTCGGTCAAAAAGTAAACTAGTGACGATTTTACCCGAACAGTTGCGTTTACGAAATGTATTCATGATTTAGAGTATGTCGTTTTCAATTACTATTAACGACACACTACCGATCCACATTTACGTGACACACTACCAAATTAAATTACAATTTTGGTTAAATTATGATTTAACCTTGTAGTCTGTCTTGGGTATTACCTCAACTAAGGGTTGATAAATTAAATTAAACTGCAATAAAACCGAAACGTGCTCAATAAAACGGTGCGTTCAAATTGAAAGTGAACCTCTGAACAGAATTAAATTCAAACATTAAAACATTGGATTTATACACGCTGCCTTTATAAGAGACATAATAAAAATGTATAATCTAACTTTAAACTATAAGAAATAAACGTATTAAGATTGTATCACAACAAAATCTGTTTCCTTCCAGCTAAACATAGGACTTCTATCTTCCAGCGCGCACATTACTATAAAACGTGCAATTTTGTAACATTTTTTTCTGCAAAAGCGTATTTTGTCAGGGTGACACAGGCGAAAACGTATGTTATCAGCTTCTTAGAACAGTTACCAAAATATTTCAGTTCAAAACAATCCAATAGTCATTAAATTAAATTGAATTAAGTAAAATATAAAATACGCAAAATATTAGGACTGCTTATACAACCACAGCTACAAGATACTTAGGGTGTATAAGCAGCAGCACAATTTGGTTTGTATTAAAACAGTGTCGATCATGATAGCGACAGTGATAGTGCAAATTAATTACAAAGGAATAATTTACTGACTGAGTTGTAAATAGAAGAGAACCTAATTATTAACACAATTATTAATTATATTATGCGAGATTAAAGAATGGTGAAGCCAGTGATTATATATACACTAAAACTTTTTGAACGGGGAGCGTAAGATAGAAGCGGTTTATTTTCCACCTAAAGATAGGTAGCGCAGGTGCATTTTTATAACATATAAAGATAAATTTACTTAAATACATAAGAAAATGAATAATTATTTTGCCTTTAAATATGTTAATACTAAGTTGAAACTCAGGGCAACAATATTATGATCATTATTTTATTGCAAGTAAACTAGAAGCTTAGTTGTAAAAACTATAAATTAGATGTGCCGTTAACTTTTAACTGAAATCAGCCATCAGAGAATGAGTAATAAGCAACGATATATTAAATATACAAATATATTCTTTAATAAGCGTTGTTTTTTTTAAACTTGGCATAGTCATCATTGGTTGTCACCACTATATAAAGAACTTCGATTTGAGCTACTTTTATCTAAAATAAACCTTTTAAAATACAATTCGAAATGTTCATTCATAATTTTCCGACGAATTAACTCTTGATTTCCTCGTAGTTGACGGTATAACTGTCGACGTTTCGCACTCTGTGTCAGAAACTGAGAATTGTGCGCCGCACACGACATTATACGTCACGGCAACGGACGTCTGAACAAACTGATAATATTCTTCACTTGGTTTATAAATAAAGGTCTATTTTTTCATTTGATCATAAAAAAACTGTAAAACTGTAGCATACTTTACAACCTCAGTCACTTTTTATACCTAACCCTTACAATTTCAATCCACCACGCTCAACCGCACCAAATGGAAGCGCCACCTCCCTATAAAAATGACACTCACCCTCCAAGTATTTAATTTGATGAAGTGTTAAATCACACTCTCGAAATTCTCTCATCCGCTTTCTTTATCGCCGAAAAGCGCTTATTCCGGCTCATGGCCACGGAAGATGTGCAGCCATCCCCATTATCTTCTATGCAGTCATCATTGTCTGTGGACAAATTCACCCAAGCCTGGCAAATCGCTATAACCTATCAAAGCTATATCACGCCTGTATGATTTCCAATCGAATTTTATAATTACTTCTCCATGGTTCGGGGAAATTAATAATTTCCACTTTTGATGGACGCCCTCGTCAGCGTTTTATCTTTCTTTGCCTTCTGAGCCGGCAGATATCGTCATATCTGCGAGAATCTCTCGTCCCAAGCAAATTACTTCTGCGCGAAGATCAATCGGACTCATTTTGTAATATTGCCGGGAAATATTCGTTCTGGCAAAGTGGCACGTCGTAAAGGAATTGCCTTTCATTTCGACGGATCTAAATTGAGACAGGACTCAATTATCACCGTCTCCTTTGTAGCGTAATAGCACGGAGAAGTGTGTACAATTTTGAAGGAAATCGACACGTTATTGTCAAAATTATATATACAAAATATATAATAAAATTATAATAAAATTATATATATATATATATATATATAATATATATAATACGTGGCTTCAGACAGGCATCTCAAAGTCTAGCCCTTCAGTATATGCAGAGAGGTGACTAAACCCTATGCGACATTCAAGATTCCACAGAGCAAAGGGGGAAACGGTCTAATTACTGCAAAGAGCACTCGGGGTGCATTGTTTCCCGGGTAATAGCCTGTCCCGGAGGGTGGTGCGCGCATACACACACCAGGCCCGTTCAATTTCACAAAGTGCATTTTACGAGGTGCACCGTTGTTGAATTTTCGGCAAATCTGGCACAACTAGCGGTATATATAGAGCTAGTCCTTCGGGTCCGGGATACTCGGTATGTATGCACTCGCACGCTGGAGGGGTAGGTACGTAAAAATCGTTAATTAAAGCCGGTGCCGCTCCCGGTTGAATGAATCAAATTGTGGTGAAACGGGCAAACACGACGGGTAAACTTGGCAAACCCGCGTCAGTCGGTTTTTTGTGTTTTTTTTTTTTTTTAGTTTTCGTAAAGGGTGAAACGATAGCATCGACAGTTTTGTATTTCGGTTTGTTTTTTTTTTTTTTTGTTCGGTTTTATCATCTCTGGGGGGCGTTTATTGTTAGCAGGCCGAATACGAATTGAAATGACAACGCGAGCTTAAAGTAGTGTTCAGAACTAACGCCATGCTGAATAATGCTGCTATATATAGTATCGCACCCCACTGACATAAGAATATAGAAGTAGTAAAACATTGTATTCGTTTCCGTAAGACATTAAAAAAAAACAATTATGGACATATGTATTGATAAATATTTGAGTTATGAAAGCGCTAGTCGATAGAACAAGTTTTTTATGCCAATTTGACGTTAGTTAATTCAAAATTTGCTTTCAAGGCATTTAATTTAATTTAATTTTAATTCTCATGCAAGTTATCGTACTGTTCTTAATGTATTACACTGACCTAAATTCCATTCGTATAAAATCGCATTAATAACACTAACCAATTAACTACAACTATCAGAAGATGAAAATGATTTTGTCCACTACAATTTTTTTTAATTAACTAAAATACATATAGATACACTGGTTTCAAACTAAAAAGATCACCGTGACATATGCAACCAATTATACCCAATGTATGGTTTATAATTGACCCGCGTATACCTGGTTGCATCACAACTGTGATCTTCTTAGTTTAAGACATCTATACCTACATTCTAATAACACATAGTCTGAGGTGACGATGTACCACTATTAATCTAACCCAAATTGTTAATAATAGAGTAAAAAATGCTAAGCATTCCAACTGGTTTTAATTAAATTTAGTCTGGTTGCTGATGCCCAACCCAAACGATTTTTTTCTTTTGAGTCTTCGCACCAACTCACTGTGGTCTAGCAGCTGGATTGGCTCGACGTTGCGGTGGTGTGCTGGAGGAGTCTGTTCTGATGTTTGGTTGCAAGCTTTACAAGCTTAACATACCAGGGTACACCGACCGATTCTTAATACCTCATTTTGCAACATTTAATAATGTTGATGTTTGTCGGTCTAGGACAGCCCAACAGTTCAATACCATAGGACCTCACATATTATATATATATATTTGAGTACTTGCTTATATAGGAGACGCTTAGTATATGTATAAAGTTGAATTTCTACCAATAGCTAGTACATGTTTATACATTTAATTGAATTAATGATGATGATTTTTTCCCACCTTTTGGTTGAATGGAATTGTAAACCGAAAAGAAACTATAGATATTGAGGTTTACAGTATCCCAGGGGAATGTATTCAATAGTTTACTTATTCACAGTTTTCAACAGAAGTCGTTTGGGCTGATGTAATTACAAATAACTTTTTTTTCTTTTTTATACAACAAAATGTGTTCTACAATATTAACAGAATAACATCTTGTCCTTTAAAACAAGTGTAACACTTTTCGAATAAATAAAAGGCTACAAAAAATACCTATAGCGTAACTTTTTGCAGGAAGCGTTTTCATACATCTAGAATTCAGATATTACTAATTTTCCACGCGGGTTATTTCTCACGAGGGTTCTACTTGTATCAAAGCACAAAGGAGCGATATTACTTTCTCCCTCGGAATCGTCGCTATATTAATTTCATTTTCCTCGCTATGAACAACAACAAACCAAAGGGAATCGGGTTGCGGGGGGAATCGTTCGATCTCTATATATATATATGGCAAAAACGGCCCGAACAATAAAATGACTTATGCCCCGGCGATTTCAATATTCGTGGATGGAGATGCGAGGGCGAGAGGTCCTTACAGAACGCCAGCCGTCATAAATCAAAACGTTCGGTCGCCGTGTAGCGCACCGAACCGTTCTACTTTTCACTACATAGACGATATCTACTCCGAGGACAATGATTTCTTCCTATTGCGGAAATTACGTTCCGATCGCTCTGCTCGGAATTGGAAATAGTATTGGAATGTCTTGCGGCACCCTTTATAAATTGGGTTATGTCTTTAGTTTGGTTATGATTGGAAAAAAGAAGAAAAGTGAAAAGAATAATACTCCTTTTAAAACATACTCGAATCGTTTCTAGTTACTAAAGAGTACAGAAATCCTTGCTATTAGCCTAAGACTTTGTTACATTAAAATTAAACTAAACTAACTGAAATAAAACATAACCGTCTCAGCTTTCCTTTCAAAGGACAAAACTTGCAAGCACCGTTTCAAATTTGTGTAATAAAGCTCGTATAGTGAGCGACGTAGATTGTTGTCTAAGCGCGCCAAAAGAAAACACAAAGACTGGAAGAGCTCTGTCGTGTGTCAACGTAGCTACCGAGGCGACAACCTCGCGTAACAAGTCCTCGTCTTGCACCGTCTTTAATATTAACATTCGGGTCGTGGAATCAGTGTATAAAGGCGGTACATTAGAATCATATTGCGTTAGCCTAGGTTTGAGTCTAGAGAGTAAACCTTTACGGTCTGCAGTCTCGAGTTATCTTGCAGCCGTGTATAAACTTGTGTACAAAGTTATCGTGTGCTTATTTGGTAGCGCGTATGGAACTTTCGTCTGGCGTCTATTGACGTTTGTTTGTCTTTAATAGACGATTTCTCGTCTATATGTCGTATAGAATCATATTAGATGTGTAGGGGAGACAGAGGACAGAAGCATGTAGAAGCTATGGGTGGATATCAGACTTTGAGAAATTCAAAATAAAAGCGGGCCGGCACCTCCGCCAAATTGTGTTATTCCATTTTCAGAGCGCCACGCGACTTGTATATCGCAAATTAACGTGTCCAGGTGACATGGTATATTGTGGGACCTGAAATATACGCAAAATGGCTCCGCAATAATAAATCTTCGGCCCGTTGAAGTCCCTACGCTGGCGCTGCAGTTGTAGTCCGACGACGGCCAACATACCGCATCGATACCGCGAAAGACCCTTATCGTGTGGGTGGGGGTGAACGCTAATAGAACTAACACCGAATCTGGATTCAACGGATTGCGGTGCCAGGGTTTACCTCTCTCTCCCCTCACTCACTCTCTCTCTCTCGCGCTTTAGTTGGTTGAATGGCCTCGTTTTCCCATTGATATATTGCAATCTGCGCCGGAAATATAGCCGGGAATTAACCGATTTTTGTTTTTTTGGTGATAGGGGAAACCCAATTTGAACTAGTGCGCATTGGACAGGTTATTAGATGGTATAAAAGGGCCGGTCTGTCTTATAAGATCTCTATATTGAACTCATCTCTTGGGTTTCACAATGGCTATTAAGATTAAGAACATTTGATTTAAAACTGTCGACTTTTGTCGAGTTTTGGTACTCGTGATGATATTACTCAGGAAATAAAAATCGATTTTGCATCACTATAGCGATAAGCAATAATAAATCCCTAGAGCAGGGACGCATCCGATCGCCCTTCGACACCCGAATTAGCAATAAATATCCTCCTGGTAGGACATTTCACAGGCAACTCTCAACGCAACGCGTTATGTTGACAATTAACTATTGTTTTGAATCGTGCATGGTGTTAATAAAATAAGGTAAACAAATTAAGTATGAGTGTCGCAAAGAACTCCAAAACATACCATTTTCACGGCGACTGGGTAATTGCGATTTCCTTGCTTACCACTGCATTATTTACCAGAAAGTACTGGCAAGCAAGAGATTAAACACAAACAAAATATTGGACGTAACATTGCAAACACTAATTATCAAAACGTATTACTGAGGCGACTTCTTAATCTCACGCTCGAAGACGGACAACCAGATTCGAATTTTCATACAAACGTAAGGTTTGAGGCACAAATTTTTGTTGACGTTTCGTAGTTTACTAAAGTATATTACCTATATTATTTTTGAAAGACAGGGAAAACAATTGCCTTCAGTTAAAAACTGAGGAGTGATTGTGTGATTTGTCGTTTCTTGCAGATTTTACAGGTATACTTAGTGAGATGTATTGGAGAGGTGATGAGCGCAGTTTATCATATAAAACGAAATATATTATGGTAATAAAAACACACCTTACAAACACATGTCTTTGATCACCTACCTAATCTGCAGGATCACATTTTCAAGCCGATAAATATGTGGGTGAAATTGGGTCTATTATTCAAAAATTTTAAAAAAGGTTTGATAACTTTAAAACAAATTAACCGATTGTGCAGCTCCTGGTGTTTTCATTCATATCTGATTTGGACATTAAAAATATAGTAGCTACCATCAGCGAACACTTCTCACAAAATAATTCTTGAGACCGGCTACAAAATGACATTTGTCTGATGACACGCGTAGAAGAAGTTTTATTTTGGAAATGTGTTTCTAGGCAGAAATATGCGAATTTGAGAAGATGCAGCAAAATTTTACAGTCATATTTTCGATCCACATATTTGTCAGAATCTGCATTTTCGTACTTAAAAATGATGAAGAGCTACCTCTCACTCAGTACAAGCCTTATATAAGTCAGCTAATGAAAGAAGTACAGGCTCAGACGTCACACTAACAACGGTATTTTTTTGTGAATTGTGCTTTATTTAAAATTAAATGAGAGTTAAGTACAGAAGTTTAAATAGAGGCATTTTCACATTTTTAGTTTTTTAACAAATAATTGAATTTTGTAATTGGAATAACTTCTTCATTTGAGAATCACGGCTCGGCGTTAAGGATACATTGTAATTTCCGATAATAATAGATTTACAAAGCCATTTGCAGTTTTTTATAGGATTCATTAGAATAGTGGAATCATAGTATGTTCCGTTTTATCATTTGCTTTTTTATCAATTGTTGTAACTGCTATTTCCAATTTCATCGTTCGTTACTCGGAATTATTGGAATTACGGAAGTATGTATTACTTACGAAATTACGGAAGTAGGTATAGCTTTTTCAATTTTTTAGGAATCAATGGTTACATGGAGTTAGGGGAATTAGAAAGTAAACATTGAAGCTTTGATCATAACTTTGTTGCTGTAGCATTAGTCTTCTTTTTTTGTCGAATATTGTTTTATAACGAACTTGTAAATATAGTGATGAATAGCCATACATGATTGGTTACAATTCCTACGATAAGTGCACCAATGTAACGTTATTTAACAGTTGAAGAAAAGATGGTAGCTGATAATGGACGGATTGCAACATACTTGAAGGTGGCCAGCCTTGCCCTAGAGGAATGGAGAACAATCAAATAATGTTTGCTTCAAATTTGTTACAAGGTTACCACTAAAACATTATTATAAATTAAAAGTAATGTAGAAATAAGATTATGTTTCGCTTTGGAGAAGTAAAACTTTTATTTTCGCATAAAATTTGATTCATTCAATGACAAGATATATGTCTGTAGCTGTATGTACGAGAAATTGGTTGTTTGTTGACACTCAAGTAACATTGTTTGGTTGTTGAATGGCTTCTATCCATTCAACAAATATTAAACTATAGAAACTATAGAATATACACATTTTGTACCACCGTAGCTAATAGAGTTAATAGTATTTGATCTAGTAGTCTTACTACATGTATGTATTATATAGTTTTAATTCGAAAACTACATTCGGTAAAACATTACAGCGACAAAAAAACAAATAAAAATCGGTATCGAGTGCAGCGTACACGTATATTTGTCAAATTGATTTATATGCTGCTTCGGCCACATGCTATTTTTGAAAGCATTTTCCGTCAAAATTAATATAGATATTCGTTATTAGTCGGCAAAATTTATCATCGACTGAAAATAAGCCGTGCGCTCTACGCCATTTACAAAAAAAAAATTATATTGGCATCAGCGACTCTACACTACCAATATTTAAAAAAAAAATACTATAGATTGGACGATTTTGTCAATTGTGTTTCTGTTGTAATCAAAGCCCGGACAATCAAGGTCATGAGTGGTAGGGAGTGCACGTTACTGCTATGGCAGAATAATATTAAGCATGACCATAATGGCGGAATGTATGGAAGCCAATGAACTTGTCGTACGTTTCAAACGGCTTAAAAAGTACCTGGGAAATAGCCAGAACATTTTTAAAGAATGAGTTAGGTATACATCGTCAATATTTCTCGTTGACTTGATGTTGACTTTGACAATTGGCTCCAAAACGTCATCACTTCCGATGTTATGGCTATGTCTAATGTTTTTCAGTCATGATTACAGCTAGGCGACTGCCCAAGTGGGTTATTGTCCGGGTTTTAGTGGTGATGTTCACAAGAAGCGAACCACGAACTACTGACTGCTGACGTTTTCAGAACTAAAACAACCAACAAAATCCTTCACCATTTGTTTGGAGAGAGTATAAAGTATGAAAAAATGGAACTAGAAAAGTATAATACCCAGTAATATTTATTATACCGGCTGAGGGTGTGGCGAAACGGTGACTACCAATAAAACCGAAACCCAACACCGATCCTGGCCCGTGGTCTGTTCCAAACGAAGTTATCGCGGCCGCGTGTGTGTCCCGAATACCGTACGAACGCAAACACTGCTTCGTTTCAATTAGGGCCAACTTCGATCCTGACCGCGCCCAAGTCTACATTCCACCGGCGCGGCGGAGCAGCACGCGCCAAAAGAGCCCTTTCCCACAGTGCAGATTTGTCCGCCCGGAAATATCCGTACGGTCATTCAGCTCGCACTGGTTTATAAGGTGAGGTGTTCCTAAAACTTTAAATGGTGAATCTTTATGACTTGCCTGATTTGATAGAGTGATTTCAGACACTCTGTCAAATCAGACAAGTTTCTTCAAACAGCCGAAATTCCTTCTGTATTAAAAATCGATGATGACGCGGATGACGCACTTGGAGGAGGATGGTTCTCTCCATGACGGATACGTTGCAATGCTTAAATTTGGATATTTTATATAACAAAGGTATCCCAGGATAATAGTGTTAACATCTAAACAAAGTATACTATCTATATAGTCAGATTTGATAGCTGACACTTCAGAGATTATCTGAAACGATATTTATGCTGTAGTGTTGTTTAACATTTTTTTTAAACCTTACCGAAAGTTGCAAATAGCATGTCATCGTAGAATATATTATTTTGTATTTACTACAAATTATATGTATCCTACCACGAAAAGATAGCAATTTTTAGAAGTAATCTATTCCGTCTACTTTGTGGTCAGATAAATCAACTAAACATATACATATCCGCTTAAATCATATTGTCGATGATGATTTGGTTAACATACTTTCGACTATGCTAACTGTACCAGACAAAGAATATCAGCAATATTATTTGAGGAGATAGGATTTAGTTCACTTATCTTACGTTTTCAGAAGAATATGATAATTTTTTAATATGAAAAGAACCAAAATCGTTTGTCGTTTGATATAAACCTTTTTTTTTTTCGAATGCGGGATATTTATTGAGCATCTTTTTCAGTATGTCCATAATATTGTTACAAAGTTGGTTCTTAAAACGTAGTCTGATTTGTGTTTTAATGAAATTTATTTATCACTAATTATTTATAACACTAAGGACTAGTTTATTCACCTACACATAAAGTCCTGTGTAGCTATGTATCAGATATGTCAAGTTTTGTTGGTTGGTTATAATACAACTCATTCAAGTAATAGATTACTAATCATGGTGTACAGAACTCGTCACTTTATTCTTTTATTCTTGTTCTACACACTGCCACTAACATACTTCTGTGTGAATGGCAAAAAATTGTTGCTTGTGTGTGCACAGTTCCGGACGTTCGGTGACGTGTCCTCGTAATCAATATTTTCACTTCAATAATAGTAAAACTAGTATTTCGATAATTATCATGCACGTATCTATACTATCCACCATTTCCACATTTCGCATTTTATTTTCGCCAACAATGCTCTCGCACCAAAGCGAGATCGCGTTTCCAACAAAGCGACGTAAAACGTTCCCGTGTTAAATTCTATATGTGTAGCGTTTCGCACATCGCAAATCGATCTGTCAATTGTTCGAGCCAGTCGCGTTCCGGACGGTTGCACAGTTGCATTCGCATTCTTCTACGACCGGATCACGCCGAACGTTTTTCAACGCCGCAGTACAGCGCGCGACGTCGCGTCGGCGTCGGTTCGTCCTTTGCTCATCGTGTTCTTTTTTTATTTATTCTTTACCGGAGGAGAGGAATGCACTACAGCGACGGCTCTGCACAGTGTTCATCTGCTGTAGGAACATAACGCCATCTAGCGTGTGAACGCTGACACCACCCACTGACATATCGATAGCGACTTTGTATATAACTGAATAGATGTAAAAACAGTAAATGTAAAATAGAGAATATGCACAAAAAAGAAAGACATACTAATCATCTTACCAATACTAATACTAATACTAATGAATACTAATGATCTTGACCATGATAGAAAAACATGGTCAAGACACAACTGTTAAAGTGCTTCTATAAAAGCTTATAGCACCTAAACCGTTCATCCCACTGATCTGAAAATTTTTATACATATTCAAAGTCACTGGAGGATGAGTTAGTATGAATTTGATCTCATCAGATAAATCTCTCAGAAGACATATGTAACATTTGCCACTTTCGGTTGTCATATTGTCACCAAAAACAATCCAGTTCGTCCCATTGTAATTCTAAATGTGACTACCAAATTTCAACCCGATTCATTGTACCGTTTGGGCGCAATCGTGTTCACAGACATACACAGTGTGTATGTCTGTGAACACGAGTATTACACACATACCCACACACACACACACATACACACATCCATACATTTACCAGAAATCATTGTAATGGATTCAGGGGACTCCAAAACGGATATTTCCGCTGAAATCCGGAAAGTAAAAAAGTATCTTCCATCTCTTTCTCCAATGTCCGATTACTGTACTATTTTGTGGAAAAAAGAATGTGCTTTGATTTGAAATCTCTATGCAAAATGCAAAGCTGACTGTTTCACCATTATATTATTTATAGACTTTTTTTATAAACAAATAAATTTAATTTTCTCTACTAGTACTTTAGAAGGAAACTATTGTAATCGACGGAAAAAATGAAGATTTCAGCGGAAATATGCGTTATACATTTTTCCATACCGATCAACCGCACTGTATGAAACGGCCCTTTGGGTACGCAGAAACCTCGCTCAAAAAATAGTAATTTAGCCACTACAACATGATCAAACGTCGCATAAACAAGCCTTCAGCCCTACAAAAAAAACCTATGACATCAAGCCGTCCAAAACCAACAAAAACAAAACAAGTCCAACGTTATTAGTTTTTATAGTGGCGAGCCCAGCAAACTCCGTTAGTTTTCCCATTATCCGCGTTCGGCGCTACTATCGCGCAGTCATCGCGCGTCGCGTATGACGTTTCGCGAACGCTAACGAGCAACCGTCACGACCCCTGCTGGTCACATGACAAAACACAGAGGACGTCGAAAGCCGAAAACGCAGAAAAAAACGGTACACGTACATTTTAACGCAATAAAAATCGAGCGCGACCCTGTTCGGCCCGGCTCGAACCGGTCGCATTATTTTTTGATGATTTTCCAATAATCAAATCTCTGCGCCCGTGATAGCCGGCCATTCGTGATTCGAGAATTTCACGTGGAACGCCGCTCTAATCGTATTTTGTTCCGCCATCATTTGAGAATGACGTTCTTTCATGCGAGAGGTTCATGTTTTGTGCGACGCACAGTTTGATAATTACATTATTTTCATTTGGGTCATAAATGTCGTCACGGGAAATGCTCATAGTCGGACATGATCGGACGTGTTTTGCTTCGATATTATTTTAATGACAAAAATGTGGCTACAAAACTACCTCCATCACTCCCTAAACTTCTCTAAACCTTCTCCAGAATCATCCATATCGCGCAATTAGATCAGATACAGTTACTTGGAAACTGAAAAATAGCTATTTTCTGTTGTCAGACTGTCTCCAACAGCAATCCAGTTAGCTGTGTAAAGTTAGCAACAAAAGCCAGTAACAAAATTTTTTTCATCAGATTGCAATGAACTATACATCGTTGGAAAGCCCATGACGAGTTGAGTCTACCATAGTTATTGCACGGGATCAATTAATAATTACTACCTAAAAAATTAAAAAGAAAGTCAAAATTTCAATGAATTTCTATATCTTTAGAACCGCATATCTTCGCCAATACTTCATTATACTTATTAAGTGTAACACCAATCGAAAGCGCAAGCTTCTATTATACTACCATAGTTATTGCAACCCAAAATGTTGCTAATTAGTGCCTCAAATAAATTAATCAAATATGAGTGTTTTTAACACCCCGGTACCATATGTAGTCCCACGTAAATCAAGTTAAACAAACGCATTCGCTTTGTGTGATCGTATCGATAAATGCATCAAAAGATAGCTGAGACCTGCCCCTACCCATCGTAGTTAGCGCAGAGCAAAATTATGACAATTAGCGGGTGAAATAAATTAGTGAATTCCAGACACTTTTTCCATCGGCTATTGGTCGACGGCGAACAGCGCTATGTAAATTCTTTTGTGCAAACTTTTTGCAAGATTAAATCTTATCGATATATACATCAAAAGATAGCTGAGACTTCCACCTACCTACCATAGTTATTGCAATGCAAATTGCAAGTCAGCTCGCCATGGGCTTTCCAACGGTGGCGGTGTAGTTCATTGCAATCGGATGAAAAAAAAATTGTTGCTGGCTTTTGTTGCTAACTTCACACAGCTAATCCAGTTAGTCCTAGTAATTCTAAATATGTGCACAAAATTTTTACCCGATCCGTTGTGCCGTTACCGTACCATTAGCATCGCTACCGTGTTCACAGACAGACATACATACATACATACAAAATGGATTCAGAAGACCTCAAAACTTTCTTTGATACTCGGAAAGTAAAAACGATTCATTAGCAGCGCATTAACTAATGTTTATTATCAAATTCACCTTTACCAGCTAAATGTAAACTTTTTTCTATTACTATTAGGAACAATTCACACTTGGTTAGATGGAAAAGCATTATCAATCAACTGAAAAATATAAATCTGAAATTCCTCAAATCTCAATGATATGAAGTGCTGCAACTGATGGAATAACACTTCCAGAACATTCTGCAACACGTCACCAATTCCTAACGTTATGCCTTTAAGAACGTCACGAATTACATGGGTTATGTCTAGTTGATTTATCCTCTTATTAGTCTCTGATAATTGATATTCCGCTTTCCATATGTCACCATTAATTTTGATGATCCCTTTGACCATTCCCTCAAAATCATTGAAAAACGGCGAAGTTTGCATACCAACTGCATTGCTCTGTACTTCAGTAGACTCACCGACTAGAAAAAATACCTATAAAAATTATAGCCTTTAAGAAATATTAAGAACATAATTTCTATGCTAATACTTACTGTTACCGTGACTAAAATCAAGTAACAACACATTTCCGTTGCAGTTGTGCGCTAAACAATACCGCTTTTAGATAACAATGAAGTGAATTATGAACGAGCATATGCAAACATCTCCGTTTATCAGATATTGTAGCAAGTATTATGTTGCAATTCAACGAAATAAAAATGCATGTTTAGATTTATATCATCATATTATATTTTAGTCTGTTTGTATGTGTGTAATAAATGTTTTGCACATGTGATGCTTGTTGATATGCAAATATCAATTTGTTAAAATGAAATAAATGGTTGGCGTTACAGTATAAAGAATAATAATTCGTATAAAAATGATATAATCCATTTTATAATTTTAAATATTGCTCTCGCACCTTTGAATATCAGCTTTGCGACGATAAACCTTTGTGTGGGTACATTTCCTGTCTGTATTTTCTGTCCATTAATAGTATTTTCTGAAGTAATAGGCGGTTCTTCCTCAATAGGCAATACATTCCTCAATAACTTTTCTGCTATGTTTTCCCTATTTGGTGCTAAATCTTGCACTTGTGGCAACGTAGGATGTTCTACAGCTTCCACTATAGCCATAAACTAAAAAACGACAATTGTATCGTTGACAAAATGAACTGAAAAACTGATTAATATAAGAACGTACCATTAGCATCGATACAACTGTTTTGAGCAACATTTTCTTTCTCTTGACACTTATTTAGCTATAGTTTGAGGCTATATATAAACAAGGTACAAACAAGGTAGCTGACTTGTTTATTTGGAGAACCAAACACGGAAGAAAAATGTGCAAAAATTATTGAACAATTGTTTTTGACCTTCTCCATGAATTTATTACTCATATTTGTTGCTTACAACTATTTTGACCTGTCTCAAACATATTATAACGAAAATATTTTCGAATAAACTAGTGTTTGTTGAAAATTGAAATCTGTAGAAAAGATAGGTGGAAAGAAAAGTGAGAAAAGAATTACAAGGAGGAAAGAACATCAACATATTTTATTCTTGGTATATTACTTGATATGAATAACAAACATTTGGTTTTATAAACACTACCTTGGGCATGGAATAAGTATCCATGTATTAATCAAATTCTGTATCATCGATACCACCACATCAACACCTACCCTAATGATACCAGTAATTATATTAACCAATACGTCACATATTCTTTGTGGTATGGAAAGCAAAAACTTTTTAAGAATCTTTCTTTCACACACGTCAGCTGTCTTCGTTTCCCTTGCATTAGCAAGCCTCAAGGATGTGAAAAACTGACCATCCCTATGACGTCAGCATGGAATACAACAAAAGATTATGGTTTTGCTTCTTGCGTATACGCAGCTTATGCAGATAATTGAGACATGAAATAATTGAAATAAAAATGAAAATAAATAGTAGTAGCTACATCAAAAACAAATAACATATGTATTATAACTGTTATATATATTATTACTGCAAACAAGTGATTGCCGTCCCATTACTGTATCAATCTTGAGCAGTTTTGGGCATAAATTATATTTATCTAAAAGAGCACTTCACTTGCCTAAAATATGGATCTTTTATTGACAAATGTAGGTGAATGTAATGTTATACGCTCAGTTTGAGATTTATTTGTTATAATTATAAGTACATAAGCACAAAAATGGTAGTTGACTACTAATATTTAACAGTTGGCACTTGATTTTATCGCGTAACATGGTGCGGTCGTATTGACCACGCTATGATCTGGGTGGGAGTTTTATCACATGTGCTGTGCTTATGCTCTTCAACGTTACTAACAGCACGGACGTGACCTTCGCCTGTATATCACGAATGTTATCTGGGCTAACAGCAGGTCACCGGGGTCGAGCCGACAACCTTCTGAATGCAATGGTAACGTCTTGCCGCTAGGCCATACTCAGACTATATATTAGCATGTCTTGGTGTATATTTAGCTAATTCTGGATTGAGTTTCCAAAACGTTTCTAAAGAAAGTATAGAAACTGTCCATTTTGTGGACCAAAGAAGTACAAATATGAAAGAGAAGAAAGCAAGAAAGGAAAGGAAAACGGGAATTGCAAAACAAGAAAGGAAGAATGGAATACAGGAAAGGAAGAGAGGAAAATAAGAAAGGAAACAAAATGAGGAAAGCAAGAGAGGAAAGCAAAATATGAAAGTAAGAGAGGAAAGCAAGATAAGAAAACTAGAGAGGAACCCAAGAAAGGAAAGCAAGAAATGAAAGCAATACAGAAAAGGAAGAGAGGAAAGCAAGAAAGAAAAGAAAGAAAAGCAAGAGAGGAAATCAAGAGAAGAAAGCAAGGTAGGAAAAAATGAAAAGAAGGAAAACGAAAGAAAAAAGTTAAACATTCCAATAACAGGAAAATTAAGAAAGAGACAAAATGATGGAAAAAGAAAAGCTTACACAGTGACAACAAAACACGTAGCTTCTGATGACAGACACCATTAATGGACACATTACAAAGATCGATGTCCGGCGATCGATCAACAGAAACAAGCAGGACATGCCCGAAACGTCAACCCTGTGCGTACGATTTACAGCTATCGAATTTATCGACTGTTACACCTGTCGTGATTTGTGCCGACCAGAACTTGGCGCGATAAATTCACCGGTGACGGAACGGCTAACGCCCCCGCAATACCACGCAATACACCGTCACCAAACCCTCTGATATCCCGGAAAAGTTAAAACGATAAAAACCAACACTTTCCAGCGAGTTCTCTGGTCAACAAATTCATTTCTTTCGTCATTATACTTAATCGATGTCCAATTTTACATGAAACAATGGAATCTAACATGCCTTTGGAAGATTTGAAGATTTGTGTAAACAGTTGTCTATATGGATGTCGTATTGAAGCGCGCTTGTTCATTTCAACGTGGAACACTTCCGCAACCCTACTGAATGACGGCTTGCTAATAATAACTGGTTGGGGGTCTAGGAAGCCGACATCCCCAACACTTGATTAGGGTTAATCAATCTCGTACAGTTTCAGACCATTATTAGGAAGATGATGCTCGGGTCGCGGTATCTTGATGCGGTTTCTAATTAACAGATCGATATCTGCTTCAAATTCTCTGCGTATCATGCGAACTGCCTTCATCTCGATGTGTCTCAAGGGGCTGTTCAGCTCACACAAATAACGTAATAGTACATTATAATACATATCTATGTTAAGGTATTATTGTATGGGCTTCCATTATACAGGTTGACACACAGGAAGCGGATGTTTTTAGAATGGCTAGTGCACTGCTGCAATTAGTAATGGAGAGATGCCGTTGATGATATTTGCTTCAAGATGGCTTACCATATGTGTTACAATGAACTGTGTGGACGATAGAGCAATGCGTGTTTGCTTTGAGTACGATACGTTTGTTCGTAATTGTCAACAAAAATGCACTATTAGAGTAGTTTTAAACTAAGTAGAGCACAGTGACATATGCAACCAATTATACCCAGTGTATGGTTTATAATTGACCCGCGTATATTTGGTTGCATACACAACTGTGCTCTCGTTGGTTTGAAACATCTACAATTTTGAATCTGTCGTTGCACAGCTGTGGCGCAACCGTTCTTTCGTCGGCATTTTAATACAGATCGGAATGGTACAGTCTCAAACCGGACTACGATCCTACGATGGGTTGAACGTTTCAGATTTACAAGAAACTAAATGCCGCCAGGCCCTAGAGGAAGTGTCCGAAGACCAGAAAACATTGCCAGAGTGACAGGCTAGTGATTGCCTCCAGCTCAGCTCCAGTCGGTCGGCACGTCAACATGTAGGCGAGCTACAGATAAAGCTAAAATCTGTGAGAAAAATTTTACGTTTTTATTTGACCATTTAAAATGCAGGTGGTTCAGCACTCGACTGTGAGGCACTACGCACAATGTCGGGACTAGATAATCATCTTGGAGTCTCTATTCAAGAGGATGGTCGGCCAACTGGACAGTCCACCTGCTTGGCAACCAGGAGTGGCAACCCCTATTATTGACCACAACAAAAATGGCCAAACACTTCCATATTTGTGTTCGATGACCATTTCATTACCTTGGATGGTGTTGATTTAATATGCATGAACACCATTTTTTGTAGTTAAATTGATGGGTACTATGGCCACCACAATATCGATCGCACTTATTTTATAGAATAACCATGAAATATGAACTTGTTTTTCGTTATTTATCTGACGTACGCTTAAAGCTTTGTAAATACCTCTTTAACATCGCCTTCAATATGCTTCATACTACCTTCCAAGCTCCAATAAACTAGTAAACAACATCCAGTAACCGTTTTCCCGGCGTAGAAGAAGGACCCACTATGCAATTTCGTTTTCCTTCTCGCGCAGTACCTACACTCCAAATAAAAGTAAAATAAAATCGATTAACTTCTGTTGTCGTGAAAAGGCAACTACTGCATTGTTATTACATAGCAAGATAGTCCTGTATGCGCCTTTGGATACATATCTGAGCCCTCATCACCACAAAATGCATAAAACACCATTTTCCAGTGGAAATAACCGCGTACGTGCCTTGAACACGGGAAACTCGTTTGCTATCGTGGTGTGCCGTGTATATATAGTATAGGTTTGGTTATGTGTGGTATCACTGTACACGAGCTAGAAGCAATTCGTGCAACAATAACACCGAGAAATATGTTTATTCATGAAGAAGGCTTCGTTGAGTGTATGTAGGAGATGGTATGTGGAATGTAACTGAATTTTTGAAAGGGAATTGCCTCGTATTGTGAGTGATGTATTGCGATTGCTATGAGACTGTGTGAAAGATGACGTTTTGTTGTTGTGGAGACTATTGACGAAGGGATGGAATAAGACCAGTTTTGTCTTCTTTTTTTTTAATTTTTATTAGTGTAAAGATGTTTCAAACTTGGACTATTTAAGTATTTTTTCTTCTTACGAGTTATGAAAATTTATAAGGTTTTTGTCCTTGAAAATTAACATATCAAAATAAAACAAATGCCAACGAATGCAATAATGGCTAATTAATTTGGCTTTTTCTAAGGAGTGTTCCAAACTTAGATCCATCACACAAGCATGACCTTTACACAGATCAAATGAGTTGTAGAATCATCAAAATCCACCAAAGATTGCAGACGTTATTGAAGATCAAAATTTGTTATAATTGGTCGTTTCTTTTGCCCTGAATGTAGATGGCAACCAAAAATGCATGAATTCCGTTATTCCCTACTACTACTACCATTACTAATTTAATAACCTGAGCAAAGTCCGTTAAAAAGGAAATGAGACAAGAAGAAATCGAAATGAATAGAAAAACACATTTTACTAAAACAAATTTTCAATAACGATACAGTTTAACAAAGGAGAAGAGGAATTTACAGGCGTGCACCGCAGAAAGCTAAAATGTCAACATCATGCCTGGCAGTTTGCGGCAAATATGGAAGGGGTTGGTGGTTTGTTTAGACGATGTTGTAAAGCCTTGCCTACTTAAACACCCCAAGATTGTCTCGGTTAATATTTGCAAGCTGCGGGGGCAACGCCATATTTTCGTTGCGTTGCTAATTTCAAGAAAGTGGGGGCGAAGAAATTAGGTTTGGGGGGCGGCTACGTTGGCGGTTCGCGCTACATGTAGCAATTTTCCGAGAAGACGCGTCGCAGCCGCCGCTGCGCCCTATAACTAATTCAAACACAAAGGCAAAATTAGTTTATGCGGATGGAATGAAAACAAGTGCTAAAGAATTTCCATCACACCCAGATAGGACCTTAACACAATAACGGGTCCCAAACGACACTACAAAGACACAGCAAGATGCGAACGGGCCCTACAGCTCCGGGATAATGCAAAAGTTTCTAGACGAAAGCGAAAAGGGATAAAAGCGACCTAAGAAATACATCAGCGTCATATAAATTAGTTAACACTTCGTATCTAAGTGATGTAGTCACCCATCGAAGTAAGAAAACACACTAATAAGTTAGCAAATAGAAGTTTTGATGGGAAATGCAGGGAAATTTGGTTTGGCATCTTGGTAAACCTGTAATAAATCAAAAATAAAATTCATAAACTCTCTGCAAGGTCTGTGAGTCATCTGGTGGTTTTATTATTTAGGGACTTAGCTTAAATATCTTTCAGTTGGGTTTTTAATGTGGCGATTTAATACAACTACCAAAATAACAGGGAAACTTTGGGACTTTTGTCTTTTGCTTTGGGTTCGCATAGAATAAATGGTTGTAACAGATGGGCGAATAATAGCACAGAGTTTTTTTGAGTATTTTTGATAATTCATAGTTGCTTTCCTTCCGTATGTTGTATGTATTCGCTCTGCTGTATTGTATATGTTCTGTCTATTGTTTATACTATATACTGACCTGCGAAAATATGTGTTATGTATATCGCCGACAAAGATTATTATTAAGGATTATTGTTATTCAAGCTTATACACTTCTAACGATAATTACCGTACGTCATTTTGTAAGAGTCGGAATATTTGCCCAAACGAACGTTATTTAGGAAACGTATCTGACAGATGGTTACCCTAAGATTATGAACGGTCGTAAAAACAAACAAGACATATGCATAGATACAATGGCTTTAGAAATACAGCATAATAAACTGCAACGTTTATGAATTTATATCGGTTAAGTAAGGAATTCACTTGTCATCCTTGCAGGATGTTAGTTTTAAAATATTATCCTAGGGCTTTGTTTTGAAACTAGGGTTTTGAAATATACGGCGGTCATTTCTAAGAATTTCTAGCGAAACGTGATCTGAAACGGACCACCGAGAAACGAGTCAACGGTTTTTCTAGGGAGTTGGGACTGGATCCTGATTGGTAGCAGTTTTGGTCCCAATGAATTTTGGGGGTGTTAACTCAAAATTTCTAAGGTTTCCTCGATAGCCGGGGAATAAACAATTGGGAGTTGCTAAGTCAGCTTAAAATCGAAAGGTTCAGTTCTTCTTGCGTCTACTGTGATTGTGCTTTGTGTCGTTGGCTAAGTCCAAAGAATCACCAGCATCCAGTTTGAGAGATCAACCGTTCGAGAGTCTACTTGGTTAACCTTCTTAATCGTCGAGTTCCGACCATTTGCAGATATATATATTCAGGGTCCAGGCAGATCATTCCCAGGCTACAGAGTGCAGTAATTGGCGAATAAAAGGCAGACCGAGGTAGGTGAAAGTATCTTGGTGATCGATAAAGGGATAGCAGACGCAAGGTTGTCTTTGAATAATACGTGTTTTTTTCTGATAAAAGGGCCTCCATCCTAATAGAAACTTTTAATAGAATCTAAGAGTTTTGTTTTTTTTGTAAAGGTGTAATTCCTTTCAGTAATTAAGTCATTTTTGTCAAGATTTGTCACTATTTTTTTGTACACCCGATCTGAAGGGTTTTTCTAAATATTGTTTGTAAATATATATATATTTTGTTGTGGAAAATAAGTCAGTTTTATTTCTTGAACTTCCCAGTTTTGTGAACTAAAGGTAAAGAGCGGAAAACGAAATAGAATCGTCAAGAAGTAAGAGCTACCATTCATTTATTGCAGAAGATAATTCTTTTCAACAAAACACTAGACAAGAACCCACAGTAAATATTCGATTGATTAAATCCCTGGTATATCTAGTCTCAGAAATGGGAATACCGCAAACCTGGGTAGTGTGTCGTTAGTTATCATTATCAATTTGTTAATAGACGACACCGTCCCACTTACTACAATTTCTTTGTAATCCTTTAAAGGAAACTCATTCTATATTATCCACCGAGCAACTGTCAAATATACAAGGCAACTAGGACTAAATTGGCACAGAAAGGAATTTGCAATAAACTGGTGTTTGAACGTGAATTAGGAAGTACAGAAAAAGGTCGACATTCACTCCCAAATTTTCATCAGAGTAGTCGACTTTGTACTATACCCGTTACCCATTTCAATGAAGAGTTTTCAGCTAAATTTCGATTGCTGTTAATTTAGCAACGGGACTAATGAAGAACTAATTCGTGTGCTGTGCACAATTCCATTTGACGGTGAGTGCGAGAGGTGGCAGCACTACCGGGCCCGTCAGCATTCATGCAAGTAGCCTATAATAGACTCGAACAAAAGAATAAGTGGAAAGATCCCCTTTGCGTTGGAGCCCGCACACCGCAAGCTCTGGCGCTCAGATAAAAAGCATTTGCGCGTCGCTCGCACAGAGGGCAGCAGAGTAGAGCGCCGGCAGTGTGATTAAAACTTTCTAAAATGGAACCGATCACAGGTCTAATTCAATTTTTCTCCTAGCTCTTTATTATCTCCCCCGCGCGAGAGACGGAGGATTAGCAAGCCTTTGTGCCGATGCGACAGGGCCTTTAATTAGGTCCTACTACAGACCGTCTAGGCCAAATTCAATTATTACCGCTACAAAATTTGCACCAATGCTACGCGACGGAAAGAAATGTCGGAGGCTCAGCAAAAATTTTGATGAAGGGTAATCTCCAATAACTTTTATAATCTTGGGTGCATTTTGGTGATTCTTTCAGCAAATTATAGACAAGTTTATCGACATTTTTCTTAGGTAATACATTTTTAAAATCGTTGTTTTTACAAATCATTTGATCTGTGTAACTGACGTGATGTACTTGTGGTCTAAGTTCGTAAAACCCTGTGAAACAATGAAGGATCACTCAGGACCTTGGTCACCCTAGACCTACTCAATTTTAGAGACATATTAATTAGCATTGCAAACTTGAATACTGTACAACAATTATTTTTTATTATAATTAGTCTTTCTACTTCCTTTACCAGGGTTCTTCTTCTTAATTTGTCTTTTTAATTATATGTATAATAATGTTTCAAATTACTAGTAAATCTCTATCACTTTGCAAGACACTACTTTAGATTCTCATGCTCAAGCTTTCAACCTTGCAAGAATGGATTTTGCATTACGAATTGAGCATGCATTACGATTTTGTATAATTTGTGGTGATTTCTTGCAATCACTGTTATCAATAATGTTATTTTGGTTTCCTTTTGGATTTTTTGCAAATATTTGACATTAATTTTCAACGAAATAAAGCTTTAGGAAATGTTTAACTCTACAACAAACAATGTTAGCAAAATATTCTGAAGATTATTTGATTCTTAGACAGTAATTGAAAAAGTTCATTATATGTATCGGATTATTTCCTTTAAATCTTTATCGTCTTACTGTTAATGTTAGTATCATATAATATTTTATTCGAACAAACTTGTAATTCAAATTGTTCAAACAAATTGGCTTTATGATTAATAGAATTATGTTAAATCATTTAAAATAATAACGTTTCAGATATATGTATTCTATTCAATAAGTGAAATATCAAAGCTTCTAATGCGCCACTTTTGTGAAATATTCTTCATTTTGTTTTAGTGTGACAACTTTGTATCCTGGAATAAGCTACTAAAATTTGATTTGCACAAAATGGTATCTTCCAAAGGATGTTCTAAACTTATAGCATAAAAACATCTCGTCAGTTACACAGGCCAAATGAGCTGTAGAAATAATTATTTTAAAAATTGCATTATCTACGATTAATTTCAAAGAGTTTGTCTGTAATTTGCTGAAAGAGTTATCAAAATCCACCATATGAGAACCCATATTATATGCATAAAAGCCCTTTCCAGCTCTCAACTCCAAATGTCCACACTTGAATCAATACCGAGAAAATTATCAATCATCCGTAGGACGGAGGCAACTTAGTAGTAGTACAAATAGACGTCAGAGAAACGTCTCAATCAAGCTTTCGTCTTCTCCAAGGAGAAGGCGCGACTAGAGACTACCGTGAATAGGGCAAATCTGGGTGCAACGATATTCCCTTAGATCTGGAATATGCAAATGAGAAACGCGGATTAGATGGTCCGTTCCTCTGCCTGCCCCCACACGCTTCCCCTTGCGCCTGCCAGGACTCATCCCGATGGATGGTGGATGGATCCTTTCCGGGCGTCCGTGAATTAGAACAATATCCAATTAACGGACGTATTACCGACAGAATGTGCCTAGCGGTGCGTGCACTTTGGTTGCAGATCCGGTTCCAGTAATTGATCTGAACTCACCCCTCGACTATATCACGTGACAAGCGATCCAGTTCGGAGTTTGAAGGTTCCCAAATTTAAACTTACGATAGTATACTTTGTGCTGCATTGAAGAAGCGAAGAACCAAATTTTATAAGTAGATCAATTCGAATGGGTGTAAACAGTAACCACATTTTAAGCAGATCGCATGGAATTCAAAAAAAAATGCATGACTAAATCGCATGGGTGTAAAAGAATCAGAAAAAATGTAATACCCGAATTAAAATTCTCATAACCCAAATCCATTCAGACCAGCAACAGTCCCTGAAAAAAAAAAACACTGATTTACATTAGGAATCGGGCAAGAATTTTTAATAAAACGTCACAATAAACAACGGCAAGAAACCGTCCTATTTCCAATTCGATTCAACGATAAAATTTTACAACTTTCAGGAAGAACGATACCGCTTTGGAATTCAACGGCAGCGCAAAACATTATTGCCGGGAAAACTACATATTTCGTTCACATTTTGTCTGCACAGACGACAGTACAATTTAGTTTATCAAAGTGCACATAATTTAAAATTCAGAAAGTGTACAACGGGTCGCGACGTCGGTCGGTCGGACGTCGGCGTCGGTACCTTATCTGTGGCTATGGGGAAGGGCGGAGCAAAAAATATTTTATAGCACGTCACTACTTATGATACATGACGTGTAGTACATCCTTGCATTACGCATGTTACACAATTTATTACTTTATGAAAAGTAAACTAGTAAAAAGTATTTTTTCAGTAAACTAGTGTTTTAGATTACAACAAAATTACATGTTTTAATATTAGACGACAAATCTTACGAGAGCTGTGAGTAACATGTTTCATACGAGTGGAAACTTATTTCGTTGTATTGTCTTCGAAAACAATCGAAATTTCAGCTGAAACGCGTTTTGAGATTCCTTGAATCCATTGCAATGATTTTTTGAAAATGTCCGTGTGAAAAAATCCTTGCATTTTCTTGTTTTAGATTACAAAAACATATTTTAATATAGGCTGCACGTAACATATTTCATTCGAGTAGAAACTTACGTCGTTGCACTGCATCTGAAAATATCTGGGGTGGTCCTCACCCAACTTTCCGACTACATCGTTGGTACAATGAAGTATCGAAACAGTTTTGCAGTTATTCAATTTTGCAACACCTCGGCTACTCTGGACCCTACCTAACGTCATTTTCTATGACATATATGTAGACATTTGTCATACTGACATTTAATGTCATGTCAGTGGAACTGACGTTTGTCAAAATCTGATAATTTGCAACACAGCGACGAAGACTGTAGATTCTGTCAAACAGTTTCTATAAACGGTTATAGCATCCATCAAACCGTTCATCCCACTGATCTGCAAATTTGTATACATACATATATAAAATCACTTAAAAATAAGCACATATTAGCTGCCACTTCCGATTGTCAGATTGTAATCAAAAACAATCCAGTTCGTCCCTCAGTAATTCTAAACATGTCCCAAATTTAAGCCCGATCCGTTGTTCCATCTGGGCGCTATCGTGTTCACAGTCATACACACAAACCCAGGTGCCCACATACATACACACATACATTTTCCAGAAATCATTGCAATCGATTCAGGGGACCCAAAATTGGTATTTCCACCAAAATCCCGATTATTTTCCGTCGATTACAATACTTTCCTTCTAGGGTACTAGTCGGAAAGTAAAAAATCAGAATTTCAACGGAAATACTCGTTTTGAGATCCCTTGAATTAATTGCAATGATTTTTGAAAAATATCCGTGTGTATATTATGAGTTTTTATTGACATATTTTTTTACCAATCAGTCAAACCGAACGGGTGGGATTGAATTTTGTATACACATTTGTGGATTGTTTTTTGGTGAGAAGCTGACAACCGAAAATGGCAGCAACCAAGAGCAAGGGGTGAGGTAAATCTGCAGAGTTCGTCTAATTTCATGACAACAAAAGGAACGCTACATTTATCTTAGAATAGATTAGATCAACTAACCTAAACTAAGAACGGTGTAAATTGAAAGTGACTATTCATAAAAATTGATAAATATATCCACTGTCCCCTTCTAACACTTCACGGCCCACCGTTTGCAGATCAGGTCTCCATCGTCCTCTTGGCAAGGCAAAATCGTAGGTTTAGACGCTTCTGTGTGTGAGATATTTATAATTGGGGTTGTTTTGATGCAAATTTACATATTTTGAACTTGTTGGTTTATAGGGTTTCACCCTCCAGATGTTTAACGTCTACTAATGGTACATTCCGGCTAAATTAAGTTACTGTTTTTCGCCATTAGCGCTATACAACAGCGAGCCCCTAAAAAGAACAAATCACCCCGGTTCCATTCAACTTCCGTTTACCATAAATCCAATTTAGAGCTAACGGTGCCACCATAAAAATGGATTAAGTCATCAAAACGCGTATACGTAGTCAGATGAGCGAGCGAGAAAAATAGTGAGACAGGGCGCAAGAGAGAGGGACAATTGATTTTTCCGACCGTTTGCGCGGCCCTTATCCGTAAGTAGCCATAAATCGGATTTAATGCATGCACTTTTTACGCGCGCCGCCCGCTAGACGGCGCTGCACTCAGGAATACCAAAGCGCACATTAAATTGTAGGTGAATTGGATATATATTTTATGTTCTTAACTTTGATCGTAACTCCAGGAGTTATTTTTGCCCGTGTCCAACTCGGAGGGAAGCGTGGAGACCAGCCCCGCCAACTATCATCCCCTTACCGCGTCCTAACTTATACCATATCCGAAAGCTCATAACATTATTCAGATACCGTTCAGTTATACGGACCATTGTGCTCGCAAAGAGGGGCTGGACGCCATACGGTCCAAACCATTGGAATAATCTATCTTCAGTGCTCCTAGACACTGGACAGTGGAGAGTGAACTAGCACTTCCCTCCAGTCGTCTTTGGTATTATATAAAGACCAACCGTAAATGTGTTTTAAGTTACGAGTACTTAGGCTATGTTCAGAGGAGCGATTATTGTGGTTAGACAGTCGTGATGTCAAGAATAAACCTAACAGGTTTAAATGTAAGCGCACAGCAAAGCCACTTTCTGTAGCTCCACGTTCTATTTCTGCAACTGTTGACGTCGCCAGCGATTTTTGTCGTCGGGCGATTGTCGTCCGCTATCCAACATACAAGAATCAATGTCTCCTTGTAGACGAGCGGCTGTTTTGTTGTTTCAGCTAGTAGTGACGGGGTTTAGTTCATATAGTCAATAAAATCTTATTCCTCGTCGGACAAGGACAGGTGAACATTCATACAAGGATCCTCATTCTGGCATAATTATGACAAACATAATAAGTTTATTTTATTAATTAAGCAAAGACTACGTGTGCTTTTATAGGTTTATGGAAAATTCTCTACATGTTGGTTAATATACCAAAAGCACATGCTACCATTCTTCTAGATCTGCTCAATCTATAATTAATACTTTTTTCATCAAGATTTGGACAATGTTGCAAAGATCATGTCATGGATGTATCAGATATATCATTTGATAAATCATGGAAGTGAATCTTTATTTGGTTTGCAGCTATTCTTTTGCCAAACGCATGATTCTTAAATAGGGTATTCCGGTCATGTCAAACTTTGAGTAGATTTTTGGTTTAAAGTTATCAGGAGTCATACCGTAAAGCTGTAAGCTTTTGGATTTAGTTTTTCTATGAGATAATTGCAATTAAATGTGTATTTTATTTGAATTCACCGACCAGCCTTGGTAATACACGAAGATTACCGATCACCATTAGCGCTGGCAACAGGGAACAGCTGACCGATCGTAGGTATAAGAAACAACCAAAGCGAGGTGTGTGAAGTGTGAACACAACATAGGAAAACTTGCAACGTTGCTAAGCCGCTCGTTTTGAGCCGTCTTTGTGATGTCACAAAGACAAACTCCAATTCAAACTTCAACTGACGATTTCTCTTAATTTAAAGCAATGTTTGAGATTTTCTGTGTAAATTAGCAATCAGTAGTAGGGATACTACTTTGTAAAACATAACAATTTGAAAACATCGGAATACCCTATTCGTTAGAATCACTACACTCTACATATGCTCCAAAATGAATGGTACTAAAGTAAAATTCGGCGTCTGCTAATAGTGCTAATCCAGGATATACACTGGAATGTCTGGAATAAGAGTTCTTGTAGTTAATAAGGTGAGATCCTGAGTGAGCTGGGTTGGTAATGCAGATACGTTTTTTATCGATCAATATGATGCAGTTCAGAAAATTAATATTTCGGTACATTTCCGCTACTTCCTTCCATAATCTTCCCGTAATTTTCTATTTTCTGTGGCCTTTCTGTGGCATGAAGCGAGTTCTGTATACTTTCACATGTTTGTTTGACTATGTTGCTTAAAGTGGATTTTCCAAAAAAATAACTTACTTGTCGATTTTTTCTTCTTTACGTCTTCAATGATATACATTTTTATCCTACGCGACGACACGACAAAGTGTGGTTTGTGTGGCCCATTTTCGCTGTTTCTGGCGTCACGACTGTCGCTCGATAATACGACATAATATTAAGGAACTAAAAGATTGAGCAAAGAGCATGGAGACGCAAAAACAATCACTTTTTCATGGTGTAGGATAAAAAAAAACACCAGTCGTATTAAAACATTCTTAACAGTTTCACTCGTCGATAGTCGTCAAATAAATTCAAAGTAAACGCACCAGAGGGTTTATGCAGGAAGTAGGGGGAAGCATGCCAGGGAACTTTCTTATCCATATTTCATGTCGTATCTCGTTCAAATCCACTTCGAATCGCATAAGTTTCCGCACATCAAGTGATCGGACCGATGCGATGGATGTCGTAACATTTGCCACGACTGCGACGCAACTTTTGACACTCAAGCGCACAGAAGCGCACGACTCAAGGGCAGTAAGCGGAAACTCCAATAGACGAATGGAAAATATTTACTGAGTAAACATAATTTACAACATCAGCCCGACCAAGACCTACCGATGGAGATAGCCGACGGGTGAATTTGAGCCGTTTGATCCCTTCCGTGTTTGGCATTTTCTCTCGATAAACTAGAAAATGTTTTTTTCTTTCATATCGTCGTCAATCCCACAAAGTGACGTGTATCACATTTATTTCAATTTTACAGGAATGATCTCTCTGTCCATCTGACTCTAATAGCATATTTGACGTTTCGCTCGTAGTAAAGACACTAGCTACGCTCCAGCTAGCGAGCCTAGCAACAGAAAAGATTAATGTATTCTTGTAAGGGTGGCCGTAGTAAGTCGTCTAGTACTTCTGTAAAGCAGCTTTAATTGCGGCTTTTCGTCAAAGCTCTCAACTCTGGGACAAACCTGACGTCATCATACCGCGTTAGCTCACACGTTATTGTTTAAATATTATCGCCCGCCTGCGATTGAAGACTAAATAAACAAGAAGTAGAGAAATAAAACTAGTATGATAACACGGATACGTGACAGTATATTAGAGTTATTTGTATTGAGAGGTCAGTCAGTCGTATTGTTATAATCGCGATATAGTATTATTACTAGCTCTGTGTATATGTCAAATTTTTCGATTTGTTATTGGGCATTCTAGAAATATGTGGTTAAGGCTTCCCACCTGTCCACATTCGCAATATGGACATATTAGGATATATTTTAGGTTATGTGCTATCTGTTACTGTTGTTACGAATGTCCGGCAGGGGGCGTTTCGGGTTTGACGTTACTGTGGTAATAGTAGCAAAACACGGGTCGACAAAAATCGATTTTTTGGATCGAAAATTGTTTTTAAGGCCGTTTTTTTGCTCAAAACTCTTTGCGAAGGGTATTTAGAGGGATCTTATCGTAAGACATGAGAGCGAGCGGCTTTTATAAGGTCGGCAGGAACGGATAAAAAATGTAAATTTTTGACGTTCATCGATCCGCTTGTCGGAATTTCTAGACGTCACGTGACATTTTCTCGAGGTTCGCCTTCACACGAAGAGGTGCAAAAACGTGATTTTTTTTCAAAATTGACGCATTTAATTTACAAAATATCGCGCAGTCCACGCGGAATTGTGTCCTTTTTTCAATTCGAGCGTCAAAAGTAATATCGAAAAGCCCAATTTTGCAGCTACTCGATCGCAAATGTCGGCGAAAATGGGCGATTCCGCTGAACGCGCCCTACACTTGAAAGTTCGTAATTAGTATAGGTAGATTATTATCTTACGGACATTCGCTTTTGGTGTTTAACCCTCTATAGTCTATAGTCTATACGTTTAGAGAGTTTATAAATGTTTAAACAATGTGTCAATGTAGTCGGAAAGTTGGGTGGGGGCCACACCAGATATTTCTTTTCAGTTGTCAGTTATCAAAATAGAATGTTGGGGTGTGTTGCTTAGTTAATCTCTGTTTTTTTTTCTTAGTTTATAAATTTATTAACAATGTAGGCATGCGATTAAAAAAATCCCATTTTTGTCCAAGGTAGTGCAGGACACTGTATGTGTAAAGTTTCGAAAAATTAATGTATACACGTTCGGGAGGTATTCTATGATTAAAAATTACTTTCTGTGTTACAGCGTACAGTTGTAAGCCGTTATTTCATAATAATCAAAGCCATACCAGTCGAGATTTTTATTTTTGATTTATCTGTATTTTTCACGCATGCATCAATCAAACTAGATTAAACGAAAATAACTGGTCGTTCGTTAACAAAAGCCCTGCATCAGATTGCAAGAGATAACGTTGTTTATACGTGTATCACTGGTGTATGTTCAATTCGATCCGAATAATAATTCGAACGGATAAAACATTGCGCATATAACGTAATTTGAAATCGAGTTATTATAAGTTTATGACGTGTATCACTGGTTGTATGTTCAATTGGACCCGAATAATTCGATGATTTAATTTTTGCTTAAATTTGTCTCGGCTATACGCTTTAGGAATTCACATAGACAGAAACGTCAGAAAATTAAAGTAGCAAAAACAACAACAAAACTGCTCAACTAACTAACCTTTAAAACTTGGAGATTGACATTAAGCTTAAAGTTTAATTGTCAAATTTCATTGTAGCCCACCTATAATATTTTCCATGGTTTTTTTATTGAACAAACTATATCATTGTCTTGGTAGTTATTGGGAAACTTTTGCAGTTCTATTTTTGGTGGTTCGAGTTATTTTAAATTTGAATACAGGTAAAATATATGTTTCTTATCGTATAAAAAGAAAACAAATAAAATAAATTAAAAAAAGTCTGTCAGGTGTGGGGTTCGAACCCACGCTCCCGTTTGGGAACCAGAGCTTAAATCTGGCGCCTTAGACCGCTCGGCCAACCTGACTTGTTGAGTGTAGTTGCTTAGAAATAACATCCTTAACAAAGGAATATGTATCAATGGATATTTTGTTCTTATTTTGTTCCAATAATAAATTAATTACAACTTTTTAGTTTTAATAACCATAACTTTTTATTATATAATAAGAAATTCCAAAATACATTTTGTATCGTAAAAACTTGTTAATTTTAAGAGTATCTATTTACCTACCAATCGCAAAAAACGCCTAATTTAACAAATTTTGATTTCCACTAACTGTTGGAATCCTCCATGGATTTCGATAATTTTTTCACCAAATTATAGACAAATTCTTCGAATTTTTACTTTCCGACTAGTACCCTAGAAGGAAAGTATTGTAATCGACGGAAAATGACATTTTGAAATTTCCGCGGATACACGCGTTTTAGGCCCCCTGAATCCATTGCATTGATTTCTGGAAAATGTATATATGTGTGTATGTTACATGCATCTTCTTAGGGATTTTTCCGATTTTAACCTAATTGATCACCCTCAAGTGACCCTAAATATGTATACAAATTTGTAGACCAGTGGGATGAACGGTTTAGGAGCTATAATCGTTTATAAAAGCAATTTGACAGAATCCACAGCCTTCGTCGCTGTGTTGCAACTTGCAACCTGTCACATTTTGACAAACGTCAGTGCCACTGACATGACATGACATTAAATGTCATTACGACAAATGTCATTATGTCATAGAAACCTACGTTAGGTAGGGGCCAGAGTGGCTATGGCTTTACAAAATTGAACAATTGTGTTTAGACACTTCATTGTGCAAAGGATATAGTCGGAAAGTTGGGTGAGGGCCACCCCAGATATTTTTATTTCTAATACGAGTTTTAAAATATGTAGTTATTTCTACAATACATTTGATCCGTCTACCCGACATGATGTTTAGACTGATACAACAAAAACTTTTTGTTGTCTAAGTTTGGACGACCCTGTGGTACAATTAAGAAACTTAGTCAAGTTTCATTAGCTAAATTAATTAGCAATGTATTCGCAACGGTTTCATTACGATATGTTAATTTTTAAAGAAGATACAGTGTTTTAACTGAAATATAACATTCTTTAACTTTTTCTTGTAACATTCATCTTCCATACCTAGTGCATTTGTTAACTGATTGTAACATTTTTTTTAACACCATGTAAAGAAGATTATCAGAACTAACATGCGCTGTGGTTTTATAAAAAAAAGTGATTATTAAAAATAGATATATTACAACTTCTTTCATTTTCATTTCATAAGTCTCATTTTGAAACATCCTGTGAAATAATTAGGAGTCTATCACTTGATTGACCAAATTAATCAAATGACATTATATTTTAAAATTGAGTAGACGAAAACTTGATCAAGATCCTTAATTATTTCACAGGGCATTCCAAACTTACACACAAAAAAAACGCCATGTGCACAGATAAAAGGATCTGTTGAGTTAATTTTCAAAACTGTTTATGCACTGTTCTTCATGGTATGAAGAATTCCGAAGAATTTGTCCATAATTTGCTGAAAAAATGATATAAATCGCCCAAAATTTTAAAACATTATTGGAGATCCAAATTTGAGGATTTAATAATATCAATGTTTATCGTCCAACAGAGTACCTTTGTAGGACAATATTTAGAAATAACAAAAACGAATTATAATATATTTCTAACAAATAACCAAAGTTTTAGCGAAATTTATCCTGCGGTGAAAGCTTTCGAGATTGTATCCTGAGCTATTTTGCCTTCGTATTTAATTCCGTATTGTTCACAGCGTATTGGGAAACATTATTATCGTTCTGTAAGCACGAAATCAGTTCTACTTTCCTAACACCAGGGTTTCTCCCTTCCAAAACTTTCCAAAGATGTTTAGGTGCGATAGAAATATCTTATTTCTGCACAGTATTAGATATGGACCATATTACCCGCAACATTATTTAACTTATATTATATTCACAACGCTTCTACCTGTATCGATGGTTCATTATGATAAATAAGATTAGTTTCGATGTGATTTATTTCCTTCCACGTTCTGTGTTTAGAATTAAAATAGCAATAATGTATATTATTATCAAATAGATTTTTTCTATCTTTGCAGATAAGCCCTGACAACAATACAACCACAAGCGTTCTTACGTTTACCCCAACTGTCGACGACGGTGGAAAATATTTATCGTGTCGAGGACAAGTTGAATCCATCCAAGATAGTGGAATGGAAGATGGATGGAAGTTAGATATTTATCGTAAGTGTAATTATTTATTATTTATTCATTTTTTTTACTGTTGAATTGCCTGAACTCATTATAACACTAAAAATACATACACATAAAAATACAATAATAAATAAAACACTAGTTTGCTGAATTAAAACAGAATAAATAAAGAGCGAATACCGTGATGCTATAAATGATATTTAATAGGTTTGGATGTGCAAATAAAACAGCAAACACTAAATAGGCGATTATGGTGTTGCAAATAAAATAAAATACATTGCAATTGTCCACTCGTTTTCGTGTTCGATACATTTATTATTACTAGCTGCGTTCGATAATAGAGTTTTGTTCGGTACTACAGTTTCCCGTTTAACACATGCAGGCAATGTTTAAAAAATTAATTCCCATGTACTCTGACAACAATATTCATACATATTTCAACATAAAAACTTTTTGGTGATCAGCTTTTGTCAGATGTTATCCATATGTATTGCAAAAAAATAGGGATTATATTATTTGGTGGTATTATAGTTTTGTTAGACACATTGATTTTATTAGAGCATATCGCTTGCATATGAAATTAAAGTACTTAAATCATCACTAATTGTTATTATTATTCAATTATCTAAATAATATCTCTTCTACGAAAAGAACAATACCTTTACAGCTAAATTCTGTAGACTAAAGTGAAAGTTATTATCCTGGAACTTTTCAGAATGTAATAAATAAACGTCAGTAATACTAAAGTGTTCATTCTGCGATTTTATTATATTTACATCCGTAATTACAGAATTATAGTATATTTGTCTTTTCTCCATTTTTGTGCCCCCACAACAAATTATCAAATTGACACATTTTGTTCCCCAATAACTTTTGTAATATTTCATGGATTTTAATGATTTCTTCACCAAATTATAGTCAGATTCTTCAAAAATTCATAGCTAAATGAATTTTTAGAACAATCATTTAATCTGTCGACTGTGCTTGTTAATTCTGACAAACTTCTTGACATCGCGTTGGAAGATGAACGTTAAATTAACAAGGTCAGTTAAGACACTGTATCTTCTTTGAAAGTTAACATATCTAAATGAGACAAATGTCGATACATTGCTATTTACTTTGACTTCAAAACTGAGTAAGTAAAAACTCCTTGGTTCCTTTCCTGTAACTTAGGGCGCTGCAAACGTAGACCACAAAAGCATCATGTCGGTTACACTTATCAAATGAGTTATAGAAGCAATTGTTTTAAAAATTGAAATTAGCTAAATTAAAAATTACCCATATTTAGCTGGAATAAAAAATAATAAATTCTTTTACGTCTAAAATTGGATGAAACTACAAAAGCATCTGGAAAAGTATGTTAAGAACATAATATATTATTGGTCTTGCAAAAAAATAAAGTATATTAGTATAAGTATTGACACATAAAAAAACACTTTTTTCTTTCAAATCAACAATCAAGGACAACTCAAACTAATAATCTCCAGCCCTGCTCCTTTTACGAAAGCACGTAAACAAAAATAATACTTTCTTATTAAATTTCCCTTTAGAAATATAAATCTTTTTTTTTTCTTTATCTCGTCTCCTTCCTTCAGCTTCATTAACGTCACCAATAAACAAAAGAAGAGCGTCTTATCCCCACCTCTCGAGGTAATATCATCCCCGTTTGTACAATTTAAATTTTAACATGAGAGAACTCATCGTCGCTCGTCCGTCTCTGGCAAACTTAATTTAATCAAAATTAATATTCCGTCGGCGACTCGTCTCTAATTTCCCAAATATTAACGAAAGCATTCCGAATTATGGACGGTAGATGGCGCGCAAGCGACACCCACCCCATCCGAGGTCGCAAATGTGACATCGTGGGTGGCTCCCTCTGTGTACGGCTCACGGCTCGTCCGTCCTTTATTTGGTAATTATTTCCGCGTCAGGGGGCGCGCCGTGACCACTTCATCTGGACCTGATATGTCGACCGTGCATAATTTACGTCGTATCTGACCGCAGACCCGGCAAACTAACGATCTCAGCGCGCGAAACTGTATTTGCGGTTAGTTATTGTACTAGCGAGACGATATACCTACCGAAACCGCAGTCGGCTGCCTAGATAGCGACTCTGTTAAATTTGCCGATTGTGGAGCGCCATCTCTGAGAAACGTACCAAACCGAAACATGTTTAGTGTCTCCATCTATATCTCTCTAATTGCACCAAAATTTTACACTTTTTAGAAATAAATATTGTGTATCCATTTGGTTGCCTACAACGGTAGTCAGATGACATGCAAATATTAAAAATGACAATGTAGAATGGCATAGACTCGTCGTAATTAATACAATACAATAAAGTTAATCAATAATACAAGTCAAAATCATTCAACATAGGACATAATAGGATCAGTTGTGGATAAGTCTCGACGAAATCCAAATTATTCCCCACAGCACAAGAAGTTTTCCTCAAAATAGCGCAAAATTCGGCCCTCAATATGTTTTTCAAACACCTTTGAGATGCATGGCAAAATTGAAATAGGGCGGTAATTTGATGGATCGTTAGTATCACCCTTTTTATGAATTTGAGTAACAAGTGCAACCTTCAGTTCCCGTCTAGGCAAACTCCACATTTAAAACACTTATTTATTATTTTTGTTAGAGCACATACAATGCGTGATACTATACCTATACATATATGCTAGAATCTGCTAGATACAACATCAAAATGATTCTAGTTTTATGTTTAGCACCCTAATAATTTGTCGTTAATAACGATCTTCCATAATTTCCTGTGACAATTTATTCCCCACGATATGAAAAGATTTTTAAAACTAACACGCCCTGTGATAATTATGAAAAACGACATCTTACACCTTCTTATGCTGCAAGAAAAAAAAACTTCAGTAGTCTAAGTTTGAAACGCGCTGTAGAGTAATTGGGATACTATCAACAATTTTTTTGTGCTGAATGTGCATACAATTTATGAATCGCAAAAAGCACATTTGGTAAAATCCAACAACACAAACAAATATTGATCAGATCTGTGTGACGCCGTTTGTGGTCACAAAATTGACAGCGATAGTAATACATCACCCCGACCAGATTCAACCAGACTGGCATCATTTCGCGTTTGTTTTATCAACCGAAACGCGGTTTTCGCAAGTAGAATTGACCTCGCGATGACGTGATGATCGGTCGAAAGGGCAACGATAAACTCCAACAAACGCGTGTAACTATTATTAATTATCGATTACAAAGTTTAGAAAGAAAAATAGATAAATGAATTATTAATTATTAAAAATTTGATATTTTATTTTGAAAATTGAAAGATGAGTTAACATATTGAAATGACTAAAGGTGATTAACTATAAGTATGTTATGCGGCGACTATGTTTCAAAAGACTTACCTTAAAAATAACAGGGTTTGTGCGGCCATTGGTCATTTCTTCACGTTCTCCGCTGCGAACAAGGATAGGGGTTGGCCGCAACATTCTGTTCCCCGTTGTCGGCGGCACATGCCGCCACCAATTGAAATATCACCGCCTCATAATCGCCCGTACCGGTTAACATGAGACATGCTTTGATATACGGTTTCAATAAATACCTCTTTTTGGCGTTCACTCTTTTTGAAGAAGGTCTACTTGCTGTCATTTTCTTTGGATGGAATTTATGGTACAAAACCTGGCTATTTATTTTATTATTTTAATCTAAAAATTTGGTCACGACATTCCATTTTTGCAATGAACTTCTGTTCTGACCCAATTTTAAAAGAGAAAAATCTACGAGAAAATAATCTTCTAATCTCTACATTGTAAACTGCGCCTTCTTTAACAACAGTTGTAGTAGGTATAATAATGTGCATCGAGAGACTGTATATTGAAACTTTGCAATACGAATCATGCAACAACATTTTTACATTAAGATTATTTTCAAGTAGAAGTTTTATGAAGACCACGTATAGCTCATACGTTACTTTGTACAAACCTTGTGATTTGGTGAAGAGGCTTTCATCTCAGTGCTAATCAAACAATATCTCCAATGTTTATTTTCATAATTGCTTCCCGCTGGTTCTGTGCAATTGACCACCGTGCGTCGGTTTGCTATAAAGGCAAGGGTGGTGCTGCAAATTTACATAAAGAAAATAACGGGGTCGAGGCGTAAAAGTGGCGCCCGATCTGGTGCCGGCGGTAAGGCGGCGAACCCGCCGCCCGCGCCAGTGTCGTTGACGACATCGTTCCGCCATGTTTACGGCCAATTTAACGCCGGAAATATCAAAAATCCTGAATAAACAAGGGGTGCCAACGTATTAGATTACTCGTAAATAACGCGGCACCCAACCACCCCCACACCACCCCGACAACACCTCGCCGCCACCGCGCCGCCACCCGCTACGACAACGGGTGACGCTCCTCATTTCAGAAAATCAGGAAAGACGTTCGCGGAACGACGCGACAGCCGTCGATGTAAACTGTTTACTTCACAGCTTCAAACCCCTCTTTTTCCTTCCCACCCAACTAGAAAATTCGATGGTGTTTTTTATTTTCTTTATGGCCGTAGATATCTGATAAGGTCTCAATTTGAATTTGAGGCCAAACGGGTATGAAAATGGTTTATTGTGTTATTCTGTAAAGTGACAAAGCAGGAATTAATCAATTTTATATAGGTTGTACTAGAAAATGCATAATGAAAGTTAACTTATACAGGCCGTCCTCGACCGATAGTGCAATTATTGGTGAAGCTGATACCAATTAAAAATAGTGAATTAGCTCCGTAGAAAATGCTAACCAATGTTAGAATATATGCAATTTGTAATTTTCGGGAAGGTCTAAGAAAATGCTACACAGCGCTACAACACAATTATTGTTTTAGATTTCTCTAAAGTGTCAGCTATCAAATGCGACTAAGTAGGTCCTCCACTTTTGTGAACCTTGAGTAATAATAATGAACGTTTAGGTTTTAAAACTATTACGATAGTTTTTTGTGCGTTTGAAAAGGAAGCTTAGGCAAAAATAGAGCTTAAGTAAAAGTTATAGACCGAAATCTAATAAAGCTGGGCATACACGCTACGGAATGCCGGATTGCCTTCCGGCCGCTAATCCGGAAGGCAAACCGCATCATTAGTGATCAAATCAGCCGGAAGGCAAGCCTTAACTCTCGGCCTCTTTGAAAACTGTCGCCGCTAGAATGTTAATAAAATGTTAATAAATGTATGTGTCAACTGAGAGTACAGACTTGCCTTCCGGATTGTTAGCCTGAAGGCTCGCCTTCCGGTGATCCGTTGCGTGTAGGCCCAGCTTAATACTGAGTAACCAGATATTGAAAAATTATTTTTTTAACAATAGAGCAGAATTTTAACATGTGACACATTACACCATATATTTAATTTTTGCTATACCAATATTGCTACATATTCAAATAGCCAGATATATTTTAGAACATGATTTGCTGCGTAAGGTCTTTTCTGTGATGTTTTGTTTCTTATACATAAAAAATTCTCAAAACTCTCTTAACATTGTGTTACCATCTAAAAATGAATGATGTTCTTTTTATTTGTAACCTGACACACACCATATAAAAAAATATTGCCGATGTAGTATTGTACAATTAGGTAATATTTTTCCATCCCAAATATCGGAATAGGTACCATGACAACGTATTTTAATGTTTTACCCTAAACAGCGTTTTTTACATTGAAAACTATATTTTTCTTTAGTATTTATTAATTACATCCACCATAAAATACATTTTAACTAAACTTGTACAATATTATAATTACAACCAAATATTACATATAATAGAATTCAACATATATTAATTATTATGCTCTAACAGTCTGTTTGCCCATAAGAAGTCCTCTGATGGTTGTACAGTTGCACAGTAAGTATACTATAATCATAAACAACAGTGACTAGAAATTTGATGTATTATTACATAATTTTCTTTTCTTTGATTTTTGTATTTTAAGACTAAAAATAAAAAGGACAAAGATAAAATTGCCCGAACTTCACATGCATTATCGACTAGCCACACTTTTAATTTCGAATCACCAAAAATATCGAAAAAACTACAGAGAAAGGTGTATAATAAAGATGATCTACATACAAAGAAAAAACAAAAAATACAGTAAATCTTAGACCATACACCGAGAATTTAAGCAGTATCATGTATGTACACTGGAGTGATATCCGATTTGTCAACTTGAGTACGTAAATAATGCAACACAGCAAGCAGATAAAAGAAATGATTTTGGAATTTTCGAATATTTTATGATTTATGTGATGTCCGACATGTTATCATATGAGAATACTTTTATACTTTTAAGGCTTTATCTAGTGTAACCGCTAAATTATAAAGAAACAAACTAATTAAAATTTAAAAATATAACAAAACGTGAATTAAATGTAAGTTAATTTTCCCTATCTCCCAACCCAATAGCCAAAAAATAAAGAAAATATGAAATATATTATATAATAATTCTTTCTCGCTGGATGGAATTACTCGCTGGATATTGGATAAATTGATCATTGTGCGCCACTAGCAACAACATTGGACCAAAGACAACAAAAGTTGTTATAGATCAAAATTTGTCAAATTTTTAGATCGACGCCGGGTATATATTGTCGAAGGAGGTTAAACAAAATCGACATCTATTATGCAAAATACAGAGCTTGATAGAAAAAAGGACTTTCAAAAATAATCCTTACAGATCAAAATGAATAAACTAGTAATAAAAACTTTGTTACAGTATAATATTAAACAGTAAATTTGGGCAAATATTGCGAAAAGTTAAACAGAAGTGGCCTTATCATACACCAAATCTACCAGCACTCTAGAGGTTACCATCATCTTACACCCCAACCCCATTTATTACACCTAAATTGCATATAAATGCCAAACACGCACAACTCGCGAACGAAGAAACATCTCGCCGTTTACCATTTAAATTAGAAGTTACGGTGTCCTCGGAGGCCCAGCCTGCTAATTAATATTTAAGACTCGCGCACGATGTGACCCTCAAGCTTACGAAGGACAAGGGCGTGCAACCTTAGAAGAAAACGCGAAAATTCAGTTCACAGAAAAGGAAATCTTTCTTGGGACAGTATTCTCGAATCGGTGACTGGGGATCCGTGAACGGAATCTCACAAGCTATCTCCTTCTGGCTTAGGACAATAGACGAAGAGAGATAGATGGTTCGTATGCGGATTGCTCAGCATGGTTTTGAAAATACGGACCGTGACTAATTAAGTTACATGTAACGAAACCACGTTTTTCTTTTGTTTTGCAGACGTGCCTCTCGTGTCCCTAGAGCTCGGCAGCAACCTGAACGGCAGCATAATTAAGGAGGGCGTGGACGTGTACTTCGAGTGCAACATAAAGTCGAATCCGTGGGTGTACAAAGTCAGCTGGAGGCACAATGTAAGTAAGAATATTCTGGGGGAGGGTTGTCTTTGTGTATGCTAATGATTAACCTATCCCCTTTTTGTATCAAATATTGAAGGTTTTTTTTTTTTTGAAGGAGAAGAGCAAAAATAATGATTCTCTGTTCAGTTAATGTTTGATAAAAATTGAAAATCGACAATCTAATATAGAAGTTTGTATTTAGTAAAATATGACTATGGAATTTTGATTTTTCTTTCTGTTTTATAGGGAAAAATGTTATATAATAATGCTGCTGCTGGTACGATAGTCAGTAACCAAAGTTTGGTTCTCCAATCGGTCACTAGGGCACGCGCAGGACTCTATACTTGCGTCGGAAGCAATCAAGAAGGAGATGGAGAAAGTAATGCAGTCCAACTGGATGTCAAATGTAAGTTATTTTATTTTATTAGTAAAGTTAACAATATTAAAAAGGTGACTCAGACCGACAAGGAGAACCTATCGAAAACAAGTATTCGCTCTAGAGCCCGAGTCCTGGAAACTGAATGTTTAGATAGAAGATCAATGTACCATTGAATTTGGCCATATGATCGTTTCTTCTATTCGATTGTTGATTTTGTGTAGCTTTGTCTGTATTTTTTTTTTCTTGCGTGAAACAGTCGGTTGACACTTATGTTGCGGTCGACTGGAACACTTCAAATTGCAATTGTAGCTTTTCTATCATCGCCATCGTAGAGACCTGATAGTAAACTCGTTAGAAAGAGCGGATTTGTTTCAATTAGAAACATTTGGAAAGTACAAATTGAAATGTTTGGCAATTAGGTCCCTTTTCTCGGCGCAGGTCACATATAAGGAACATATCGCATCGCAGCTCAACCAAAATGGTTCTAAATTTTAATTAATACAACGTTTACCTATTTAATTCATAGGTAAACGTTGCATTAATTAAAATCATAAGGAAACGTATTTTTTAGTATTCAGGAAATTATGCAAAACAAATTTTAAACATAAAAATATTTTGAAATTTTCCTAAACGGCGGAAGTCTAATCAGGCCAAAAATTATCACTTCCCATCATTTCTGGTTTAGTCAATGTTCACAGAGGTATTGGTTAATTAATCCTGAAAGTTACAGCTTTCCATCGTTTCCAATTTAGTCAAGGATAACGATGTTGCATTTTGTCTCCAGCAACCAAGTTATTTGAATAAAAATTCTTTCTGTACTGTTTTAGTTCACAGATAGTGAATTAATGCTGAAAATTGAACGGCTATACTGGGTTATACTTGGGTGGCCCCCATGTAGCTTTCCAACAAACCACGGTTACACATTGAAGCTTTGTTCGTTAGATTCTCTATTTAGTCTGCTTATGTTAGAGCAGCATGATATCAGGAACAGCGTAAAGTCGGAGCAGGCTGCTCAGAACAGTAATAATAGATTTGTTCGGTCTAACAAACTAATAACGAACTAATTCGTGACAACTGCTCGAACAAAGCTATTAGAATCCAACGAACGCGACGCATGTCTTGTACTTATGTGTCACTACTTTTTGGTACTTATTGTGTCATGCTGACAATAGGCGAAATTAAATTTAATAAGGAACACACGGTTCAAATGGAGTTAATGGCTGGAGGCAAAGATTTTTTTTCAATTATCTTGTTGGCAGCTCATCAAATATTAGCAGTGATGAAGAACATAGCAATTATGTACTATAATTATCTGTTAACTGCGAAAAACAATTGTCTTGTTATAAGTAATACACTACATATCCAAACGACCTGTCTTCTATTAACATCTGGCCAGCCTCGTCCAATACAAGATTTACGTTCAAAATGTCATTTTCAGGAATACACCTCACTGTCCGTCACTAATAAATACATATTCAATCTTTCAAATGTGACATTTTTTGTTACCTCCGCAGAGCACAAAACCTTACTCCTACTATCGAGGGGGGTCAACTTAGCCTGCTCCAAGTTCTTTAGGTTACTCTGCCCTGACTTGAACCGAACGAAGAGAGAACAAGTGCCCAACAAACAGAGCTTATTATAAAATTTCGTAAAACCACAATCACTTTGAAATCAATCTAATGTCACTGGCCACTGACGTTTATCGAGGTTTGTCTCTAAATTGGTATACACATCGTTCACAATGACGGGGCGGATACGGATCGCACGCGACACGCAAGGTTGTCATAGCAACTAGTCGGTTCAGTGTCAACAAACTTTAAGCTGAGTTGTTTCTCATGCGCTTGTGATATTTCGCGCACGGTGGCATATCATTAATTGGTAAAAAAGTTGAATAACTGACTTCATAAGAAAAGTAATAATAATGACATTAGGAACCCAACAATGGGCTAAACACCCTCTCCAAGATGCTCCTAGGGAATACACTCACCCACCCTCATCTCAAAACTTTTTATGAAGAAACCGACACCGGTGTATATATACCATAGTATACCATACTATACACAGCGCGATAGCGGCATCAAAAGAATGGTTATTTATTCAATTACCGCCAACGGACGAACGGGAGAAACAAGTTCCTTCCTGGTCGCGGTTAATTTCGTTGGAAATTTCTTGTTTAAGCTCGGCGGCAGCGAACTTAAGTCGTAAATCAACAAATAAAGTTCATAATCGAGGCAGGAACAGCTGCAGGCTTTTCTAAGGGCGAGCGGTAAGAGAGACAGGGGAGAGGCGCATAATCAGAGAGGGCGACCTTCTTTCTCCGGGACGTCGTCGCCGCTGTTGACGGAGACGACACTGTTTAACTTTTTCAAGTCACGGAGTTACGCGGAAAGACGCCGTCGCGTCAATATTTGCCGACGAAAGCTGCTTCCGTCCGATATCCACTTACGGCGCGGGAAATGGGTTTCTTACCCATGCAAAGAACATCCGCCCGTCGCGCACGTCAGGTCAAGGATAATCAGATATTCTACTGACGTGGCTACAACGCTTTACAACAACACTTTACTGTATTCTCGTTGTCAGTTATTAGAGATGACTTTGACTTAGCTGAATACCGTGAAGTTGTATTTTATTAAGCTGCACAGTTTATATAATAATTTATATAATATGAGTCAATAGTAAAAGAAAAATTGTTGAAAAATTCTTTGAAGTTTTCGAGCTGGTGCTAGAAAATAATAAGCGTTTGTGAGGTTATGTTTACGTTGTCTGCTTTTGTTACAGCAGTTACTCTATAACCTGCATCTATCCATATTATGACCATTTGCGTTATCTAATACCAGCAACGTTTTCGTTATTTGTGTAGCTTGTTCGTGAAGACATTCTAACCTCAAACTCAATTGTAAAACTCACTTCAGCTGCAATTCTACTGTTAGTTGAAACATTAGGACATAAAATTTAGCACTTTTCTGTAGTTAAATCTTCAAATATATAAAATACACAACATTTTTGTTGTTAATTTCCGTTTTAAAACTCCTTTGAAATGAGACACCTATAGAACGCACACCTTATATGGAACTATTCAAGCTCATATTTTGTTTTCTATGCGCAATGTAGTGGTAGGAGAGCAAGCAACTAAGTTAAAATCATCTATACCTTGGCTTCGAATCGGAACTGAATCGAAACCTGAAAAAACCCGTTATTTTAGTAGGAACGAAAACCGAAACAGAACCGAAAAATATATTGTGTTAATGCGGTATCCCAACCCAGAAATTCTTTCAACAAATTAGAACCAAATTTTTAGAAATTCTTCCTAGCCAAGTAATACAATGTTTAAGATAAATATTTCTACACCTCCGTTGCTCTGTGCAATCATGTTTTTGTGAGGGAAGTTTGATAAGAAACAACTAACTTGGTCAAGTTTTTTGCTCCCCCACAAAGTTTGTTTGTGTTCACGTTCATTTTACTCTAAACTGTTAAATGTTTGTAGGATTCCTGTTTTTCTGACTGGCCAAAATTGAACAAAAGAGACATTTATCATCGGTCCTGTAATTTTGCCAGCTAGTTCAATATTAACACTGAAATACAATTTACCCAACAAGTAGAACACGTATTCGCGACAGAAACAATTTTATTCTGCGTTCGCTCAATATAGAGGTCAATATAGAGAGATGTGTATATACATCAAGCCAAGCTATGAGCAAAAGCAATTACAAAGTTACATAAACAACGCGACAAACCTTTTGTAAAATTACCATGAAATAAAAACATTTTCCACTTGATACGACCAAGCACAGAGCAACATAAACGTTATTTGTCTTTCAGCCATTTCAATTTAACGTCCCTATAACAAAGGCGAGTTATATTACACTCTGGCCGTCAAGGAACAGGAAGTAATTCAAAGCTTAACGTGATAATTAATACCTTCTCGTATTGATTAATACCTCCTGATGCCGCTGGTTAAGCGATAATGTCACTAGATAAGATTAGAACCAAAACTCTTTCGCAAGTGGTATTTTTCAAACATCTACTTGCGCCAGATGGCGCCACCGCTGGAATGTTTTAGTTTTCATATTTTACAAAGAATTATTGCTCCTAGTTTACCTGCAATACAGTAATGAACATAATATTATTATCCTGAGCTTTAAATTAGTATTTAACACACTCAAAGACAATATAAATTATCATTTTCTTACATAAGATACAGAGTCGGTAACCCGTAGAGCGTGATAGTTCTCTTAGCCACAAAACATGGTATTATTAAATATCTTGTTGTACTGGTCCCAAATATTGTTTAACGAATATATTAATAGCGAAAAAAAATTAAAACAACTTTCCGTCCGTCTCGCACATCTCTGAAATACAGTAGCGAAAACATCGGTTTTGTACCCTATATTAGGGGATAGATTTCTATCTTATACAAGTAAAAAAGATCATTATTTGCTATTTAGTATTTACTCACTCTGTATAATACGTGAAAAAAGCTGTCTGGATTGGGTATTAAGTTCTCGTCGCTCACGAGCGATCTGCTTAATAATTGCCGGAAAAACTGCCGACATTATAAACAGATTACAGTCGGAAAGGGTGGTATTTCTTGCGCGGGCATTTAATTCTCTTAAGTGCGACGTGGGTCCCGCTCGCGACACGGGAAAGTTAATGAATAGGGAGGCAAAAAAAGCGCCGACGAGAAAAAGATAGGAACGGACCGGCAAAAAATGTACCAGCGTAGCTGGGTTGCCTGATGCAGGGTTATTTTCAATCTTGATATACACATAATTGTACCTACGCAACGATAGTTGCTTATTTATCCAAATAATAGAGGCAATATTTATCAATATATTTATTACAGTAAAAGTACCTCAGTGCTCAACGATTCAAAAGTTCAAATGAATTCCTGTAACCACCCAGTACCGTTGGAATCATCTATATCGCGTGATTAGAATGGACGTTTGTTCTGAAAGTAAAAAAAGTATATATAGTAAAGTAGCTTGGATTATTTTCAAAATTTGAAACATAATTTCTGACCCGTTTGAGACAGAGAAAATCCAATAACATCTTGGAATCAGCGTGAAAAAAACTGAATTAGGGACTACCAGCTTAATTGGATTGGAGTTTTTGACGACTAGCCAAAATTTCGTTAAAAATTGCAATTTCGAATATAAAATTTTCCATCTTACTACTGGGGCACTCTGATTACAAATTCACATAGAATAAGTGCCTGTATCTAATAGTTTCCGAATAATGTTCAAATTTGGATTTTATTTAAAACGAAAAATAAGCGAATTCAGACATAACGGTACGACGAAAATACATACACGAATCTATGTCTACGTGTATGCATTTTCGTAACGAAGTTCTGTACATTTTTAATGTATTCACCGAGATCTATCTTTCTGGTGAACACCAAAGAACTAAATTTTTATCGATAATTTTTGCGATACAACACGAATATCTTTGAGTGAAGAATATCACTTGTTTCTATATACGCAAAAAGATCATTTGGTTGGTTCAAGTAAAATCTAAAATTCTCAGTAAGAATATGATTTTCTTGATGTTCCAAGTATTACGTTTTCTTGTTTTAAGTATGAAGGAACTGCTTGAAAGGAATTACGTCTGTTTTTAGCGATACGTACGTATACTTTTCGGTCAAGAAACTGTTTGTTCGTTGAAGCATGTATATTTTTCACCCAACAAAATATTGTTGTTGGTGTAAAACGAACGTCTTACTCTTTTTATATGTAGTAGAATAACATTTTCTTCGTCAGAGCAAAATATACTCAACATAAACATACTAAACTCTTAAACCGGAAAAATAACTAGCCGTTGAAACAACTACATATATTGAAATTCTTATTACAATAAAATATTATTTTGAAAAATATCCTCTTCATGCTGCACTATATACGTACGCAAGAACATTTTTTCTTTATCTCCAAGAATAGAGTTCTCTCTGTGTAGACTATTCCACTACAATATCCTCGTTTTCCTCATAATCCTTGTAAGTCGCCCATGAAATAAAACACTTATGCATAGATGTTAAACAAACAATATACGAACACTCAATATCGTCGAACTTATATAGCGGTGATATGTGGTAAATGACGCGAGAATCTGTTAGCTCCATCTGTAAAGTGATTGCACAACTTTCTATGTATCTCTCAGAGTAAGAATCTTGGGTCAAGAAACTATTTTTTCGTTGAAGCATATATATTTTTCGCCCAACGAAATATTTTTGTTGTTGTAAGACGAACGTGAGGTATTTATTGAAGAATAACTTTTTCTTTGTCATAGAAAAATATACTTAACATAAACATACTAAATTCTTAAAACGTAAGAATAATTAACCAATAACTATATTGAAATTCTTATTAGATTATTATTTGGATAGAAAAAAGTCCTCTTCATGCTATATACGCAAGACTAATTTTTCTTGATATCCAAGAATAGAGTTCTCTCTGTGTACTAGAGCAACGAGGTCTTCAAAAATGGATTCCTGGAATAATTTCCCATCTGGTTCCGTTGAAATCATCAATATCGTACGATTAGTTTATGCAATATTTTCAATTTCGGAACATCTTTCACAGTAAATAGGTACATTTATTTCCAAATCCATCGAGAGACAACAAATAGAAGACCATAGTTTCGCAAATAAACCAAATTATTCTTTATAAATACATGCATAGGACAAATCCCAACTTCGTAACAAGTAGGTATAAGTAACGTCAAGTTTTAACTTACACGACTACTTTGCTCCCCGAACGTCAGAACACCGAAAGTAAACTTGTTTGCTTCTGGAATCTTCACTGGGAGTCGTCGCCTTGCCTAGAGCTTGCTAAAATAAAAGTATACGTCTCCTAGGTATATATAGGCGTCCGGGATACATATATTCCCAGACGCCATCAGTATCCATAAAATCGTACTTTGCGTTTCCGAAGCAATGGAATAAACTACATCACCTCTACCGGTATGTACATACATAGACATACAACCAAATGCGAACTTTAAAAGCACTGTCCATAATGATGAATGTGTTTGCGTACGTCCTTAACAGGACTTTCGGGTATTTTTATACACTTCGCCATCAGAGTGATTTATATAGGTTTATACACGTCAGCATTGATGGTAATATTAAACTTTTTTCGATACACTTTTGACGCACTGCCAAGTTTTCGAGTATCGCCGCAAGGGGATTCTACTGTCCTCTCCTACCCATTCCTACCCCTTACCGTCGCTGCTGTAGGCATTCCCGAACCCACCTCGCGATAAATAACGTCCGGATCGCATGACATTCGATTACGTCAGGTATCCGGGCCTTACCTGTGGCTATTATTGGGTATGATTTATAGTTAGGAGACGACAAATATGATGACAAAATTGGGAAAATGGAACTTTTGGCTTGAACCGTATTCTAGTTTGATCTATATGCACGTTAATAAAATAACTAAAAAGAGAGATTTTTTTATGTCTATATACAGTTAATATCGATTATAACAACATCGGATATAACGACATATCGGTTATAAAAACGGATATTTAAAGTCCCGGTCAGTCTCCATAACACATATGGTGTAAATCTATCGCTTAATACATCGGATATTACGACCGAACTGATATAACAACCACATATGCAACCACACAAACCAATCGGATATCGCATATAACAACAAGCGGCGAAAATATGCAGATCGAATTGAGTAAATTACCGCGTTTTGAGAAAGATTGGTGGTGGCGTAGCGTATTTATGCAGGCGTTGTCGAAATTTGCAGTAGCGTATGCTAGCTAAAAGTTCCGCCTAATATGGCAGCTATTGACGTTTCGCATATTTGAATGATTTGAATCAAAAACGCGATATTTCCGTCATATGTGGCCTGCCTTATTTGTCAATTTACGCTGGACCTCGCTGGACCTTACTACAGCTATACGCGCAAAAACCACTATGTCAAAGTAAAAATCTTTTAATATCGAAAAAAAATCCATAGCCAGGGATATCAATGTACCTAAAAGTACATAAAGTATGTACATACACACATACATACAGAGTGAATTGCTGAAATCCAGAGTGGCGTACAAAAGTGCAGCTGGGAGTTTTTTTTAAAGAAATTTTAGCAAGTATAAATCCAGAGGAATTGGAAACTGAAACCAATAACGATGATGAGGACCTACAAGAATTCACATCACCATCATTAAAAGAAAGTCATTCAATCAATTCGAAAATATTTCAGATTCAATGAAACTGTAAAGGATGCCAGTACAATTTCCTCCATTTCAACTTTAAAAAGGACAATCGGGGCCGATTTCTTAATACTACTATATAAACAAAGCAAATTAGCAGATTTCTTCGTTAAAATAACTTAAATTATATGTAGTACATAGCCTATGTACTTCCTTATTTTTTAAACTAAAAATTGCTTTCAATTATGTGCATATTTCTTATAGCAACCTACGGATATAACAACCTAATATGTCCGGTCCCTTGGCCGTCGTTATAAGCAATATTAACTGTAGTTTGAATACATTTTGAAAACGGTTTGACCTGAAAACATTTTCAAAACGGTTTGGAACCATATAAAAACGCCGTCAGAACCATTTTGAAAAGTCCAAGGTAAACTACCAATATCTGGCACTGAGAGAAAAAAATGTAAAATCAAATAAATGTATTTTTTGAACACATTTCTTTCACGGAAAGAATATATGTTTGAAACAAATAAGTATTTTTAAATTTAAAAAAGTGAACTGCATGGGCTTTTTTAAGAAAGATAATAGATTTGAGTAAAAAGATTGTTTGAATAAAAAAAGTGGTTTCATTCAAAATTTTACTGGCGGGGAGATTATGCTGACAGTCTCTACGCACGCGTTGGATTATAATAATCAAAGTCTCATGATTATAATACAAACATAATAAAATATTTATTAATGATTAATTCACGGTCGCACTAATTATCTAATCTGAAAGTACACTTTACTGAAACTAAAGTACTACAGTGAAAGCTCCCATAAGCGGACAGCAGTTTTTGAGTAACTTTTGTCCTGTGAACAGAGCTGTCCGCATAAAGGGTTCGTCCGGTTAAGGGAACGTTAATTTTGCGTTGTCCGCCTAAGAGAAATGCGAATAAAACCCTACACATATCATAACTTGTTTTAGTTATGATATAAGTTTTAATATGCTAAAATATTATAAACATACAAAAAGAATATTTCTTAATGTAGGTATTAGGTATAAGAAACTATTTGTTAAAAAACACCGATACATATTTTCGATTGACGAAGCGTTGCATCTTTTGCCATTCGAGCGTCTTTTTACTTTCCGACTAGTACCCAAGGAAGAAGGGAAGAAGGAAAGTATTGTAATCGGCGGAAACAAATATTTCGAGATTTCCGCAGAAATATGCGTTTTGAGGTCCCCTGAATCAATTGCGATGATTTCTGGAAAATGTATGTATGTACAGTGCTGTGCAAAACATCTGCAACTGCAAGCACCAAATAAGAACATTGCAATTTTTACTGTGTTAAAATGAGACAATTGAACTGCAATATATCACAATCGACGGAAAAATTTTTTTCGAGATTTCCGCGGAAATATGCGTTTTGAGGTCCCCTGAATCAATTGCGATGATTTCTGGAAAATGTATGTATGTACATATGTGTATGTCCGTGAACACGATTGCGCCCAAACGCAACAACGGATCGGGCTGAAATTTGGTATACATATTTAGAATTACCGGGGGACGAACTTGATTGTTTTTGGTGACAATCTGACAACCGGAAGTGGCAAATGTTACATGTATCTTCTGAGGAATGTATCCTATTGAGACCAAACTCATACCAACTTATCCTCCAGTGACTGCTATATGCTTTTATAGAACCGGTTTGACAGAATTCACAGCCTTCATCGCTGAGTTGGGAATTGTTAGATTTTGACAAACGTCAGTACCATCACATGACATGACATTAAATGTCAGGATGACAAATGTCATTATGGCATAGAAACTGACGTTAGTTAGGGTCCAGATTGACTGTGGTTTCACAAAATTGAATAATTTCAAAAGTGTTTAGATATTTCATTGTACCAACGATATAGTCGGAAAGTAGGGCCACCCCAGACATTTGGAAATAAGTTTCAACGACTTTTATTAGCTGAAATGCGAAAAAACCATTCATAACATAATTTTTCTAATTGGAGAGCATGGCCTTTGAAACAACGTTTTTGGTTGACATTATCACCAGATTGCCATTTTAGCAGAAGTTCATCCTTTTTCTTCATTATTTCAGCAACTTGCGTTTTATTAATATTAAAATGTTTAGCCAAATCGCGCACTGATGTTTTTTTTTTTTTTTTCACTTTATAGGTATTAATTATTTATTTTTTTAACTTAAAACGATTCTTTTTGTCACGAACATCCCGCCTACAGTACATTTCAGAAACTTATCAAAGAATGAAAGACAGACGCCATTAACGAACGTAAACGGTAAGATGTGAAGTCCCTAAATGTGTGTTTCGAAGCAATAAGATGATTGTATACAATAAGGTATACAATCATCAAATTTATACCCTTTGGCTTCCGCCAAAGGAGCCCAGCGTCCGTAGAAGAGAGATGTTTTACTTGATTTTTGATATAATGAGTGTCCGCGTCCGCTAATAAGAGCGTCCGCTTAAGTGAAATTGTTTTATGTATGTTCTCCTATAACAGAATTTTGTGTTTACCAATCTGTCCCGCCAAAGGAGCTGTCCGCTTAAGGGGTGTACGTCCAAGAGAGCTTTCACTGTATTTGATTATGTCAAAATTTGTAGTTTTAAATCAACATTCGATTTTATTAAGTCAAGTATTAAATTGTCAAACAGTAAAGGAAGGTTTCTTTTTACTTAAAAGGGACGTAGAGTTCTTGAAGCAAAATGTTCATATCGTTTGAAAATATTATGTTATTGAATGTAGGTTAACTAACGTTCATACAAAAAAGATAGCTTTGAATTTAATAAATTTTACCAAAGAAATAATTTCTTTGCGGCAACTAAACCTTTGTCTGCCACTATTTAACATCGATATTTCTTTGACTTGAAGCAAATTCGTTTCATTCAATTTTTTTCTCTGTGGGCTATTAGTTTCGAATTTTGCAAACGCAAAATCAAGTATACGCTTTTCGTTTGGTGATATGTGCAAAGAGAAGACTTTGAAAACGATTTTAAATCTCAAATCGTTTTGATCTATATCTTTTACAAATTTTCATGAAGTTTAATGATTTTTTGCAAATTAATGGAATAACTAAGAACCATGTCAAATGGCAGTGCATTTAAAATATTTTACTATAACGTAAAAGACAATCAAATGATAGACTATAGACCCCTAATCACAATCTTCTTCGAGAACAAGAAGTTACATCTTAATTCTGATTCTTTCTTATTATAGTTTTATTATTATTATAGTATCCTTTTTTAGTTAATCTTACATCCTATTAAAAAAAATCATCCCAATCGATCGAAAAATTCCCGAATAACGAAAAGTCAAAGATAATTTGTACACAGAGAGAACTTACTCTTGCGTATATAGTATAGCATGAAGACGATATTTTTTCTATCCAAATAATATTTTATTCTAATAAAAATTTCAATATAGTTGTTTCAACGAAGAAAAAGTTACTTTTCTATAAAAAAAGTAGACATTCGTATTACAACAACAAAAGTATTTTGTGGAGCAAAAAATATACATGCTTCAACGAACAAACAGTTTCTTGACCCAAGTATACGTATCTATCGCTTAAAATGGACGCTGTCCTTTCAAGCAGTTCCTTCATACTTAAAACAAAAACCAATATACTTATACATTATAAAACAATGTTCCAATATACTTGCAACATCAACAAAATCATATTCTAAAATCATATTATGAAATTCTCTGAGAATTTTATATTTTACTTGAACCAACCACATACTCTTTCTGCAGATATAGAAACAAGTGATATTCTTTACTCAAAGATATTCGTGTTGTATTAAGTAAATGTTTCCCTCTGTGCAAGGTGTTGGTTAAATTAACATATTGATATATTGTTATATGGCCATTGGTGATATTCTAAAGTCGTAATAAAATACATTTAAATTAAGTGCCACAATCCCAAATTTCGGCGACTGTTGTGTTTATACTCGCACTGCACGTGAATCCTTGCAATGGGGCCAGCGCAGCATTTTAGCAGACAATACCAATAAATTAAAGACTAAATTAAACACAAAACAAAACACCCCTGAACAAAATACCAGTTTGGTATTTAAGAGAAACTAGAAAAGACAAAAAGTCAAAAATATGAAAACAATTAATTTAATTTACCCTTAAACATTTTCTATTTGAGGAATTTTTCAATTCTCATAAATAATTAAACAAGAGGAAACATAAATGAGGAAATAATAATAATTAGTTTACCATTTACAAAAACACATACAACACTAGATTAGATAATAAAATAGGCAAGCCAAAGTGCTTGCTCTCACTGATCTCTTTTACATCATGAAACCTAGCAAATGATCTCGTCTTTTTGTACGTCATTCCCAGAGTCATATTTTATCCTAATTTAGGACAAAATCTAGCCCTAGTAGTATCGCATACCGCACAGATATTTTTATAGACCAATTCGCCTCTTACCAAAACCCATACCTGAAACCGCAAATATTACAATATGAAACAAATGCCAATACATTGCTAATTAACTGAACAATCAAATTCCAAGAATGATTACAGATTGGATTGGAGATCAAATTTTTTCTTTTCTCCTGCGCATCCGCCATTTTTTAAACTTAAAATCGAAGAGTAATAACTTCACGATAATTTTCTCCCGATTGTGACGATTTTTTTTTTGACGACATTTTAGAAGACATTCCCAAGCTATAACTGCTAAATTTTCCATTTCAGTCGCTCCGGTATGTCGTCCGGGCCAAGCTAAAAGCTACGGCGTCGCCAGACACGAGAGAGCGAAGATTCCATGCGAACTAGAAGCGAACCCGGTTTCCGGCTTGGCCTTCACCTGGAAATTTAACAATAGCGCGGAGGCTATCGATATCGCCCAATCGCAGGTCTTCATGGACGGCGCGACCAGTACCGCCATCTACACCCCCATGACCGAACTAGATTACGGAACGTTACTATGCTGGGGCAAGAACGAAATCGGAACCCAAAAGGAACCCTGCATATTCTACATTAATCCAGCGGGTAAGTTTATAGGAAACTAAGACAAAAGAATTAATTTCTTACCGGCGCATCCGCCATTTTGTAAGCATAACTTTAATGGCCCATAACTTCGACAATTCTAATCCGATTTTGGTGATTTTACCACCTGTTTATAGGTAAATTCTTAGCAGACTGGAACGTTTTGAAAACATGCATTCGAACCATGTTTTACGAGGTATAAAAGTGACCTGACTTCGATCGCATTGTCACACTAACAAAAAAACTGACTAACGCCAGACACGTGGCGTTTTATCGAAGTTTTCCACCAGTACTACCACCAACCACCACCGTTTCAGTTTTTTTTTTAAACCGAGGCAGTAAATCTAGCATTCGGATGCAAAATAAAACCTGACCGACCGACGGTGGCATCGTTGAGGTCTTAGGGCTGTCGTTTTTTCCCTCGGGAATCCCCGAGAGGGTGGTCTTGGGTCGTATAGAACGAGAAAGGGGGCGCCCGCGTCTCTATCTACTTTTTTGCGGTTCGATTACGTTAAAACCACGAAAAGACGAATTCGAAATTCTCCAGTAGAGTAACATGGAGAAATAACGACTTTTTTGGATATTGTGGGTTGGGTTGACTTATAACGTAGGGTTGAGTGTATTGAATAAATATGTTTTGTACGAAAAGATTTTTTTATGTATGAGGAGGTTATGATCGCTATAATGCTTTGATCCTTCTGTAGAAATTTAATAAACAAATGAAAATAAACAAACAATAGAAATAAACAACAATACTGAACAAATATTTATGCTGAAATACGAAGAAGAATATAATAGGCTTCTGTGGTTAGGGGTTATAAAAATGTCTGAATGTTGAAATATTTTTTGCCACTCATCATTAGGATCAAAGCAGCTTTTCGACATAAAAATACAGTTGTTGTTAGCCGTATGTTCTCTGTATACTAGTTAAAATAATACCGCTCCCATATTTAGTGAGTTTTCTATAACACAGTGCTATATGTAATAACTTCCTAGCCATCTACAAAAAGTAGATAAATTAAATTTCTATTAGATAACTTATTTTATCTACTTACGTTATCTAATACCAGCAGAGATCCCGGAGCAAAATTTGGATTCCGTTCTAATTGTTTGTATTGTTTGTTCTTCAAAAATCTTAGTGGAGAAATTCCAACCTCAAACTTAATTCTCAAACTCACTTCATCTAAGTGCAGATAAATTTGCAATATTGTTAGTCAAAACATCAGGACATGAAATTTTGCATTTTGCAATTGTTTAAGCTTTCAAATATATAAAACACAACGATACTTTTATTGATTCTTTCCGTTTTAAAAAATACACCTATCGAATGCCTTATATGGAACTAGTCAAGGTCATATTTTGTTTTCTAGGCGAATAATGTAGTGGTATGAAAGTACTCAACCAAGTTGAAATTATCCCTACCAAAAACAGAAACAAGTATCACTGGATCTACAACAAATATTAGCACTTTTTCCATTACATCTTCCCATTCATTTTATCTTTCTCTCGTAGGCAAACCAGATCCACTGTCAAACTGTACCATCCTGAACGAGACAGCTGAGTCACTACACGTGGAATGCACAGAAGGATTCGATGGCGGCCTCCAACAGGAATTTATTATGGAGGTATACGACGCGCAGACGAAGAAAATGGTCAGCAACGTTTCATCGCGAACGCCGGTCTTCACAGTCGGCGGCTTGGAATCCGGCTTAGGATTCGAAATCGGACTTTATGCCGCGAACAAGAAGGGCCACAGTGACGTCGTCCGACTTCAGGCCTTCACGCTGAAATCTGCCGAGAAACATACCGGTAAGCCGTTTTATTTCTAGGAAAAAAAATCGTATCTGTTCAGTCATTTGCTTCTTTTCTGGTTGTTTTTTTTTGTACACTTGTTCTGTTATCTGCTTTGTTATATCTTGGGAAAGGCATTGCGTAATAGTCTGGAAGGCTGTAGTGCTGAGTATAAGTTTAATAATACATATTTTCCGCCTTGTGCAAAATATTGTATGTTCAATAAAAAAAACCCTGGTGTGCCCTGATTTAATGATCTTTTCTCTAAAATGTATGTTAGCTACACGCTTTAGGAATGACAAATGAAACGTCAAACAGAAACGTCAGAAAATTTAAGTAAGAAAAACAACAACAAAACTGGTCAACTCTAACCTCTCTAAAACTTAATAATGACATAAAGTAAAGAGGGGCGTAAATTAATTCTTTTGACTTTTAGTTCGACAATGCCATTGGAAAAAACCTGTCATTAAACGATTCTATTTTAAAATAAAGAACAGAAAACCAAAACACTTAAGACTACTATTCAATTAGCATTTTTTGTTATATACTCATCACCAAAAATGTTTACCTATCTCCTACCCTCTTCAAAATTCTTTATAGTTATTACAATATTTAAGTTAATACGATATTTAAAAAAACTCTATAACTCATTTAATCTATCTAACCAATATGATGTTTTGGTGGTCTGTGTTTTTCTGTGAAGAACAATTAAGAACCTTGTTCAAGTTTTTGTCTAATAAAACGTTTGTTTTAACTGTCATCTTGTAACATTCTGACTGTTAATATTTTGACATGACAGTATAATGCTTATTAATTTGGCTGTAAAGCCATGTAAAGATGAGTAACCAAAAACTTGGTCATAGAAATAATTATTTAAAAAATGTATTAGCCATGAACAATTCAGAAGAATTTGGGCATAATTTAGCGAAAAAAATCTTCAAATCCCACCAAAGATTACAAAACTTATTGGAGATGAAATTTTATCGAATTTTTAATGGACCGAGTTTATTATATGCCAACCCATATTCCAATCATCCACGCTGGGGACCGGCTATTCAACCCAAGGACTTATCATCTAACACCACTGAATTTTTTCTCAATAGCTATTAACTTAAGTAGGCAACACAAACTTCTTCCATGCACAACCTCAACCAGCTCTGGCACCATCGATATTAACAATCAGACTTTCCTTCGCCAGCATATTCGAAGACTGGAGAGCCCCTACCGCCAGAAAACTGTACCGTAAAGTACCACACGACGCGCCTCATCCAAGTGAGGTGCCACGTGGCAGCATTCCTCAGGAACGACGGATCTTCCTATCTATTGCAAGTGTACGACGCTAACACTAGGTTACTGCTTGGCACTGCGACGTCCCACATCCCAGACGCCATTACCGTGACGTCACTGCCTAAAGACCACGAGAACTTGTTGCTCTTTGTCAGAACTGTCACGTCAAAGTCTGTCACGAGCAACGCGGCGATTCTTTACGCTCCTAGCATACCGAGAAGTTTTGTAGACAGCGGTAAGAGTATTGGTTATTTGCGAGTGGTTTCTAATGCTTTCTTGGTGGTGGTTATTATATATGTACTAATTATTCACGGAGGTAGATGAGGTTTTGTTTAGGAGAAACTGGGGTGTAATTATCTACGTTCTTCTACAAGGTTTCATTTTTTTGCGAGAAAGAGCATTCTAATGTAGTCATCATGTTGATTGTTTCGAACTGAATGTTTCGAACTAAGCTGATTTCAAAAATTGAATTAGCATTTTCATAGACCCTATGAGTTGGCGAGGACAATTTTTACTGTTTTTTTTTTGCGTTTTACTCGCGAACGGTACTTCTTAGAACAACGAGGTCTTCAAGAATGGATTCCTGGGATAATTTTCCATCCGATATCACTGTATCATCTATGACGCTCTGTACATTGGACACGTTTGCTCTGAAAAAAGGCCTGCCTAAAAGTTTGATAAATTTTGCTCTCCAATAACTTCTGCTTGGTTGATTTTGATAATGCATGAATTTCAAAGAATATGCAGTGTTTTACCTGAAACGTAATTTTAACTTTCACCTTATACAACTTGGGTATGTTTTGACCGATTGTGAAATTTTTTTCAACACGATGTAATAGAAAATTGTTGGAGTTAACACACAATATGGTAATTATAATATGGTAAAATATCTTACAACTTTTTACGCCACAAGAAGGAAAAAGACGAGTTGACTGGCATTTACAACATCATAAAGTCCTGTCAATTTTAAACGCTATCCTATTTTATTTATCGCTATATCGGCTCTATGCACAAGTTAAACGTACAAGGTTTGACTGAAAGTTAAATATGTACGGTTCAAGTTAAAACACAATTATCTTCTTCAAGAATTACATATCGGAATGAATCAAAAGACATTACATTGCCAATTAAGCTAGCTTTAAAACTGCATAGGCGAAAACTTGACTAAGGTCCTTAATTATTCCACAGAGTGTTCCAAACTTAGACCAAAAAAGAATCATGTCAAAATGTATCTATAATTTGCTGAACGAATTATCAAAATCGACCAAAGATTACAAAAGTTAACCGAGATTAAAATTTGCCAAAACAAAAAATAAATAAATAACCGAGTACCATACCCAATTACGCAATAGTTACAGAGGCCCTTTCCTCACAAATTATTATCCTCTTCAACGTATAATCTAAAGCGGCTTAGAGATAAGATAACCCGAGTTAAACGCACCGTTGTTTAGCGCCCCTTTGGGGCCGATTTCTACGCAGAGAAACTTGAAATTTCGACCTGTCAGATCTTCGAAAGAACAACGTATAACCAATGAAGTCCAGTGTGGGTATTTTTTTATAGTTACGGTTAATTATTTTGATAGTTATGGTTAATTATTTTTATAGTTAAAGGTAATTATTGTCATAGTTACGGATTACCCCAAAGGTACACAGCATCCAATGAGATCCAATATGGGAAATTATTTTGTTACTTATCGTAAAATCACTTACAAAGAGGATTTGAGGGTGCTTCTTTGGATAGGTGATAGAATGACATGCGGGGTTTAGTTGTTTTAGGTTAAGTTCACAAAATAGCGGAGCTCTGGCATAAATTAGAGCAAATATAGCGGGGTCGCTCTGTAAACAAATCTTGAGGTAAGTGGACAAACTTTTAGTGGGGAGAAGGCTGTTAACACGCTGGTGTAGTAGGTTAACAAGGTAAATTTGTCTAACCCTCGCCACAAAGTTACATACGATGCGGAATTTAGTACACAAAATGTTCAAACGGAGAAATTTTGCTGATTTTAGCATTTGATTTAGTTGGATTTGTGTTCCAAGGATTACACTTATCTTGTGCTTAGTGTCTCCAAAATAAATGATACTTTTTTAAGTCCTGTTGTTTCTTGTTATCTTTGATTGAAGATATCATAACTTCTTTGACAAACTCTGATGGGAGCAAACTCAACAACCTTTGTACCTCTTCTTTTTCAGCATCAACACCTGTATTCCTTCAGATAACACCAATCCTGGGTGCCCTGATCGGTGTAGTGGTTGCTTTGATCCTAGTCGCCATTATAATAGTGGTGGTGATACGTCTTAGAAATGGCGCTGACCACGACGACAAGGACTATGATGATGGGGGACTATCACCAAGTGGACGAAGATGCGTGGCAGGCACTGGAGACAAGGCAAGCACTGAGCCACTCAACAAAGATCTCAACGACAGCGTGGACAGCTTGGAAGAGAAGAATCCAGACATCATCCCCCAGAATAACGGCGACGATGATTATCCCGATGACGAAAGGGGCTTCGAAAGACTCAACAATTCTACCCTGTATCGCAGGTTGAGCCCCAACAATGCTGGCAAGAATGGACCATATGATTTTCCAAAGACGGTGAGTTGATGATGTTTGTGCTGAAATTTTGCGAGCCATCTTACTTTCTTCTGCACCATACAAACCTTTGCTTCATAACAGTTGTAGTCATTGACATATAAGAAGTACTTACATAACCACACTTCGGTGCAAGTTTAACTTTGCCCGTGATGAGTTGTGTCGCTCCTGAATAAGGAAGAGGCACGGCAATAAAAAACAGGCCTCTACCATGAGGCTGCACGCTGTCCGATAAATTTCACTGAAAAATCAGACATTTCCTATATATTTATTGCATGTTAATATGTGTAATTTAAGACAGTTACTGGAGATATATGACCTAGATCTCGAACTCCATAACTTTACCTTATTTATTAACTAAAACATAACCACACTTCTTCTTTCTGCTAATAACAAACATATGTTGAAAACTAACCAATATATATGCCTGTCTCTATCTGCTCATTTCAGAGCGACGAAATAACTTACGCAGAATTGTCTCTAACAAATCAACAGATGCCGCACGTGATCTACAATCAGCAGTCGATACCGATGTCTGTGATACGCAGACAGGAGCCGACGGTATACGCCCAAATAGACGTGAACAAAAGGATGCAAACTTGCCTGCAGACACTTAGTCCACCCCACCCTTCGTCTTTCCAACCAATGCATCACCCACACTTACCACCGTATATGCCAAGGCTCAGGGAAGATCAAATGATGCACGACAACACCATGAACGCTGACACGCCTTTGATGAACCCAAGGGAGAGCAGTGTAAGTATAAACCTAAAAAATGACGTGTTTTCCTCGACGAGAAAGTGAATTGCCAGCCTCAAGAACTTGTCTAAGGTCTCAGTCTTAACAAAATCAAAATATTTTCTTGTTGGTATTTTAAGAAAGTCATAATTACAAACTGAATAATAATAAAATCGATTATTCATTATTCCAGCATGCTGTACGTTGGTATACTCAGTCGTCTTACATCAGTCCGAATGCAAGGTATAAATTTTCTAAAAAGGAAGAAAGCACAGGATGCACAAAAACATGAATCCTCATATAGACCATGAGATTTCCCATGTTTTGTACATATTCATCTGTACTCAGCATCACAAAAATTCAATCAAATCTTGATCGCCAATAACGTTTGTATTTTTTGGTGGATGTTGATTATGATTTCAGCAAATTGTAGACAAATGTTTCAAAGTTCTTCCTAGCTAACTCAATTTTTAAAATAAATGTTTTGACGTGTTTTTGTGGTCAGAATTAACATAGCTGTGGTAATTATGAAAAAGATATCTTTCAATTTCTTATAACGCAATGTTAGTTTCATTAAGATAGTTTATCAATATATTTGCCTTTATAAATTATTGCCTTTATATTATTTCACCTGACATTTATAGTCTACCACTACCCTTGACTTTATATTGGCCATTAAACCTTTGGCAATGATTCTGGTTAGTTTCATTAAGTTTGTTTAATTATTTTTGCAGTTAGAAACTGTTGAGAAAATTTATCAATATCTGTGCCTGTATAAATTGCCACCTTGACTTCATATTGTTTTACCTGACAGTTTGGTAGTTTCAACTATTACTCTTGACGTTATTTTATTGTTCATTGGACTCTTGGCAATAATTGTTGTTAGTTCTGAAATGAATCAAAGGACATCTTGAGCAGGTTTCTTAATTGTTTCTTAATTTGTCTATAATTTTCTGATAGAATCGTCAAAATCCACCTAATATTACAAAAGTTATTGGAGAGCAAAATTTGTCAAATTTTGAAGTGGGTGTTTTTTTTATGGCGCTGAGTATATTTTGACAATTTTATCTATCACCACACCACACCATTACTTACGTTCATGGCATTTCTGCTACTCTTAATATAGCGTTTTCATCGAAACGAATTTCGACACATCCTATGTCGCAATATTTTAATTGATTTTTGATTTATTACAGGCACTTCAGCCACTTTTAGAAGCTAGCTGTACCAAAACGCCGACTATTACGACTTCACAGCCAAGGACCGTGACAGCCACAAGGTTTTGACCGACTTAAATATGCCAGTGCCATTAAAAAGAATTAAATTTAGAGACAAATCCGCGAGAATTGATAAACTGCCAATTATAATGTCCAGTTTAGGCGACGGATAGACAGTTTGTGAATGTTACCTTTATGACTGTTACTATGTGTATACTTAAATGTACAGAGAATTATTTTATAAGTCAGTCAGTGTTCCGCTTCAATCTAATTTTTAAGACGTGAAAGGTGAAGAGAAGTTACAATCAAAGTTATTATAGAAACAATATTACGGACAGTGTTTGATACACAACGAAGTTTATTTTCAATATTAAGAAATTCGATGACAATGTAGTGTACAATCCGAATTTGTTATAGGGATATGTTAGAGTAATATAATTCACTTTAAGGAGGCAATGACTATAATCACCTTTATATCTTTCAATATGTATAATATAGTTCCTGAACGGAAGGAAACTGAAAGCTGACAGGAAATTGTCCCCTTAAAGTTTTACAAATGAAACTAATGAACTTCATTACAGAAGACTGAATATTGTACTAGTTATGTTACTTTAAGAATCCCTAATAATGTTTACGTGTAAATAAATATATACGATTTTATAGCTGTGACATAAAATCAATTAAAACATAATGTTACTTAAAAATCTAAATTTTTATACGTTTGTGAGTACTATACGTGTCCCAAAAACACATTTAATACAAATTTAATATATATGTATATGTATGTAGTAATAGTAAGAATCAACGATTATTATGTATTCTTTATTTACCCCAAAATATATATATTTCTATTTACCTACAGATATATGCGTATGTTATGTTATGATAAATGATGATTCTTTAACAGTGTTACATTATTTTAAATATTACTTTTAATTGAAGAAAATTGAAACAAATGTTATGGTAGATTGTATCTATATATTAGAATTTATTCGTTCTCGCAATCGTAATTTATTCTATTTGAGATTAAAGAAAGATTCTGGATAAACCGTCCAAATCTTATATGTAGGATTTATACTGTGCTATCAAGTTTCTAGATCAAGTAAAAAAAGTGTTGTCATTAAAAATATTTTTATTGCAAACCAACCGAAAAAAAAAATTGGCACAGTATAAAAAACGAAAAATCAGACATGCAAAAATAGATAATTGCACTTCATAAAATGCATTGTAATAAATGTAAATATGTACATAATTTGCTCAAATATAAAGATAATTGTTACTCTAAGGTTAAAAATCATGTATAACACAGAAATAAATAATGTGTTTCCAAATGGCCGGAAAATTATTTCTACCATTTAACACCGGAGCAGTTTTTTTTTTTTTTTTTTTCGATACGTCACATTCTTCCTAATTAAGTAATTGATATTTTATTTTGTGTTTATATTCCGATTGTTGTATCGACAATAATTATTGATTAATCATTAATATCATTTGATGTCAGTATTATTATGTACTTGCACCTACATATATAATAAAAATGATTTAAAAATGTTTACAAAAAGTGACCTTGTCCGATTTTTAATATAAAACGACTTTTGTTCTCGGAATTTACCATAGTAAGTTTAAAATTTAGTCAGATAATTGTAAATAAATATATTATGTGTTATATCATCCATGTAATAATTCATAAATTGTCTATTTAAAAAATAAATATTTCTTTCATTTGATACATCGTTTTATTCGTATTATATAATACAAACAACAATTTATGTGTTTTTCATTTACTTTAACGACAAGTAACTTTTATGACAAGTGACTGGAACACTTCCTAAATGATTTGTTTCGTTACCATCAGTTACCATGTTAAGGCAGCAAATATTCGTGTCAGATAGCGACGCATTTTGCTAGTAGGCATTAATGCCTTGCTGTTTAACATCTTTCGAAGACAAATGACTTTAACACTTCCTAAATACTTTCTTTGTTACAATTAGGCAGCAAACATTCGTGTCAGATAGCGACAAATTTTGCCACTATAGGTATCAATGCCTTTCTGTGTAAAATCTTATAAAGACAAATAGACAAGTAACTTGGCTTAGTGTTTCTTTTGTTAACAGTGTACATAAATTGTCATAACCTGACAGAACATCAATAACCTTTGCTAGTTTCGATAATGCTACATAAAGTAATGGTTTCGTTAAAATATCCGAAGCATTAATTCCGTTGGGCAATACTAAAATTAAATTTTTTACTTTCCGACTAGTACCTACCATGGAAGGAATGTATTGTAATCGACATGAAAAAAAAATTGAGATTTCAGCGGAAATACGGGTTTTGGGGTTTCCTGAATTAGTCTAAGAACCCGACCTAGATCAACTTTCCCTCATCATTTTTCCTAATCAAATCCATATTTCATACAATATAAGCTATAAATGAACTCAATGTCCTAAGGTTGCCGCCCCATATCCTGGCAAGGTTATTTTTAATTCTAAATTATTTAAGGTACATATTTAGAGGTACATATATATTTAGAGAGACGAGACCGCTGTCAGTATTATTTATTGTGTGAGAACCGATTTTTTCTTCAAAAAAGAACGTTTGCGGATCTTAAAACTCCTATTAACAGGAGACGAACTGGGCTGCGATTCTTAAACTCATTCGAAAGTATGCGTATACGCAAACATTCGCATGAAAATTTTCTATTAGAAATCATATTTGCTATTCTTGAAATCACTCGTAATAAAGCATTCGAATAAGATTCTACTACTTTTTCGATACCGACGTTTGCCTAGGAACACTATGGCAACATCGCAAATTCCGATAATAGTTTGTAGTTTTTGTGTCAATCGCGCAATATGATGTGTTCAAAGAAACACAACACCGAAGAACAGAAGGCGTATATGGTTCAATTTATTGAAAACCATCCATAATTAAAGACCGGAAAGTTCACTAAGGAACACACTTTTGCTTTGGGTAAGAAATTGTGGATGGAGCTAACCGATGAATTAAATAAGTTAGTGGGGCCTATGAAGGACTGGAAGTCGTGGAGAAAGGTGAGAAAAATATTTTTATTACACCATCCACTAACTTTAACCCCAAATAAGATTCCTTATACTACTTTACTGTAAAATTGTATAATGTAATTTATTATTACAGTGCTGGCAAGATTTGAGAAGTAAGGCAAAAAAGAAACAGAGTGTCGTAAATAGACATAGGAATGCCACTGGTGGGACCAACTCCCCTTCCACTTCTTACCAAGCTGCACGTACGCCAGTTACTTATGTACAGTCATATGCTAAGAAGCACTTAAAATGTTTGTACTTATTATATTTGTAACTAAAGGTTTCTTTTACAGGAAAAGAAAACTATTAACGGCAAAGGCGAGCAAGTACGAGATTGAACATTTACATTTGCATCCACTTCACACAGCTCATTTTCCATAATACCATAGTCAATTTGTTGATCCTCCTCTTCAGGTCCCACTTCAGGCAAATTGTTATCAATACACATGTTATGTAGAATTGTGCATGCATTAATGATCTTGGAAGCTCTTTCTGGATGATAGTGTAGGGTGCGATGTTTTAGGAGACATCTAAATCTTAGTTTCAATATCCCGTTGCACCTTTCTATGATCGATCGTGTACTTGTCAGCCTCTCATTGTATGCAGTTTCACCTGCGGTTACTGGGTTTGCCAATGGATTTTGCAAATAGTTTCTCAAAGGATATCCCGAATCTCCTATAAGTATTATAATAAATGGGAAATTGTTATAGATATATATATATATATATATATATATATATATATATATATATATATATATATATATATATATAGCGTCATTCACCCCACTGATTGCAGATTTTTCTTTCGATTTCTCTCAGGAGTCCACTACGTGGAAATAAATGAAAAATAATCAACTAACATACAATTACGAACACATACCAGTATATAGAATCACAAAAGTATCTTACCATAACTACTTTGTCCAACAAAACATCATTCAAACATACATAATTCCGCCCATGTTGACTACTACCGTCTACTACCTAACAGTAATCAGAACTAGAGGTGGGTAGTTCGTGAACGAACTAGTCCGAGAGAATGGCTCCCGGCTTAGAACAAAAGAACTAGTTCTTTAAAATAAAAAGAACTAGTTCGCAAAAGACCTGCTTTGCTAAAACATATCTCTATGCTTATCTCATTCAGTGAACGACTTGTAGGGACATGAAATCTAGTTCGAAAGTCCTGCTTTGGTGAAACATATCCCATTCAGTGAACGAGTTGTGGCGACATCAAACGAGCGACATAGCACCCTGCCCGCCAGTTGCTTCTTTACCTAACCGCGGATGTCAAAAATATAATTAGAGTATAGTTTTTTTTCCTATTGGATAATGGATTACACTGTTAACAGTAGTTTCGCCAGTATATGTTATACTATAATTTATAAATAATACCTACCCCAATTCCACATAAAATTGCAGTATGAATAAGGCTAAAATACGTGCAGCAATATGTCTTTTATGCCTTACTAAATAAATATTTAAGAAATATACCTAAATAAAATAAGACAACGATTCTTCGATCAATATAATTATAAATAATTATTTATTTTCAAAACAAAATAACGATTCTTCAAGAAAAAGACAAAGTGGGAAGGCAGACATCGATTCTGTCCAAACTAGATCCTAGTTTCGTTTGGAACGAGATATAAACGTGCTAGAACACACAAAGACACGTTTATCGAAGTAGTATGTCTCAGGATCAAAGTAGTTCTTCAGAACTAGTTCTTTGAACTAGTTCCTTTTTGTGAACTAATCCGGAAGAACTAGTTCATTAAAAAGAACTAATAAGCCCATCTCTAATCAGAACAATTAATGCAGCGAATGAATAAATTAAAACCTGAGATCAAAAAGCAAACCACAGCAACGGCACCTAAAGAATATACAAGGCATTACAGGGTATCGCTCCATATCGTATATAAATATTGCTCATTATTATTATTATTATTATTATTACCACCATCAATTGCCCAACGGTTCACCAATTACAGGGCAATATCAAATAAACATGCAATATACAAACCAAAAAACAGTAAGCGGACAATAACAATAGCGTAAAGCTCACATATGTTCACGTATATACAAAGTAGTAGACACGAAAAAAAGCAATAACAGCAACAAATTTCAAAAAGCGACGTTGTATGCGCTCCACAGCAAGTTGGTGGTTGGCATACATTGGATAGATACCATATTAGAGAACCATATTCCAATTTGCTCACTACAAATAGAGTGCTATCAATAGATTAACGTCCTCAATTGTTCGATAGCTTTTGAAGATAAATCCCAACATTCTCGAGGCTGATGAAACGACACTCGTGATGTGATCAGTAAACGTCAAGCGTGAGTCAAACACAATGCCGAGGTGTCTCACTGTTTCTGGGCGCTGAAGAACCTCATCCTCAACGGAGTACCGAAAGAACAATGGAGACCTGCCACGAGTAAACGACATTACAGAACACTTACCCGCATTCAACGCAAGTCCATTCGAGTCGCACCATTCACATACACGCGCCAGATCCGCACGCAACATATACACTACACATCCGACTCAGAGCGGATTCTTCGAAATAGCTTCATATCATCAGCATACCCAAGACGGTGGCATGACAAAAATGTGAGAAGATTGTTAATGTAAATCACAAACAGCAGGAGCTCCAGGTTTGATCCCTGAGGCACAAGTGACGTCGCGACATAGATGTGAGATCTGTAGCCGTTGTAGAAAACATAACATTGACGATTAGTTAGGTATGAACACATAAGTCGCAATGTCGCGGGAGTGAAGCCAAAGGAACTCAGTTCTGAAAGGAGTTTGTCGTGTGGCACGTTATCGAAAGCGCTCGAGAAATCCGTGTATACAATATCCACCTGACCGCAGTCATCCAGAATCTAGATGATGAACTGCGCAACATGAGCCAAATTTGTGACGGTGGACCTGCCGGTCACAAATCCATGTTGATTAGGCGAGATATATGGCCTGACGTGTGCAAAAATTCTTATATAAAGGATCCGCTGAAATATCTTGGCAAAATTTGAAATAATAGATATGTGTCTGTAATTACCAATCTGAGAAGGATCACCCTTATAAAATATACAAGAAGATAAACAAAGATTTATAATATATGTGAGTAGCTTGGCAAAATAATATCTACAATCCCTCACAAAATAGCTAGTCAGCATATCCTCACCCGAAGTCTCTTTACTTGATAACCTACTAAGCAGGCGCAGCACCTCATTTTCAGTCACCCCTCCAAGAACTAGTGGTGGCACACTCGATACTACATATATCCGGCAACTCACGTTCAAGCCCCGGCGGAAAATCCCTACAGAACACCGTAGCAAAAATGTCGATAATGTTTTGCGGCGAAGAGTATTCAGACCCTGCATGGGTGACTTTCCCAGGAATTCTGGTGGATTTACGCTTAGAGTTAATAAATGCCCAAAATTTGCGGGGGTCAGACACAATCCCTTCACAGAAGGGAAGAATTGCTATGTTATTGAATATTTTGTTACGCTTTGCAGTCTTACAGTTGATGCTAATGCCGATGGTATAACTATTGATTATGACAGAAGTATTAATCAAGTTTAGGTTTCCAGAAAATCGTACCAATCTCGTGTACCAATAAATAAGAGTGACATTTTAAAAATGATTCTACTTTGAGTGCAAATATCTGTTATAAGGTTGGTAATGCAATGGACTTTTTACAATAACCTTTATACAACCAAACTGGTTCCGGTTATTTCGTCTTTGGCATACGTTCGGTGTGAATGTTGAAACTTTTAATTATTCTCGTGGAAAATAAATTTTAGAATGTCCCAGAAAGCAATAGCTCGAATATTTGAGTGCCCGTCCTGTTTTGAGTATATGTTTGCACCGATTTACTTATGTTCTGCTGGTAAGTTTCTTTGAGATGGTCAATTAGAAGCAATATAACTTCCCACTGTTATAAAGGTCATAGCATATGTCATCAATGCAAGGAAAAGATTCGTTTCTGTCCTACATGTCGTTGTTCAACCACCGTCAAAAGGAGAAATTTCAGCTTGGAGCACATTTCTGTACTAATGTCATACCCTTGTCCACATGAATTGAACGGTTGCTCGGAAATCATACAATATGCAGAGATAAAAACCCATGCAAAGTCCTGCCCGTGAGTATCGACCAAATATAATTAATTTACATATAATCAATTTACAATATAATCAATTAAAAAGAAAGATTTGTCGACAATTCAAACTGCATTTGGCCACTACATAAGGCACTAAAACTTCTTTCAGTTTTCGTCCGTATCCATGCATTGTAGAAAGCGGCTGCGACTTTCAAGGCCCACGACATAAACTAATGAATCATTGTCGAGAAAAGCATCCTGTAAGTTCGTGGATGGCAGAGGACAATGAAGATAGATGGGTGCGCAGCAGTCCAAAAACGGAAACTCAAGTAAGAAATAATTCCTGACTCTTTTATATAGTTTATGATCGTCCTTTCGATACATTTTAGGTTGCATTTTGTTACGGGGAAATGTTTTACTTTCATCGAATTCTTCTGGACAATGCAAATATGTGCTGGGTTTGTCAGTTTGTTGGAAATAGTAAAGACGCCTCTAATTTTACATACAAGGTAAGCCTGTAACAGATACCGACGTCCATATAAATAAAGGTATTAATTATTTCTAATTGGTTGAAAAAAACAAAACTTCAACATTCGGTATAAAAGTGTTTTTACAAATTTTCGTTTTCAATTCTCTAGAATTGCGCATAGCTAACTAATCTCTTCATCTCTTCTGTAGTTATCGTTTGATGATGGTAAGGGGAAATTATTTTCGTACCAAGATCGCTGTCAATCCGATTTATTATCAACCAAGGATCTAATCGAGACCGGACGTCACATAAGCATGCAAATGCCAATCTTTCAGACTTTTATGGGCAAAAATAAAACAGTCTGTTATCGTGTCACTATTGACGATGAGCTCATATAAAAAAAAAGAATTATAAGAATTTAAAATATTGATTTATTAATTAATGTATATTGATTTATTAAAAAAATTTAATGTATTATTATTATCAATTAATATATATTTGTTTGTAATGACATTTTAAACTGTTATTTTAATGTGGTGATAAACTCTAATGTGGAACATAGAATATTATAAGACAAAAGCTAAGAGGACTAATTTTTACTAAATATGTATATGTAAGATGTAGAGTGATAGATATTCTTTAAATAAACGAATGAAAAACAAAAAATTAGGTATTTTGTTATGGTAAGTAATATATTAAAGTTTATGTATGGATATATTTATGGATGTAAATTTTAAATCTCGGCTGAAATGTCCAGAATTTATTAATACATAACCAGTTGTCCACCCATGCTTACCGATTTCGTCCAAAACTTGAACATTCTATGCCATGTTTATGCCTCGGAACCTCAACGGCATCTCTCGACGTTGAATTCGTTTATTTTTTGCTTCTAAATAAAATAAAAAAATGATCATTATCAGAAACTACTGGAGGTAGAAACTACTTGTTCTAAGCGAATTTGTTTTATTTCAATACTGCTAAATTTAAGGAAATTTTGGCTGGTCGGGTTCACCATATTTTCTTCTTTCAAAGCTAACTGTGTCCGATCTAATCTCGCAGGAATCCTTTGTTGATAATCTCGTTCTTCTAAGATGCGCCTTTCGCAAGTGAAGAAGAAAAACGCGATATGAAATGTTTGCATTTTCGTACCAAATCGTACTTTTTAAGGGACGACAGATACAATATGCATTGCTATAATAAAATGCTTTATTTTGCAAAGAAATCCGAACTTTCTCGATAAAAAATGCCGAGTTGTATATAATCAAATGGGGTGTTACACACATGCGCACGATTTACATCCTATTTGATTATGTACAATTCGGCATCGTTGTCGGCGACGAAACCAACGAAACAGCATTCAAACTGATGTTCCAAATATACGTAGGTCCTCCCATGTTGACAACTATCATTAAAACGGTAATCAGAATCATCCATGCGGCGAATGTATTAAAACCGGATATCAAGAAACAAACCACTGCAACGGCACCTAAAGAATATCCAAGCGATTTTAGGGTATCACCTGATATAGTAATTGCTGATAGAAGACGTAGAAAACGCTAAAACAGAATATAGATTTCGTACAATTATGTCTTCTATGAAAAATCTCAACCTATCTACAAGGGAATATTTCCGCACCTGGTTCGTCTAGCTTTATTACTAAATTTGAATACATATACCAGGTGCACATCAGCGACGTGCGGATAGGGATTTTCAATGTGTTAGACAAAGCTAGACAAGGCATAGGATTTTAATGCATTAGATAAGGAGATACATATCAAATCTAGGGTTGTAACTAGTTCTTCCGAACTAGTTCACAAAAAGAAGTTCTACTACTAGTTCTTTGAACTAGTTCTGAAGAACTACTTCGATCCTGAGACACGTCATTAGTATTCAGGACATACCGACTCGTTAAGCGCGACCCCCACCTTACTAGATTGCTATGGATTGCCACTTGCCATGTCGTCTTCCGTCCAACAGAGGGCAGGTCGATTCATACACAACTATGAACGTAACCGTCAACAACATTTAAAATTCTAACCTATAAAGCGTGACTAAAAGTACATACCTACCGTGTTGTGAGGAAATTACCTCAGAAGGATCAAACGGTAATTAATGAACATAATAATAAATACAGTAAAAAGGGTTGCATTTAAGATAGCGGTTATGCCCGAAAAAATACTGTTTACTGTTTGAATTTCACCGCAAATAATCTTGATCATTCATAATAAGACAATATTAGTACAAATAATAATATGTACTTCTAGGAATGGAGAAAACGAGCTTAATAGAACTACAGGAGGACGTTGCAGATCTAAGACTAACTGCACCCAAATTCATTGAGGAGGCTTATAAGAAGGAAAACGCTCGCAAAATAAACTTATTGGTTTGTGATGGAATAAAAGCCTACTGGCTTTGTGTTTATTAGTTTCGTTTTTTATTAGGTAAAAACTAAATATGTTACAAAAGTGGAAGAATATTCTGTTCCGCAGATAAATAATCCCTTTGATTCTTGTAACATAGAAGAACTAACAGTAAATATGGTGAGTTAGACCAGTAATGCACTGTATCAGAAATCCTCACGGACTACATTGTTCATTTTTAGGACCTGTTGGAAGAAATGTTAAAAAGACAACTTGCAATGATCCAGGTACTATGTCGTGGATCATTAGATAATATCAAATTAGATGATTAGTATTTAGTTCACATTTTATCATCTTAATATAACATTAAGTAGCTATAAACAGTATTGTAATAACACATTTTCTAGAAGTTATAGACAATTCTTGTAGGTGGTAAATAATACAGCAATTAACATAGAAAAAATATTTCATAAACTTTATTTCCAAAAATAATTATAAATAAAAAAAAGTCAATGATTTAAGTTACTAAGTTTTGGTATATGGCCTGTAGACAAATCAGTCTTGGTTTTGTACCCTAACAACAATAAAACAATGTAATTCTATAATGGATTCTCTTACAAAATTCTTACCGTAAAGACCGGAATAACACTCTCCTTATCATCTTCTCTCACTAAGATGGTTAAAACAAACAAAACACGATGCTAAAACACAAATTATTACAACAAAAAAAAAAAATAATATAGTATAGTCATTAAAAAGGTCTAGTGTGCCATTGAAAATAATGTAAAACCTGAAAAATAGCTCTTAACGTTTTATTGTCAAATTTCAGAGTAGCCAACCTACAATATTTTCCATTGCACATTATACCTCTTTTTTTAGTGAATATCCGATATATACCTTGGAAAAAACTTCGTTAATAAATATACCAGCTATTGTTTCGAATGGAATAAATTTTGTCGTGTGCCCCAAGGCATATTTTACGGTAACTTGACATCCAATGTTCTTCACGAGAAGTAAAGTCTCTAAAATTAGCAATATCACAAAACGGTCACATTTTTCAAGTAAAGATTACTTACCGTATTTTACAGCACTGAATATTCTGTACGCAAAAATGGCTGTAACACTGATTAGAGCAAGAAAATAATTGGCCCTAACTATATCGAATATGAACGCTAGTAAATTTGTGACTAATATGCACAGCAGAAGTAGACATTGAGCGTGAAAATTTTCCTCTGTCCCACGCATAACAACCACTTCCGTTACATTGGAATGTTTGAAAATCTTTAATTTTAGTATTTGACCGTATATATTCTCATACACCGTTTTGATTACATGCATGTTATCTATTGTATAACACATAATATTTCCTTTCCATTTAATGTTTATAGGTTATATCGGTTATATCGCAATCTATACAATTAATTACTACAGGTCGATTAGTATATACAACATTCTCCTATATGGTATAAAGCCGCCATTATGACCGTTGTGTTCTTAACAACATTTTTCATTTATAACTTTAAATCGAACTAATGAAACAATTAGCCTGGACTGACACTTGAGTCTTGACAGCTATGTATACAAACAACGCAGCGCTGTCTGGTGGTGTATAGTAGGTAGTAGGAAGCTGCTAGTGGCTGCTAGTCACCAGATGGCGCTCGTGTGTACAAAATAATTTTTTTTTCTGTAGTTTTAAATTCAAATTTAAATATACCAAATAAATTTTAGCTTTAATCAGTGCTAAACCATAAAATAAATTCAAACATCACATACATTTTGACTTTTTATTCATATCTGACATAAATCGTTTTAGCGCTGTCACAGAACAATGTTTTGTTAAAAAAATGGATATAATTTTGGTATCACTATTTCTGTTTCTGTTTCACCTGGCAATTCTTGGACACAGGCTAGTTTTTAGCTCCTACAGGGATAATTTTAAATTAGATAACTACTACATACAGTCAACATTAATAAGCGAGAATAATTCCGAAGTGAACTGCAGCACTTTACATCTCAACGTCACCAACATTCCATACACTGTTTGCATCGCTAACTACAGCATTCGATACACTGGTATTGTTAGTAATTTAACCGATATCTCCATACAGCATTCTAACTACACTGAAAATCTCAAGCTTAGCGACAGATTGCACTTAGCGTGCGGCTACGTTACAAACTACAACGGAAGTAATATCGTGAAGGGCTACGTTGAGAATAACAGATTCTTCGGAAGATTACACCTGGGACAAAAAACCTATTGCGTGGAACCCGCCAGGTATTTCTCTCAACTCCAAGGAGAATTTGACGATTATCATGACGCTGTTATATACGAGGATGATATAAAAGGAAAGGACGATAAGTTTTTTAAAATTTTGAGTGGTGCTGTCAATATTTTCAAATTGGATATGAACCCTTACTATGGGAAATTTGTAAAAGTAACAAAGTACAGATCTCTATGATAAATTAAGCTGATAAATTAATTGAGTTCTTTTGTTTTTAGTAAATATTGTCCTCTATTGGTTGCCGTTGACAACTCATACATCCAAATCTTTGGAAATGGGAATATCGATAGAGCTTTACCAAGAGTTATCTTAAATCTCGATGAGGCAAATTCAGTTTTACGTAGCGCCGATTTTGATATGGATAATACACCAGATGACATCGGAATTCAAGTAAAAACCATTTTAATTCTATCGAGTCCGTCGTCTTCACGTGGAAGTGTGATAGAAACCCCGATTAATGACGCCGTCGACCCAAAAGCTCTCCTTAAAAGATTCACAACCCTTGAACCGAATAAACACTTTTGTTTGGCGGTTCTTTTCACAGCTCAACCATTTCAAAAGCGATTCCTCGGAGTGAGTTTTACGCCAACGAAAAATGTCTTTGACAGAAAAAAACTGACAGGAATCTGTGCCCCTTGGGTGCACTTAGGGTTTTCCCTGAATAGTTTAGCAATTACCCATAAGTTGGCGAGTGGTGATATAATGCCATCTTCGTTAGCTGAGCTGAATTTAGCTCATGAGTTGGCGCATGCTTTTGGGAGTGATCATGATGGTGAAGAGTGTGAGAGAGATTTCATTATGCAACCTAAGGCTGGTATTCCGGATAAGACTTCAAATTTGGAGTTTTCGTCTTGCTCAAAGAAGGGAATATCTATTGTCTTAAGGAAGCAGGGGCATTGCTTGCAGGACCACAATACCTCCTTTTGTGGAAATGGTACGAATTGATTTTAATGATTTTAATGAGAAATAAGTCAAGAAAGCGATAGTTGTAAAAAAAATCATTGTTCTGTTTGTTTTTGTGTTTATAATGAAGGAGTGAACTGCAGCGATAGTTGTAAAGAAAATCATTGTTCTGTTTGTTTTTGTGTTTATAATGAAGGAGTGAACTGCAGCGATAGTTGTAAAGAAAATCATTGTTCTGTTTGTTTTTGTGTTTATAATGAAGGAAAATGAGGTCTAACAATAACACAAGCAATGAAGCAATTATTTTTATTTCCAACTATAAAATAAGTTCAAAACCCTGTAATTCCTAAGAAAAACATTGTTCTGTGCATTTTTGTGCTTAAAATGAAAGAAATAACTATAAGTCGTGTCATATGTTAACAATAACACCAAAAACTTTGCAAGAAATAGAGATATTTTTTTTTTCTGAATATAATTATGTCAGTCAAATGGTAATGACAAATTTTGTTAGAATCATGTGAAGTTATGATAAAAAAAAAACAAGCATAACAGTCTATTTTTACCATAATACTGTACTAATAATTTGTAATATTTTATGATGGCCGGAAGTGGCACATGTTACAAGCGTCTTCTTAGGGATTTATCCGATTTTGGCCAAACTGATATCAACTCACCATCCAGTAACTTTAAATATGTATACAAATTTGCAGATCAGTGGGATGAACGGTTTAGGCGCTATACGGGTTTCCAGAAGCAGTTTGACAGAATCCACAGGCTTTGTGGTTGTATTGCAAATTGTCAGATTTTGACAAACGTCAGTGCCACTGACATTACATGACATGATGTATACAAATTTGCAGATCAATTAGATGAGCGGTTTAGGCGCTATAAGAGTTTATAAAAGCAGTTTTACAAAATCCACAGCCTTCATCGCTGTGGTTGTGAATTGTCAGATTTTGACAAACGTCAGTGTCCACTGACACTGACAAAATGACATAATGACATTTGTCATACTGACATTTATACATGTCATGTCATGTCAGTGCCACTGCAGGCCTATTCACACCGTGTGCATTTTATCACGCGTGCTAAGGAGAGAACGAAGTTTTCGGTAGCATGGCGATTCGCAATGACCGACACCACCCATCGCTACACTTACCACGGGTGCTAAGTGTAGCGTGTAGCGATGGGTTGTTGGGAAGTATGAACTATACTGTCTCCATCACCGTACTGGCCGCTTTTCATTTATTGGCTCACTAAAGAATACGAACTGCTTTCCTCAAACTACCTATGATGTGACCTACTATGTCTTTCTTAATTTTAACGTTGATTAATGCTATTGTCAAAAACAAACATCCATAATAGGCTTTTGTTAATAAATAACTATTAAAGAAAATCTTTGTAAAAAATATGTAGTCATATTGCTATTATATTATTATGTATTATTGCTTTTTTATCTTTTAATGCTTTAAAGCCAGATTTTACACTATAAGTAAAACAGTAAAATCGGACAACCTTGCTAATCAGTATACACTAGTTTCTGTAGTAGTACCATGTAGCTGTCATTACATATTACAAATTAGTAGTAGTTTTTTTATCACAACATCACGTGATACGGAACAAACAAAATGTCATTTGCCTAAAACCGATCATGGTAAATGCATTGGTAGAAATATACAATTGAAGACCAAAAACCGTTGGCCTACGACAAATATATACAAAATAACTCAAAAACGCAATAATTACCAAGAATATCATTGTTCTTTGTTTTTGTGTTTAAGATGAAAGAAATATCTATTGGTCCAGTCATTTGTTTACAGTAACACAAGCAATTAGGTACTTTGCAAGAAATGGAAATATTTTTTTTTGCTTTCTGACTATAATAGACATAATTTTTAAGGAGCAATGAAAATTTTACTGGTGTCTTATGACAAGAATATCTGAAGTGTGTCGTGATAAGTAATTACTTTGAGTTGTCATTTTTTTTAAACAAAATACATATATCTTCTTTATAAATTCTCATAAACATGTTAAAAATTCTCTATTGCGTTTAAGATGGCGGAGAAACCATAGACAATTTTTATCGACGCCACCCACATAACAATTTTTAGCACGCACGTGCCGAACACGATATGTTTGCACCATAGACATAGTTTGCACGATGTGTTGACACGAAGAAAACATAGCGTAAACACAACCGTGTAATTTGCATAGTGCCCGCACTGTGTTTGCACGTCATGCCACACTCGGTCTGTTGCGAGGTGCCCACCCACCGTGTTGTACTGTTTACGTTTGTTTACGGACTTTACGCTCCCCACAACGTGCTGACTGACATATTGCTCTCATATGAGAACTCACTGCACCAGCAAGGCGTCAACACGCGTGCAAAATTTAGTAGTGTTATGTATGGGCATATTGGATTTTTTCTATTTTGTATGATTTACACAAAAAAATAATCATATATTCAATAAAAATGCCCAGTGTGGCATGGTTTATATGTCAATTCCTAAAGCGTCATAAATTTAAACAACATAAATTTAAGAAAAAGATTAAATTATTGCACACTAGACATACTATATACATATTAGGCCCGTTTTATTCACCCACCCGTAAAATCCTGAATAGCTACCATCTTTTTTTCGATATAGTTTAAAAATTTTAAGACAGCTTTTGAAAGTTTGATGTTTGCCCTCGTGAATTGCTATGTTGAGCATGTACAAGGTTCGGCAGCATAATTATTAGGACGATCCTGGTCCTGCTAGTGTGCAGAATATTGTGTATGATCAAGAGCGTTCCACCACGTTTTTTTTCCCAAAAAGCACTGCTTGTGCGAATTATAATAGGGCAACAAAATTTGTAGTCTTTGACAGATCGTAATACAGAACTTTATGGGTAGGTAAAAAAATCCACTCTTAATCTGTGTTTCATTAGGTATTGTTGAGGATGGCGAAGATTGTGATTGTGGATCAAGTACCCACTGTGTCCTTTCGGACCCTTGCTGCGTGCCAAGAGGGTTGCCTAATATGTGCAAAATTGGTTTTCAACATTCTTGTCATCCATCGCAAGGAATCTGTTGCTCTGAAAATTGCCAGTATCGGAACCTTACTTTTTTAGGATTGGTAATTCCTTTTAACTTTTTTTTATATTTTATAAAAAAAAATTATTTACCATCATTTTTTTTTTAGAATTGCACAAATTTTAATTCAAAATGCCCTTGCTACAAAAACACTAAATGTAATTGTGGAATAGGTGGAATCTGTCTAGGAAAATATTGTCACAGTTTGGAATGCACAAGAATAGGTCTCGAAGAGTGCTCCTGCAAGAAGCAAGACGAGAATTATTGCTATACATGCTGCATTTTTGAAGGAAAATGTGTGTCGTCCGTCGAAGCGACAAGACAAAGTATCAATAAAAATATCATACCAAAGAAAACACAAATCGAAACCGACCAACATTTACCCCAAAGAATGATCAAAGTGTGCAATAACCATGGAACTTGTTACGACTTGAATTTTAAACGGTTTGAATCAAAGCAGCTCTGCTTGGTGTGGGGTAAAGTTGGAATATGTTTAAATTCTGTATGTGTAACCCCGATATTACCCGAATTCCAGACAGCTTTACTACGAAGCTATGCCACTAAAAATTTTATTACGATCCGAATATTTTTATTAATTATATTGTGTATTTTATTTTAATAAAAATCAGGGTTGTTATAAAAAATTTAGTTTAGTTTATTTGAAACAAAAACAACAGTTTTTTTTGTTAAAATGTGTTTTAAAACATGAAACAATGTTTTAAAACACCTCCAAAAAAATATGTTTTTAAACATGGTTAAAATCATGTTTTTTTTGTTTTTTTTTTTTAATTTTTCAAGGCAAGAAAAAGTGTGAGAAAAAAATATCGAATATAAAGGGATGCTTATGGAGATTTAAGATTAATATAAAATCTATCCTTTTACAAATTTTGACTGTCTCGAGTTGATAGTAGGTTCTCTGTTCCATTTGGCGTTGTAATGGGATTCCCTGACGGTTAGGGGAATACCTCACGGCTAGTTTTTAAAAGGTTTTTACTGTTATTTATAAACAACCCTGGTCAACATACAACACTTAAGGTAAGTAGTCTCTAAATGATTCTATTGAATGTATTTCGGAAATAAACAGTAACAGTAGAATAAAACATATTTTAAAAACTTTGTTTTAAAACATTTTTAAAACAATGTTTTAAAACAAATGTTTTAAAACATAACAACCCTGATAAAAATAGTGCGCAGAATCAGCTGTTGAAATTGAATCTCCCGCCATTAGCGCGCGCTGTCCTTGCGATTGCCCTTGCGAACCCCGCAAAGCGTTGTTGTGATCCAATATGGCGATTATTAGTGTTGTGTTACTTGGTGAAAATGCGTCAATAGGTCGTCATTATTAGAAGATTATTATGATCGTAGCGTAGCACGTAGTGCAGGTATCACATAGGCGATTTTTCAATGTAACAGAGCCACGTTCAACCCGTAATTTCAATTTAGGATCGAATACAGCGCGTGTTAGCGCTCGCTTAGCAAATTAGCGAAAACCGTATACAAAGGTTGTGATTACTAAACCAGACTAGCGGATCTAGCAAAAATACAGGTTAGTATGGGTTAGTAAAACGTTTTCGTTGACTAATAACCCCGCGAATTGAGGTTATTCGCCCGCCTAGCAATTCGTTTGTTTATATTCACGCAAAACGTCCATTTGTCAAATTTGACGTTTTTATTTTTGTTTATTTACCAAGTATCTGAGAATAATTGCGCGGATTATACAATAGTTTTAAGGAACTATTTCATGAATCCCTTTCTATTTCTTTACAGACGGAATGTGGGAGAACACACCATACGATATATTATTATAAAAGAAAAACTACGGCTACAACATGACGGACACGAGAAGGAGAGTGAAATTATACGCTTTAAACGCGGATAGACAGTGGGACGACAGGGGTACGGGTCACGTCTCCTCTTCGTACGTGGATCGCGTCCGGGGAATTTCGTTATTAGTTCGTGCTGAAAGTGACGGTTCGTTATTGCTCGAGTCAAAGATCCAACCGGACACCGCCTACCAGAAACAACAGGACACTTTAATCGTCTGGTCAGAGGGTGACAATTTTGATCTCGCATTAAGTTTCCAAGAGAAGGCCGGTTGCGACGAAATATGGGAGAAAATATGTCAGGTGCAAGGGAAGGACCCCTCGGTGGAAATCACTCAGGATATCGTGGAGGAATCCGAAGACGAGAGATTCGACGATATGTCAGAGTCAGCCCCACCAATAGAATTGCCTAATTGCGAATTGAGTAGGCTAGAAGATATAGGTGAGTTGATAAGCAATTGTTTAACATCACCAGTTCGAAAAGAGAAATTAGCTGCTGCTATCGAGAGTGAGGGTTACATTAAAAAACTCCTAAATCTGTTCCATATGTGTGAGGATTTGGAAAATAATGAGGGGTTACACCATTTATACGACATCTTCAAAAATATATTCCTACTGAATAAAAATGCGTTGTTTGATGTGATGTTCAGTGAAGAGATAATCTTTGATGTTGTCGGTTGTCTGGAGTACGACCCGACGACGATGACGCGGAAAAAACATAGGGAATACCTGAAGCAGCAGGCGAAATTTCGGGAGGCAATACCGATAAAAAATCCGGAACTTCTATCGAAAATCCACCAGACGTTTAGAGTGCAGTACATCCAAGATGTCGTCCTACCAACGCCATCTGTGTTCGAGGATAACATGCTCTCAACCTTAAGTAGTTTCATTTTCTTCAATAAGGTTGAGATTGTGTCGCTGGTGCAGGAGGATGAGAAATTCCTTACAGATTTATTCTCGATGCTGACGGACGTTAGTACGCCGGATGGTAAGCGACGCGACCTGGTGCTCTTCCTCAAGGAGTTCTGCAACTATTCGCAGAATTTACAGCCGCAGGCCAAGGAGACTTTTTACAAGACGCTCACGAATCTCGGGATACTGCCTGCTTTGGAGATCACGCTCTGTATGGAAGACCAGAAGACTAAAACGGCTTCTATAGATATACTCACGTACATTGTTGAATTTTCACCGTCCTTTGTTAGGGAATATACTCTGCAACAGGCTAACAACACGGATGAGGTATGTGCAATTTTTTTTTTTTGTTGCTTTTCTCTTTGGATTATGTTCTGATAATTTTTTAATTTGTTTTATCTCCGCTTAATCGTGAAAGACTTTTAAAATAATAATGGTTATTTTAGTCCATATGAATTAATAAATAATGAATATTTGTTGGACATTACTTTATATTTCTAATTCTTACTTGGGCTATAATAGGGTCTTATATAAATATAAATAATAGGGTCTTATAGTAAGACTTGCTACTTACTGTTAATTTTGGTATCCATTGTCCGGAAGTATGGTACAATATGATGAAACATCTTCAGTTTATTCTGCAAATTTAAGTTTCTACTTAAGTGTTCGCAAATTAAAATGTAACATAATATTTTTATTTTAATAATGGAAATTGAGACAATTTTCAATTTGTACTTGACCTAACATATACAAATAATAATAATACTCTGCAATAAGCCAACAATACAGACGAGGTTGTGTAGTATTTTGTTGTTTTTCTTCTTGGATAAGTTTTGATAATTTTTTCATTATATCTTCACGTTTCTTGGGCTCTAATAGTGTTTACTATTACTCACCTAAGTTGGAAGTCTGTTACAACAGGATCAAGCATGTTTAGTTTCCTGTTAAGTTTCTGTTATTTTTATGTCAATAAAAGAAATTGACATCAAGAGTATTCTTTCAATTTCATTACAAGTGTCAGAATGTTTTGCTAAGTAAAAGATTTTATCTGGACACAATAGGGAAACAAATACTATCAGAAAAGTGGGTCCAGACTATATAATAAACCATGTTATATAGGAACTTTGTTTTACAAAACATTGCTTTATATAACTTTCCATCCACAATATGTAACACAATATATCGTATGTTTAATGAAAAAGGTCTAGTGTGTCGTGATTAAGAAGAAATTAATACTCAATGTATGTTGGCTATGCGCTTTAGGAATTGACATATAAAACGTCAGACAGAAACGTCAGAAAATTTAAACAACAAAAACAAAACTGGTCACCTCTAACCTCTAAAAATTGGATAATGACAAAAAAAGGGCAACCTATAATATTGTTCATGGCAAACTACACCTTTTTTATCTTCTATAATATATATTTTGCTATATAACATGTTTTGTTATACATACAGTGTGGACGCACCTTTAGTGACTTGCATCAATCTGACGTATCAAATGAAATGACTATAATATAATATTACCAAAATATTACATCTGCATAGTTATCTAACATAACAATTGCCGTCGTAATATTTTTTAGATAGTATTACACCTATTGTACTTTAGCGTCTGAAAAGTCATTTTTAATATTGCCTAAATGACAAGGGTAACAAAATATGTGCTCTTTAATATCTACTAATACTAAGCACTTATAGAAATGACATTATGCTCTAAAAACTAAAATATGCTCTAAATATTGAAAAGTATACTCTAAAAAATGAGTTTTCATATTGAGTTGGAAAACTTATTTATCTACCTTTGTGGCATATTAGGTAATATTTTTTAATTGTTAATTTAAAGAAACATGTTTATTACAATATACAATAAATATGCGCTAAAAATGCGTTATATTCACTATAGATGTTTCAAACTAAGAAGAGCACAGTTGTATATGCAACCAAATATACATAGGCAATGTATAAACCATACACTGGGTATGATTGGTTGCATATACAACTGTGCTCTTCTTAGTTTGAAACTACTCTAAAACTATGCATCTGTAAAAATGATCAAAATATGCTTAGTAAATATCGAAAATAAGAAAAATATGCGACCGTTTAGAAAAATATGCAAAAATACAGAAAAAAAATTGCATGTCCATAAAAATGTACAAATAGTGATAGAAATAGTTTTCGCGACCACCACAAAAGAATTGTGGTGCCCATCCCATCCAAATTTAAATAAAGTGCCCAACTTACTCTTGGTGTTCTGCATATCTACTCAGAAAAAATCAGATAGAAGTTTTGTAATCTTTGTAATTGTCAGCATAATTTATTTATCATTTCTTGTAATGTGATACAGAAACCCAATTTTTACTTGTTAGTTTCTTCATTATTTGTTAAAAATAAAAAAAAAACGACTTATGCGATTCTTTATGGCGCATTTCGTTGGGCTATAGGAAAAGTGTTAGTTTATACTGGAGTTTATACCGATTTTCTATTATCCTGACCATAAACTAGGCCCTAGGGGATAAAGCGTACTGTAAGACTTAACCTTAGTAAACAAACTTTTGGTTGTATAAAGTGTGACACCAAATATTGAATCAACTAATGCATCGATGCCTTTTAACATAATTATCAGCATGAATATTCAAGAGAACCTAATCTATAATTATATAAATGACATTAATAGATTATCTTTTTTGCCAATATGTATTCATGATTAAGTCTATTTGTTGTCCTCGATTTTGATGAAATAATACAAACATTAAAATTTATTGGAAACATTTTATTAACTTCTATTTGAACATGTATCGAGAAAGATGTTTTTTCTTTCACTTTATACAGGCTGCTAACTTTAGGTAAAGAAAAACTTACTTCAGATATATCGTAGAACGTATTTATAGGATTTGGTTCCACAGGATTAATTAATTAGCCAGGGTGTTTTTTGTTACTCATACTGGGTTATATTGTTCATTTTTATAATGAATGTAAATCCTGATAAATTGCTGTACAGTGTACTGAAAAATCTCCAAATTCAGATAAAATATTGCAAGTTATTCGAAGCTAAATATTGATTATGGCTATGCTAATTTTTATGGAATTTATAGTAATATCTTTCCTGCAAAACTGCAATGAGTTATATTTTGCTTATTCGCCGAGCAAGTGCTGATGCTTGTCAAAACGCTGTTTTTTGCCGATTATGATTATAATTTTTTTTGTATATGTTCATTTATAAATTTAGTTTCACCAGCAATTATATTATCATCAGCGTACTTGGGATATAGGAAAGTGTGACCCAGTTCGAGCATGTAAGAAATGTGTGACCTTTGATGTTCAGTCAAAAAGTAACAGGAATTTGGCGTCTGTTTTACGGTTGTTGCCGAAATTTTGATCATTATAACGTGAACAATGCCTACACAACGGCAAAACAAACCAACTCGAAATTATTCTGTTAAGATAGAAAGGATTCATTAATTGATTTCTTATGCTTGGAATGTGAGTTAGAACAGATTTTCGAAATGCAGAGGCTCATTTTTTGTTTATGCTAACCCAATAGAAAAGTATGCCTCCGAACTCTTACTGTAAATTAACGATAATTAGTAAAAATTGACCTTAATATATTTGTGTTGATTTTTCGGTGCGCGCGCGTTAGTCATTTTTATTAAATTGAAGACTCGGTATGTGGTCGCCTTTTTGTCTATGGAATTCATTCTTACATAATGATCTTGTAGGGTAAATTTCTAGTGTCCCGCGATTTCGTTTTTTTTTTTCTTTTTCTGAAGAACAAAAACAACAACAAAACTGATCCACTCTAATTGTCGAATTTTAGAGTAGCCAATATAAAAGATTTTCCATGACAAACTAGATCTTTTTTGAGCCGGTTGTATGGCGAAACCTAAAATATTGCACATTCACAATCAATACATTATTAAAATACATTAAAAAATGTACCTTATCTAATGATATAGGACATTTCAGTCGATCAATAGATTGCCCATTGTTTTGAGTGTCATAATTGCCTCTCTACGTGTTGTGATGTGCAGTTTTGGTCCTTTGACATTGCCGTAATAGTCGCACACGCGTTTGCTATTGTTTACGAATTAGTTGATTAGATAGGGTACCGCGACGCGTCACTGACAGTCCTTCGTTATTCGTTAGCTTTGGTGTGTGTTGTACGCTTTCTAGGCGATGCAACTGTGAATCGGGAAAGTTGGCACAATGCTTTTCACTAATGCTCCTTTTATCATTTTATTAAAAAAAAAAAAAAATCTGATGTGGCCAGGCACATGACTTTATCATACGATGCAGCCGTGTTCAGGGGGGCAATTTGGAAGTTCAAGGGGCATCCGCTTACTATGATTTAATTTTTTTTTCCAAAAAATGGAATGGACATAAATTATACAAAATTTTCTCTACTATAGTTTATTATTTAACTATTTTTGATGAAATTACAGAAATGGCGGATAATTTGCAAAATCGTTGAAAAATGATAAGAGTAAACCTCGAGTTCCTTTGGGCCCTTTTGGACAAAACTTCTTTCAGCTCTAAGTTTAGTCACGAAACTTCTAAATATGAAGTTTCGTCTCGATACCTTCAGTAGTTTCTCCGGAATCGTCGCCACAAAAAATGGGTACACACACACACACACACACACAGAGACATTTTTTTGTACCTTGGTGAAACATGTTCAGGTGACTCAAAACGACATATTTCCGCTAAAATCTCAATTTTTTTTTTTAAACGATTACAATACTTTGTCATACTACGTATGATAAAATAAAAAAAATAAAAAAAAAAATGCGACAAACCGTAATGTCGATACATTTAACTATTGAACATACGAAACTATTGAACGTTCTACACTTGACAATTGCTTTTTAAATCAAAATCATCAGAAATATTGTGAATGAAGATTTTTTGGACATTTTCATATAGATGGTACGTATAACATTAATAGATTTTGTAATTTATCGTTAGTATTTTTTGGCAACATAGCTTGTCATACAGGGTGTGCTCTGAAACGATTTTGACTTCGGAACACCGAAAAATTAACTATACAATACTTGACATAATTTCAGTGTTTTTTTTACTTTGTTTTTTTTTTACTGCATAAAAATATGCCAACTTTTGGACGATAAATTTCGTTTATAATAATTGAAAATAGTCGTTTATTGCAAGCAGCTGACAAACAATGGATAATATACCAATATTATAACAACAGCTTGGATTCTAAACAAGGTTACATACTTTAGTTTTTTTGTTGGCAGTTTGTAAATTACATTTACTTATTTATAGGGCAACCAAAAGTATGCAACAGCATATTTTTTTGTGGTTCTGACATGAAATTGCTTAGATATAAATTCGTTTCAGATAAAGCTGAACATTTTAAGACGTGTTTGTTACGGTATATTTTTGGATATTCTGCCAAAATTTGCCATAAGTGCATATTTTGCGATATTGTTTATGCATATTTTGATTTTTTTTACATATTATCATAGTTTTGGTGAATAATTATGTTTTTAATACTTATTGTATAAGATTTTTTAAATATTTGATTGTAATAGTAATACATTATGAAGGTAGTTAAATACATTTTGTACCTATATTGTGCGTATGTAGAATCAAATAGAATAGTCCAATAAAAATTCCATAGTGGAACAGCCTGTGAAACAATAGAATAAACCTTGTCTACTGAGTTTTAAAGCCAAATTAATTAACAGTGTACATATTGGTAATTATTTCATTTCAATGTTATACTTTACTTACTTTTCGAAGAAGTAAAACAATGTTTTAACGAAACAATGTTTTAACGGAAACTTTGTGACTTTAATTTCAGTCTTCCACAACTTGGGTATTCTTTGACCGTTTGTGATGACATAATCAGAATTAAGACGCGCTATAGTAATTGTGAAAAAATATGTCTCACAAATACTTATTCCGCAAGGACATTTTGAAGAATTTGTTGAAAGAATAATTTTCTGAATGAATCACCAAAGATATCTTTGATCAATTATTCTTTGTCAATTATTTTTGGTGCGCGCTTTCTGTTTCTTATTAAAATTGCGTATTTGACAAGACTTATATTTCTTCTTAAATGAATGTATGTATGTATATACATAATTTTTTCTGCCCACAAAATTAAATAACGCTTTTCATAAGTAGCTATTCCATATTGGTAGAGATATTTTGTTGTACTTGAATGATGAGAAACGATACCATTTCAATATTTTTTGACAGCCAACCTCGAAATTAAAAAAAATTGTTTGATCAACAGTCAAAAGAAACCATTATATTGATTGCTGTTTGAACAAATAAAACAAGTTATTCAAAACTGTGTACCTTCTACAGTCTAAAAGAAAAGATAATCCGTCCTTGTTTAGCTAAATTATTTTTTTAGAATTATAATTTAAAAAGATCTACTATTCTCCTTTAGGATCAGATCCTACTGAACATAATCATCGAGCAGATGATATGCGATTCAGACCCAGAACTGGGCGGAGCCGTCCAGCTAATGGGCGTCCTTAAAATGCTCCTGGACCCAGAAAACATGCTGGCGCAAGTGAACAAATCCGAGAAGACGGACTTCCTCAACTACTTCTACAAACACAGCGTACAGATACTTATAGGTAAGTACACCGCCAACCTAACACAAAACAAAACAAGAAACCTAATGCCGGCCACACACGTTCAGTTTAAACTGACAGTTCAGTTCAACTGTACAGTTTAACCTCTATTATTTAGTTAAGTTCAACTGAGACCGATACCCACACACATAGAGGTTAAACTGTACAGTTGGTTTGAACAGTTCAAACTGTCAGTTTAAATTGAATGTGTGTGGCCGGCATAAAATGCTCTGGAGCTTTATTCTTGACATATAAACAGAAGGAGCTCTATTCTTGACATATAAACAGAAATTCTAACTCAAAAGTAATCCTATCTTTAATTAATCGTTTAAAGTTATCAATGGCGCAATCAAAATCATCTAACTCAAGGTTGAATTTATTAGCTAATCGACACATCCTTGTAAGAGGTGTATTAGCTCCATAGTTTGTTCGATGAAACGGTTCATTGAACGCTTTACTATTTCTAAGACCTTTTTAGGGCTTGTTGAAGCCAATTTTCCCAAGCAATTCTGAACAATCTAATTTATTGTTTATGATCTTGTAAAAAAAGGCCAAGTCTTGAATTATCCTCCTACTTTCAAGAGTTACTATACAGGACTATAGTCTCTACACAGGGCTATACAGGACTTTACGTATAGGTGAATAAACCAGCCTTTATTCTATCAGATCAAATGTAATTTGATGATTCTGAAACCATTTAAATTGAAGTGTGTATATTTTAAAGCGAATGTCTCAAGAAGAGCAGTCCTGGTGCACTAAAAAAAATTCACTAAAACGCATCGAAAACATAAACAAAGATTATAAAAATGAAAGTAGATTTCCTTTTCTCAGCCCCGCTGCTCGAGAACACCGCGCAAGGGGAACCTCAGAAGGAAGACTACCAAACGGTCCAACTACTAGGCCTCATCCTGGAGCTATTATCCTTCTGCGTCGAGCACCACACGTACCACATAAAGAACTGCATCCTGAACAAGGACTTGTTGCGGCGCATCCTCGTCCTGATGAAGTCCACACACAAATTCCTCGTCCTGTGCGCCCTGAGGTTCATGCGGAAGCTTATCGCACTCAAGGACGAGTTCTACAATCGCTATATCATCAAGGGGAACCTATTTGCGCCCGTCGTCAACGCGTTTGTACGGAACAACGGCCGCTACAATCTACTGGACTCGGCCATCATCGAGATGTTTGAATTCATCAAACTGGAGGACATCAAGACGCTGTGTTCGCACGTCGTCGAGAATTATGGGAAATGTCTCGACGATATCGGATACGTTCAGACGTTCAAGTCGCTTAAGTCGAGGTACGACCAGCATCAGGACAAGCTGAAGGATCGGGATAAGATCATGGAAGAGTGAGTACTTTTTTTTGGTGATGTTGAATTACTCTTTTTAGTTTGTCTAGTTTCTGAAAAGAGCTTAATTTAATAATAAGTTTTTTATAAAACATTTCAAATTTCCCTGCTTATTTAAGATTCTTAACTAACTCTTAACACATTTTACAATGATAACGAATTTTGAGACAACCATGACTTTTGATAATAATGACGATTTTTGATACATTGGGGGCATTCACACTTGTCCACGTTAGTCAGTTTTCCATAACAACCAGTGACTCACTGTTGTGGACAAGTGTAGCAGTTTGCGGTCGCTGCTACCTAGCCTGGCTGAACGTCCCCAATGATCAAAATTTTTGAGACATTGGTGGCGATTTTTGAGACATTAATCATTATTTTTTAGGCAGTGATGACAGTTTTTGTTGATTGTGATTATTTTCTACCATTTTGGACAATGGCAACGATTTTTTCAACAATGAAGGCGATTTTTGAGACAATGATGACAAATTTTGAGTCAATGATGACATTTTATTAGACATTTATGATAACTGACAAACGATGACGCTTTTTTACAATAATGACGATTTTTGAGACAATTAACAAATTTTGAGACAATGGTTTTGATTTTTAACAATGACAATAATTTTTGTGACATGAATTACACAATAATCGCTATTTTTGAGACAATAATCACGATTTTGAGACGTTAATTACTATTTTTAGGCAATGATGATTTTTGTCCATTATGATCATTTTTTACAACTTTGGTCAGTGGTAATGATTTTTGAAACAATAGACGAATTTTGAGACAATGATGACGATTTTTGAGACACTGATGACAACGTTTGACAAACGATGACAATTTTTTACAATAATGACAATTTTTAAGACAGTAATCACAATTTTTTAAACATTAATGATAATTTTTAGATAACACATTTTGAGAGAATGTATTTGAGACAATGGTAACCATTTTTGAGACAATAATAATGAGTTATTAGGCATTTGATGACTATTTTTGTTGACAATGACTATTTTTTACAACGTTGGACAATGATAACAATTTTTAAAACAATGAAGACAATGATGGCGAGTTTTGAGATGAAGATGACGATGAAGATGAAGATGAGACGATGATGACGATTTTTGAGACAGTGATGACAACATTTGACAAACGATGACGATTTTTTATAATATTGACTATTTTTAAGACAGTAATCACAATTTTTTAAACATTTAAATAATAAATTTTATTAGATAAGGCATCTCAAAATAAACACATTCTACAAATAGAAAAAAAAAACATTAAGCGAGCCTATCTAAACGGCAAAGTATTGGCAAAACCGGTTTACAACATTACCGGAAAAAAGAGAACATGTAATTTTTTATTTAATCTATAGTCGTTGTTTTGCAATTAACAATTTCCTCGCAGAAGACTTTAAATTAATTACATTATTTAGACTATCAAAAATGCTTAGGTACTGGTTCAAAACTTTTGCGGCTACATAGGCAAAAGAATCCATAAATTTTGTACTCCTAAAACTAGGGATCGTGAAGTGGTTAATAAATCTCAGCGTACGGTTAATCTGCGTGTATCTTCTTTTTAGCAATATGTATAGGTATGGTGGTAAATGGGTCGTTACCACGTTAAACAACATACAACACAAAAGAAGCGTGAATCGGTTTTCAAGTTTCAAAATGTCTAACCTACTATAATACGGTGTAATATGTTCTCGCCTTTGAATATCGTAAGCGTATCTGAAACAATTGTTTTGAAGGACCTGAATCCTATGTCTATTCTTTAAGGACAAGTGAGGATAAAAGACAGGCATACAATAATCTAAACGACTTAAAACTAACGAGGTCATAAGTTGCCATTTCGGTTTAGATGTCAATTCGGACTTAAACTTATAATGTGAAGAGAATTTTGCGTAAGACAGAGAAAGTATGTGACGGACATAGTCATCAAACGATAGGTTTGAGTCTATAATTACACCTAAAATTTTCACCTTACTTTTCAGTTTGATTTCTATCCCATCAATAACAATAGGTACCGATTTAGTCATTATTGCCAACTCAGACTTTTGTTTGGTTCCGATACAGATACATTCTGTGTTGTTGGGATTAATTTTCAAACCGTTGAAAATTACCCAAGAATATATATTACTTAAGGTGCGGTTTAAAAGTACTATCTGCTTATTGACTTGTTCAGGAGTACAGAAGGTATCATCGTCATATAAATGCGTATCATCCGCATATAAATGCTCATAAACGTCTTGTATTACATAATATGGTAAATCAAAAGTATATAAATCGAATATGGTGGGTCCGAGATTGGTTCCCTGTGGGACACCACCTAGTACGCATAATTCAATGGAAAATTCGTTGTTAAACATCACGCACTGAAAGCGACCACCGAGATAATTCGCAAACCACTCGCGCCTAATATCATTAAACCGAAAATATTTTAACTTTGCCAGTTTTTAGGCATTTGACGACTATTTTTGTCGATAATGACTATTTTTTATAATGTTGAACAATGATAACAATTTTTGAAATAATGAAGACGCCATCATTGTCTGAGTTTTGAGATGAAGATGACGAATTTTGAGATAATGGTTACATTGAACAGATCAGTTCGGTTAGGTAACAGGTTAATAAAAATCTCTCAGATGTCACTTTTGGTGACTGGTAGGTTCCAACTTGTGGTGGATCAGTCGACATTTTTAGTAACAGAAAAATTCCATGGTAAGTGGTATTGGTAAATTCAACCGCTGTCAAAAGTGTCGGTTTGAAATTCAAAATGAGGCGTACTGAGATTGATATTATTGTTTTAATAATAGTTTTTGCAACGTTAGAAAATTAAAATTACCACAGTCAGCGTCAGGCAGCAAATTTGCAATAGTATGTAAATAATATATTAGGTTTTCTCAATTATGTAATGTTCTATTCAACTTTATGTGATAAGATTCAACAGTGCTAATTCTTCTTGCAGTGTGCCGTCGATATTGAGAAATAGCAGGTATAGGCGGGACCAGAGGCAGATGGAGGAGGAGGAGGAGATGTGGTTCAACGAGGAGGACGACTTTGAGGACAACGAGGCAATAGTGCCAGCGGCCGCCACCGATATCCTCGTTAGCACGAAGAAATTGGAAGGAGCGACGACAGATACGCTCGGCAAGATCATGGAGAAGAAGGTGGAGGCAAACGGCCCCAAGATGAACAACAACTCGGCTTCACCGAAAACGACGACGACGAATGTCTTCAACAACAACGCAAACAACGCTGCCAGCCAGCCGACGAGTCCCACATCGGCCGAAAATAAGTCGGCACTGTTTAAAAGGGTACGTTGTGATCTGACTATGTTTTTTTGGCTATGATGACAAATTTTTTATCAACTGTGATTACGTTTTGTTCAGGGTTGTTATGTTTTAAAACATTCGTTTTAACATTCAGTAGAGACTACCAGGGTTGTTTAAAAATAACAGTGTTAAAAACCTTTTAAAATAAATAATAGTAAATAATTGTTCTGTATTAAATCCAACTAACTACCCGTAAGGTATTCCCATAACCATCAGGGAATCCCATTACAACGCCACATGGAACAGAGAACCTACTATCAACTCAAGAGAGCCAAAGTTTGTAAAAGGATAGATTTTTTATTATTCTTAAATCTCCATGAGCATCCCTTTATTTTCGAAAACAATAATTTATTTTTTCTGACACTTTGCCTTGAAAAATAAAAAAAAAACAAAAAAAAACATGATTTAAAACATGTTTTTTTTTGGAGTGTTTTAAAACATTGTTTCATGTTTTAAAACACATTTTAACAAAAAAACTTGTTTTTGTTTTAAATAAAAAAAAAACGTTTTTTATAACAACCCTGGTTTTGTTACAATGATGAAATAAGTTGGAAAACATAGATATTATCTTTTGGTTTCTGTTTGTTCTGTAGGGATTGGTTGATTATGAGGGTGATTCGGATGAGGATGAAGAGGACGGGTCAGGGGAGGTGTCGAAAAGACCAAGGCTGTCATAGTATGCGATAAAAAGCACGGCACAGGTAAGTCCGATTTCGACTCAAAAGACTCAAGTGCCGCCGGAAAAAAAGGAGTGATCTCATGGTGTGCAGTGCGATTCGTATCGTCAATTAAGAATAAAAAAACAAACAGAAAAAGAACAAGAAAAACTCTCTTTAAACAGTGCTCTAAGGAATCAAGCAACAGTTGGTTACATAAAAAGATTAGCAAAACGCAAATGCAAGAGTTTTTGAATGGTGACGTTTCAGGATTTGTTTTTTTTTAGGATTTGAAGAAATGATAAACATGTATTTATTTTTGCTCCGACAAAACGGAACCATAGCACAAAGTTTTTACTTCCCCTTCCCTGCTATTGCTGTGTAAAGAAATGAAAAAGTCTGTACAGAGATTGGAATATTTTATAAGATTTTATTCCATAACCTTATCGAATCTTCTTCGGTTTTAATTTCCGTTTATCGTTTTGATTGATATCTCCGATCGACGAGAGACAGTTTGTAAGTAACATTTACCGATTGCTTATTGGTAAGAGAAACACGGCAGATGAGTAATTTATATGACGAGTTCTCGAGGACTTAAATTTGTGAGGCATAATTAAGTATGTTAGGTAGTCAATAGAGTATAGTATCGAATATATCTTATAAATAAAATCAATTGAGTGTAGTGTCATTGAAGATATGAGAGATGCTTTGTATTGTTAAACTTTGGTATTAGTTACTTTTTGTTTTTTTTTTTATATTATTTGCGAAATTAATAGATTATTTTTTTTAGTTGATGTGTAACCCGTACATGTTTTATGTAAAATATATTAATTTATAGAATGTTGTATTGCTTCTTTTCCCAAACACTTTGGACTTGTTTAACAGTACAAAGTTATCCGTGAAGTCCAAACTATTTTACCATCGATATGTTGATTAATATGTTTTTCGATAATTGTGATTAACTCTGTCCCATTTATTTGTGAATATAGAACCTTTTAATTTACCATTTTTCTGTTAATTGAATCCTCGTTTTTTATGTCTGGTATGATGGAATTATTGGTTTTGTGCAGAGCCGTTCCCTAAAAGTAGTAAAGTACATGAAAATGAACTATAATTCATGTCGCATGTCATTATATTCCAAGTCCAAAATAAGTCTCCAAATTTACTTTATATAAATGAAATACTCGTAATAATTTAATTGAAATATAATTAAAACGTAATTGCGATGAGACTGAAGTAGATATATGTGTAATTGAATATAAAATTGTCAAATGTACCAGTCAAAAAAGTTGGTCTTCCATTTATCGAAATTGTCCCAAATATTCTTGAAATTTTGCTGCAAAAATAACAGACCTTCAAGAATATTAAGAATTTTTTTGTTGAGTACATTTGACAAATGCTTCCTTATGCTTTGAAAATGTTATTAATTATATTTTCTGGATTCATTTTCATACATAAGATAATTTAAAATAAACGAATTGTATTGTAAGTAAATTCATTGTTGATTTATTAATTATAAATTGATTATTAATTGTACATTAATAAATAATTTATTATTTATAAATTAATTATTAACTTATTTTGTACATTAATTAGAAATTAAATAGAATTGTACATAAATTATTAACCTAAAATTGAATATAATATATGCAGATCTTGTATTATGTGAAATTTTATGTTCCAATAATAAACTAATTTATTGTGTAATGGATTATATTTCATTATACTTCATTGCTTTAATTCTTTTAGGTCACTGCTCTGGTGCTGTAGGTGTAGAACGATATTGTAGAAAGAAAAGCAACAATATATCATACAAATTGTATATATATTTTACTAGCAATTTATGTATATGTTCGCTCAATAATCGCTCCAAACTACATGTGACATTGCTCGCGAGCAGCAAGGACTTCAAAATCAACATTTCAGAATTTGTATTTGCTGAACACACAAAAAAAATCAGATACAGATGTGAATAATATATTATAAATATGTAATTGTGTAAAGAGAAAATTATACAATGAGCGAATATATCGATAAATATAAAATAAATATAAATAAGATATATCATGTTTATTCTCGTCCTCGAAAATTATACAAATGTTCAAAATTCTATGCCGAGAGCGCATTTTTTAATCGAGAGGTACAAACGTTCAATTTCTGCCGCACTTGTATAACGTTTACCGGACGCATTGTTTATTACCGATATTTTAAAATGGCAGCCTTACGGTATTTTTTATACAAGTCGTCTCTTTTTACACAGGATTATCAAGGTTATCAGTCTTTTTTTTTACAGTTGAGTTTCCTTAATAATAACCATGTTTTTTAAAAGAAAAAAAATGTAAAATAAAGAATTGTATTCGTTATATTTAGGTAATAAATATAAGTAAAAAGTTACGTCTTTTATTTTGCTTCTGTGTCAAATATGTCTCAAACAAGGTAAGTATTGTCCATGTTATTTATTTAATTGTATAGAAGATGTACACACTACACAAGTTTAGTTTGTATTTGTACATCTGTCAAGTTGAGCAAATAGTTGATTGTGAGATGTTGTATCATAGCAAATGTAAAATTAATGTACAAAAAAACATTTTGGCAGACATCTCAAGAATAGAATAGAATTTCAGCCATGTCACAGAGATTAACATTTTGCCAGGCATCACTTACTCAAGACTAGCGTTGAGTAAGTCTTCTGACTTATCACAATTCAATTTATTGATGTAGTTATTAGATTTATTACAATAAATCTCATTTCAACCCATGGAACACGGGTATTAACTCTGTTTTAAAAATAGTGAGGTTGTGTTACTAACAACCCCTGGAGACACACCCTGTTTAAAAATCTTAGGATAGGAAATGAGAAAAACAGAAAATATAAAAATACTGCCATATAATAGTAAGTACAAATACAACAATTACTCTCCCTTGATTCACAAAATGACTTAGGACTTATCGTTTAAACCTGCTAACCTGAAAATTGTTCACAATCATGATAAAAATATCCATTTTTTTTTTTAAATTAATGCACAATCTTACGACTAACACTTATTTTAATCACTTAATAATCACACTTACAAGCTACGCCACAAATTTTATACACAAATTTCAAAAACAAAAAAAAGAACATATAATGGAAGTAATCACGATATAAAGATACAAAAAGCGCAGCTAATCCGTATTGAGGATCGTAACGGCCGGCGAGGATCTATCCCGTTTACTTTTCTTGCTCTTGGGCTTTTCCCGTCGCCTTGAGGAACTGGACGAGTCGCTTGGCGATGAACCGTTGGAATGATCTTGAAGAATATCTCGTAAGGATACAAGATCGTCCTCCTCGCCTTCTATGTCTATTGCGTCCACAGATTCGGCAGCCTCGTTCATTTTCTTTGGAGTACCTAACATATAAACAAATTAAATACAGATCGGCAATTTACCAGATTGTTTATGTTAGTGCAGAACTGTTTACGAAACCTTCCAGAGTGTGTCACTTAAACACCAAAGGAGCAATTTGGGTTTTCACAGATTCGCCTGACGTACTACCTATACCAATTTGCCCTCTGGTGGGAGTCGGACAAACTGAACTTACATATTCTATATCTTATATTTTCTACAAACCTTTTGCCTTTTTGTTTCCGTTGCGGTCTTTCTTCTTCCGGTTACGTTTTTCGCCCGAGTTCCAGTAAGCGTCGTCTTCGTCGTCGCTACCCATTTCCGAGTAGGAAGTATTTTCCCGTTCCTTGTTATTACTGGCCACCCGCCGAACGTTTCTGTAGCAAATACGTCCCATCCCCATGCATTTTTCTAGATGCGGTGCAAATCTAAATAAAAAAATAAGCCCCCTTATAACATTTTCATGTTTTTTTTTTTATTGAAAAATTAATCTAAACGCCCGATTGAGGTTATCACAGATATAATAATCATGGTAGTGACGAAATGAAGCATGCTTTTATGTTTTCTCGTCCTTTTTAATAAAGAATTTTTGTTGGTCTCCAACAAATGCAGCAGGAACACGGAATCTTCACTGATGGGAGACAGTCCATTCTAGCTCTAGAGAGATGTCGTTTCTCCTCCAGGCTATTTTTACCTTAGCCTGGACGAAGGATGACACCAGTAACAAGGAATGAACTCCCTAGCAAATCTGCTAAGCAAGTACTAACCACTAAAACGGTTTTACCATTTTACTTTCCGTCTAGCACCCTAGAAGTAAAGTATTGTATTGTAATCGACAAAAAAAGGGATTTACGCCGAAATATGCATTGTGAGGCCCGATGAATCCGTTGAAATGCTTTCCGGAAAATGTCTGTGAATGTATGTGTGTGTCTGCTGTGTACACGATAGCGTCCAAACGGTACAACGGATCGGGCTGAAATATTTGGATATTTCCAGTTTCCCTGGATATTTAAAATATCACGGGAACAGAATGGATTGTTTTTGGTCACAAACTGACAACTGAAACTGACAAATAATGTTAATAATAATAATAATAAACGGTAATAAAATTGCATGCAATTTGAAAAAACCGCAAGGTTGAAATTGCAGATTCAAATCGCGCAGGTATAAGAATATGTTATTTTTTGTATATATACAATCAATACTCATTGCTTTGTTCTATAAATTGCAAAACAAAAGCAACAATACAACAAATTCTCCTAACTGACAGTTAGATGACAGACACGTCAAATTTTGAAGTAGCTGTGCTTCTCAAAAAAACTATCCGTCAACAGTCAGACGCATTTCGTTCCTATTGGTAGAGATGATTTCAACTAAGAATGTTACGTCACGTGGCTTTCCGCCAAGTTGCGTAGTAGACCACTTTCCATTCCGCAGGAGTGACGTTCTTAGTTGAAATCATCTCTACCAGCTATTCGGCTGGTTTGACACTACTCCGATGACGTCACTGCTCGCACATAACATTTCCTAAAAATGTTTTTTTAGTAAAACGCACTCAAATAACTTTTTTTTGTCTTTTTACTTTCCGACTCCTAGAAGGAAAGTATTGTAATCGACGGAAAAAAAAATTTGAGATTTTAGCGGAAATACGCGTTTTGGGGTCCCCTGAATCCATTGCAATGATTTCTGGAAAATGTATGTGTGTATGTGTGTACATATGTCCGTGGATTGTTTTTGGTGACAATCTGACAACCGGAAGTGGCAGTTGTCAAATACGTTTTCTTAGGTATTCATCCGATTTTGACAATATACAGTATACAAATTTACAGATCAATGGGATGAGCGGTATAGGCATTATAAGAGTTTATACCTATCGGGCGCCTTCGGTTTGTGTCGTAATGAAGGGCTCAGGGATGGCTCACTGTATGTGTCAGCATTTATGCAGCCACATGTTTTCGGCTCGCGATCGAAGAATAAATAAACATCTCGCAGAAAAATACAGATACGTGACAGTTAATATTATGGTTATTTGTATCGAAAGGTGCCTTGTGTTATGATCTAATAGTAGTATTATTATCTTACGGACATTCGTTTAAATGTCAACATTGTAGTCGGAAAGTTGGGTGAGGGCCACCCCAGATATTTATACTTGTGATTTATGAGATTATAAGACATATCCTTTTAGTGACAATCCCTTAAAATCTTTAGGTTAATACCCCGTCCTTGGTCTCTTACTCCACACAATTCAATACGGTGAAACACTCTTTAAATCTTTGCTGATATTACGGCAAGTAAGTAAGAAAGTTTATCATTCAGACTACCTGCTATTTTATTGCATCTGTTTTTTTATGAATTAAATGTTTTCTAATTATAATTCTCTTCTAGATATAAATGCAACATTTCTTACATAAAACAAGTTTATTATTGTTTAAAAATGTTCAAAAATCACATTTTTCTATAACTGTAACAATGTTTTTTTTCTAAGTGACAAAAACTAAAACTGACTCATTTCCAAATCCAAGGAGTAAACTCTTTCGTAAAACTTGGGGCATTTTTCAAAGTCGGCGGGACGTGAGACATGGATATGAAAAATCGGGACTGTCCCGCAAAAATCGGGATGTGTGATCACCTTGATACATTCCTCTCACGATCCTGTAAGCAAGATGAAGAAACGGTAAGAGACATCTTATGTTATTTTACTGTCCTAGAAGACCAGAGGGTAAGTGCTTTTGATGATTCCTGGCCGTCACTAGACTGCCAGAACTCAGTGTACGTTGGCCACGTCACTGAGCTGGATGCTCAGAATCAACCTGTAATTGTCAGATTTTGACAAACGTCAGTCAGTGCCACTGACATGACATGACATTAAATGTCAGGATGACAAATGTCATTATGTCACACAAACTGACGTTAGGTACGGTACAGAGTCGGTCTGGCTTCACAAAATTGTATAAGTACAAACTTGTTTAGACAATTCATTGTGCCAATGATAAATGATATAGTCGGAAAGTTGGGTGAGGGCTACCCCAGATATTTTTTTTTTTGTTGGATGTATCATTTAAGTTTTGTTTTTCATAATAAAAAATGCGCCAAATGCGTTGTCTTTTATTATTAACCATCATCACTTTTCATTGAATTATACAGGGTGGAATAGGTTTGAGTACAAACACATTGAGGGATAACAGATTTTGAACTACTGACCATAAAATTCTTATAAAAAAATGCTTCATGTTTTATAATAACCGATACATCAAAGGGCAAATTGAGCATTCTAATCACTGTTACTCCCTGTATATAGAAAATATGTGGGTACACGTGTAAAAAAAAAATGCTTTTTTGTGACTTTCCCCTTTGTTTCAGCAGTTATCGTATGCACTTCCATTTTATATAAAATGTTTATAATGCTCTTTTTTTTCATTTTAAGGACATCTTGCCGAAAAAAAAAACATACTTAAAAATCTGCAGTCTAGTTATTGTTATAGTTGTAAAAACTAAAATCAAAGTGGCTGATCATTTCTTTAATGACCATTAAGCAAGCAATATCTCCATTCTGATTTGTTGAGAATGAGTAATTAAGGATTAATTGTACGTTAATATTATCAGGCCTTCCTGCAACCGTCAATAAAAATATCATTTTGTACAAAAAATATAAAACAAACACATTTCAGTTAATTGTAACCGAATTTTGTACAAAAAATTGGTTGAAAGAAACATCCTAAAATAGAAAAACAAGCATAAACTTTACCTTTGAGCAGCAACGGGTCTATCACAGATGGGGCAAATGCATTCCAGAGTTTTCTTCATGTTGTAATTCCCAAATATGTCCGTGTGCAAAGGTATATTATCAGTCTCACAAGGAGAGGTGTCTCGGTCTAAATCAAAGACGATGGTGTTGTGTTTACGGTGTGCATCAAACATTATACCGAGGGCTAATTCATCGATGATCTTATAAAGGATCTTTTCGGCTATACGCCTACAGGCTTCCCTATTTGCTATCAGATCGTGGATGTCCTTATCCTTTATGAACCCATTTTCGAATTCATCGTCCATGTTTTTAAGCCTGACACCGTTTTAAATCGCCCGCCACTAATGTAAACAAGCCGGATTGAATAACATAACCTCGTATCACAAGCAATTAGCCAAGGGAGTCACTTGATTCTTCAATCTTACTGTTAAATCGATCTGTACTTCTTCCATAATCTTGAAATTAATAAAAAGTTCTTGGTTTTGTCGGCATCCTTGCTAATTTTCCCCTTCAAATCAGCGACACGTTTGACAGCGGAATAGGTATACAACCTACGCACTCGAAAAGGTTGACCTTTTCTTTCCCCACCACCGGGGTTCATTACCATTATCATTGGATACTAACTAGCATACTAGGTATTTTGTTACCGTTATTACCGCTTTTTGACGGACAGAAATTATGAGATGTGAGTAATTATGGTACAAATTTCCTAGATAACGTGCTACTGAGGCAAGATGAAATCTCTTCACCAAACACAGTGGTGAAAATGGTACCAAAATAACCATTTTTACTTTCAAAGCAAACTATGACTGATCTAATAGCGCGAAATTGAATATGATACGTAGAGTAATTTTAAACTAAGTAGAGCACAGTGACATATACAACCAATTATACCCAGGGGATGGTTTATAATTGAACCGCGTATATTTGGTTGCATACACAACTGTGCCCTCCTTGGTTTGAAACATCTATATCCATTTACGTCTAGAGCACGGGAACTTATCAACTTACAAGTGTTGCAAGTGCATTACAAGTGAACATTATGGTGACGTGCGGACAAGTATGCAACACATTACGCACGCTGTGGCTATGCTTGTATAGATGTTTCAAACCAAGGAGAGCACAGTTGTGTATGCAACCGAATATACGAGGGTCATTTATAAACCATACACTGGGTATAATTGGTTGCATATGTCACTGTGCTCTACTTAATTTAAAACTACTCTACCGCTTTTCGAAAATTGACGCTGTACATCACGAATTACACGAAAAAATGGCCGCCTAATATTTGTGTATCAATGAAGTCGCAGTACTTACTTCTTATATCACAATTTCCTGATTGGTGGCAAACGATTTTTTTTCCATGCTATTCTTCCAGAGCTTAAATTGATCAATGAAATTTCAGCTCTTTATGTAATATCATTTCTGTGCACTTCTATGAAATAAATTAAGCTGCGTTTTATAAATTAACTGCATAATTGTGAAAGCTTTTAATTATTGAAGACATACTCTTTTAAAAAATAAAATACTTTTAAAAATACCTTTCTTATTTTGAGTTTTTTTGTTCCTTTTCTAGGTTTATAGGTAATATTATGGTAAGGAGACTATTAAGTAAGGAATAGTTTTTTAAAGAAATAAAAATAACATAAATTTTTAGCTGTTTTAAAAAAAATACAAAGTTATGGGGCCCCAGCAACACAGATTTACCAATAATTACCAATAACCGACGTGCAAAAGTTAAAAAAAAAAACACGCTGCGTCTAATAAGCAAATTTAAATGCAAATATCGTATTTACTAGGTAAATTTTTTGCAAAATCCACATAACCATCAGTAATCCTTATTACTGATATGTCAGTGAACACGATAGTCTCCAAACTGTGCAACGGATCGGGCTGAAATGTGGTATACGTTTAAAATTACCAGGGGACAAACTGGATCACAACTGGATTGTGTTTTGTGACAATCTCACAACCCGAAGTGGCGAATGTTAAAGACATGATCTATACCTACCCCTAAGTGAAACGATTTTGACATAAATGATACCCAGTTCGTCCCCCATTGACTTTAAACATGTATGCCAATTATCAGATCAATGGGATGAACGGTTTGGGCGCTATAAACGTTTATAGCGGCTTTCTGACAGAGTCCACAGTTGCCGTGGTAGCAAATTAGCAAATTTTGATAAACGTCGGTCGCCACAGACCTGACATGATATTTAATGCTATTTTATGACTGAAATTAGGTTGGTATCCAGAGTGGCTGTGGCTTCACGACATTGACATATTGCTGAACGTTTTGATTTGAAGATATTTCTCTAAAATGAGCTATTCAAACACTGAGAGATGTACTACAGACACCACCGTCTCATAATAGCAGGCAGGTCTGGTACTTCTGCTCTCAATGCTTTATACAGGATGAGAAAAAGTACAAAAGTGGCCAGTCCTGTGGTGGCCACAGCAGTATGAGAAAAAGCTTCTTCTAGCATACAAGCAAAGTAGGAAAATGAATAGAATGAGACGAACTGTATTTTGTAGTTGATATTTGCACCTCTATATTTAATGTTTTAGCTCGCATCTACACGTCATTTTTTTTCTTAATAACTATCGGCCATATGTGAAAGGTATTTTCGTTTTCCAGGAAGAAGGGTGGTTATAAACGCCCCTTTCTCTACATTTTCTGTCGATGCTTGTCACCGAATAGCCTGTGGAAAGTGTACGGCGCGCAGTTTGAACTGTTTACCGTTTGTTTGTTGCCATGGAAACAACTGCTACACACATGACCTGCAGTAACTTCTCCGTTTCAATCAGTTATTTTCCGGCAAAGGGTTCAGTTTTATTTTGAGAATGGACGAGGAAGAAAACAGTTGGGTTTTTGACTCGTTAGTCTGCTTTTTGAACGGCCCAATATGGAGCGCTCCTTTGGAAAGTTATATCGAGGAAAATTCCTTGAGTAAGGGAGAGTTATCAAAACAAAAGAATATTAATGAGGTAGTGTTTTGTTTCAGTTTTCGAGCCGAACGTTCACGACAATTCGGAATATCGCAGAATTTTCAACGATTATAAGAACTTGGTAAGTAATTGAATTTAAATTTTCAGAAACTCTTCTATACAACGCATTCAGGTTGATTTTATGCTTGGAAATTTCATGGACGACATTGGAATTACACCGGAACAATTTGAAAACGCTTGCGCCCGAGGCACGCAAGGTGGCATCACGCTACAATTCGATCAAGTATGTCTCAAAATAAAAATTAAACGTCAAAAACTTTACCAAAAAATGCTTATTTAAGACAATTTTCGAACAAATATGGGCCGCGAACGATTTCGAAATGTTTAAAAGGATGATGACGCAACGAAACGTCGAACTTCAACTTCAAGCCCTTGAATTGATCGAACAGAAGTATGGGATTACCCCAAATGTTTTTCGACCTGACAAACAAGAAGCGCACAGTAGCAGATCAAAGTCACCGGAGACATCATCATCAAAGATTTTAGAGAAGGAGATCATGAAGGAAATTGTTGAGTGAGTATTGATTTAAATATATATATATATTTAGGATAAAGAAGTTGAGGATTTACCAAAACCCACATAATAATTTAGAGACACGTTATGAGCATGGTGCTGCCACACCGTGCTGAGTTTCGTATATATATATATATATATATATATATATATATATATATATATATATATATATATATATATATATATATATATATATATATATATATATATATATTTTCGTATATATATATATTATTTACCATTTTCGGTTGTCAGATTGTCACCATAATTGTCACGAAAAACAATCCAGTTTGTCAGTTGTACCGCTTTGGCGCTATCCTGTTCGTGAAAAAAAGAACTTTTACATAATACGTTTTGATTCTGATTTCTTTATAGGCAGTTTGACCCAGCATTGGAAGACAAAGAAACCGCCGAAGAAAACGCCACTTTAATCCCACATGAGAAGCAAATATTGGAAGAAAAACTAAAGCAGACTAAAGGTACATGCCATTCTTCAATACCCAACATAGTTTGCTGTGAAATAACTTAAACATTGCTTCCAGAGGAGAAACACGAACTAAAAGAGAAGCCACAAGAACCACAAGGACGTACATCGCCGATCATCCACACACAAGAAAAGAAGGAACCACCAAAACCAATAGTTACAATTACAGAACCGAAACCAGAGGTTTTATTCGCGTTTAAGTTTTCAATCATTTTAATCTGTTTGTTTTTCAATAATTTTTCAGGTCGACAGTGTAGAGATGAAGAAGCGACAGGAGTACCTGCGAGCCCAGAGGGACAAACTGGTTGCTTTGAAGAAAGAGGCGAGGAAGAAACATTTGCAAGTTGATGACTCATCAGTGGAAACTAAGCAGAAGACAAAAGGTCGACCTAAGTCGGCAAAGAAAGCAGCGGAGTCGTTTATGGATGGAAAGAAAGTGGTGGAAACACAGGAACTTGCCATGAGGAAAGCCTTGGTGGAAAAATTGAAGTCGGAGGTTATTTCCAAAAAGGATGGTGAAAATTCAGGATAAAGAACCTGATGAGAACCAAAACCCACATAATAATTTAGAGACACGTTATGAGCATGGTGCTGCCACACCGTGCTGAGTTTCGTCACGTCGTGCTGGCGCCATGCTTGCGATGTGAGTCTTTACATGGACGGCATATGAACAGCACGCGTGACAAAAGTAGTATTGGGCGCATTCGATTGACATAACCGCTTATAATAGATTCTTCAAATGTCTCGAGATATTTCCATTATTGCGAGAACGATTCGAACAATAACCGATTATCATCAGTGAAGGAAATAACTTATGAAGGTAAAGATGCTGACAAACATTTGCAAAATTTTATAACTTTCAAAATAATTACGCATTTTTAATTAAACTAACCAGAATTATTACCAACATACCACTAAACAATATAATGTCAAGAGTAGTGGTTAAAACCACAATAAATGTCTGACAAAACAATTTAATGTCTTCATAATATATATATATATATATATATATATATATATATATATATATATATATATATATATATATATATATATATATATATATATATATATGAATGAATATGAATGATCTCAAGAACATCTCAAGAACCGAATCGTTTAAGTAAGCGAATCACTCGAATATGAATAATTCGAATATTGATCGAGAACCTGATTTTTATGTCAAAACATCTCGCAAACCGAATCATTCGATTATGGAAATTGCTCGAATACTATTAATTTGTTTCTTCAAATCATTCGATTATGCCCAACACGATAAAACTATGACGGGAGCAATTGCCCGTTGTATGATCTATCTTTTTTTCAGTTATTGTAGTTATAGAGAAATGGCAGGTAAAATATTGAAATAAATCATTAATGTGCGTATTTTCTTGATGCTATCGTATATGTAGGAAATCTTGATGTTGGTGTGTTTTACATTTTATATGTATAAATATAAAAATAAATATTATACGCATTCTGTATTTTAAACTCTAGAATATAATGGTGTAGGTACTTTATAATACTTCTTGTGGATTCAGAAGATCAAGGATAAAATAAAACAATTTCCATACTATTAAATAACTTACAATTTACTTTATATTACAAATTAGAATACTTGTTAACACGTAATAGATTCTATAACTAACAACATATATATTATGTACAAAAATATATAATACTCCTTCCGACTTCTTTTTGTTTTTCCTTTCTTCTCACAGACCTGAAAACACAAAGCAAAACACAAAATAAAACCATGGGCCTTACCATTTCAGCATTAAAATCAACTTACCCATAGTTTCCTGTTGGATTTCTACTTTATACGTCGGATTATCATACGCTGATTGGCTCACTCTAGCTGGTGGTGTAATACAAGCTTTATTAGTCCCATGCCGTTTTACTAAAATGAGCAACAGGACTAACGTACTTAGTATCGCCAACGTCGCCAAAATTGCTACAATGACTAGTGGACCATAGTAATCCCCTCTATCTTCATCTGATAAATCTCCGGATAACTTATCTAAGGACAACAACAATATATACATACAATGCCCTCAATCAACAATTGGTGTCATTAAAGACTTACCTCTCGCTGATGCTCCTAAGACAGGAGCTGTACCAGGCTTTGTGATGAAGTCCTGGACATTGCTGGTCTTTATTCTTCCATTGGTCAAGTACACCTCCAGCCATAATCTGTACCTGGTGCCAGGTTTCAGGTCCATGATGACAGTTTTTGATGGCGCTTCCCTCTTTGCAACTTTGAATGTACTGAAGTCACCTTTGCCAGAATCGCTCTGATAGATAGCCCTGTAGATGTTGACGTATTTATCTTCAGGATATGGCACACCTTTCCAGGAGATCTCCACACTGGTAGGTTTCACCTGGAGTATCTCCAAGGAAACGTTGAAACCGTACGTATCCATTTCGTTGGATGTGGTGAAGTGAATCATATTTTCAGAGCGCAGCTCTGTTTTCTGGTTTGTGAATGGTATGAAATATATTCCGACTTCATACACGGTCTGTGGCTTCAGATTCTCAAGCGTGTAACTGGTGACCGCCCTGTGAATTAGGGTTGTGGCATCAAAAATCTTCCCATCTAAGGCTTTGTATCGTAGTTGGACACCATCTATGTATTGAAGTTCGTTATCAGTGAACTTCCTCCATGAGACCACAGCCCATGTCGCGTTTACCTCTGTTATACTCAAGTTAGGCTCAATTGGTATCATTTTTGGTGGACCTTTCATCGTCTTGACTTCGTAAATCTTACTAGAAGGTATATTATGCATGTCTCTAAGCAATATGGACACCTTAATCTGATAGGTTGTATCCGGCATGAGATCAGTCAACTCAAATTCTAATTGAGGAGTAGCCAGGAGATCCTCAGGAGGCGCAAACACTTGCTGCTCCCAATTATTAGTATTCTTCTCCTTGGTATGCGTATATCTCACTTCAACCCTGCCAAACAATCCAACAATAATATGCGGAATCTCAAACGCCAACTTCACAGTGTACGGACTGACAGCGTCCAAAGACTGGATGATGATTTCATCTTGAGGCTGAGCGGGTGGCGGAAAACCTGGTATGCTCGGAAAACCTGGCGGAAAACCAATACCTAAAAACAAACTTAATTACAGGCAATTCTTCCAAGAAACAACACGAACCTTGTTGCTGTTGTTGTTGCGTGAAATTTCTTTGTGCGTTGAAAACGTTCGGCTGTACGTACAAAGGTCCGTTCTGTTGAGGATAGTGTCCTTGGGTAAAGTCAGGATAAGGTTTCGAATGTTTTATCTGATTGAGGAGGTGCTCCAGTGGAACACCTTGAGGAATTGCTTGTTGGTTGATAAGATACGGATTGTCGTGTATTGTGTTAGGGTTGGAGTAGTCGGGTTTTTGTGCTCCTTGAGGGATATTAAGAACTTGAGGGATGTTATGACCTTCAGGTATATTATGACCTTCAGGTATATTATGACCTTCAGGTATATTATGTCCTTGAGGTACGTTATGAATCTCCAGAACTGATCCAGGAGGATAGTTTGCAAATTCAGGATGTTGCTGAATAATCTGGAGCAATTCCTCTGGCGTTCCCTTGCCATGAATGTGGACACCATTCGGTGGAGGCTTGCTATGGTCAAAATCATTATGAGGATACTGTTGAGGACCATAATTCTCGTAATTAACAAATTGGTGATCATCTTTATTCTTGTTTTTACTCGGTTTTCTGGTTGTTGCCTCCGTTGGACGCATGAGCGGTCCCGAATAGCCTTCAGAACTAGTCTGAACCTTGTCTTTCTCTGATTGTCCTTGTCCTCTCCTATCACCCTGCTCTTTATTCGCTTTATTCTTTCCTGGTTTGCCTTTGTAATAGATATTCTCTTCCTCTGGAAGTTCTTCCTTGGAGTTTTCATAGACCAGCAAAGGACCGAGGATTTTGGATGGAGTTTTTGTATGGAATGGATCGAAAAATGGTTCGTCAGTAGCGTCTGAGGATGGTTTAGGTGTCGGTTTTTGGGTCGTGCTCATATCCTTATCGGCGCTTTGGTCTGAAATGCAATCGTGTGGCTTAGTATAGAATGAAATCTACAGAACCACAACCGTTTTGGAAAACCAGACTATGTACAGAGGGAGGGGGGGTTGTTAGGATTTGTCCGTCACCAAGTCGAAGTCCAATAAAAAAACTAACCCTAAATATATGTACAATAATATAAAGCTTTGCATATTATAATAATATTTTACTTATGACAGTATTCATTATCTGTCGTAATGCAACTTGTATTTCATTTTCTTGTAGACTACAGATTTTATAAATTAGGCCTATTTAACGTTAGTTTAACCATTTCAGTTTTGATTTTAAGTTCTTTGCAGTGCAACATTGTTCATTTCTTTGGCCACTAGAAAAAATGATCGTTAAACTAAGACAATTAATTAATATTAATGATTGTATTCTGTAATAAAATGTACCAAATATGTAACTTGCGATGATGTAATCACTCATTCCACATCACGTACTGAGTGAGATCATAATAATACAACGTGAAGATTTTAATTATGATAGATCTTTTAGTTCTCTTAACAATAACACTTGACAAGTTTTATAGACACAATACAATTTCAATTATTGATTTTCGAGAGGAAACCGCGTTGCTGACGTTATAATTGTCGACGTTTCGCACTCTGTTGCAAGATGCATCTTCAGGATCTCCTATTACGAGAGTTACGAAGAGAGTCTCTTTCGTAACTCTCGTAGCATTTCTTGCAATAGGGTGCGAAACGTCGACAATTATAACGTCAACAAGGCGGTTTCCTCCCGGAAATCATGAGCTAATTAACTCTGACCGTGGAAGTTTCCAATCTACAACAACATTTCATTGTCAATATTATTAAATCTCAAAAACTACGAATCAGAAAGCAAATTAAAAGACGTCCTGGTTTAATGTAAATTGTTTCTCACCAACGCTATTTCTTCATGTATGGAAACAAAAAGAAATCACAAGCAGCCAAATCTGAAGAATAGGGTGGATGAGGTAGCAATATGTAGCCTAATTCAGCCATGTTTGTCATGGTTATGTTTGATGTAGATTCTGGTGCATTGTCTTAGTGAAATACTGGTTTCTCTTTTCCCAAATGGGTTCGTTTTCTCTTTATTCAAGGTTGAATTTGTCCGGAAGTTTAACTGTCCCATGATTGCTCAACCCTTGTCGAATTAGTCCAAGAGAGTCTTTGCCTTTTTGGAGCAGGTCCATCTACTGAGTAGTTTCTTATACATAGTAGTGATTGATCCATGTTTTATGAACTGTAATAATATTAAGCAAAAAAAAAACTCTTCGGGATTTTCAGTCGTCACACTTTTTAGTCGACTGTAAGAAAACGCGGGAACCATCGCAAAGATAGCTTCCCTGGGGCTCTATTCTTGGCAATTTGCCAAATTCAAGGTCACTCGCATTCGTGTCATTTCGAACGGTTGATATTCTTTACCACTCGATATGGAAACGTATACACTTATTCTTATTCGCTTAATAGGGAGCGCTTCTAAGGTGCGGGTTCAGTGACAGTTGGTGACACTTTTTGAACTTTGTTCAGGAGATATCGATATACATACCTATACATACTTAATTACGTTGTTTAATGTGTGAAAAAAACCTTCTTGAATTTATTTAGTGATGCTTCATCACATTGACGTCATTATGAATATAAGAAAGAAACGTTCAAGGCAATTAAAGACAAAATAACGACGCTGTTTGTACATAAGGTTGTCTGCGTTAGAGATATTATGAAATAATGTAAATTACAGCGTACGTTTGACACTTATATTCGAAAAATATCGATTTTATCTTAAAATGAAAAAGCATTGATACCTTAATTATGTTCGAGATTTTAATCATGTTTGTAGTGTGCAAAATAGTGAAATATATACGAAATTATTAAAAACTTATTGGTTAGATTATATACAGTGTGTCCAGGAAAGTCCGCACCATATGGGAAAATCTATCCATTTCTCAGAAAATTTTATTCTTTATGAAAGTTGGCGGTAGCTCTGAAATCAAGAATACCATCATAAGATTTTAAAAATATCGCACCGTATACCGGGTGTTTAAAAACAATATGAATCGCGCATAAGAGTAAAGTACCTGGAATATTAATATTATCGAAAAATTTTATTTAGGAATGTTGTTTAGAATTAATAATTACGCTCAGATTTGAAATTACAACCACCTATGACAGAAAAAACTTTTTCGCTTCTTTTTTAAATTTTCACTATTTGAGAACAGTGGTTTCTGTGATGTTTGTTCAAATTTCCTACAATACTCGCGATTTCATAACGTTTCCAACGTTTCTTTAAAATCATTAAATTACCGTTTTTTTTGGTGCGCTTATGATTTTCCACCCAGTAAATATCAAAATATCATGTAATACGCGATACAGGTAAGTACATAGCTTCCATTGACTTATACCCGGTATATGGTGCGATATTTTTACCATTCTAATATTTTATAATGGTATTCTTGATTTCAGACCTACCGCCAACTTTCATAAAGAATAAAATTTTCTAAGAAATGGATAATAAAAAATTTTCCCCTATGGCGCGGACTTTCCTGGACACACTGTATATGTACCTACGTCTGTACAACTGTTTAATACAATATTGGGTCAGAAAGACAACCTTGGCCACTTTCAAAAGCAAAACTATTTGATATCACTGGTGGCATCAGTCGTAAAAAAAACTGGCCCTTATCGTGCAGCCTTCGTACATAATAGGTGCAGTGAAAGTTGCAGTAAAACTTTAGTTGCAGTAAACAAAAAACAAAGATTGTTAGCAAATCATCATCAGCAATAATACAAAGCTTTAACAAACCTGACCAATCATCATACCTAATGAAGAAAGAAACGCAACAAGAAAACAACAACAGCGAAACATTTACCTGATGGGAATCCAACTCTTTGGCACATCCACTCCAAACAGCAGTCGTCACCTGGTCGATGCTGGAGGCTAGCAAGATGTGGTGGACATGGCAAGCTGCTAGGAGGTACAGCGGGCACATGGGCACAGACATTCTGACACTCGACGTTGCCCATCTCGCAGTAACATCTCTTCTCGCAGCCTGTCAGATTCGTTGGAATCTCCTCGAAATTATTATACTGAACGCCCTCGTAAAGGCAAGATCCGTTATTCTTGCAGGTCAACTTATCAGGACAACATTTCGGATGCACTGGAGTAAAGTTTGCAGGAACGGTTTCCCATTCTGTACAGTGTGGATCAATTATGTCAGTTCCAAAGTACGTTGGGCATTCGAGTTTGAAGCATTTCACTCCTGATTCTTTGCAGACGCAAAGGGCCTTGCAACCATCGTTAAATTCCTCGCCTATTTTGTGTTTGACGCCGTTGAATGAGCAGTAACCGTTTGCTGATGGTTGGGAATTGGCTGTTTTCTGTTTGGGAAGGTTTTGTATCTCAATGACGTCGTCTTCGTTCTCTAGACGTATATACTTGACATCTCCTGGTATTCCATGGAGGTAGTCTCCTGAAATTAAGGTGAAAGTGGTCCAGTTTTGTTTATCGTTGCTCAGGTCGATCAAAGTATGCATATCTTCTGGTTCTGTGTCGAAGTCAACCTTTATCGTGGATGCGTTGATGTACATCGCTGACGTAATCTTGAATTTTGCGTGATTGACGTCGCATAACACCTTCTTACAACAATGATCCTCCGGGTCTGGAACCTCTACGCAACTATCGGAAATCTTCTTTGGAGATTCACACCTTAACGAAGTGAAACTGGGAGATTATATAAATTGCAAGCTTTGATTAAGGCACAAACCTATCTTTGCAGGAAATTTTCCCACCCATTGAGCAGTGGCAGACCTGGTCACAGTCGTCTCTTATTGTCTCGCCGCGATTGTAGGTCTTGTTCTTATATGAGCAGAATTCTATCGCTTCCGTGGCTGAAATTAACGCGAGAAATCTATTTTTTAGCAGGTTTATTAGATTTTTGCATTATGTGCTCACAAAGGAAAGTTGAACAGAGTTTAAATTTTACAGCTTTGTATTATGTGCAAGAAATTCTTTCATGTACACGTGCATATACACAAGCATACATTTTTCAGAAAATTATACACCAATTCTTCAGAATTTGTCCTTAATGTCCTTAATGTCACTGAAGACGTCGGCACTTGCTTTTGGACAGGTAATAAGTCTGAGTAGTTTACAAAAGGGATATTATAAATCTAATCTAATAGTAATGAAATACGTTTATTTGGCAATGTTTACAGACATTTTATGTACCTACAGACGAAGTTGAAATGTATTACGAATATGTATACAGTATATACACTATACATACGAGCATTGAAGCATATAAGTCCGAAGGTGAGTATAGTTTATCTGTCGACCAGCAACTCTTTACCTGACTTTTATTTGTGAATGTTTTTTTTATATTTCGTAAGTTTTTCCTCATTTTTTTGCATTTCTTTTGTATCGCCCTGTATAATTAATTATAAAACTGATAATTGCATAAGTCCTGAATGTACCCCTACTCTCGGAACATTTAAGGTGAAATCTTTTAAAAAAGTTTAATCAAAATTTACCTATTAAAGTGTTTTGTTTGGCTCAGAAGGTTTACTATTTTTTGATTTAATGACTAACCCTTCAGATTTTTAGGCACAAAACTTAAAATAACGCAACAAGTAACGAAAAATGATGTCAATCTGAATAAATATGTTTTAGAGAGATTTTCCTTGACTTCATCACATGATTGCGATTCATCCTGTATATAGATATCTAACTGATTCAGATTAGCATGTAGTCCAAACATTTCTACTATTGTATAAGTGGTATAAAATTTAACGATTAAATCAAAATATATTAGCAATATTAGATATGACCGATTTATTACATGCTAGAAAATGAAACTTGTATTAGCTAGGAAGAATTTCGAAGACTTTGTCTATAATTTACTTGAAGAATAATCAAAATGTACCAAAGAAAAGTTATTCGAAATTAAAATTTGTAAAAATTTTAGGTGAGCGTTTTTGCCGCGATGATTTATGTATTTAAAGATATACTCATACCTGTATCAGCACAGTTCAATACAGCACAGCAATTATCTTCTGGAGCTGGTTGTTCGACACACAGCGGATCATCAATCTTTTTCCCCCTCTTAAAATAAGGACTCGAGCACCTGTCAACGCAATCCATCTTTCCATTGGAACAAGTGCACACAGAATCACAGCCTACCTCAAGCTTTTCCCCATTTTCATACGTAAATCCACCTTTTTCGCACACATCTATAGCAAACCAAAACATTCAAAGACAAAACACCAACAAAAGTACCAAAATCCTTACTTATGGTCTTATTCCCGTGCTTGATAATTTTAGCATCCTTCATAATCTCTTCAGCATCTTCCATTTCAGTCATATCATCTTCATCATCATTCTCCATGTCTACATCACTCAGATCAATTACTTTCTTTTTAGTACCATGAGTAGTGGTCATATTCTTCGATAGATCGTTGTTGTGAGTGTGTTCGTCTATGGTGAAATTCAAAGACCTTCCTTTTGGTTCTTCTTGGGATACTGCCGTTGGCCTGAACATTGATTCTTCGTCTTCAGCTACCATGCTTAACGATTCCGGCCTTGCTTTTGGTTCTGGTATAACTGTAATCACCTCGTATGGTGTTTCTGAAAAGAAGAAAGATTAATTTATAAGATGGATGCATATATTAGATGGAATATATATAAATAATCCGTTACAAGCTTGGTACACTCAAGATGAGTACATATTACGCCTAATAAAGAAAGTGAAGACCATATCATTAGCGCTCTGTCTCCGAGACAATGGGCAATTGTGTTTTAGAAGAACATCAGACCATTATAAAGTGAATAATCCATTCTTTGTTTAAAACACTCATTGTATCAACTGTTTTCAAGCTTGATACCAACTCTACAGCCACAAGAATAACTTCGGTTGGTGATGAATTCGATGTATTTGACCAAGATTGTTAGTCAGCTCCATAAATGGTGGAGATTATGGTATTTTTTCCGGATGAAAACGAGGACCAGTTTGTGAGATATAGTATGCGTTCAATGACCTGAACTACATGCTTCCAACCATAACCTATTGTATAATGAACACATGTTTATGGCGCACAGTTCGCCTCAAGCTACTACCTAACGCAATTTTGCCAATATACCGTGCACGTGAACGAAAATGCTTTGTGAATGATACTTCAGTCTTGCGGTATCACATGATTCACATGGTATCACTTTTAGGAATATAATTGTACTAAAACCAACTCATGTTTTAGTGCAATTGTATTCCACACCCTGTATAGTAGTAATGACTTGTCAGGTCAGTTATGAGAGGTACTAGTAGTGACGTGTGAATGGATATGGGAAATTACGCTGTTGCTTTCGCAAATATGATGTTGTGTTCGTTAACTTTGATCTAGGATATTGAACTCGACGAATACATGGCGACGTTATAAATAAGTAATTTTATTGGCATCGCCAATCTGTTGAGTGTCTTACGTAAGCGGTTAAATCCATACACTCCATTTCTGGATAAGTGCTGTAATGTACTGTGACGCACTATGGGCATTAGTGAGTTATGCAAAGTGGTGTTTGTGATTTTTTCCGATTGGTAAGCGGCAAACTGCAAAGAATGGGTTTAGTGTGTATATCGTATGATGTGCTCCAAGCCGGGAAAGTGACCGTTTTCCGGTAAGAGAGATGATGTGATTGTCAACCCGAATAACGACATACCATACCTAATGCAAGCGTTGATGATTGAAAATTGCAAACTCTGCAGCCAAAAATATTCTTAAACAATTAGATCGCTGCATCTGATCAATATATTCTTTCTCAGACGTTTCAGACAGGTTTCAGTTTAGATACGACATATTTTCAGGAATAAAAATTGCGTTCAATATGTAAAACTTATATATTGTAATCGATGGAAAAGAATCGAAATTTCTGCAAAAATACACATTTTGAGTTCCCCTGAATCCATTGTAATCATTTTTTGAAGTTGTCTATATGTATGTTTTTCTGTGTAGGTACACGAAAGTGCCCAAACGGTATGGTTATTTAGAAATACCAGGGCAGGACTGGATCGTTTTTGGTGATAATCTGACAACGAAATGTGGCAACAAATTACATTCATTTTCTTGGGGATTCAACCGATTTTGATCAAACTGATACCAGCTCATCCTACGATGACTTTAAATATAGGGTTTGGACGCTGTAAGCTTTTACAGAAGCAGTTTAACAGCAGTTGCAGCTTTAGTCGCTATTGTTATGAATTGGCAAGTTTTGATAAACGCCGTTGGTACCTGACATTAGGTTGGTATTGAGAACAATCGAGAGTGGCTTTGGCTTCACGAAATTAGATAGGTACAAGAGGGTTAGTAGCCTCAATGTGTCAGCAAGGTTGTCAGAAAGTGGCAAAATAGCAATACATAGATGCCATTATAAATTATGTTTATTATGTGCAAAACTTGGGTACGCTGTGTTGTTGTGTTGAGTACAAAGAAGTAGAGCCCACGTCACAGAGATTTCGTAATTAATGGCAAACTGGATATGTCTTTTGACCGTTGAACTGATACGCGCCATGACATTTTACAATATCTCTTGGGAATACAGGAAACATATCAATATGCTGCTTTTACTAATAATAATCTTAGCTTATAATTATTTTCCTAATTCTTGCAAACTTTCTGGGAAACATTATACATTTGCAACTTACCTCAATCAGGGTTTAGATTCTATAGTTAAATATTTGATTAATAGAAAAAAGATATTTAGTGTATTTGCAACAGAACATGTGCTAAGTTTATCCGCTTCAGAAGAATCTGATGTCGATGTTACTTGGTTGTCAACTAACAACCAAAACCATTTCTGCTCTCCGTATTCAAATAGTTAACTGAAAGGCAATGTAAAATTTTCAGTAAATTTAAACATTAAAATAATTGGTCAGGCAACTTCCGTTTCCAATTATCTCAGAACGTATTGAAACATTGACCTGTCAGATAATGAAGTAAATACAATAAATATACGATCCAGGACAACGACTCGATAAATTCATGGGCACGATATTCTCTTATTTGCTCGAACGAATGCAATAATAATTAAAGCGGCGTTTAGTTCGCTTCCCATGTTGGCGTTATGCAATTTAACTGGAGATCGGACGTCGGCGATTAAAACGCGATAGAATAAAGAACTGGTTCCGCAAGCGTTTGCCGAGGATTGGCTTTTTGTCTTGAACTTTTCAAGGTTATGACACAGTTTCGTCTGGAATAGGAACAGAGCGGAACGTGTTTTTATGGCCCGTGCCGCAGCCGCCGCCGGCCGCGACATTTGTAAAATTTCAAGATCGGCCGACCGCAATGCGGTCCGTGCTAAAGCCCTGTTTTCCTAGGAGCAGGTTAGCGCTTAGCGCATCACGCCGTCATATCGCCAATACGGTCGGCGTGTTGCGCTAGGCGCTAACCTGCTCCTAGGAAAACACGGCTTTACCGTATGTCGGTTCGTATGCTCGATGATCCGACCCATTCCAACACCAACTGATGAACTCGTTATCATCAGCAAAAACATTGAGTAACCCCCAACCAATTTGTAAGGGGCGATTAATATATTTGTCAATTTTTATCAATTAACATTTAATAATAATAATAATAATAATCCTTTATTTGTCGTCTGATCTGTTTACAGATATTGACAATAGTCATAATAATACATGAGACATTCTTGCATAATTTCAAATACAGTACAGTAAATATAATGAACACACTTCTTAACAAAACCTAAACATATTACACACTTTAAAATAGATGTGCGGTTAAAACCTAATCATAAAAAGAAATTACATAGGCACCTCGATCATTGCTGATGGTTTGATATGTAATATAAATATTCGTCAACGGAATAGAAAGACTTTTCCACCAGATATTCTTTCAATCTAGTCTTAAACTGAACCAGTGTGACAGAACTCAAAATGTGGCCAGGTAGCGCATTGTAGGTTCGAATCATCATAAAATATGGACCCCGCTCAAAAACTGAAGTGGTATGACGAGGAACCGACAACTTACTCCCATTTCGCGTCCTAAGCGTAGTTGAAACCTCCGAGTTAGGCATAAACTGATCTAGATTGGATCTGCAATAGGTCAGTAGATGGTATAAGTACAAACATGATAGTGTCATTATTTTAAACGTCTTAAAGTGATCTCTACATGATTCCCTATACCTCAACCGAAGTATGCATCGCAGGAAACGCTTCTGGAGTCTAAATAGGATTATCGTTTGAGGTGATGATCCCCATAATATGATACCATAGCTCATAACTGACTGCACATTGGCGATGTAGAAAGATCTGACAGACGGTCGATCAAGTATATTTCGTAGCTTATGTATGGCGTAATAAGTTTTGCATAATTTTTTCCGTAGATATTCTACATGGCTATCCCATCCCAGCGAATTTTGCATATATACCCCAAGAAATTTTATTTCCTCGCATTGCGGTACCGATCCCGCCCATGTTCTGACCAGGACCGACCGCTGAGGAGCTTCCAAGGAAAAACTGACAACTCTCGACTTTTTGCTATTCAAGATCATGCCATTTACAGAGCACCACTCCGACATTCGTCTATAAGCTTCTGACAGACGTACAGAAAGTCGCGATATATCACTTTCGGCTATTATGAGCTTAATGTCATCAGCAAATAGGTAACCTTCTGCTCCCAAATGGTATGCCAAATCATTCATGAAGATCAAGAAGAGCAGTGGGCCTAGGATGGAACTTTGGGGAACTCCAACTGTCAACTGTAACTCAAATTTAAATCTTGTTCCATTCACGCATAACCTCTGCTGTCTATCTTGGAGATAGGACCTTATTAATTCCAACGCAACACCCCGTACTCCATAGCTCTCCAGCTTCAACAATAACACATCATGTCGGATGCAATCAAAAGCCTTTTGTAAGTGAAAGAACAATGCGGCAACACACGAACGCTCGTCAACACTTTTCAGAACATTAGATATAGCAGCAAATAGTGCTTTCTCGCAAGATAATCCCGGGAGGAACCCATATTGGGAGGCTGCAATCAGCTGTTGCGATTTGAAAAAATCAAGTAGTCTGTCATAGATAACCCTTTCAAATACTTTCGAGAAACACGACAATAGGGAAATCGGACGAAAGTTATCAGCATCGACTCTTGATCCTCGCTTATGTATCGGTACAACTAATGAGCTTTTCAGTTTGTTTGGAAATAAACCTTGCGTCAACATACAGTTAACTAGGTGTGTAATGATTTTTTTTATTAAATGTGATGATGCTTTCATTACGTATGCAGGTATGTTATCATCTCCACACGAAAGCTTTGGCTGAATGCGGGACAAAGCAGAGGTTATCTCGCACTCGCTAGCCGGGTGCAGAAAAATGCTAAGCTCATTATTCCTCACTTTAGTACCCACAGCACGGTTTTGATCATCTTTGCAAATGTTCCTAAAAAATCTATCAGCGAACACCGAGCATAGCTCCTCCGGATCCCGTATCTCCACATCCCCCTCTCTAATATTAATCGTTTTGCTCGTGTCCGTACTTGTCTCATCCCTTATTATAGTCCACATCGTCTTACACTTGCTTTGAGACGATCTGACTCTATCGCTATAGTAAAGTTTTTTCCAGCATCCATAGCTTTTTTCAAACTCAACTTCATGCCTGAATACTGCGACCACAGTTCAGGAAGATTTAGTGCTTTACATAGCACGTGAAAGTTACGAAGCTCAGTAGCCATTGACTCTATCTCGCGGTTATACCATGAAAATTTAGATTTTTGGAGCCTCACCATCCTTACTGGAAAATGTTTTTCGAAGTAGTAACTATAAATTGAATGAAACGCGTCATATTTCAAGTTCACATCAGCCTCAGAATAGACAGGGACATTTAGTTCAGGGTAGTTGATCTAATTTATTCTAGGTAAATGTAGCGTTCCTTTTGGTGTCATAAAGTTAGAGGAACTCTGGAGATTTACCTTACAGTTAGTACTAGCTTTGGATTTACCATAGTTGTACTTCAATAGAAGTCAAAATCAATTATGTATAGAAAGCGAAAGACACAGTATCGAGCAAGCAAATACTATAACAGGCCTTCCTACGCTTTGCTAAGTTCGTGTAATTGAATTCCCGGCTGTCTTCGCAATTTTCCGCTTTCGCATCAAAAAGATTTCCACGGCCTCCCGTGAGCCTCGATTATATTATTTGTACGGTTATTACGCCAAGTGCTGAGATTCCTTTTCCGCGGTCGCAACGTATTGAACCTGTCATTATACGTAATGATCCACGCCAACTTTGACCACGAGAATTGTACTCAGCGGTTCAGGATGACATGATGACTTTTATTCGAGTTTTTCTCATCCAGCGGATGCTAGATTACCACAGTAAACAAGCATTTTTGTCGACGTTGTCTTGTGACACGCAACGTACTAATCAGAAGATCAAAATTAGTAAAGTTTTTTGTATTGTAATATAGGTAAGTAACTGCTGAGAAAAAAATGAAGTTCAAAAAGTTCAAGGATATTTCTTGGTTTAGGTTCTAACGTACTCTGTCAAAAAGGCACAGATCCTGTGGTAATTTTGCCTTCTCTGTTATAAAGCCAAGTTAATTAGCAATGAAATGTTCTTAGATTCATTTCGATATGTGAACTGTCGAAGAAGATACAGTATTCAAACATAAACCTTGCACATTTAACTAAACATATCAACAAGCTGTGCTTTATCACAGTGTATGAACTAATCAAATCATAGACACCTCATTAAGTCGTAAGATGTTTGTTTTTCGTAACAACCAAAGCGGATGTTAATTCTCACCTTCATCTTCTTCACAATCTTCATCATACTATCGAAATCAAACTAATGGTAATATATATTGATAATTAATTAGGATTTAAAACTAACTTTAAATATCTGGGGTGGCCCTCATTTAACTTTCCGACTACATTATTGGCACACTGAAGTGTCTGAAGTCTGAACAGTTTTGTAATTACATATTCAATTTTGTTAAAACAGAGGCACTCTGGACCACAGAGTAGACAGACGCGCAGTAAACGTTATTTTCCATGACCTCAAGATCTCGTTTCTCTCTTCAACTATCGTCTATTTCACTCTAAAAGCATGAAACCGTGACATAGGGGGCGCTTGGGGCACGCTGGCGCCATATTTGAAATAAATCTTTCGAATTAATAATAAGCTGGTTAGAATTTAGATTAACAAATGTTTGTTACCGCAGTCTTAACTTCTTGCATCTTATTATAAATAAAAAATATAAAGGAATTTATTACACATATAACTGATTATAGCAAAACGAAAGTTTATATAACTGAATGCAGTTGCGGGATACTACAAAATATATAAATAAATAATTTAAGGCCGCATAAATAATAAACAAATATAACACAATGTTTTGAGACAATAAATTAAAATTTACTAGTCGGAAATAAAAATGGTGGAGGTTACACATAAGTACATAAGTACGCACCTATCCAGATTTTTCGACAAACAGAATAATTTCTCTTCATCGGTTTTCCACGCTGTGTTAATTCAGCGCAAAATTGTGTGTACTGTATATTTGTAGTTTACCCTCTTGGCAGCGCAGCGCTGAAAGCAGAAATTGCAATCGACAGCTTTTTTACCGACCGAATTATGTTTGAATTTGAATTGTTTTGTCATTCTTGTTTTGACGCTTAACCAGATTGCGACTTTAATTTATTTTGCATTACATTCCTTGCATTTGTTGATAAAAAATGGTGAATTTGTGCTGTGTTCCAAATTGTCCATCTAAGGGAAAAGGTATTCCAATGCACCTCTTTCCAAAAGATCCCGAGGTACGTATATACATATTGTTTTCTCAAAGTACTTAGTAGTTTGAGACGTGTTCTTCCTTTAAAAACTTTAATCTCAAGAAAGAGTTCAGTCTTAGAAGTGGTTAAAACCATTAACATTATGTAAAAAATATTTCAGTTGTTGAAGAAATGGTTAACGACCATTGCCAGAAGCGAACTTTTGGAAGTTCCGATGGAAAAAATTCGTAAAAACCGGCGAATTTGTGATATGATTCATTAAGAAAATTAGAAAGTAGTGCATCTTTTGTGTGCACAGAGCATAAACTATTTAACTTATTTTGTAATATCTTTGCTAAATTTTATATTTATGTTTGGATAAAAAATATTAATTTAATTCTTAAAGGGAAGGACTCAAGAAACATTAATGATGTTGTTAAGAAAATTGCTTTAAAAAAGTGTGATAAAATTCGTGCAAAGAAGAGAAAAATTGCCAATGAAAAGCAATTACAAATTTAAATTGTAATTGTTATCTCTGTTTCGTTTGTCTGGTTTGCTTTTTATTGCAGTTTATATTTTATTTTTCATTTCAGTTTGTGGTTACTTAAAGAATTGCTGCAAACTTATAATATTTTATTATATTTTGCAATTATATTGATTTATATTTCCTGCTTCTTCTAATATATGGTTCCTTCTATAAAATTCTGTTTTATTTAAAATTATGCTAGTAAATGTACATAAAAAATCGTGTAGGTTGACATTTAACAGAAACGGTTTTCGCATTTGGCGAAATCGATTCTGTTCAAATTTCAACTTACAAGATTTTTGAGAAGCAAAATCATATTTTAAAGATTTTGAAATTGGCGGGTTGTTGCCGGCAGCGCCACTCCGTGCTCCGTGCCCAGAGGGCAAATTAAAACAATTGTCAACGATAAATGCGGCGAATACGCCATCTATATTAGTATATATATATTTAATCTATGGGTTTTTCCACAAATTATACCAAAACAGTCTATAGTGCGCAAATATTGAAATTTGAAGCTTGTCATAAACAGTGAAATGACATACTGATGACATAATTTGCGTCGGAAGTCGTGCCATCTATGAACTATTCAATGCTATTACCAGTCAAGTATCATGTATAGATGTTTCAAACTAAGGAGAGCACAGTTGTGTATGCAACTGAATATACGAGGGTCAATTATAAACCATACACTGGGTATAATTGGTTGCATATATCACTGTGCTCTTCTTGGTTCAAAACTATTCTACATACAGATTTCGATGGGAATTCTGTCCATCAACCGAGCGCCCCCTGGGTAAGGGTTTCACAAAAAACGATAAAGATGTCAATATACCGACTTAATTGGATAGAAAAAAGACAGAGGGATGTGCACTTATTGCTATCTAGCTGCGTGTCTGGCTAGTCTGTGCTCTGGACCACAGACGAGACAGACACCGCAGCTAGATAGCTTTTTTCCATCCAATTAAATCGGTATATTGATATCTTTATCGTTTTTTGTGAAACCGTTATCCAGGGGGCGCTCGGTTGATGGGCAGAGTTCCCATAGAAATCTATAAATTATATGTCATCAGTATGTCATTTCACTGCTTATGACAAGCGTCAAATTTCAACATTTACGTATTAGTAAAATGTTTTGGTATAATTTGTGGAAAAACCGATGAAGAGAAATTATTCTGTTTGCCGAAAAATCTGGATAGGTGCGTACTTATGTATACTTATGTGTACTTATGTACTTATGTGTAACCTCCACCATTTTTATTGCCGACTAATAAATTTTAATTTATTGTCTTAATAAAATATTGTTTTATATATGTTACTTATTTATGTGGCCTAAAAAGATTTATTTATATGTTTTGTAGTATCCCGCAACTGCATTCACTTATATAAATTTTCGTTTTGCTATAATCAGTTATATTACATTAATATAATATGTGTAATAAATTCCTTTATATTTTTTATTTATAATAATATGCAAGAAGTTAAGACTGCGATAACAAACATTTTTTAATCTAAATTCTGACTAGCTTATTATTAATTCGAAAGATTTATTTCAAATATGGCGCCAACGTGCCCTAAGCGCCCCTATGTCACGGTTTCATGCTTTTAGAGTGAAATAGACGATAGTTGAAGAGAGAAACGAGATATCGGGGGTCATGGAAAATAACGTTTACTGCGCTGTCTGTCTAGTCTGTGCTTTGGACCCTATATTACGTCAGTTTCTAAGACATAATGACATTCGTCATACACTGACGTCGGCACTGACGTTTGTCAAAATTCGCAACACTGTGACAATGGCTGTGAATTTTGTCAAAGTGCTTCTATAAACTCTTATAGCGCGTAAACCATCCATCCCACTGGTCTGTAATTTGATGAACATATTTAATGTCATTGGATGATGAACAGATATCAGTTAGGTCAAAATCGGATTAATCCCTAAGAAGATGCATGTAAGAGTTGCCACTTCCGGTTGTCAAATTGTTACCAAAAACAATCCAGTTCGTCCCCCGTTAAATGCTAAATGCGTGTGCAAAATTTCAGCGCGATCCGTTGTTCCGTTTGGGCGCTATCGTGTTCACAGACATACCCACACACACACATACATTCTCCAGAATGCGTATTTCCACTAAAATCCCGATATTTTTTTCCGTCGATTGGGTACTAGTCGGAAAGTAAAAAAAATTCTAAAGTCCTTAATTTATCCAGTGTCCGAAACTTAGCCCGCAGGAACACCATGTCGATTACACTGATAAAATGAGTGGTAGAAACAATTATTTTCAAAATTAAAACCTCTACGAATAAGTAGCAGATTTATACAAGTGGCTCACATATTTATATAACGGTATCATTATAGCATTGCTCACACCTAGCAAGTCGTGAGTAATATTCACACATGTATCACTGAAGATGAGGCACTATTTCCTTGTAAGATGATGCTGTCCTAAAGAGTAATTAATGTTGCAAGTTCTGCAGATAGGCATCACGTATTCCCCTATACAATGTATTTACAATCGAAGGTTGCACATAAAGAACTCTCTAGAAAAAAAAACATTAATCAAGGAATCGTGTGATTTGTGAATGTAAGTATATCAATAAGCAATGTAAAATGAGGAGACACATGCTTGTATGTAGTAGATAAAGCATTGAAGGTATTTAGTTGAAATTTTCTGCAAAAAGGTCGTCAACCAAACAATTAATCGCTATTGTTGTTTCATTATCTAGATAAACAGTTGTTATTCGGGTTAAAATGTTTTTTAGATGCTCCGTAGCGTGACTTTTTGTCGGAAGTCTTTTGTTGGATTTTGACCAATAAATAGTCGGATTTTTGTGTTTTGTGTGACCAGTAAATAGACTGGTTTTGAGGACATCGTTTCTTTTTTAATCGTCTGATTATAATTCAAAGAATTTGTCTTTTGATATCTCAGAAAATTTACAGAACAATAATACAGAGCAATATTTCACACATTTCTATCTAGCACTGCTGACGAAATAGGTTAGAGAAACATTACTTTCAGCAATATCTTGTTGAGCGATGTGTTGAAGGATTATATTGAAGCAATATTTTTCATTCGTGGGTTATGTAGCCATGAATCTGTGGACAAAAGAGTATGGTCATTGCGCCATCTGGTATTGCCATATTGAATTAATGAAGCTCTGTATGCAAAACTAGCATTTATGGTGGTATAAAGTTAGCCATTGTTACAAAATCATAAGATCATTTAGGAGAATTACCATAGAATTTTAGAGAACAAAAAAATAGTTTGAAACACTCGTAAGAAAACAAGAATTATTCATAATGATCGACTGTTTAGCATGTCAGTTATGGTGCTTCATATTTCAAAATAAGACAGATCACGACGTTGCTCTATTCGAGACACTTTCTACTCCACAAGAAATTCAAATAATTATCCTTCTTTAATATCCGACCTGACGTCTCACGAATCAGTTCAGAATTGATGACGGAAAATGCCAAATTTGTTCCTCCTCGCCATAAAAGTGAATTTCCGGAGAGGAGATTGATATTTTCAAATACAAATAATTTTTATGCATACGCAGTTCAGTTTATTTACACATTAGTAAGTGAACGTCACTTGCTGAAGGTCGCTACTTTGAATAATCCTTTGAAGAAACTGATTTTTGTTTGTATTTCTTTGCAATAACATTGTTTGCGTAAATATGGATGACTTGTTAATTAAAGAACAATAAATAGAAGTTGAAATTTGCGTGAGATCTCTAAGCAAAAATGAGAAACTGATAAATTAAATAAATAAAAGGTGAAATTGAAGTAACCCTGTAAGGCTTTTAGTGTAACAAAAGAACGTTTATTGTTAGCAGAACAATGCCACTGTTCCGAAATTCTGCATTTGATAATTAGGTGCTTTTAGTTTTGCAAGGCGATTCTGACGTTGCATATTTAAACGAGTGGCTTGTTTAAGTTTTAAGTCTTAATTGTATATGACGACATGTAATCTTTGCAACATGATTGCAAAATGATATTCTTTATTTTTTTTTTGAGATCCCACAAAAGGTTCACCATGAATAAATTCATACCAGCTGCAGTTATATGCATTTGCAGTACTTTACAAAACAAATTTAACGAGACAGTTCTCTAGATATATGGGTAGGCGTTTGCCAAACAGAACAAAGACAAAAACCGGAGTAATAGTGAAAGTTGGTCCAGACCAGACAGTCGGACCAGATGCAGGGCATTCAATATAATACCGATCTGTGTCCGCATATAAAAAAAACTGATCATTATATTAGATAATAATGTCATAATACATGTAGATGTCGTTGTACTATAAAATCGAAGTTATATGCAATGTTTGGGTTGATGAAGATGACACCGTTGGTGAAATCAGTGGATAACCTATGACAGATACGATTTTTTTCTTTATTACAATACTGTCGTTCTAGGGAACTAGTCGGAAAGTAGAAATGGAACCTATTTCGTGTATTTGCAGCTCTCGTGGATTATACTATAATCTCCTTTCAGATTGCTTTCAGTTTCTATAGTGACGATATAGCCCACAATAGAACGCATAGTTTCGTTCCTGAACCATAGCCATCGACTTTCAATCACGATGATTCTGCGTCCTTGAGTTGGAGGCGGTGAGTTCACGTTTCAAGTTTCCATTCCACCCATCACGAAGACTAAAGATGATAAAACTTAGACGGGGCCATACCGGTTTACCGCGACGGTAATTAAGGATCAATTGGAGGCAACTCTATCTGTACGTCGACGTCGTTGATACCGACGTGGTAGCATTGATTCGTCAGAGATTATGTCACCGCCACCGAAGATTCGCGCGCCATGTACGTACGCATCGCGAGATAAGGCGGTATTAAGTGCCATTAGAGCCTTGAGCCAAGAACTGGTAATTAGAATCTTCGCTTGTTTTTGTTTTGGTTGTTGCGATCAGCGAACCGAAAGGTTAACGTGGGTAATTTTCGCTTTTTACTGGCGTTTGATGATGGTTCGTTGATAGGTAATTTAAAGTTTGGTCTCATATTAGAATTACCAGGGGACTAGATGTATAGTTTTTGGTGGCAATCTGACAACAGGTAGGTCAGGAAGTGGCAAATGTTACACGCATTTTCTTAGGGATTCAACCTATTTTAACCAAATTGATACCAGCTCATCCTCAAGTGACTCTAAAGATTTATACCAATTTACAAATCACTGGTATGGACGGTTTAGAACCATAGTCGCTATGGTTTCGAATAGGCAAATTTTGATAAACGTCAGTGGCCACCGACATTTAGTTGAGATGCAAAGTGGCCGTGGCAGAAAAATTGCAGAAGATTTACGCTTCAATGTGTTTAGATGAGCACATGTCATTTTAACGAAGATAGGCATCACCTTGCCAGGATTCCAGGATAGGTAAATGTAAATAGATGCAGTGAAACCGGCTTAGAAAGTAGGCATAGAAGCGACAGAGGAGAAATGCACGGGACAATACCCAGTGCGTGCCTTGGACGCTAATAACCTTTACAAGGTTACAACAAAACTGTGTTTGGTGTTTACTGTTTGGAAAGCTCACGAATCAACAAACTCATGAAGACTTATAATCAAACACACTTTAAAATAAAAGCAAATAAATATCTGCGGTGGCCCTCACCCAACTTTCCGACTATCTTGTTTTACACATTGAAGCGTCGAAACCTTCTGCAATATTTCAATTTCGTGAAGCCACAGTCACTCTGGATATCAATCTAAAGTTAGTCATGAAATAACATTAAAGGTCATTTTATGTCAGTGATCACTGATCGTCAGTGATCACTGATCACTGACGCTTATCAACACTTGCCAATTCGCAACCATAGCGACTAAGACTGTGGATTCTGTCAGTCTCTAAAAATGTTTATAGAGGCCAAGGCCAATCCGTTCATAGCATTGATCTGAAAATTGGCATGTTTAAAGTCTCTGGATGGTGAGCTGGTATCATTTTTGACCTAAATCGGTTCAATCACTAAGAGAATTTCGGCAATACATATTTGCCACTTCCGGTTGACAGATTGTCACCAAAAACAATCCATTTCTTCCGGCGATATGTGTATGTATATCTACATATATGTATGTGTAGGTATAATTGTATAATATAATATGTGTACCAAATTTCAGTCGGATCGGTTACATGATTTGGGCGCTATGGTGTGCGAAGACACAAACACATATACATACATAAAGACATTTTCCAGAAATCGATTCAGGCAGCCTCGTATTTTTGCCAAAATCCCAATTTTTTCGTGGATTATAATAAACCAGGACTTTATTTTCAGGACACAGAAAGACAATACTTCCAGAAAGTGCCTCTATTGCCACTATACATGTGTGTACTAATGAAGTACCAAAAAAAGGAAATTGTCAACCACTTGCAGTAAATTAATGACCAATTAGTCGAATGGTTAGTTTTAATTGAACAAATCGTTATTTCTTTTCTACTGTTAACACTATTACGGTTATTTTTAATGTCTATTATTTCTGTTGTTGGTCAGTACTGTTGTCTTATAGGTTTTACTTTCCGACTAGTATTCTAGAAGAAAAGTATCGGGCTGAAACTTGGTATGCATATTTAGAATTATCAGGGGGGCGACCTGGGTTGCCTTGGGTGACAGTCTGACAATCGGAAGTGGCAGATATTCCATACATTTTCTTAGGGATGCTGCCAGGTTTGACACCAGCTTACCAGCGCACCAGCTTTCGTTATGTCGGAAACCAGAGTTGCTGTGTCTTGACGAATAACTGCAAAGCCGCTTCAATGTGTCACGAGATTGTCAAAAAGTTGGGTGGGGCCTTGTCAGATCCTTTTTTGGTTGCATGTATCTTTTAATTTATTCTTACTTATGGTTAATAATAAATTTGTAAAATTGTGATGAAATAACAAAAAATAAATGGACACTTGACACATTATTAAGAAGTTAATAGTTTGGGTGTGTCCCAAGAACTATTAATTATAGAACTGTAATCAAGAGGTGTTATTAATAAATAAAATTTATAAAAAGAAGAAAAACTTATACGGAATGAAAATAAAGTGTAAAATGCATCGTCTTCGCTGTGGCCATTATATTAAAAGTCCATATTTTTTCCAATTATCATTTTGTATCTGAGGTTGTTTTGAACAGGTTATTATATAAGCTTATTTTGTAGCCAGCATCATATTATTACTGCGGTTCAAATGATATTTAATAGGTATTGACTTTAACACATAATATCTACCAACAAACACGATTGGTAGCCATGACATGTATCGCGACTGGCAGAACGTCATCTATGTATACAATATTTTAAACATTCGACGCTGCGCCAATCCAAATTTCCTACTACCTCGTTGGCCTATTGTGTGCAAACTAAACCTTGAGCAAAATTCTTTAATTTCATGCAGCTACAGCCACTCTGGACACGTAATGGCCACTGACGTAGATCAAAATTTGACAATCAATTGCTATTTTAATTCCATATCGTGGATGTTATATTTATTTGTCGTTGGTATATATTTATCAGTGTTTTTATCGTTAAAATTAACATTATAAAATAATCATAAACTTATTATTTTTAATTACACAGTAATCGCTAGATTATTCTAAAATACGTTTAAAAAGAATATAATTATTTCGAACTTGTTGTAACAGCAATAATTAGATAGGTCACGTCAATATAAGAAAAATATCCTTCATTCATACATCATAGGAAATTATTTTTTACAACTTGTATGTCAACCAAGATCATGACGGAATCCGGTTACTGATATTGATCTGTATAACTCCACAACTACACGTAGGTACATCGTTTGTGATCTAGATTTCTCTTTCAATCCTTTTGTTATATCAATGAATAACCTAAAGACATGTCACGCATAGTAAACATTGTTCAACACTAACTTCTTCGTTTTAATAAGTCTCTACTCACTTTTGTAAGAGGTTGCTTGCAAAATTACTGATACAGCACAACTTCGATAGATCGGGCACTCTCTATTACGGACACTCCAGCAATCCGAACGCTGTTGTCAACCGGACATTTTTGAAATTTTACCTCCGGAGTTCGGACGCAAAATATATTCCGCAGTTAAAACCAGTCGAAAAATATCAAAGGGTTACTTAACTTTCATGCATTGCTGTAAAGCAATCGGATCACATAAATTGGCACTTTTAATATTAGCAAAAGCGGCAAATCCGCAAGCTTTTAAATGTGGAATGAGCTCAATACTAGTTGTATACAAAGCGTATGATAAAGGATGGATGAGTACACCATTATGTACTGAATGTTCGAAGAAATGTTTTAAGCCTGAGATTAAGACATTTTTAACTGGGGTTAACAGGCCCTAGAAAGCTCTAGTGTAGATGGTGCCAATGCGTTTTCTTTGGGTATCAGGTCTGAAGAATTTAATTTTCCCATGGAAGATTCTCAAATGGCTCAGAGAAAAATCTACTAATGTAGATGTATCCAAAAGAATATAAACAAACATTGATACATTTTTAAAAAATAACTAAAATGTTTTGCTTATTTTGTTCATTTATAGACAGAATTTAGTTTTAATTTTAGCTTAGTTTTAATAACAGCGACGAATGCAGTGAATTCTATCAAACTGCTTCTATAAACTCTTATTGCGCCTAAACCATCCATCTCCCTGATCTGTAAATTGGTGTACATGTTTAAAGTCACTGTAGGATGAACAGGTATCAGTTAGGTCAAAATCGGATGAATCTCTCAGAAGACTCATCTATCACCTGCCAGTTCCGGTTGTCAGATTGTCACAAAAAATAATCCAGTTCGTCCCCCGGTAATTCTAAGTATGTATAACAAATTTCACCTCGATCCGTTGTTCCGTTTGGGCGCAATAGTTTTCACGAACATACACATATACATATTACATACATACATACATTTTCCAGTAGTACTTAATCATTGCAGTGGATTCAGCCGACCCCAAAACGGATATTTCTGCTGAAATCCCGAATTTTCCACCGATTACTATACTGTCCTTCTAGGATACGAGTCGGAGAGTAAAAATTACCCCTCCTAATAAAAGCAAAATCAAACCTCCAGTAATCCGGATACCTCGATAGTCCGAACATGGTCTGGAACGATATATGTCCGGATTATCGAAGTTATGCTGTACTTGAAATACCACGTGTTATGACAAAGAAAAAATCAGCATAGTTAAAGCATAATCTTAACACATACAAAAAGCGTCAATTTTGTGCGTCAGGTATATAATTATCGATTATACACTGAACAGGAAATCATTACCTTTTCGGTTATACCGTTACATGTTAAGGAAATGGCCACAGCATTAGCAAAGCCAGTAGTGTACGCTACGAATGGACAAGATTACTGTAAATGGGCGACAGTCAACTAACTTATCAACAGAGTCTACAAACAGAATGATATTGGCAATTTCGCTCTGTGTGGTAGGGTACTGTTATTTCTATCGTCGTTCAATTATCACATAGTTAGCTAAATAAAAGTTAACGGATTTTAATCTATGGCACATCCTATTATACGGAAACGGAGGACATTTGTTAGTTCCGCCCTGGATATAAAGACAATTAGCTTGTTTTTTGTTGTCTTGATTTATATTATAAATTGCGAAAGTGTTAATTGGGTTTCTTGCAGATGTTCTTAGTTATAGGTCTTGTTGTTTATCGTGAAATGTCAACGCAAAGTGCAGTATTATTTATAGAGTCTGTACACGTCTTGGTGTTTATGCTGAAAATTACAGGTTTTATGCGAGCCTTTCAATAAAATAAACAATATAGTTACTTTATCACATGTCAATAGACACGTACTTGTCATAAAATCACCCGCTTTGTATTTATTGGTTTTCTTATTTGGTTTATTAATGCATGCACCATTTGCCTACTTTCATTTTGACATGTGTTAGGTATGTTTTGTTTTGGCAGTTTTCTACAGAGGTGTGCTTTTACAGGGTCAAAGCAAGATACTTTTTTATAAGTAATCTCTATTTTTTATTTGATAATGCGGAATTTGGTTCCATAAGAAATTTGTTGATGAATATTTGGGTTGAAAAAGTTACTAGTCTAAATTGTCAGACGATAATTTTGATCGTCGACTGCAATACAGTGAGGAGATTTTTTCGAATGAACCCATCTTTTTTTAACGGAACGGTAAACCGACAAAACCGTAGATATTGATGGGTGTTACACAATCCCAGATCGATGCTATAAACTTAAACTTGAAACGCTACAAGCGTAGAGCTCCTTTCTCTCCCTTACGCGTACATTTGGAACAGGCTCTCACCCGCTCGACATTGACGCTATGAGCGAAAACGCCCATGCGTCCGATTTCGTGGCCGTGGCAATAAAAAGATGCCGACGATGCCGACTAGCCTGTATTCGTGCTGAAGGCAAAGAATTCGAGCATTTAAATTTGTAAAATAAAAGCTCCTTTTTTATTCTCACACTTTCGTTTTATTTTTCAATTTATTTCCTCATTTGACTAACTAGGATAGGTTGAATTTCTTGCACTAATTTCAAATAAAAATTTTCTTGGGCAAAAAAGTAACAAGTGTTGTACCTTTTTAAAATCCTAATTAAATCGCCCATTTTTTGAAATAACTTGCCGAAGGTAGTACAGTATACTTTTTCTGTAATAAAGAGTCAAAGCTAAGTGACAATTTTTTTCAAACCACAACTCAAACAAACAACCTTATTCATATCAATGTAACAATTCTTTTTTTGATCGATTTGGAACTGCGGGTATATATATTTTTATGAATCGATCACAACTTTCGCTTTCATTGTACTAATAACAACCCGTTGCAATATTTTCACTTGCGTCAGTATGTCATTGTACCGCTATATCGCCGCTTCATAAAAATGCACTGTTATGTTGATTTCCCTGCATTTTACCAGCATCACTTTCTATTGACGTGACACATTGCTTCGTACAGTTTTATCCCACAAAAATTTCACCACTTTTACATTACACCAACGCATAGAAAATCACCGATCTAATATATGCTACAAAAGCAACTTTATACTGGCACATTAGACACGAGTTACAGCAAGTTTAACACGTTAATTCCTTCGCGTATTCTTTGCAAAATTAATTCTTACACGCTTGTTAAAATTCGAAAGGAACAATGTTGGCTACTTACTTAGGAATATTTTAGCTTTACGAAAGCTCTATGCTAATCAAGTTGATAGTGTAAATAATTATTCAAAAAGTGGAACAATTCACTTACTTAGAAGTCAGTTAGGTATATTTCTTTACAGCAATCAGCATCACAATATATAATAATAAACAAATAATAATAATTTAGTTTCTCACAATTTAAAAATTCTCACACATAACTCTGCAGCCAATTATTACCAATTAGGTATGACTATACGAGAGAAATGAAACATTTCTCGGGGCTTTACTGTTAATTGGTATGTTTATACACACGGATAAGTTCCTGAATGAAGGATTAATTGAACTGTGTGTGTGCAGAATTAAACTTGGAAGTGGAGCGGTGAGTGGAATGTACTCATTCAGAGTTAAGGTTTGTGTCTTATTCGGACGTTGCTGTCTTAGCCTCAAAAACAGTTTCTTTCGAACTTCTGGCGTCGTGTTGTCACGGCAATGGACTTATTAGGTCAAACCATGAATGAATCATGCGTGATTTTGTATGCGTGGCGCGCATTGAGGGCGGTATTTCCATAAAATTATTAAATTTATTATTGTACTTACAGTATTCTTTTCTTATTTCGTATGTCAATTATTATAAATATATATTACCTTTAGAATATTGTAATAGGAGATTTGAATTTTGAAGCAGATACCGAACAAATAGATAAAATATACAATTTATTAGTTTTATTACTATACTATATAGTTGTTATGGCGTTTTTGGTTAAAATAATTTTACTTAAGTTAATTTACCAATTTATTGGAAGAAATCATTGTTCTTTTGTACTGTACTGATCACTGGTGGACTGATTTAATGGTACTTTTACGTAAATTATTGCCAATGAATTTATTTTCAGACTGTGATGGATTTGAATAAATTGTCAAACAGAAAAGTGAATTGTATTATATTCATAAAACGGCGCTTATTTTGATATAAAATAGCAAATATTTACAAAAGAGACATAATGAATAAGAGATCTAAAATGATCAAGAAGAACAAGGTTTATGGGATTGCAATTTTTGAATATTTTTTCTGTGAAATACAGGACAATAGTACCTACTACTGCCAACACCACAATAACTGGGTAAGTTAAACCATGAATTTTAAATCATATTGGAATTGACAGTATTGTAGTTAAAAACTGCTATAATGTTACGTTTTGCACATGGAAACATTTAAAAGTATGTATTAAAAAATTTAAGTAAAAATTAAAAGTATTAGTATGGATTTGTCCTTCGATTTGTTTAATACAGTACTACTTGTACAAAAAATTATGTGTAACATTAGTTTTAATTTGTTACTATGATAAATATCTAAAACGTCATTTCAACAACTGTGTATTATTGTATTATTTCCCAATAGCTCAGTGAGTTATCTAAAAACGTGTAGATCTGTAATCTAAAAAAAAATAGATGAAACAACAATTTGTTTTCTATAAAATATATATATATATATATATATATATATAAAATACATTAAATTAATTATTTTATTACTATTCATAGATATTTATACATAGACATTTTTGCCACATGTACATTCTTGAAACTTTCTCCAAAAAGGATAACAATAGTAATAATAACTACAATAGCTGTAGTTGGTGCCATTAGTTGTTGGTGTAGGTAAATAACTGAAAACTGTAGATAAAATAACAATTTATTCTCGTTTAGAGTGCTATTAAGTAACATTCGGCTAATTTTAATTAACTACATGAGCTAATCTGTTTAGTTAGCTAATTTTTAACCACGAATTCTAGTTGTATTGTCTAAAATTTATGTGATTTAACGACAATATTTTTTTCTGCGTAGATATATGGAAAGCATATTATGTACATGTTTAGTAGTGCTTTTTACTTTCCGACTAGTCCCTAGAAGGAAAGTATTGTAATCGACGGAAAAAAAAAATTCGAGATTTTAGCGGAAATACGCGTTTTGGGGTCCCCTGAATCCATTGCAATGATTTCTGGAAAATGTATGTGTGTACGTGTGTATGTATGTATGTGTGTATGTGTGTATGTGTGTACGGTGTACGTATGTCCGTGAACACGATAGCGCCCAAACGGAACAACGGATTGGGCTGAAATTTGGCATACATATTTAGAATTACCGGGGGACGAACTGGATTGTTTTTGGTGACAATCTGACAACCGGAAGTGGCAAATGTCACATACGTTTCCTTAGGTATTCATCCGATTTTGACCAAACTGACACCATCTCATCCTGCAGTGACTTTAAATATGTATACAAATTTACAGATCAATGGGATGAGCGGTTTAGGCACTATAAGAGTTTATACTTATCGGGCGCCGTCGGTTTGTGTCGTAATAGAGGCTCACGTATGGCTCACTGTATGTGTCAGCATTTAAGCAGGCCGATAACATGGCCCGCGATCGAAGAATAAATAAACATCTAGCAGAAAAACACAGATACGTGATAGTATAATATTATGTTTATTTGTGCCTTGTGTTATGATCTAATAATATAGTATTATTATTATCTTACGGACATTCGTTTAAATGTCAACAATGTAGTCGGAAAGTTGGGTGAGGGCCACCCCAGATATTTTACCTTAGTACACTTTTTACTTTCCGACTAGTCCCTAGAAGGAAAGTATTGTAATCGACGGAAAAAAAAATTCGAGATTTTAGCGGAAATACGCGTTTTGGGGTCCCCTGAATCCATTGCAATGATTTCTGGAAAATGTATGTGTGTACGTGTGTATGTATGTATGTGTGTATGTGTGTATGTGCGTACGGTGTACGTATGTCCGTGAACACGATAGCGCCCAAACGGAACAACGGATTGGGCTGAAATTTGGCATACATATTTAGAATTACCGGGGGTCGAACTGGATTGTTTTTGGTGACAATCTGACAACCGGAAGTGGCAAATGTCACATACGTTTCCTTAGGTATTCATCCGATTTTGACCAAACTGACACCATCTCATCCTGCAGTGACTTTAAATATGTATACAAATTTACAGATCAATGGGATGAGCGGTTTAGGCACTATAAGAGTTTATACTTATCGGGCGCCGTCGGTTTGTGTCGTAATAGAGGCTCACGTATGGCTCACTGTATGTGTCAGCATTTAAGCAGGCCGATAACATGGCCCGCGATCGAAGAATAAATAAACATCTAGCAGAAAAACACAGATAGGTGATAGTATAATATTATGTTTATTTGTGCCTTGTGTTATGATCTAATAATATAGTATTATTATTATCTGTCGGACATTCGTTTAAATGTCAACAATGTAGTCGGAAAGTTGGGTGAGGGCCACCCCAGATATTTATAATTGCCTCTCGCGTGTGTTCGATGTTCTACCTACGCAATTTTTCCTTCCTGTGTTGCAACAGCGACGTTTGTCCGCGCCAAACGTGGCGTATATCCTTTCAATGTACATATGAATACAAAAGTTGGATCACAAAAAATATTTTTGCAAGTGTTATATCTATTATCCTTTTTTGGAGAAAGTTCCCAGTAAGTACCTAAATATAACAAAAATATCACAGGAACAAACGACATAAATACAAGTTGCCAACTTGCGCCCACAAAACAATTAGTGAATATCTGTGATGACATTTTATTACATTGATATTGGCATTCGTACTATTTTTTTATTCCTCAAAATAGCTCAAGACAAAACAGCTGTGATAAAAATTCTGGGTTAAGTTGAGATCATCGATGTTAATGATTACAGTAATCGTGTGAGTAATTGAAATATCCTGTCGACTGAACGTTCACTCCTCAGGACTGTCGGCAACGGTACATTGTCGGTAACAGTACCCACCTTGCGATTAATGAACTGTTGATCTGATACTTTCTTTCGCTCTGCTATCGCTAAGTTTTTGCCGCACCGTCGACTTTCTATGAGGCCGACACAGAGACCGGGTAAAGGTTACAATGCTTCATGCTTTGCAGGTTCACAGCCATTCGGATCCAAACATATTTTTCTCTAATTGGTTAAAATTTCCAGGAACTGAGACGTGACTTTATTGAAATATATAGCCTTATTCTGTAGTTAGTGTTAAACTCTACAATCTGTAGGCTATTAAGAAGCATCAGTTGTATATTACCATATTTTTAGATAATGTTAGACATACTACAGGACATACAGAATAAGGTTTCTTATAGTATGGTGTTTTACGAGTTGTTATGACTTATAAATTTATGACGAAAGAATGTTTAACAGTTCTTATCGCTTTTTTAATAAACCTAATCAAAAGTCTCTTACCTTTGTTTTTCAGAATTTTTACTCATATTTGCTTTATAAGACCTTTATAAGACTCGTTTTGATGGTTATTACTAAGTAGTAATGAAGCGAAAATGACATAGTGAAACTTTTAAACCTTCTGCAACTGCAATTCTACAATTTCGTGAAGCTACAGCCACTCTGTACCGACTGTACCATAACCTAACGTCAGTTATAGAACATTTAATGTCCTGCCCTATTACTGGCCAGTGATATCGATATCTCAAGATCTGTAAATTGGCAACCACAGCGACGAAGGATGTGGATTCTATCAGACTGCTTCTACTCTATCTAAACCGCTCGCCTCGCTGATGTGCAAATTTGTATGCATATTGAAAGTACCTCCGATTGTCAAATTGTCATAAAAAACAATCCAGATCCTCCCCTGGCAATTCTAAACAGGTGTACCAAATTTCATTTATCGTTTGGGCGCACACAAATTATTTTTCAGATAATCAAACCTGTCACAAAGTGAATACAATTTGCAAATTCAAATAGCTTTCAGACATCACAGAAGTTTATAATGGGAATGATGACAGCTTTTCATATAATAATTCAATAATAATAATGATTCAAGTCAATTAAAATTACATGTTTTATTATTTTTTACTGCCGCACAATGTTTTATTTACTAAAATCTAAGACAAAACGTGCGTTATCAAAATTCAGGCAAGTAAGCAAAGTAAACCCTAATATTCCATTTACGATGTTTCTACGTTCCACCAACAAATAAAATAAATGGGGTGGTCCCCATTCAATTTTACCACAACCTCATTGATACATTGACGCGTCTGAATCTTCAGCAATTTTTTAATTTTGTAATGCCACAGTGTAGTGCAACCTAATGTTAGTGACCACTGTGTCTAAAAATATGTCAAATTCGCAAACAGAGCAACTATAGCGCCTAAACAGTTCATCCCAATGGACTGTAAACTGGCATACGTAGTTAAATTAACTGGATAATGAGCTGTTATCAGTTATATCAGTCAATATCGGTCCCTAAGAGAATAGACGTAACAATAAAACGCTTCTAGGGGAAAAACAAAAATAGCATTATTAAAATTCAGAATAAGTGCTTTCAAGAGAACAGAAGTTGGTTACCACTGCCCTATTCTTGAGTCGAGTTTTGTAGTAGTGGCAACCCTAGTGTTCCCTGCAGAAAGTAGCCAAGCATTTAGATAATTCTTCCAACGTTTAAAAATGTGAGGAGTCTAATGTACCTAATTAATAAAAGTATCCACAATTTGTAAAAATGCCCATTAAATTGGTGGTAACTTAAACATAAATTTTCAGACAATTTCAGTACACACTGCAAACTCCTCGAACCTGATGCTGTCTTCAGGGCAATTTCCAACTTACCATTCTCACTGGACCTACTACAATTTTCGGTCCCCTTGCATTCAACAGTCTCCACCACAGCATGTCTTACAACCACCACAAAACACAATAATCCAAGCAAGTTTTTCATGGCGTCCAATCAAGTGGATGCCCCGCACCACAGAACACGCGGAAAGCACTGAAAACCGATATCCAGATCACCGAAAATCACTGAAAATCGCGAAGTCTCCACGCACTGTATCGTAAATGCTCATCACCGTAGCATTCTTACTCTGATACTGGCGGCCGGTCACTTCACTTGTCTCGCCGAAGAACTGTTTTGTTGGTCCGCGGCCTGTTTACCACCTCTTCTGCCCGCGCACTCTCTTCACCACGTATACGTGAGCATGGCTCGCGAGGTCCTCAGGTAAACGCCGCACACAGCAGACGAGCGAGACTAAGGAACTCGCCAGAAGAGTGTTCGTTCGGGTCGATGGTAGGTAGATTTGTGGCTATTCGTGCTGAAGGAGCTTAGAAAGTTGGTGATTGGATTTATGCAAATGCGCCTCGACGTTTCAATTGAAGTTGTACTGTCTTAAGGACTATTTTTCTTTCTTCTTTTTGCTATTTTTGCTCTTCTTGCCCTTCTTGCTATTCTTGCTCTTCTTGCTCTTCTTGCCCTTCTTGCTATTCTTGCTCTTCTTGCTCTTCTTGCTCTTCTTGCTCTTCTTGCTCTTCTTGCTCTTCTTGCTCTTCTTGCTCTTCTTGCTCTTCTTGCTCTTCTTGCTCTTCTTGCTCTTCTTGCTCTTCTTGCTCTTCTTGCTCTTCTTGCTCTTCTTGCTCTTCTTGCTCTTCTTGCTCTTCTTGCTCTTCTTGCTCTTCTTGCTCTTCTTGCTCTTCTTGCTCTTCTTGCTCTTCTTGCTCTTCTTGCTCTTCTTGCTCTTCTTGCTCTTCTTGCTCTTCTTGCTCTTCTTGCTCTTCTTGCTCTTCTTGCTCTTCTTGCTCTTCTTGCTCTTCTTGCTCTTCTTGCTCTTCTTGCTCTTCTTGCTCTTCTTGCTCTTCTTGCTCTTCTTGCTCTTCTTGCTCTTCTTGCTCTTCTTACTCTTCTTGCTCTTCTTGCTCTTCTTGCTCTTCTTGCTCTTCTTGCTCTTCTTGCTCTTCTTGCTCTTCTTGCTCTTCTTGCTCTTCTTGCTCTTCTTGTTCTTCTTGCTCTTCTTGCTCTTCTTGCTCTTCTTGCTCTTCTTGCTCTTCTTGCTCTTCTTGCTCTTCTTGCTCTTCTTGCTCTTCTTGCTCTTCTTGCTCTTCTTGCTCTTCTCGCTCTTCCATTTGTTTAATTGAAAAAATATGAGTGAAATAATACACCAAGTGGAAGGATTAAGGACTTTGGTAAAGGTTCATGTTAATCTTCACAGAACATACAATGTTTTAAGGTCTACCCCCTGATATGAGGCACAAAAATATGACACTTTTATATCATGAGAAAAGTAGGTCATGTTTTGTACTGTGTTTTCGCTAATGCATTTCAGAAATGTGTTGCAAGGGCGAAAAGTTGTTTTCAAGTAACGAATTTGTTTTTATACGTCTATATTTTTGTCTGGTATGGGAGTGAGAGAACAAAAATTATTTTTAGCCCCACACACATTCATGTACAATCGCGTGATACTAAACATTCATGCAAGATAAATTCCGTCATGCACAAAACGAAATTTTGTGAAAAAATATGTCTTAAAAATTGCGCTACGATCTTGTGGTGTTAAGGAGAACTATCCCGCTACTGCGGGTTATCGACTCTGTACTCGATGTCTGCAATGACAAGATAACATATAACAATAAATTTTCCGAAATTTACAAGAAAATTATTCATTATTTCGTCGTTGAATGTGTTAAATAATAATATGAAGCTCAGACTGACAATATTATGGTCGTTATTTTGTCGTAAGTAAACAGAAGCAATAATTGCTTGCAAAGTTTGAAAATCACATCAATCTAATGTTAACTGAAACCTTGTAAATGTAACTTTCTTCTTCCATAACTGGTTTTCATACCAATTGAAGCAGGACTGTCTTAAGAATTGTTTTTCTTTTTTATTTCTTCTTTTAACCTTTTTTGCTCTTCTTGCCCATTTTTATATATCGTTTATTTTACGTCGTCCTATGTTCGCAAGTAGGTCAATCACCGACGCTGGAAGTACACACACAGGAATTGTGTCCAACTGAGGGAATTCCACCCACCATTCAGAGTTATTTAACGTGCACGTCGCACTATGACAGCACACGGAACTACTGACTTTACTTCCTCATCGGGTGGATGACGATGATCTTGCTCTTATTGCTCTTCCCTGCTATTCGTTGCTTATCCTTACTATTCTTGCTCTTTTTGCCCCTTTTGCTCTTCTTTCATTCTTTGCCTCTTGTCCCGCTTCCGTCCGTTTCTCTTTCCGTTGCTCTTTTCTTCCATTTGTTTAGGTTGGGTGGTCCCCACCCAACTTTCCGATTCGTTTACACCATTAAATCGTTGAAACGTTCTACAATACTTCAAGTTCGAAACCGCAGCCACTCAGGATCCCAACCAAATGTCAGTCATAGAATTAACATTTAAATGTCATATCATGTCTGTGGCCACGACGTTTATCAAAATTTACCAATTCATAACCATAGTGACTAAAGATTCTATGGTTCTGTTAGACAGCTTCTAATACAAAGGTTTATAGCGCATAAATCGTTGATCCCACTGGTCTGTAGACTGGCATATATATTTAAAGTCACTAGTGGATGATCAGTTTGGTCAAAATTGGATGAATTCCTAAGAATACAAGTATAATATTAGCCACTTCCGGTTGTCGGATTGTCACCAAAAGCAATCCAGTTCGTTCCCTAGCAATTCTAAATACGTGTACAACATTTCAGCCCGTTTCATTGTACCGTTTGCGCGCTATCCTGTTCAGAGACATACTACATAAACACACATACATACCCACATACATTTTCCAGAAATAATTGCAATGGATTTACGGAACCTCAAAACGCGTATTTCTGCTGAAATCCTGATTTTTTTCAGTCGATTACAATACTTACACCTATTTTAGGGTACTACTCATAAAGTAAAATGAGGAATATAATAATACACCATGTGGACGTTGGTCAAGTTCTCCCTTATTCTGTTTAGAAATCAAATTAATTATAAATGTGTTGGCTATTGTTTTTTTTTGATTTGTTAATCTTCAAAGAATATACAGTGTTTTAACTGAAATCTTGTAAATTTAACGTTCATTTTCCATTACCAGTTTCCATAGTAATTGCAGTTGAACTTGAGAATTATTTTTCTCTTTTTTTTATTTCTTCTTTTTGCTCTTTTCGCCTTTTTTGCTGGTTTTCTTCAATTCTCCCCTTTTCTCATTTACCTTCGTTTCTCTTTCTCTTGATCTTTGCTCCTCTTACATTTGTTTAATTGCAAAAATGATGAGTAGAACAATACTTTCATATTCCATAACTGGGGTATTTTTGATCAACTGTGACAACTTTTCAACACAATGTAACGAAACAGTTGGAATTTACACGCGCTCTGGTAATTATGATATAAGACATCTTCCAACTTCTTATATCGCAGGAAAACGTCAGTGGTCTAAGTTTGAAATACTATGTAGGGAAGTAAGTACATAAGATTGAAATTAAAATCAAAAGTGCAACGTTGAAGTTAGAATAGTGTACCTTCTTCGATAAATAACATATAAATCAAAGGACATTATATACCTAATTAATTTGGCTGTAAAACTAAAGAGGCAAAAGCTTGACCAAGCTTCTTAATTGTTTCAAAGTGTATCCCAAACTTAGACCACAAACCGTCGATATCTTTAGAGAAACTTTGGTCGGTTACTCGGATTCTAAAAATTGTATTATGTAGCAAAAGATTATAAATCTTTTAGTAGTGTTTTTCAGGTATTTCATTTAACATTCTAAACATCTAAACATTGGTTTAACAAATCTGGGAATGCATATCTACAGAAAAACCTCCCCAAACATTCTAATCAGGTGTTATTTCCTGCCATTTTATGGCTTCCACAGCGTGGCAGAAATTGTAGAGCTCATCTAGTAAACCAGAGGTCGTGACGAGTCTCTAGGAATTTTGTTTCAGCCGATAGCCGTGTGTTCATCAGGAGACGGTTGGTTCGGCATCGTCGGCCAGTCCTATTCGAAACCGGTATTTTAAGGGGCATTACGTAATTTTCATTGTCTAAATCTTATAAAGGCAGCTTCCACGCCGTGCCCAAGGGACCTGACTCGCAGTCAAAACAACATTTTAGCATTCTTTGCCTCTAGAGTCTACGTAGGTAGATCGGATGCCAAAGGTAAAAATGTATCACATAAGGTAGGGTTGCCTGAATAAGGTTGGTGAAAAATACAAATATATAAAGTATTCTAGTTAAAATTTTATACAAAGACAGATTCAATAGCAAATTGTCCAATAGCAACGTTGCGTATTGTGATTGATCCCTAAATTAATACAATGAATCGAATACTTTTTTACTAAAGTAATATAGATCGATCCTTCTTGTATCAGCAGAAAAATAAACAATGATCAGACCTTTGAAACCTTATTTATAACGACAAATCAAAGATGTATCAAAAAAAATCTATCCCTTGGTAAAAACTAGTCATAAATTAGCGTAAAAAGAAACTGTCATATTCTTCATCACTTGTATCAATAATAGCCATTATTTAATACTCAAAGTGTGATGCAGTTCTAAAATACTAATAAACCGCATTTCCCAAGTCCTGTCAGATTATTTATGAGCAAAGTTGCTTTGAAGCTATTCTGAGAACACAACATTAGTAAACTAGTTTCCCCAAAGGAATCGAGCGGAGTGATTTAAAAATAGGAGCTATTATTGTTGTGCATACTTTGTTGATTGGATGACATAATCCGTAAAGATCCTTGTCTGTCACACAGTGTAAACTTGTTTAATTGGCTCATCTATTTTAAATTATTTATCTATCTTAAGAGAAACACTCAGAAATACTAAATATAGGTACTCATCGCCCAAAGAAAAACGTCAAACAATAAATTAGATAAATTTTGATCTCCAATCACTTTTGTAATCTTTGGTGGATTCTGATGATTCTTTCAGCAAACTATAGACACATTCTTCGAAATTCTACATATCTGATACAATTTTTAAAGTGATTATTTTTACAGCTCATTTTATCGGTGTAACTGACATGACGCTTTTGTGTTCTAACACTGAGTGGAAAAATTAAGGATCTTTTAAAGAGGTTTTTATTTTTTCTGTAAAGATGTCAAGTTTTTGTTTATTCATTTCGAAAGCTGGATTAATTAGTAATGTATTGGCATTAGTTTCACGTCGATATATTAATTTTCAATAAAGTTACAGTGTTTTAACTGAAAGATTGTACACTTTTATCTTCCATAACTAGGGAATTTTTTAACCGATTGTGACTTTTTTTTCAAGATAAAAGTCTTCAGAAGTCTGAATATTCGAGGTTTAAGTCAAACACTGCATCTAGTTTGATAGCGCATCGAGATGAATCATAAAACAATAAACTAGATACTAATTATTAATTTGGATTGGAGAAACATCATGTTGGTTACACAGTTAAAACTCGTCGTAGAAAGAATTATTTTAAAATTTTTATTACCTAGGAAGAATTTCGAATATTTTGTCTATAATTTGCTGAAAAAATCATCAAAATCAATCAAAGATGACAGAAGTTGTTGGAAAGCAAAATTTGTCAAATCGCAAAAAGTAGGAAAATCGGTCAATTTCGGGCAACGGTTCTCGCCTAAGAATATCAATGTGCGTCAATCAGATGCTACACGAATATCACTTCCTCGGCTAACTACGCATTCCTCAGCTGTAGCTGCACCAGAAGCAGTAACGTGAGTAACAGGTGCCCAGCTCATAACACATCCGGCTATGACCTCAAAACACGATTTTTTCCAACTCGGCGTCGCGTCCCAAAAAGACCAACACTGACTCGACTTCACCTCTGGTAAACGAAGAACGGAGGCCACCAAAGAAAGTAACAAGAGATAGAAAGAGACAAAGGTTCTACTACCTGACTACGGAGAAGGGATCGCCATCACTTCGCCTTTGGCGCAAAATTGACGGCACCAAGAATTTAGGACGGTGAGGTTATATAGGAGTTCGTGTTACGTAAGAGTGAACGTCTTCTAGTCGATGTTAGTTAGGGTGCATTCTGAATTCAGTATTAAGTGATTTGTTTGCGGTTTTTATATGACCTGGAGCGCTATTCTTAAATAGTATGATCGCAAAACGTATAGCGCAAAGCGTATACACTTTGCAATCATAGGGTTCCACAATATTTGTAATAAAAATATTGCCAACAAATTATTGCTTGTATCATCATCAATCACGAGTTATTGAGTTGATGAATGATTTGCTTGCTATTAATAGCATCCGACTACAACCTTAACCAACCTTGACATAGCTGCGATGTCCGCGTTTAGTGCTGTAATAAAATTTCCAACTTTCTCTTGAATGAAGCAAATTTCTTGCACGGCGGTGGCCGATATTGGCTTGATTCACGTTGCAATCCACGGGCAATAATTAGTGATTCACATGTGCGCCGCCGTTGACGTCTTGTTTGCGCGTCCTACATACCTTTAAGGTAAAATCCGAATACGCTGCTGCTCTAGAAATTCCGGATCTTGTTTTGTGCGCGTACAAGATTTTTTCGATTTTTCTTCGGAAAATCGATGATAATGATAGTAAGGAGGTTTATTTGGAGAAATTCGAGAAAATAAATACATAGTGTATTTTGTCACAAAAACAAGAAAGTAAATTATTTTTATCTTACATGTTTTAAAATTCTATAATGAACCGTACCATATTATTTTTATTATGGCAGCGCGTTCAAACATTGAATAAACAAACAAAAACGCGGTAAAACCATTAAACATTTCTTTAAATACGCCGCAAATCATTTTTTCGAAAACACTGAAAATTGATATCGAAACGACACAAGTCTACACCAGGCACGGGTGCTAAGTGTAGCGATGGGTTCCGTAGGTCTTATGCGAATCACCATGTTACCGAAAAAGTCTATCTCTACGCTTCTCACCCGTGCAAAAATGTGCATGGTGTGAATACGGCTGCAGGTATAGATGTTTTAAACTAAGAGCACAGTTGTATATGCAACCAAATATACGCGGTCAATTTATAAACCATACGCTGGACATAATTGGTTGCATATGTCACAGTGCTCTCCTTAGTTCAAAACTACTCTAGTTGTTACAGTTGTCACCAGAGAGTTGACTACAAAACGAGTTTGAGGATACCTCCTAGCTGTTAGGCAACCATAATGTGTCGGTAATATAGGTAACTACAATACATTTGAAGAATTTTGCAGTAATTGGCTCATTATGACTCACTTCATGCTGCTACTTTTGATTTGATTATCTGTAAGGCTTAGCAGGAATGTTTTACAGATATTATACGGAAAATTAACCGTATTCTGGTCGCAGTGACCTACATTACGAGCTGCGATGTTTTGGTTGCATAATATCAAGGTTCTTAGAAGAGCACAAGCACGATACACTTATACATGTATAAGTGTATCGTGAGCACAAGGCTTGGCAAATTTTAATGTTACTATGAACGGTTTTATTGGAGTTTTAGTAAAGATATATGAATTTAAAGTAAAATAGTTTTTCTGTCTGTCTTTTTTCATGTCTACGAGTAGAATCAATTTATTTGTCAAGATTACTTAAGCAATTTTGCTATATTCTACACTTTTAGCAATAATTTTGATAAACCCAGAATGTGACAATATGCTATTGTAAATTTAGTGGTTCAAAGTCTACCACAATAGATAAAACGGTATAATTTTTATCATTTTTTATCTATACGAAAACTATATGTTTAAGTCAGTATATCTATCATAAAAACACTATTACGTGCATATTTCGATAATGGGAATTAAATTAGGAAGCTTCTACAACTTTTGGGTTTACTTAAGCACATCAACTTCATTCTCCTTTTCGTGTAATTGAAACCGTTGCGTTATTGTGATATCATCACCAGATTTGGTGGAGGTGCGTATGATAGATGCTGACTACTCCAGATCCACCTTAGCGAGTTGCTACGAGCAGTATTATGACATATGAAGATATATTTATATATGTAGTTACAAATCCCAATAGAGGCTTCATTTCCTTAAGTTTTGTGTATTTAACATAATTTAGATACGTATTTTTTATTGTCTAAATAATTCAAATCTTTTTCTAAAGATTGGTTACAAAATAAGTTTCCATACAATTTCATATTTACTTAAAATTTGCCATTTTGTTGCAGGTAACTACAAAATTAAAACTACAAGTAAATTTTCATAAGAAAAACAAAAACAACATCATATTGCAAAATTAAGTACTCTAGACTAGTACTATAGAACATAGAAGTATAGTAATCGATGGAAAAAGGTTTTGGTATTTCAGAGGAAATTCGCATTTTGGGTTTGTCTAAATCCAACAATTCATTTTGGGATCCCCTGAACACGATAGCGCTCAAACGGTATGATGGGTAGGGCTGAAATTTGGTATACATATTTATAATTATGAGACGAACTGGATTGCTTTGGTGACAATCTGACAACCCGAAGTTGCATTTTCTTAGAGATTTAACTGATTTTAGCCACACTGATACTAGTTCATCCTCCAGTGGCATTAGATATGGATACCAATTTACAGATCAGTGGAATGAACGGTTTGGCCGCTATATGCGTTTATAGAGGTAGTTTGACAGTCGCTGTAGCCTTAGTCGCGAATTGACAATTAAAAATTAGTGGCCACTCACGTGACATGACATTTAATATTCTAGCACTGACATCATCTTGGAATCCAAAGTGGTTATGGTTTTACAAATTTGAAGTGTCGCAGAAGGGTACGACGTTTCAATGTGCCAATTGTGTAAAAGTCGTTTTAAATAACATATAGGCATGTTTGATAAAATCTTCCATGTTGGCGAGAATTACATCGATAACAATAATGCATAAGAAATATTGATTACCCGTACGTCCAAGAAAAACACTTTACTTTTGTCGACTGGATATACGTAAGTACCTATGTAGGTCAATGTAACTATTTTTCTTACAAGAATTCTTAAAAATATGGTTAATGAGTATGAGGTATATTATTTTCTTAGTTTATAAGCTTAGGATAATTTTCTTATTTTGTGGATTTCAACACTGGTTTAAAGTTTATCAAGTATGTACAGAACATTTGTCTAATAGTCAGATTAATCAACAAGCAGTCTTATCTCAAATTGTTAACAAAATATCTAAAATATAAAAGAAATGGTTAAAAACGATATTTTATTAGGAATTATTTATCATAGAGCGAACAAAAATTGCTTATTCTTGGATCGTAAGGTCAACAAAACAATTCATTGCGGCCACTTTCTCTTGAACTTACGCCAGAAAGAAGCGCCTACCATTTTGAACAGGTCAACAACATCTTAAAAAAAACCGTAGTAAATAATACTACCGAAAAGAGAAATGGCTACTGATATCATTGATAAATAATAGATAGTCATTCACACACAGGCACACCATATAATCATTTTATATTTTTCTTAATTAATCTTTTACTTTCTAATGACTAATCAACAGAACATATAAGTCTTGATTTCAAATGATTATGGCATTATTTGGAACAGGATATCTCAATTCGCGAATCATTACACCACTTGCCTCCTTAAACTGTTCTCTTTTTCGTTCAACGGTTTTCCCATATATTTATTAATTCATTTCGTTGCAACTCATTGTGATGTCATGTTCGGTTATATAGCATTAGGCAACGTACAAATCATCGAGTTGATTCCAATTAGAGAATAGAATTGTGTCAAATACGATCTAAAGATTATTACATTATTCGTTTTGAATACAATATATTATATGCTTGGGTGATTCAAGCTCTCTCATTGGTATTCATGAGCCGTTGCTGCAACTACACCATATAATCACGGGGTGATGCGATACACATTTACATTTTCGACACGTGCGCTTAGTTATTTTAGGTTAGGTATTCGAAATGGAACAAATACCCACTGGGGCACTGGTTTGTTGTTATTGTTCAGTTGCCAATGGAAACGCGACCGGAATTTCTGAATTAATGTGCTGATATATGAAATGCAACTTCTTCTAGCCATTGTGTTACTAAGAGACGAAATTGTACAACATTCTAGAATGTTCCTTTCAACCAAGATTTTAGATCATGACGTTCATTTACACTACCCACATATCTAGCTCAAAAACAATTCTTCGCGATGATCTCAAACATTTACAGTAATCTCCAATTACGAATCAGTAAAAGTCATGGTAATGAAGACTTCACATATACATTCAACTCTTACCATTTACAGAAGACCTTCTGCCACTCTAGGCTAGAAACTAAAGCCGCTCAGTGATGCTAATGACCTTTGTATTCCAACACATTCCCAAAGCAGGATCTAGAATGCGTTTTTCGAAACCGTAAAATACCAGTTTTGCAATAATGGACGTATTCATTGACTGACTGGACGTCTTAGCGGTAATTTTTGAAATGTAACCGGTGACGGATTGTGTTGAAATGTACTGACGGCGTGACGGATATGTAGAATATGAATGAACATGTCTTGTGAAATTAACGGATAAGCCAAATAATATAATTATATTATGAAACAGGACATGATCTGACGTTTCTGTTGCAAGATTTTGGTAAACTTCTAAATGGAAGAGTTGAAAAAAGCAAACGACAGAAAAGATCACAAAGGTTTTGCTGCTACTGACACACTGTTTGATATATATGAATGACTTTATGAGGATCATTTACGACATAGATGAGAAGACAACGAAGATGATCACATTCCACAAAAGAGTAGATGGTAACTGAAGTAAGGAATGTGGAATATGCAGCATTATTTCACATTGTTGTCCTTTGTATACCAACATGAAGCACGATACAGTAATTATTTATCGTTAGGTAATGGAATGCACAAATGGTATTATCGTCAATAAGGCAATAAATACTCCAACAGAATATGGTCCGTGAATATTTCATTTAATAATGCGTGCTTTTGTACACAAAACACTACAAAAGGTTCATTTAAAGGCGTCAATAATGTTTCCATTTCCTCCGCGTTACTCTAATGTCTTACTTTGTCTTTATCTGAATTATAAGCTATAAGCATTTTTGTCTTGCTTTTCTATGTCTTCATAGTCTTCCTTGTGGGTTTTACTTTCTTCCTTTTGCAATTGGCAGTTCGCGTTCGCGTCCTTCTATTTTCTTTCTTCAGCCTTCTTTAATCTGTCATCCTTCAAATACATTAGATACCTAGTATGACAAAAAAAATGAAATTTAACATTTTGTGTTAGAGATAGTGCCATAAAATTCGAGAACATCAATAGATTAAATGTCATGTATGTCAGTGGCCACTGACGTTTATAAAAATTTGAAACCATAGCGACTAAGGCTGTGGATGCTGTCAGACAGATTCTATAGACTTTATAATAATGTAAAACCTAATCAAGTGGTATTCCACTGATTACTTTACAAGGTGTGTCAAACTTCGATTACTGAAATCTTTTGTTTTCCTGCGGTATAAGCAGTTTTGAGACATCTCTTTTGACATTTACAGAATTTTAGCTGCGCGTTATAAAACCCGAGTTAAATTTTACAAGGTTTTAGTTAAATCATTGTAAATTTATTCTTCCTCTCTAGTAAGTGAAAATGCGTTGTAAAAATATTAATTTTAAATACTATGTTAGCAAAAAAAATCGATGAATTTGTCTACATTTTGCTGAAAAAGCACCAAAATCCACCACAGATTTCAATAGTTATTGTAGATGGGTATTTTGTTGATTTTCGCTCCTGAAATTAACTTTCAGGAGCGAGTTGGGATTAATCATTGATGATTTAAATTAGACAAAATTGTCATCTTTGAGTAATTTGTAATGTTTTACAAAGCTTTCTTCTAGTGTTCGTTCTTATTGTCAAAGAAATTAAATTAATAATTATTTCGTTTTTTCAAATTTTATGGTTCGGAATATGCTCTAGAAATTTGGTTGTATGTCAACATTTTTCTTTGTAGACTTTATTTAAAGAACTTATCGAAACTGTACAATCGAATATCTGTGAGGTTTGCATTCAAACCCATCAACATAAACCGATTAATTACCATAACATAGTTCGAAGATTCTTCATATTATTCCTCCCATCGTAAATTATTACCTAGGAACGAACCGGCGGCGAATTTATAAATTCCACTCAAAATTATATTACCGCACCTATCTCACGACTCATCCATTCATTCTTCGCCAAGCATCGCCGATAAACGGTCTCTCTCCAATGCAACTGCAACAAAGATTTATCGCTAATGCGCTCAGCCTCATTCCAGCCCAATAAAAGCCAATTAAAAACGCTGCGAATAAACATGCTATATAAACCGCGACAACAGTTTACATTTGCATGCAAACATAACTGCAGATCTAGTATCCGTGTTAAGGTTCGTACAAACTGGTGCGGATATACGAACACGAACACAAACATGGCACCTTTTGGAACGAGGTTCGTGTTCGCGTTCGCATGCCCGCGCCAGTTTGAAAAGAGCTTTACTGCGCTAAAACCAATTAGGAAATTGCGCGTTTGTGAACAATTTCCGGTCGAATAGGCCGTACAGATGTCACTACGTTGGTAACGCTCCATTTCGGGAAGTAATCACCTCTACTGAATTAGAAAATGGCACCTAGAGAGGTACCGGTATGTGCTATTGATTGGAAAATGATCTTTGAAGGGAACAGCAACACCGTTAGATGAACAATCGATAGAACGATAGATAGATATCAACAAAAGTTGTTTTATCTTTTGCACTACTTACATACATCTAATTACATGTTGGAAGAATACAGACTTATATGGTACATACAGCAAAGAAAAAACATGTTGAAAATTAACACACAGAAAAATAAACACTTGAAAGCAATGTGCTTCCAACAAGAATATAATTTTCTCTCGTTTTGAGAATTATATCTTCCGCTGACTGAAAAGAATCAAGAACTGAGCATATTTAAGTTTGGCATTCAGAGATGTCCTGGAATCACACCTAGAATAATGACACCCATCCTAGAAGATTTCCCCATAGAATAACCATGACATTTCGTAAATTATTGTTCGTCTTTCAGGTAAACACCAAGGTCGTGAGACGTGATGTACGCAAGATTACCTACCACTCTTGTGCTAATGAAACAAAAGGGAGAAGAAAAAAACGTCACTGCAGAATGTGTAATATCATCGATTCCCAGTGGGTTTTGACTTCGTGAGACACGTTTTATCGAAAAAGCTTAGCGATGTGGTATTTTCCCAAACATTCGTGTACCAAATTGTAATATCAAATAGTGGCGGCGATCTTTATCGTTGTTGATGAATCATGGTTACAATCTATCTATAGGATGGGCTGAGTGAAAGGGATTATATTATATCTTGGGGAGTGTCCTTAGTTTGTCCTAACATTGTCTAATTTTAAGCCATGACGTGTATAATTTTATTTCCTCGAACAAAAAAATATTGAGGCGATATTAACAGATCTATATCGATCTGGAAATACAAAACTAAAAAATACAGTAGATAGTTGGTAGAAAATAAAGCAAATATCATTGCAAAACATTGCATATTTTCTTCAGGCGATCATAAGGGTTTGGCTAGGCGTAAACTGAAAACACACCTGTTGTTTATTTCCTAACAAAAGGCTTTGTTTATCTCGGTTTTGTTTTTAAATTATACGAAAACTCTTGAACTTGTTGTGGTTTTTATTTCAATCCTCTCATTTCAATTGCATAAATTATTACAATGGAGAAATTACATGGTTGGGTTGTTGGGTAACGTTTTTTTGGCGACGATTTTTTGCCCAATAAATGGTGAGTTCGACAAAATTGTTCTGCGTCATTGATTATATTTTTACGAATCAAACCCACCGGAAAATCGAATTTACAACCTTACTGTTTTGTTTATTTCTTTTTCCTGCACAAGAACACTGCAAAATCCACAGAACTAATTGAACGGAAAGAGTTTCTTTAAGTTAGATAGACACTGATGGGCGTGGTTTAATATTTTAGCCAGCAACAAAATCTATTTAATAAACATCTCTTCCTACAAACTAATCTTATTTCTCCTCTGGGGCAAACCAGAAAATTATTAAATTTCTATTAAAAGCATTCATTATTTCCACTTTCAAACATTCCACAATACTTCAATTTCTTCACAGCCACTCTGGATCCCAACCTAATGTCAGTAAAAGGGTAATATTAAATGTTATTTCATGTCGGTGGCCACTGACCTTTATCAACATTTGCCAATTCGCAACCATAGTCACTAAGGTTGAAGGTTATATCACACTGTTTCTTTGAATGTACCGTCTCTAAACCGTTCATCCCACTGATCTGTAAATTGCTATATACATTTAAAGTCACAGAAGCGGATGAATCTTTAAGAAAACGCATATAACATTTGTCACTTCCGGTCCAAGCTTGTCTTCAAAAACAATCCAGATCTTTTCTAGAAAAGTATAATAAATTTCACCCCGATCCGTTGCACCTTTTGGGCGCTATCGTATTCACAGACATTCACACAGAAAAATAATCTAAATAATGTAATGTCGAATAATTTACCTAAAATTTGTAGGTAAAAATTAGCCTTCTACTCGATATTGAATAACTTAGCTATTGAATTATCTAACTTTTCTATTGAATTTTACCGATAAATATATAAACCAGCTACATTTTTAGCTAAATGACCTATTTTGAAATACATAGTAGGTGATCTTTTTTCTCTGTGCCTACAGACATTTTCCAAAAATCATTGCATCGAATCCAGAGGGCCTCAAAACTCGTATTTTCACTAAAATGTCCAGTTTTATTTTCTGTCAATTACAATATTTTACACAAGAGTACTATTCGGGAATTAAAGATACATGTATTTTACAAAATACATTTGTTTTGACAATTTCAGAAATTGAAATGTTTTGCATTTTATTATGCAATGGTACTTTAGTCATATAGACATAGCTATAGTAAAATCATTTTAGATACAAATCAAATCAAAACGAGTTGTGTTCAATAATAGTTGAATATTTCTTACTTGTTTCTCTGAAATTTGAAAATTTTTATATGTATTTATTAGTTAATTTCTTAAAAAGTTGTTTAAAATACACCGCGTTGAGACATTGTAATGTCTAAACTTCCGCAAAACTTCAATTTCGTGAAGTCACAACTGCCCAGGATCCGTCATGGAATATTAAATGCCACTTCACCACTGATTACTGACATTTATCAAAATTTATCAATTCGCAACCATATAAACTAACTGTTCTGGATTCTGTATGCTTCCACTCAGATTCTATAAAAGCTTGCAGCGCCGAAACGCTATGAGCTTTAATAATGAAAAAAAAAAAAAAACAGTTTACAATGTATAGTATTTGAGTGTTACTTGTACCACTTGCAAAACAGCTACATACCTCGTGGAAACCACATGTACTTTTACCAGTACTTGAACAAGTAATTTGCACAAGAAAGTGGTTAGCCTGGAGGGCTAGCGGCACATTCCTTCAGGCTACACGGCCGGGACGAGAGTTCATCCTCTTTGCGTTGCTGTACTGGTACTAGTATACATACATAGTTACACAGTGTGAACTTCTGTCTGTGACAGTAAACTAGTTAGGGTAGCTACTAGTACAAGTGACTAATCCTAGTAGCTATGCCAATGTAAACGTGGCTTTATATGACTTCACGTTTGTTATTTAGATTGTCAGACTATTTTTTACCAAATCACAGGAAGTTGACGAAAAGGGAATTAAACTCAACATTGCAAGGAATTTAGAACATGAATTTTGCTTGAGATAGAAAATTAAGCAAATAAAGTAGATTGAAACCTTTATGTTATAATATAACCATCGATTACTAAAACAGTTTGTAAGTATGTATATGCGTTCTTATTGTCCAGTTCTCCTCAAGTAAGAATTAGTCATCTTTTTTACGTAATTGAGATTTCTCTTAAGATAGAAATGAAATAATTTCCAGAGGAAAAAAAACACGATATTTGATCATTATTATACTTCGTCAATGTTTCACATTTTGTCAGGTCTTCACCGATTGCAATACAACAAATCATAGGAAAAACTACCAACAAACTCACATTAACCACTCCATTCCATTCCCCAACCCAACCCAAACAAACCACAAAGAAACATAGAAGAAGTAAACATAACTGATGGTAACATAACCATCATAAATCTGCATATTCCAAATTTCCTTCGGTCAACCTCAACTTGAATGATTCGCCAGAATGGTTCACGAATAGCGAGAAATCAACTCCAACGAATCGGAAAATGACATAACTGTGACGTATCCAGAGCAACATCGATAAATGCAAAAAGAAGAGCGAGCTCGCGGAGAGTATTGTCCTTCCGGTGGGGAGACCTAATGGCAGAACAAGAACAAGAACAAGAAGAAGACGATGAGGAAGAAGTCCATCTCCCGGATGCTCACCTGGTTGCAACTGGTTGACGTCACAGCTCTCACCACGACGTGCTGCTGATGGGAATGCCATGGTGGAAAGTCGGTCACTATGCTGTGGGCATACAACCAGACACCGGAGGAACACCATCTCCAGTTTGTTCACGACTACCGACGCGAAAACAACGCGAAACATAACCTAGAAAAAAATCTGCGATCGCGATTTTGTTTTCTCACTGAAAATTTATTATTCCCAAGTGACGACTTTTTTGTGTTTTGACGTATGGAATAATTTTGGATATCTAAGCGATTATTAAGGTAATTTTTTGATTTTTTTAAATTATATTTTTTTGTTTTTGGAAATTCGGGTCAGATGGATCCGTGTGTTCGAATTATACGACATCCGGTATAGCGTGGATCGTATCTAATCCTTTTGGTACACTTTGGGGTAATCGGTAATGTGGTAGCGTTAGCAAGTGGAACGCATTACCATAAAAATGATTTGGCGACCAGGTTATTATCGGTCAACGCGGTGCTTTCTTTCGAAGAATTGTTATGATTTTTTTTTTTTTTGGTGTTTGTTTGGAAATGTGGTCTATCGAAGATACTGTAATTTAATGGGTATGATCTATATTTCATACTTTACAGGAATATTTATTTATTATTCCTTTGCATTTTAACATGTTTGTTATTGTTTGTATAATGTTGATAATATAATGTGGAGCCAGAATTTTGGGTTGAGTTACAAATGACAACATTTAATCGATTTCCTTTCATTCTTTGGATTTTAGTATAGTCACAATGTCAGAGAAAAACTTCAAAATTTATAATTTTTAACGATTTTTTCTTCGAAATGTTTGTGAACTGTTAAAAGAATAAAAAGGCCTACAAATATTTGTCAAAAAGTATTGGGTTGCCGTTGGTAGTATTAGCATCAATGGTTTAGCATACTTAAACTTATTTCAAGAATAATGGGGTGGATTCGATGAACTTTTTGACTACCACGTTTACACAATGAAACGTTGTAACCTTTTGCAATACTTCAACTTCGCCACAGCCACTTTGAATCCCAAACCGATGTCAGCATTAGAATAACATTAAATGTCATGCCACATCATTGGCCCAGACGTTTATGAAATTTGTCCAATTCGTAGCCATTAGTTGTTATGGTTGCAAATTGTTAATTGATGTGGATTCGGTCAGACAGCTTTTATAAAGGTTTATATCATCCAAACCCTTCATCCCATTGAAAATTGGCATACCTACATATTTAATGTCACTGGATCTGGATCTGTATCAGCTAGGTCAAAATCAGTCACTTCAGTTCGTCCTCTGGTAAGTATAAAAATGTCATCAAATTTCAGCCCGGTCCGTTGTACCGTTTGGGCGCTATCGTGTTCACAGACATACGCACATACACACATACTCATACACACGTACACACAGACATTTTGCAGAAATCATCGCAATGAGTTCAGGGGTTTCAAAACGCGTATTTCCGATGAAATTACCTTTTTTCAGATGATTACAATACATGTCTTCTAGGGTACTAGTCTCAATGTAAGAAGGACAGTTAAAATTTGTAAAGGTGTTTTCTTTGACTGAACTGAGACAAGTTTTCGAAAAGGATACTACCAATTTCCAAATTTTCTAGAAAATCTAACTCAGATCGTTTACGTCTCGTAAAAATGTCAACATTTCTACAATTCAATACAACGAATTTCTTTTTATCAGAATTTCTCTTTTATAATTTTTTTTTATATTTTAGTCGAGAAAATTAACAATCTATGAAAACCAGTCAAAAATTTACAGGGTTCTCCAAAACTCTATTCGAAATTGTTGGAAATGAATTTTTGAACTAAGTTTGACTTTTTACGTGAAAACGGCACTTTAAACAACCAGCTGACAAGTCGCAAATAACTCAACAAACAAATTAAAAATTAATTTAAGCCTAGTGATTTAAATGCTCTTGTTTCGAATCTAAGATAATTTGCAATCGAATAACCCAATTATTTGAGCTGGACAAGTTCTCGTAATTCTTTTAATAGTAAGATGGGCATTTTATTTATCGCATTTTAGAAGAAAATTGAGAGAAAGATTAGAATTAAATAAAATTTTCAAAGAAATTTTGATTCAACTCAGAAATTATATAATTTTCAAGGTTTTTTATTCAAGAATATGTACTGTTGCTGTTAAATAAATTCATTAACAGTGACTTGTCTAAGGATTCTTAAATAACAAACCGTTCTAAAATAATCCAGAATTGTCGATTATATATCCAACATAAATAACATTCTAATGTTTCAACCATTGTCATGTCAAGAAATAGTACTACAATACCACTACAATTTCTATATACTCAAGCGTAGACACACTGGAGTAGTAAATACTGGAGGCACTAATTTTCCTTTACATATACACCAATCTACCAATTTACTTGCGTGGCAAATATTAATTATGATACACGGTAGTTAACCACACATTTTATTATGCGCATGTCGCTTCGTTACTCTAACAGTACTTCTCGTAATAATATCTATCCTAATGACCATAAACCATAATATTATTTCACACAATAAAAAAAACATACAAAACCCACAAATACTCTCTTCCATCCGGATGTACGAGTCAGTAATTTAAGCAATTATTTAGAATAATTTAACTCATTACGTTTTGCCTACTTTGACAATCATATTAGTTCAATATGTTAGCTAGTAGTTTGACACAGTTTTGTATAGGTAAGTATGTTACATTAGCTTTCTTTTTTGGGACACCTATACAACTTGTGTACTTATGCAACAAATTCATCATCTTACCAATCAAGACAAAATATGACGAAAACATGTACAACAATTTTTTCTAGCTGCTTTTGTTTCCAAGATATATAGTGTTAAAGTGCAAAATCACAAAAAATGTATGACAAAAAGTTAGGTTGTACTTTATAACAATATTATATCATTTCTTGATTTATCGATTCGTATGTTACAAACAATTGAACATCTATAAAATAAACCGTTTAGGAGATGTGCGAGACTAGAATTTTTAGAGCAGATTCTAATCTGACAAACAAATTTTTAAACTGTGGTATCATAATAATAACAATATGAGTAAAATATATTTCTATTATACCTTGTTAATTAGGTAGGTATTATTTAAAACTGATAATAATAACATCTTACGTCCAACAAAAATATACAGTAGAACACTATATTATGCTATACAATATAGTCTATTAATAAAGACCACAACAAGTTTCCTTATTAATTATTTATATACCATGTGGGACAAGGAAATTGTGCTATAGAAAAAAATATAAAGTGAATAGCATTGGAGAATACAAAGCCCTCCGTTAGAGGCACTGATGTCTCTTCGGTACTCCATTGTTCCAAGCGCATTGCTGCACATTCTTTTGAAAGCAGGACTTGTCTCTTTTGTCTCTTGCATGTCATTTAAATAATTCCCGAGACGAAAAGGCGTCAATAATTAATTAAAAGGTCGTTTACAATGTCGTCATTTTTTGTTGCTTTACGTTTTTTTTTTGATGACTCAGTGAAATTCCGCGTAAATAAATTTCTTTGCAAAGAAAGTTACCACGCCAAATGGTGGGAGATTGTACAAATGTTTTAGAAATTCGTTTTGTTGTGCTATTTTTTAAAATAATTCCAATTGACTTTAAAATTTGGGTGTTTACGTAATGGAATGACTTAATATTTTGCCTTTGATCCATAATAAACATGTATTTGTTGTTTTATTGCAGTTAATTGCATAGTGGAAATTTGACATTTAGGAATTTTAAATGGCATATCTGCTATCATGGTAATTTGTTCGATTTGAAGGCTATGATGGTTTATGGTTGAGATGATATGAATAGGGTTATTACAATACTATTTATATTGGTTGCGTATATGTGTAAATGTATTATTATTGATGATGCGTTTAAATAGGGAAAGTTTGTTTATATAATTGCACCTAGATTTTACTTTACCTTGTATATATTTATTTCTTGTACCTAAATGTTTAAAACTGATCTATATCTTGTAGTAATAATTTAAAATTTGTGTTAGACGTATATTCACTTAAATCATTTCCTGATGGGTATGATATAAGAAACTTGCTTCCTTAAAAAAAAGAATCCTTAAGAAAAAAATGTTGGATGTAAGTTATAGACAATCTTCATTACACTTCCCTGATTATAAATTGCTATTAATCAGTTAACATTATACCATACTTTCACAGGCTTTCCCTACAATTATAATATCTCTTGTAATTTAAATACACTACAGATTTTTTTTTCTGACGTCGTAATATGCAAACAAGGAGTGTCTGATAAATATTCATAGAATAATTTAATTCCAATAATATCTTGATACTAAGAAGTTTTTTTATTAACGAACCTTTTTGAACCTAAACCTTCTGCACCTACTCTTCAGTTCGGTGACGCCACAACTTTATAAAAACTTAACAATTTCTAACCCTTTCGAATAAGTGTGTGGGTACTGTCAGATTGCTTCTATGAGCGTTTATAACCGCTCATCCCATTGGTTTGTAAATTAGTATACATATTTAAACTCACTGAAGAATGAGCTGGTATCAGTTTGACCAAATTCGGTTGAATTCCTAAGAAGACGCATGTAACATTTGCTACTTCCGGTTGCCAAATTGTCACGAAAACCGTTCAGTTCGTTCCATAGTAATTATAAATATGTATACCAAATTTCAGTCCGATCCGTTATACTGTTGGGATGCTATCATGTTCATAGAGATAATGCGCTCGTTCAACAAACTCAATGGTTGTGTAGTCAGCAAAAGGCGTTGTGGTTTTGATTACTATCCAGCAGTTGAGTGTTAGCTGAACGACTCTGATAAGCAATGCTACCAACCCACGTATTAAAGCTGTGACCCAATATATCAAAACACTAGGTACTTGTTTTTGTTGGCAGTACTTATGTAACAGTTTGTTGACCATCCACAACTTTGGACACCATAAACATCTTTTCATCCATTCTCATTCCAATTTAAAATAGTAGCAGTTAAAATAATAGTAGTAGGCATGTGCAACCACGTCAATAAATACACTGACTTACTCAACCTTAAAAATGTGTTAAAAATGCTGCTGACAAACGTCGAGTAATCAAGAGGTAGCACTATCTAAATATCGCTGTATAAAAATATATAAATAACTACTTACATAGTGCAAATATTTCAACATTTTAAATTCTTGAAGATAAAGAAAAAATGGTTTAATGAAGTTTAATGAAGTTTAATGAAGCTTGTATTTTAATAACATGGTTGTCTATATAAAATAGCGGTTTACTCAAATAAATTTTAGTATCCTTACAGTTATATCTGCACGAACAATTAAATCATCTAATCTCAACATAACCACTCAGCGCATACAACAATTATATCATAACAAGCAAATTTCTCACACTCCACACAAAATTCTCTAGACGCCTCGTTAATTGGCAATATCGCGGAAATTATGGAGGACATTATACATGGATACTTCCTTCTCTCCATGGCTCCAAACCGGAACGGTACCCATTTCGTCCGGGCCGCAAGATAGCGGTTTGCCATCTTTGTTAGACCAACACGAAGGTACTTAAAAAGAGTGACCGTAGTACGGTAAGACAGCATCTGGGTCATGAAATGCGAATGAGAAGCCTCTTTAGAATAATTTATAGTGTCATCGCGTTGCCAGACAATGAACTTCTTCACTCCTCTTAACATGTCGCGCAGGGCTATTGTATTCGTACTTATAATTTGCATATTATTATAATGACATTTTCAAATTCGTTTCGGCTTGGAAGGGTTTGATCGTTATTATTGAACAATTGGCAGTTGCAAAAGCATTGTATTTTTTGTCTGTTGATTAAGCTTTTTTTTAAGAATTGATGTACCTACTAATTTAGAAAATCCAATTTAAAAGTGAAAAAGACGTTACAGAAAACGTGTATTAAAACTATACCTATAAATATGACTGTTAAAGTTTTATTTCCTATTCATTGGTTCATATTACATTGCATTAATGTATTGTCTGTGTGCAAAAATGGATATTTTCACATAAACAAGGATTTCTAAAAGAAAAACAACAACAAATAAATACTACACCCAACTCGGTATATCTCAAACCTTCGAGATACCGATTCTAAAGAGGCATGGTATTCGAATGACAAAGAATCGAATGAATGAGTTTTTTAGATATTTTGTAAATAAGACTCGATTAATAATCGAGAACATTCCACAAATTATGTCGAGAACCCATTCATTCGATTATTCAAATCATTCGAATACCAATAATTCAATTCTTCAAATGATTCGATTATGCCCATCCCTAATTTCCTCTATATTTTCTATCGTATGTTATATAATCACAAGATTAATACTATGCGTATGTATTTTATTATTTATTATTAGTAATACTCATATCTAATAGTATTTATTATTAGTGACCGTCTCCACGATTTTTATACAAGTAGGTACATAACAATGATAAAAATTCTAAATAATTCTAAGTAATCAACGGTACCTACTAATGAAAGTACAAAATAAATAACAGTATTTATGACTAATAGTCTTAAGAAGAAGCTAACTAAAAATACTCATTTCAGCAAATTATTACTATTTTTTTCAAAATTGTTTCTAGCTAACACAGTTATTAAAATAATTATTTCGTGTTAATATTATTGTTACAATTACTTTTTTTCCAACTTTATGATTACTCTTTCATATTATTATTGAGATTCTTCATATTTTAATATTTAGTTGTTTAATTATGTTTATGTGTAATTGTATACTGTATTATTTTATTCTATTTAGAATGTACAAGTTGTCCTGTGAAACAGGACAACTTGTACATTTGGAAATCAGTACATTTGGAAAAAAGACAACAATTGGAAATCTTCTATTGGGCAATAAATGAATTATTATTATTATTATTATTATGTGTACAACTAATTTGACCACTCTAGCCGACAAGAAGTTTTGTTGTCGAAGTTTGAAGCACCCTCTGGAATATTTAAGGACCTAGGTGAAGTTTTTGTCCACTCAATTTTAAAGCCAAATTAATTAGCAATGTAATGTCTTTCGATTCATTTCCATACGTTAATTGCCGAAGAAGATGCAGTATTTTAACACAAAACGTGCATATTTAATATTCTCTTAAATCTTGTAAATTTAATTTTTGATTAGTGTGATATTGATATTGATTAGTGGGTCAGAATTGGCAAGGTTTTATAATAATCTAAAAACCAATCAAGTGATAGGTAATTCACTAACTGCTGCTCACTAACAGAGTGTTTCAAACTGAAGTGTGTTAGATATCTTCTTTGTAGATATCTTTTTAATTACCACAGCGAGTATTAATTCTGAAAAATTATCTTTACATTGTGTTGGAAAAATCGACAGAATCTGTAAAAAATACCCGAGTATGGTAGATGAAAACAAGATTTCGGTTAAAACATTGCATCTTCTTTAAAAATTAACTCATCGAAATGCAAAAAATGCCAAAACATTGCTAGTTAATTTGGCCTTAAAGGAGAGAAGCAAAACTAAAAATTTGAATATACAATATACCTACATATGTAACATTACTTAAATCTATTTAAGACACTTTGGTCAAATTGTGCTTTTTTATTGAGTCAACTGTCAACTAAACACAAATATGATAAAACAACCGCCTTTTGCTCGCAATTTAAAGTTAATGACCTGACTCAGCATTGCTATGTCCACCATATTCTCAATTTAAAATAGAATTAATTTTTCTCTCCTAATATATGTATAATCTCATATATCTTGTTACAGTTTTGACACCCAAAAGAATGTTCATAAACAACTTGTCAACCTTTGTAAACCTGTCTAAAAAGGGACGTTGACTTGTTACACAATGAAACAAAAGTGAAAATGTCGAGAGGTCATTTACATCTGCATTCAAAACCAACGAAAAGAGTACCGTTTTAGTCACTATGATCATGATAAACGCGGATCTAGCTACCGGTAGGTGGGCCAGAAATGCCAGACAAAGAATAGAGCGTATAATAAAAGCTCCAAACATGTTTCCTGCATGGACGTTTATATTATATTTGTACCTTGAAATGAAACGATAACATACTATAACATTTCGTTCTCAATAGTTGTTGCATACCTATTATAAATTCCTATATCATAGGAATATCGTATTTGACATTTATTAGAAAAGGTCTCTCATGTTTCATTTAACAAAGCAATTAATTTAACATTATTCCATAAATCTACACGACAATACCGCAGTAATAACTGATTATAATGTCAGAAAACATAGATTATAATGCAGAAATGTCATTCACTGCGAGTTGAATGCCACGAGATTAGGTACTTGTAAAGTTACAAGAACGAAAAAATAGCTTTCTTTGTTGTGAAAAGAAAGTCACAGTTGGTACATTTGCGAAGATTTCACGTACGCCAAAGAAAGAGACAGAAAGCTGTTGCTCGTATGTGTTAGTCGAGCATTTGTTTTGTCTACCTCGCATAAAAAATATATACAAAGCCATCAATTAGGATGAGTAATGCCGTTAGTGCGTAGCGGTGTTGTGTTTCAGACTTTTTTAATGACTCATCTTTGTTTCAGGTGACGGAACATGTTGCTGCGGTGGACATTACTTGGATTGTTGTTGACAGTCTCTACGTTAGTTACCTCTAAAAAAGGTGAGTTCCTTCTTTGTCTATCGATAAGTAATTCTATAACAACCATTTCAATTAGCGCTGCTGGTGTTTAGAACAAAGCATAAAAACGTAAAACATGAAGGCCAGGATTGTATCGGTCCAATGAATTCAATGTAATAATTATATCAAACTTAACAAGACTCAATAATAAGATATAATAAGAGGTTTGTATCTTAAGTTATCATTAATATCGCCAGCATTATATTTTTCTGTGCAGTAAAGGAAGTATTTAATTTGTTTATTGGAATATCATTATAGGTTTGAAGCTGATGATGTTCACATTATACAGCTGGCCAGGAAAGTCTGCACTATGTGGAAACATTATTCATTTGTCAGAAAATGTTGCTTGTTTATTTTTGCTTGTTTTCTTAACTTTTACCATTCAAAAAAAAGTAGTGCCAACTAGTAATTAAAAATGGTTCTCACTAAGCCATTTCTTATATATTTGCTGAATTTTCTTCATAGGATATGCGCTTCGAGCCCTCCTGAATCAATTGCAATGATTTCTAAAAAATGTCTGAGGATGCAATGGCTTGTGTTGAATTTGGCATATATATTTGGAATTACCATGGGATGAACTGGATTTATGGTGACAATCTGACCATGGAAGTCAAATGTTACAGGCATTCTCTTAAGGATTGAACCAATTTTGACCAAACTGTCCTCCAGTGATTATGTACCTATAGGTACAACTTTCAGAACAATAGGATAAACGGTTTGGGCGCTATAAACGTTTATAGAGGCTGTCGGTGGCCACTGATAAATCATGACATTTGTTATTCTATGACGTTAGGTTGGTGTCCAGAGTAGCTGTGGTTTCAAGCAATTGAATAAATGCAAAAACTTCAATGTGTCAACAGTGTAGTTGGATATTTTATATAGTCAAGTTTGAGAATCAAGTAAACATATTTCAACCGGCTGTGATTTCAAATCTGAGCGTAATTGTTAACTTTAAGCATCATTTCTAAATAATACTTCTTGATATTATTAAAATTAAAGCTAATTTACTCTTATGCCTGCTTCACACATTTTGATTATCTAGTAATGGCAATTTTGATTCCAGTCTTACCTCCAGCTTTTACAAAGAAAACACTTTTCCGGAAAATGGATAATATTTTTGACTGACGCTCTATTTGTAACAATCATATTGATTCAGAAAATAAGCAAAAAAAAAACACTCTTAATACCTACTTGAGCTACAAAGCCTGATGGTTTCCACAGCAAATACATACTGACTTTCACGATAACTTTACCAGTTAACCAGCAGTTATTAAATTTCAGTCAGTTTATCAACAACAAAAAGCAACTTGCACTTTCCCTATTCTCATTATTATTATTACTGCCATATGAATGACTTCAGAAATCATTAATGCTATTCACATTACCGTTATGTATTTTCCATGCAATAAAGTCGACTTTTTCAATGCCAGAGGATCATTTTCACTCACAATAACCACTTTCTCGTATGCTCTTATCCATTTGTCATTAGATGTCATTAAAATCTCTAATACAGCCATAATTCGACTCGTCTTGCAATATGGACATCCTTAATAGTCCTTGATGATCTCAACTCTTTCTCACAATGCGTCAAGTGTGGGAATTGTATCGTTATGAAGATCGATCACTTCAAAAACATAATTAAAATTTGGCGCTCCTAATGACTGAAGCATGTGAAACTTTGGTGTTAGGTAATTGGGCTTTTAATAAAATTCATTAATTTAAACATTAGAAAGTGTAACACAGATGTATCCTTACGTTAATTACTGAAGTCCCTCATGTGTGAAGAACTTAAAATGAATTAATTGTATGTTTTTCTTTGGTTTTCAGTGATAGATACAAATGTAAGTTCTGAAAATCAATGTCCTGTCCTTACGGAATGTCCTTACAATGCTGAACCATGCGCGGAAGACACAGATTGTGGTCCTACTGACACTTGCTGCGACAGCCCATGTGGAAAAGTATGCACCAAGCAACTATATACAGGTATAGTAATTTAATAGAAATATTAAAAGTTTATGTGCGCTGTTTCTTCTGTTATGTAAGTTAATTGGTCTTGCCTAAGTGTGGTCACGTCTTGCTTTCTTTGTAGAATACAGTTACATGCCGTGTATACAGGGTGATGTTTTCTATGACAACAACGAGAAACGTTTTCCATATAATATGCACTGTGTTAAAACCGACCTAAGGAAATAAAATCACCTATATAAAATTCTAACATGTTTCTTTCAGCGAGTGTACATTGTGTACCTCATACATATGCCACAATCAATGATGTAATTTTATGTGTTGCCGCATAATTTCAATTCCATCATAGGACATAAAACCATACATTTATCATTACCGTGACATGTTTACTATATAGTATATGCCCCATAATATACTGGTAATAATAATACTAATATACTGGTACCTATTATACCAGTTACACTAATAATTTATTTCTAATATAGTACTTCCATGCTTCTATTCAGTTCATGCTATAAACAACATAAACAATATCAAGGTCGTTCTATATTTAGTACAATGTTTTCCACCTTGAATAAATTAATATTTTCTGTTTTTGACCAAACTCTTTTCGAAATATTTCCTTACAAAGTATAAACATATAAACTAACGTTTTGTAGACAAATAATTCATGATTGCTGCTTTTGTGGTTTTAGGATGTCAAACTCTGAGGAAAGCTGCTTCTCGAAGGGCCAAAGCTCTGGGAGTAGAAGAGAAAAGTGTAAGGATGCCCAGATGTAACAAAGAGGGCGCTTTTGAACAAATCCAATGCAACAATGAAATTGTCAGCTCGTGTTGGTGTGTTGATGAGGCTGGTTTTGAGTTACCAGGGACTAGGGCTCCGGCGGCAGCTTTAGTGAATTGTACAGGTTAGATATCAATAATAGAAACTTTGTTCATTTTGTCTTAAAGTTGGTATAGGTCCAATGTTTTAGGTAATAATCCAGTGAGTGTGCTGTATAAATGCGCATGCGTGCTAAGAAATTATATACTTGATCGAAGATATTCCTCAACTTTTTAATTTAAGAACTTCTATTGTGTTTTTTTTACAAATAATATCCTTAAACCAAACTAATAACACTGACACTGTGATATTCAGAGAGTAACATTTGATCTATTCTTAAATGAAAGCAAATAAACCAATCCAAGTAAATATAAAGGTTTATTTAAACAAATAGCAACAAGAATATAATTTTTTAACGTTAGTATCGACTATTTGATCAATAAATTTCTTTCTAGAATATTGAAATAACAAACTTCAAATGTGCCTCCTACTAAGGGATAAATGTTCAGTAATAATGAACTAAGTTATTTTAACAACTCGTTTTATTTGTGTATCGGACATGAAATCGAAGATTTTACACGGTTTTCAATTTTTTATGTTACCATCCTTAAGAAGAAATTGCAAAACAAAGTTATTAATAAAATTATTAATAATTTAGTGAATGTGTGTTATATAAAGCATCTGTAAACTAGATAATATTCAAACAATGTGGCACGTAGGTAAGTAATTCAGGTTGTCAAGTACTTGACTTACTTTCTAAGATCACGGGCAAAAACCGGATTGTGCACTACGGCCAAGTTTCTAAAAGCGATATTATTTACAATCTCCGTAAAAAATTCCTATAAATCCATACAAAAAAATAAATAAATACAATCTAAAAATAATAATAAAAGAGAAAAGTCAGTCGTGAAAATCACTCAGACCCAATTTTAATACTTAACAATCATCCTCATCACAATAACATTTCATGAGAAGATATCGACAATATTGCCGGTGGATAAAACCTGTTAAATCCACAGTCTTCATTCACTTGATTTCTATTGATTATCCAAGGCCTTCTCGATCCACAAATGCATAGATTCATCTTCATTGTTCATCTGCTTCATTGAGACCATGACCTTCTTCAATCAATCTCAGCGTTCTTAAAGCTATTCAGCAATTAATTATCAATCGTTTTGTATAGATTACAGCGATGGCATTTTACATACAATCTCGTAATAACAAATAGGTACTGTTAGTTAATTTATCTTAAGACTTTGTTGATATTTCTAAAGATAGGTGCGCTTCTTGTGGAGGAATGTTATATAGTTATAAATAGGATAGGTTTATTATATGATGAAATTGTTACAGGCATAAATAGTATTGATGAAATTGAAATATAACTGTAGGACGTAGGTACATATGATTAAAGTTGTAATTGCAACGCAGAATGTGTTTGTGGTGAGTTACAATAAGCGCAATTTATCTTTTATTGCTTGTGAAACGTGTGTCTTGTTACTCAATATAATAACAGCGATGATGGTTTTATAATGCCAAATGTACAGTCTACTATATTTGGAAGATTTTGCAATATAACCTGACCAACTGATAGTTTATTGTAGTAGTGTTCACATATAAATGATACTGACATTTCATGTAAGAAATCTAACGGCCGTATGCGCAGATACAACGTCAAAATGGTTCTAGTAATGTAATGTGTACAGTTACATTTTTAAGACCAGTAGTTAGTATACAACTAAGGTCTGATGTATTACTCAATTTACAAAAGCTTTGAATTTCTTTGTTTGGTTTGAGAACTCAATGTACAACAATAACACTATACTTCTGATATTCATAAAATCGTTTTCTTATTTTTAGTTTTTTTTTGTTTTCTAACAAAACGATTAGTTAATTTTAGTAAATATTAACTTAACTTTATCAGATTTGTTATATTCTGCATGGAACTAAACTCTTTTTTTGATTTCTGAAATCTTTCCTAAACGTTTGAATAATTCTTTATTTGTTATTTTAGTCTGTTCAGAAGATAGTAAATACTGATTGGATTTTTTTTTTGATTTCTGAAATCTTTCCTAAACATTTGAATACTTTATTTGTTATTTTAGTCTGTTCAGAAGATAGTAAATACTGATTGGATCTTTTTATAAAACATTCTTTTCGTGTTGTAGAGCTTTAGAATCAGACTTGATGGCCGCAAATAGAAGGGCGACAAAGCCCATAAAATCGTCGCTCTCACTTTGAATCATTTTGACATTTGCCGTGGCGTACAATACAATTTAATACAATACTTTCATTAAATTGGACAATGTAGTTATAAAGCGTCCCTATAGATTCTAAAAGGACATACATCATTTTTAAGAGTAGTTTTATATTTAATTTCACCTGTTTACTCATTGTTACCTAACGTGTTATGTTAATACATCCAAAAACAGATATGATTTTAGAAATTGTCAAAAGTTAACTTAATATTTTATCAAATATTGAATTTTACTAATCGTTTTTTTTTTGTTGAAGAAAACTGTGACAGTCTGATAACATCAACAAAAGTTTTACTGTACTGAGACTGAGGTGTACGTTACACTGAAGCAGCAGTGCATTTAGAATTAACAGGGCTTTATTATAATGTAAAATACAGTGGGATGAACGATTTAGGATAAGGGTTTCTAGACGCAGTTTGACAGAATCCACACCCTTAGTCGCTATATTGCAAATTGTCAGATTTTGACAAACGTCATTGCCACTGACATGACATTAAATATCAGTATGACAATAGTAGTTCTGTCATAGAAACTGACGAAAGGTAGCATCCAGATATGGTTCTGGCTTTACTAAATTGAATAATTGCAAAAGTGTTCAGACACTTCATTGTACCAACGATGTACTCGGAAAGTTGGGTAAGAGCCACCCCAGATATTTTCTCCAGGGTATAAGAAGTTGATTTTTTCAACATTACCACAGCGCATGTCAATTCTGAATATTTTATTTACATAGTGCTCAAAGAATCGTCACAGGTCATCAAAAACTATTCTTATTTCTTCCTATTTACAAGGCTTTTGTTGAAGCACTGTGTCTTACTTAAACTACCGCGACAACAAAAAAAATGAGTTGTAGAAATAACTATTTGAGTTGTGTTTGCTGGGATGAATTTCGAAGAATTTAACTATAATTCGCTGAAAGAATCGTCAAAATACACCAACGATTACAACGGTTATCGGAGATTAAAATTTGTCGATTTTTTAGTGATGAATGTTACGTATAAAACAGAATGAAAACTTCCGGTATAAGAGAAACAAGTAATGTTTTTAATCTCGTTATAGAACCGAAACCATGTGCTGCACACACCTGCAGAATGTTCTGTCCTCACGGGTTTGCCCTCACAAATGAGGGATGCCCTCTCTGCAAATGCAGGGATCCATGCGAAGATATAAGATGCCCGGATTCTTTAGCCTGCCATCTGGAGGATTTATCCTGCGCCGATCCACCATGCCCACCAGTACCTACTTGTGAGTGTTAAGGCCTGTTCTTATTTGCAGAAACAACAATTCCTTGAAATACGTTGATGTTATTGTGAAGTCAATACATTGCACGATATATATTCCAGAATGCAGAAGTAAGTCAGAATATAATTCCAGAATATGTATATTCCGGAATATAAATTCCAGAATATGTATATTCTGGAATATAAATTCTAGAATATATATTCCAGAGTATGTGTATTACGCAATATACCTTCAAGAATATGTGTATTTCAGAATATATATTCCAGAATATATATTCCCATATTGTATATTTTATACTCACTAACAACGTTAGTTGCGCTGCTGATTCTGCAGACGCTGCTATAAACATACCATCAACTTTCTCGGTTCAAAACACGCATTGTAGTGTGCGAGAGATTTCCAAGAAATGCCGCGGGGCATTATGCAAGAGAAAGTTTTTTTTATCGTCACCGCAGTCATGAGGAGGGTCCTTATAGTGATTACCGCGCCGACCATCGTACGGGCAAAATCGTGCAAGTTGCAAGATCCGCGAGAAATGTCATAGAAATAACTAACCTTTCCCACGTAAAGGTCAGGGTTTGGGCAGACCAGTGACGCCGACCCATCCTCATTGCATTGTAGTTTACACGTTGTTGGCGAATCCTAGTACTTATATAGGATGAGTTCATTGCAAAATCTTATATCTAAACATAGATAAAGGTTTATTTCGTGTTTGTAGTTGGGAAATAGTGATTAAACTTTGATGTACTGTGATTTTTTTAAATAAAAAAAGGCCCGAGCTTGGATATGAACCAGGTGAAAACTTGCTTTTCTGACGCAAGTTTTAGATCAGAATGTTGAAACAACTCAAAATAGGGAAACAGATTGATTATTTCATAAATGGAGAAAGGCAATTAGTACACACCACACGAAAGGTGGTCATTATTCGTTTATAATGTTAGTAAGGGGATGTTGCTCAATAGAAAACTTAGAATTAGACAATTTTTCGCTTGGTTAATCCTGAAATTGGTAATAATGAACGTTTTGCGAAACAGTTGCGCCTCTGCTTCAGAAATAATCACGTATAATGCGTGGTTAGCGCAACTCGTAAGTGCTACTGTTAAATTTGTATTAAGAACGAGGCAATTAACACAATGTTGTTATTATAATTTCTAGGCAAAAGAGGACGAAGTTTGGATAATATCTGCCCAGTAGGTGATCCATTACGAATCAGCGAAACAGTTCGACCCTTTTTATGCGGAAATGACCCAAGCAAACCAAGCTGTCCACCACTATACCAATGCTTAGTCCAACCAGGTATGAAAATCGCCCACATTTCATGACATCCTCTCACTCAAGTACCATAAAAAAATATTTTCCGTGAAAAATAAACAAATCTCTTTCGTAACTACATAATTTGCAACGGAGAACTATATTACTAGTGCATAATTACGTGCACATTGGCTGTTTTGTTTCAACTTGAATACTCTATCAATCTTCCGTCAAATTGAACGTTTCTCCGCTAATTTAAATATGTAGATCTATGTAGAATACTTAGGAGAAATCCGTTCTAGATATCTCTACTTCGCGCGCGTGTTCTGAGAAGATATATTTCGACACTAGCAGGAAGTATGTTCAGGTCACAGTTCCTACAAGTAATTAGAAACTTCACTTGTATACATTGTTCGATGCGGCAATTCTGTCGTCCAATTCGTCCAATTTTCTATTACCTTTCGTCCCTAAATTCAAGTCAACAATTTCAGGAAATGAATACGGTGTCTGTTGTCCAGCCTCGTTGAAAATCCAAAAGACAGGCACGTGCCCGATGAGAAACGAAGAAGTTATGGACTGTGGATCCATGTGCACCCACGACCTGGAGTGTCCTTCGGTCCAAAAGTGTTGCGACACGGAACAATGCGGCTCGTCTTGCATGCACCCGAAGAACGTCACAGGTATGCCGAGGTGTCGCTTTTAGAAAGCGAGATGTTTGTATGCAAATTCAACTCGCACTTTGTATGTCACGTCAATGTATTGCTCCACACATTGCAAAGCAGAAAAAATATTTGCAATACCACTTCTTTCCTTCTAGAATGTCTACATCAAAAAACGATATCCGAACTGCTGGCTGTAAACGAACGCGAAGGCAGAGGCTACGTACCACAATGCACTGAAGACGGCCACTTCGAGCCGAAACAGTGCAGCAGGAATAGTTTGGTGTGTTGGTGTGTAGATCGTATGGGTAGGAAGCTGAAAGGATCCATGGGGCCATCAGATATGACCAATTGTTCCATAACTGATGCCAGAAGTCAATCCTTAGGACGCAGTATTACCAACAACAACCTCCACTGCGAGAGACAAGAATGCGCAGCAATATGCGAATATGGTTTCAAGTTGGACGATGACGGTTGCCCAACTTGCAAATGCGACGATCCTTGCGATGGTTACATGTGCCCTGAAGACGAGGAGTGCGTTACCATCAAGGATTCGAATTGCGCCGATATCTTCTGCCCGACGTTACCTTTCTGTAAGGGCTCACAATGATCTTATTGATAATCAAAACTTAATGATAAACTTACAGGTCGTCCAAAGGCAATCTATACCAATCCTTGTTTGGAAGGAACTCCCTTAACAGACGACACCAGCGGTGCTCCAATAGCTTGCGCTGTTGTTGAAGGTGATGGCACGTTATGCCCAAGCACCCATAACTGCACAGCTGTTCCTGGTTCAACTCAAGCCGTGTGTTGTCCTCAACGTCAAAAGGACGAAGACGAATCTTCAGACGAAGAAGGAGAAAGGCCACAAACAAGTAATTTATAATACTCTAGCACAAAATAAATCCTATAACTCTTAATTTTCAGTGTGTGAATACCTCCACAGCTTCTCTGATAGCATGGAAGGCACAAGAGATGGCATGACTATCGCCCTTCCACAACCCTCCTGCGATTCCGAAGGTAACTTCCAAGCGCTGCAGTGCAGTAATGGTTACTGTTGGTGCGTGGATAACTTTGGCACGGAGATCCCGAAGACCAGAGGCTTCAGTAACGCAACCACGGACTGTGTCGAGTTAAGAAAGACCTCCGAGTGTCTGGACTTAACCTGTAGGTTAGGCTGTGATTATGGCTTCGTCCTTGAAGAAGACACTGGATGCCCAAGTTGCGAGTGCAGAGATCCATGCAATTCCATCAAATGCGAAAAGGACCAACAGTGTCAATTGGTCGAAGTTAGCTGCAAGGATCATTACTGCGCACCGGTACCAGCCTGCCTCCCCAAGAAAGTAGGCCAGTGTCCTTACATAGTCCCAGCGACGTCGTCCTCTTGCAACTTCGAGTGTAACTCAGATCTAGCCTGCAATGGAACCATGAGATGCTGTTCCAATGGTTGTGGGACTCAGTGCACAGAACCTTTGTTATTAACAGCTTGCCAACATGAGAAACTGCTTGCAACACATAACGCTCATGAATCAGGTCAACCAGGAAACCGTGTATTTATCCCAGAATGCGCCGAAGACGGTGCTTACGCCTCAAAGCAATGTAACCCACTGAAGAGAGAGTGCTGGTGTGTGGACTTCAGAGGATTCGAAGTCTCACAGACAAGAACCAAGATGGATAAACCATTAAATTGTGGAAAACTTACCAAATCGACATGTCCTTTGTACAAATGCCCCGAGGACTGCCAACATGGCTTCGAAATTGATGATAGTGGCTGCAGGACCTGCAAATGCCTCGACCCTTGCTTGAAGCTATCCTGCAGGGAAGATGGTGAGATATGCAGATTGGTCGACGTGGAGTGTGTGGATTGGCCGTGTCCTCCAGTTGCGATGTGCTTGCCTAAGAAAGGGAACCCTTGTCAGTATGGAGAGCCATTAAGATTAGGAAATTCCGAAGAGACTATCTCTTGTGGACCAGACTATGAAAGCTGTCCTTCTTCACACAAATGCCAGTTGAGCCCCTTGGGAGAGTATGCTGTGTGCTGCCCAAAACCAAGTAATTTTAAATCAAAATAACATTAAATACTTAATTTGATTTCATTGTATTTTAGGAGACGTTTGTTTTGAGCCTCTGATCATGGGCCATTGCGACGACGAGGAATCCATAGAGAATCTAACGCGATACTACTTCAACCCACGCTCGAACAAATGCGAGTCGTTCCTCTTCAGCGGTTGCCAAGGGAACCACAACAACTTCGAAACGGAGAAACTCTGCAATGTCGTCTGTCCAGTGCTTAGCCAATGCGAGAGACTTCGTGAGAAGAACCAAAGACAATCCGAAAGGTACAACAAACCGACCTTCATGCCGAAATGCGAACCAAACACCGGAAGATGGGAACCCGTCCAATGCTTGGACCACGTTGGCGTTTGCTGGTGTGTCAACCCACAAGGTGAGGCATTGAAAGGAACCGTTACCAGAGGAGCACAACCAGAATGCAACTTCAGGCAAGCTAGAAACAGAGCGAGGTCTAGGTCTGATGTCAGGCAGGAAACTGATATAGGTGAGATTGGACGATTGGAAGAGTAGATGATTTCTAATAATGTGTTTTTCAGTTTTGGAGGAAATATTAATGCAGATAGGTCCTGTTGATGATTACAACGAAGAAGAAGATGACATCTCAACATGGGAGCTACCCCTACGATCCAGGTGTGAAGCCTTGGGTTCATCTTGTGATAGTAATGGCCAGTTCTTACCAGGACAGTGCGATGGCGAGGTGTGTTGGTGTGTGGACGAAGCTGGAAACCAGCTTCCAAACACCGCTGCTTTCAAGAAAGGCGAACAAATATGTCGTGAGTTATCTTCTAACCCAAAAGAAGAACCTTTTTGATTAATGAATCTCAATTCCAGTACCAACTCCTATTGACAGCGTGGATATCATCCTTGGCTTCAGAGGTGAATATGACGACGTGGCTGCTCGTCCAGTCATTGCGCAAATAACCAAAGTGATTAGGAACCTAAGAGGCGTCACCACTGAGGAAGGTCTTGAGGCTGATATAGCCAATGATGTTCTCTATGTTAAATTCTCGTTGATTGGAAGTAATAAAGTCGATGTTGCCTATAGATTAGAGCAGATGGTGACTCAGCAAAGGTTACCTGGTGTTACAGCTGACATCACCAGGTCTAGATTCGTCCATAAGCTAGGGAATATCGAACCTTCAATGGCCGAAAGAGTTATTTCTTTAGAACATAGGGAAATCATATCTCAATCGCCGGTTTCGCTTATAGCGCATTACCATACCGCTCTGATCGTAATAGCAGCTGCTTCTGCTTTTGTCATTTCCGTACTTACGCTGTTGGTAATTTTATATAGGAGAAAGGTGGCGAACTTAAACAATGCCAATAATAAGATTGTTGAGGATAATCAAAGGTTTCTGTCACTGAATAGGCCTATATATATCGAGGTGCCCAACGATAAGGTAAATCAAACTGATACAGTAGAAAAACCGTCGTGATTCTTTGGATAGCAATGTGTACAACGCGTACACACATAGCGCTAGTGCTGTTCTAATGTAATTTCGTAGTACCTATTGTGATTTATTATCGTGTGCTTTTGTAATATAACAAAGCATATATTGTACAGGAAACATAGCATGAAATTTTGTTCGAACGGCCCTAACTATTCCATTTTAGGCTTAAGCTTAATTTATATTGTACTGGTAGCTTTAATAAATTAATATATCAAATAAGTTGTTTGAGATTTCTTTCTGTGGGTTTTTACTGTGGTATGGTATATTTATTTTGCCACAAAGTCTGCCGCAATTTTGGAGCAAACAAGGGGGCACTTTAGCACACTCAACCATATTGTTACAAATTATAAAGCATGTACATATGTATTGTCTGTGAACACGAAAGGGCCAAACCATACAACGGATCGGGCTGAAATTTGATATGTAAGTTATGGGGCCACGCATTTAGATAAGAAAATGTAAACTCAGCATTTAAAAAGTATAAATACCCTAACGTTGTAAACACCTTCAATCAGTCCTCAATTAATCTTTAATCAGTAATCATCAGTGTATAATATCTAGTGTGCCTAATCTGTGTAACTCAAATTCTTGTACGACTTTTGTATCTTCAACTTCCAATAAAATCAACATTTTAAAAATTTGTTAAATCGCTCCCGCAATTTAACTGGCGCAGTTGTTCGGATTGGTGCTCACCCTTGGATCAAGAGGTAAACCAGAAGACCATAGAATTGAATTTCAATTCTTCAGAGCACGAAGGAAGAAAGAAGAGGGAAGATCGACGAAGATAAGCAGTACCAGAGAAAAAGGCACGGGTGTCTGGATGAAAATTTCGAGACACTGCAGCTAGTTGAAAAATGAAAACCCTTACACTTACGGACAGAGCATCAAAGATATACTAAACTTATTACTAACAAAAATGCAAGTAGGAATACAACAAGAGTTAATCCCGTTAAAAACCACACTATACAAAAATACAGCTTTGCAAACTTATAAACGCGGTTTAATGAAATTTGGAAACTTAGGTGAAATAATTTACATTAAAGAACCGCAAACTCTAGAAGCGGCAATGTCTTCAGTTCTTGAATACCAAAACTGGCAATATCACTGTGGTAAAACATCGGCACCACAAGCTCAATACAAAACACTATCTCAAATTACGCCCGGTAAAATGCAAATGAACATACAACCATTATTGCAACAACAACAACAACAGCAATTATTCAGGCAAATGCAACAACAACAACCAGTTGGTCAACCACAACAACAATTTTTCCAACAACAATTTTTGAGACTTGGTTTGCTTCATTTAAATTTATGAAAACACCAGGCCAAATGCTAGAGAAAAGGCAACCAAAACAAAAACCGATGGAAATAGATCCCAGTACTAGCAGAAGCAAAATAAAAATGACTCCGTTTGGACCAGCATGTCCACCGAATAAGAAATGGGCAGTGGAAGAACTCCACCAACAAAAACCTCAAATTGAATTAACAGAAGAATCGGAAGAAGAAGTAGAAGATGAAAATGGACTGTTAAATCAGGAGTGGAATACAGAAGAATTTATGCAAGAATTAGATGACCAAAATATTGAACAAAACATAAATTTTCGCGAACAAGCCTCGACAAATCAGAATCCTCAATAATATTACCTAAATTTAAACAACACTTAGAATTTAACCATCAGCAAGCAATTCGTTTAAGCTGTGTGAAGTTAGCAACAAAAGCCAGCAACAAAATTTATAGTTAGTCCATAGTTATTGCAACGGGATCAATTAACAACTACTACCTAAAAAATTAAAAAGAAAGTCAAAATTTCAATGAATTTCCATATCTTTAGAACCGCATATCTTCGCCAATACTTCATTATACTTATTAAGTGTAACACCAATCGAAAGCGCAACCTTCGGTTATACTACCATAGTTATTGCAACCCAAAATTTTGCTGATTAGTGCCTCAAATAAATTAATCAAATATGAGAATTTTTAACATCCGGGTACCATATGTAGTCCCACCTAAATTAAGTTAAACAAACGTATTCACTTTGTGTGATCATATCGATAAATACATCAAAAGACAGCTGAGACCTGCCTTTACCCATCATAGTTATTGCAACGCAAATTTTTAACAATTAGCGGGTGAAATAAATTAGTGAATTCCAGACACTTTTTCCATCGGCTATTGGTCGACGGCGAACAGCGCTATGTAAATCCTTTTGTGCAAACGTTTTGCAAAATCAAATCTTATCCATATATACATCAAAAGATAGCTGAGACTTCCACCTACCTACCATAGTTATTGCAACGCACATTTTTAACAATTAGTGGATGAAATGAATTAATGAATTCCGGTCAGTTTTTCCATCGGCTATTGGTCGACGGCGAACAGTGCTATGTAAATCCTTTTGTGCAAACTTTTTGCAAAATCAAATCTTATCGATATATACATCAAAAGATAGCTGAGACTTCCATCTACCTACCATAGTTATTGCAGGGCAAATTTATAACAATTAGTGGGTGAAATAAATTAATGAATTCCTATAGCCAATTCGGCTATATGGCGACGACCAACGGTGCTATCTAAATCACGAGATAGCTGAAAGTTTCATCTACCTACGGTAGTTATGGCAGGGCAATTTTTTAACAATTTAGTGGGTGAAATAAATTGATGAATTCCAGGCACTTTTTTGATCAGCTATTGGACGACAGTAAACAGTACTATAAATTGAGTAGCGTAAATGGTAGAAGATTGACAAAATCGAAAAATTTTATATTTTTATATATACGGCAGCAGGAGAACTTAAAAAAATGTTTGCATAAATTTATCTAAAACAAGATATGAAAGAGGAGACGTGTATATAACAAAAAAGTGTATCAATAATATCAATATGTCATCCAAGATTTCGATAACAAAAGCTTAAGGCGATATTTAGAAATGCGATTTTCATTTTAATAATTGAAACAAAAAAAAAAACATTGTCACGACTCGAACCGACTCTGCCGTGACGGGAATCACGCATTAGCCAGCGCATCCTGAGAAATTGATATTTTTCGTCCCCGTCGACCAATTACCGATAAAAAAAGTGCCTGGAATTCATTAATTTATTTCACCCACCAATTGTTAAAAATTTGCGTTGCAATAACTATGGTAGGTAGGTGGAAGTCTCAGCTATCTTTTCATGTATATATCGATAAGATTTAATCTTGCAAAAAGTTTGCACAAAAGGATTTACATAGTACTGTTCGCCGTCGACCAATAACCGATGGAAAAAGTGCCTTGAATTCATTAATTTATTTCACCCACTAATTATTAAAAATTTGCGTTGCAATAACTATGGTAGGTAGGTGGAAGTCTCAGCTATCTTTTGATGTATAATATATCGATAAGATTTAATCTTGCAAAAAGTTTGCACAAAAGGATTTACATAGCGCTGTTCGCCGCCGACCAATAGCCGATGGAAAAAGTGTCTGGAATTCACTAATTTATTTCACCCACTAATTATTAAAAAATTGCGTTGCAATAACTATGGTAGGTAGGTGGAAGTCTCAGCTATCTTTTGATGTATATATCGATAAGATTTAATCTTGCAAAAAGTTTGCACAAAAGGATTTACATAGCGCTGTTCGCCGTCGACCAATAGCCGATGGAAAAAGTGACTGAAATTCATTAATTCATTTCATCCACTAATTGTTAAAAATTTGCGTTGCAATAACTATGGTAGGTAGGTGGAAGTCTCAGTTATCTTTTCATGTATATATCGATAAGATTTAATCTTGCAAAAAGTTTGCACAAAAGGATTTACATAGCGCTGTTCGCCGTCGACCAAAAGCCGATGGAAAAAGTGTCTGGAATTCACTAATTTATTTCACCCGCTAATTGTTATAATTTTGTTCTGCACTAACTATGTTGGGTAGAGGCAGGTCTCAGCTATCTTTTGATGTATTTATCGATATGATCACACAAAGCGAATACGTTTGTTTAACTTAATTTAGGTGGGACTACATATGGTACCCGGATGTTAAAAATACTCATATTTGATTAATTTATTTGAGGCACTCATTAGCAAAATTTTGGGTTGCAATAACTCTGGTAGTATAACCGAAGCGTGCGCTTTCGTTTGGTGTTACACTTAATAAGTATAATGAAGTATTGGCGAAGATATGCGGTTCTAAAGATATGGAAATTCATTGAAATTTTGACTTTCTTTTTAATTTTTTAGGTAGTAGTTATTAATTGATCCCGTTGCAATAACTATGGTAGACTCAGCTCGTCATGGGCTTTCCAACGGTGTATAGTTTATTGCAATCGGATGAAAAAAAATTTTGTTGCTGGCTTTTGTTGCTAACTTCACACAGCTATTCGTTTACCATATATAAAAATACCAGAAATTTTTAATAGATTCCGGCGCAATAATAGATTAAGATTAATAGATTCAGCATCATCAATATCTACTAGATTAGCTCGCGATGAATTTCCAGATTACATAAAATACTCTCCATTCTCAGTAACTACTATACTACTATACTACATACCATAAATATATTCTAGAAATACCATCTCTTTATACACTAAAAGCTTACAATCAAAAACATCGATTTAATATTGTAGATTTATATAGAACAAATGGGTAGTAATTGACATAGCCAACAAAAAATTAAAAACTAAATTTACAACAATCCCATTATATTTTGAAGACCCAACAATTAAAATAGGATCTAGAGAACGTAAAATCGTAAAAGTACCAGTTGATAGAAATTTAAATCAAATTTTAATAACCCATCAAGTTTTAATACCAGGAGTTGAAATTCCCGAAAATGTTACAAAATCAGAAGATTATGAAGCTTTAACAGAAATTACAAATTTTAATGAATATCCAGTCAAATTCAAAATTGTCAAACCAATAAAAACGGAAATTTATAACGACGCACAAAATTTTCAAAACGCAAAAGAACTTAAAAACATGATGACTAATGAAGTGATGACTTATGAAAAAGTTAAGAAAATACAAAAACAGAACGTCGAGAAAAATCTTCGATTAGATCATCTAAATCAAGAAGAAAAACAACTAATCACGAGATTATGTTTAGACTACAAGGATATTTGCTACGACGAACAAATTCCCTTATCATTTACCTCAGAAATGAAAAACACCTGCGCAACGTGCAGAAATCGATAAACAAATTCAGTCCATGTTAAAACAAAATATTATACAGGAAAGTAAAAGCCCATGGTCAGCACCGATAGCGATAATACCAAAAAAGATGGATGCATCTGGAATACAGAAATACAGAGTGGTCATAGATTACAGAAAATTAAATGAACAGACCATCGAAGATAAATTCCCAGTACCAAACATAACTGATATCTTGGATAAACTGGGAAGAGCTAATTATTTTACAACATTAGATTTAGCATCTGGTTATCACCAAATAGAAATGGAAAAAGACCATAGAGAGAGAACTGCATTTTGCACTGAAGACGCATTCTTAAGAATGCCTTTTGGATTGAAGAATGCCCCAGCAACATTTCAACGAGTAATGAACCATATACTACGAGGATTAACAGCAGACACATGCTTGGTATATCTAGACGACATTATTGTATATTCGACTTCATTGCAAGAACACATAGAAAAACTACGAAAAGTATTTGATAGATTAAGAAAAACTAATATGAAGATACCTTTATGCAAATGTGAATTTTTAAAGAAAGAAGTCATATATTTAGACCATATTATTACCCCAGACGGAATAAAACCTAACCCTCAAAAAATAGAAGCGATAAAAAATATCCAATCCCTAAAACTCAAAAGAAATCAAATCATTTTTAGGCTTATTAGGTTATTATCGGCGATTCATTAAAGACTTTGCAAAATTAACTAAACCAATGACAAAATGTCTTAAAAAGGTAATAAAGTGGAATTAACTAACGAATACAAAAAAAACATTCGAACTCTGTAAAAACATCCTATGCAATGAACCGATCTTACAATACCCGGACTTTACAAAACCATTTATCACAACAACTGATGCTAGTAATTATGCAATCGGCGCAATTCTATCACAAGGACTCATTGGAATCGATAAACCAGTGTCATATGCCTCAAGAACTTTATCAGATACAGAACAACGATATTCAGCGATCGAAAAAGAATTATTAGCTATTATTTGGGCATGTAAACAATTTAGACCCTATATTTATGGACAAAAATTCACGATTGTCACAGACCACAGACCGTTAATCTGGTTACACTCACTCAAAGAACCTAATGTGAAACTCCAAAGATGGAAGATAAAATTAAGTGGGTATGACTATGATATAATCTATAAAAAGGGCTCTATCAATAAAAATGCCGATGCATTATCCAGAACCAAAATCGAAATACAACATCAAGAAGACGAAATAAACCCAACTATGACCGAAATGACAAGTAAAGAATTGGACGAATTACACTAGTCAACCATGGTTTTTGCTCTGGAATAAGTCTTATATATTTTGGGTTCTATTAGTAAGAATATCCTTAGAAAAATATTTAAGTCCGATTGGGATAATATATGTTGAAAAAAATGTGTTGAGTTAATTGGCATTTTGTGTGACACACAAGATTTGTCTTACAGATATAGCAATGAACAGTACAATTTTCAATTATTGTAAAGATGTCTCCAAATTCGGCAATCCACTTAATAAGAATTGACTGCTACGAAGCCATTTTTTAAATTTAAAAATTAAAAAATTACTCCAGATATATGTAAATAAACCTAAAAGATACATGCAAGGCGGTTACACAAAATTTTTTGTTTCATTTGTGAGTGGGACAGCAGTGCTCGAGGCAGACAATACATACAAATATCTGGGGTGGCCCTCACCCAACTTTCCGACTACACCACTGGCACAATGAAGTGTCTCAACACTTTTGCAATAATTTTGTGAAGCCAGAGCTAATCTGGACCCTACCTAACGTCAGTTTCTGTGACATAATAACATTTGTCACTCTGACATTTAATGTTATGTCGTGTTAGTGACACTGACGTTTGTCAAAATCTGACAATTGGCAACACAGCAACGAAGGCTGTGGATTCTGTCAAGCCGCTTCTATAAAAGCTTGTAGCACCTAAACCGTTCATCCCACTGATCTGCAAATTTGTATACATAATATTTAAAGTCACTGGAGGATGAGTTTGTATGAATTTGATCTCAATCAGATGAGTCCCTCAGAAGACGTATGTAACATTTGCCACTTCCGGTTGTCAGATTTTCACCAAAAACAATCCAGTTCGTCCCCGGGTAATTCTAAATATGTATACAAAATTTCAGCCCAATCCGTTGTACCGTTTGGACGCAATCGTGTTCACAGACATACAAACATACCCAGACACACATATACATATATTTTCCAGAAATCATTGCAATGGATTCAGGGAACCCCAAAACCGGCATTCCCGCTAAAATTCCAATCCCTTCGATTACTATATGTTCCTTCTAGGGTACTAGTCCATGGGCGTATCCGGGGGGGGGGGGGGGGGGGGCAAGGGGGACAGCTGCCCCTCCCTTCTGAACTTTGTTTTGCATTGTAGCATTGTCCTTATCAACTATCGTTCCCTATGAGATAAGTCAATTTTATAGTCCTGCCCCCCCTTCCGTTTTAGGCTGGATACATCCATGTGCTAGTTGGAAAGTAAACAGAGTGGCCGAAAAGAATTGACTACGTACTCAGTACGAAAAGTGTGTCCAATCTTATATCCAATCTCCAATCTCGTGTCCAAACCAGAGAATATTTTATTGCCACCCCTTCATATAAAATTGGGCTTGATGAAAAATTGATAAAAAAAAAGGTTTTCAATATCTTAAAAGTTTCCAAGATTCCAAGAGGAATTTTTGTGGGGCCAGACGTAAGAATTCATTAGAAAAAATGCATGGCTCTCATTTGATAAAGTTGTGAAAATGTTTTTGGGTAACACCAAATTACCTGACTACGAACAACTCATATAAAATCTTCTGACTGATTTTCAGGTTTTAGGTTGTAACATGTCTCTGAAAATTCATTTTCTGCCTTCCCACTTCGAATTCTTCCCTCCCACGTTAGGTGCAGTTAGTGATGAACATGGGGAGACATTTCATCAAGATATAATGACTATGGAAACAGGGTATCTATACTCCTAGCATGCTAGGAGACTATTGCTGGACATGTTTACGTGATAATCCGAACTACCATTATAATAGAAAAGAAAAAAATACAAGATCGTATAAATTAAAGGAAAAAGTAAAGTAATATGTATTTAAAACATTTTTTGTAAAATATTTTGTTTTGTTTTTCTCATAACCTGGACCTGACCGACTTTTTGGGGGACAGCTGCCCCTCCCTTCTGAACTTTGTTTTGCATTGTAGCATTGTCCTTATCAACTATCGTTCCCTATGAGATAAGTCAATTTTATAGTCCTGCCCCCCCTTCCGTTTTAGGCTGGATACATCCATGTGCTAGTTGGAAAGTAAACAGAGTGGCCGAAAAGAATTGACTACGTACTCAGTACGAAAAGTGTGTCCAATCTTATATCCAATCTCCAATCTCGTGTCCAAACCAGAGAATATTTTATTGCCACCCCTTCATATAAAATTGGGCTTGATGAAAAATTGATAAAAAAAAAGGTTTTCAATATCTTAAAAGTTTCCAAGATTCCAAGAGGAATTTTTGTGGGGCCAGACGTAAGAATTCATTAGAAAAAATGCATAGCTCTCATTTGATAAAGTTGTGAAAATGTTTTTGGGTAACACCAAATTACCTGACTACGAACAACTCATATAAAATCTTCTGACTGATTTTCAGGTTTTAGGTTGTAACATGTCTCTGAAAATTCATTTTCTGCCTTCCCACTTCGAATTCTTCCCTCCCACGTTAGGTGCAGTTAGTGATGAACATGGGGAGACATTTCATCAAGATATAATGACTATGGAAACAGGGTATCTATACTCCTAGCATGCTAGGAGACTATTGCTGGACATGTTTACGTGATAATCCGAACTACCATTATAATAGAAAAGAAAAAAATACAAGATCGTATAAATTAAAGGAAAAAGTAAAGTAATATGTATTTAAAACATTTTTTGTAAAATATTTTGTTTTGTTTTTCTCATAACCTGGACCTGACCGACTTTTTTAGTCTTCATATTCTGATTGTACACTACCATATCAATAAGAAATATCTGGTGTGACCCCACCCAACTTTCCGACTAATATAAAGGTAGTATCACGGGGTAGTTAAAAATGGAATAAATCAATAACTTACACTACTGCGTAACATATATAAATGGCAATAACCAACTATAAATAATTTGGCCAACATGCATGATCTAGTAAAATTAAGTAAAAATCTAGTCAAATTAAGCAGGCACTTACCTTCAATTAAGAAACACAAGTGAAAATGTTAAGTACCTACCTACTTCATAAATAGTGCGATGGTCATTATATTCTAAAGGAAAAATGCAGATTAGGTAATAAATAAAATACATGTATAATGAACAAAAATATTTAATTAAATCAAATAAGAGAAATCAAAGGTGGAGGCGCCCATGTGCTTTGCATACATAATTGGTGTAAGTGAAACCCCACTAAACTTACACCTGGGCCCAGTACATCTCTATATTATAATTTAAAATAGCAACAAAATAAAGTGAATATAGCAGTCATTAAACCAGACTACATTTGAGCAATGAAACAGAACTATTTAAAGTAAAACGTTTAAACAAAACAATTAATTCATATAGATAACAAGATTATTCCAAATAATCTGTTAACATCTAATCTGTTTTCCTCACTTCTTGGCGAATGCTGTGAGCCAAACATCTTAAAACGTTCTGCACGCGAAGGCGATAATTAAAAATTATTATATTATTATTATATTAATAATAATAATCCAAGCCTTAACATCCCCCAACAGCTTTCGCCTATTACAGGGGGCATCGGCAGGCCAGAGTATTACTATTATCGCCCGCGCCTGCGGAACGTCGTAAGATGTTTGGCTCCCAGCATTCGCAAAGGAGTGAGAAACAGAACTATTTAAAGTAAAACGTTTAAACAAAACAATTAATTCATATAGATCACAAAATTGTTCCAAATAATCTGTTAACCTCTAATCTGTTTTCCTCACTTCTTGGCGAATGCTGTGAGCCAAACATCTTAAGACGTTCCGCAGACAAAGGCGATAATTAAAAATTATTATATTATATAATAATAATAATAATAATCCAAGCCTTAACATCCCCCAACAGCTTTCGCCTATCACAGGGGGCATCGGCAGGTCAGAATATTACATTATCACCCGCGCCTGTGGAACATCTTAAGATGTTTGCCTGCCAGCATTCGCCAAGGAGTGAGGAAAACCACATGAAAACCTCACCCTGGAAGCAGGTTACCGGGCTCGAACCGGAGACCCCTCGAGTGCAACGCCAACGTCTCACCGCTAGGCCACACTCACGCTAAAGGCTTAAGATTTTTATTATACCAGAGTTGGCCCTTTCGGTAAACTCCGCTGGCGGCAAATGCTAAGGAAACTTTTACTCATCTGGGGCCTTATGGGCCAACAGTTTGAGCTCTGTAGTTGGGCTTTATTATAAGTGTTACTACATAAATATGAAATACAATAAAGTCGTAAGTAGTCGAGGTTATTACAGTCGTCATTCTCATTCTCATTCTCATTCTCATTCTCATTCTCATTCTCATTCTCATTCTCATTCTCATTCTCATTCTCATTCTCATTCTCATTCTCATTCTCATTCTCATTCTCATTCTCATTCTCATTCTCATTCTCATTCTCATTCTCATTCTCATTCTCATTCTCATTCTCATTCTCATTCTCATTCTCATTCTCATTCTCATTCTCATTCTCATTCTCATTCTCATTCTCATTCTCATTCTCATTCTCATTCTCATTCTCATTCTCATTCTCATTCTCATTCTCATTATTATTATTATAATTAGTTTAATATATCCTGTTACTTGACCGAAACGTTTGTGATGCTGGAATTTCTTCGCATGTTCTTCTGACTATGGGCTCAAAATGATTATTAGCTAAGTATAGCCGAATAGGTTCCTTTAGGTCACTATCTTCATTTAATGTGGAATAAAACAATGTGCTCAAGTGGTGGTCTAGATAATCCGAAAGTTCTGTTACAACCATACTGTCCAAGTGTTCTTTTAAACCACGAGTCACCTGTATGTGAACAATTGTTGGTCTTGAAATTGTAATCGCCACGGAAGCATGATTGTAAGCGTCCATCCAGTAGTCCGGCCTGATGTCTTTCGTATTTGAAATGGTAGTTTTTGCAATCGCCTCCACGGCTGATCTAACATATGGCTTCATTGGTTCTCGCTCAAAAAAATTAGGATTTGCTGCTATATGCCATATCGACAAGACACGAAAAATATTAGAATAGGATTCGTCACCAAACAGTGAGATTGAACACGAATGGTATCCACAATTACCATCTGCACTCGCTCTACAAATGGCGTACGTCGCATCAAAGGGCTTATAGATCCTGCTTGCTGCACTAATCTCCATGTTTGGCGACAAAACTCGTGGTTCCGCATTTTGTAAAAGAGTGACCCATTCCAGTATTTGTTCATTATATTCAAATAAAATATTTCGATAAAAACCTAATGAATAGTAATCCTCTTTCACTGTAGAAGCCTTCTTAATATTTGGAGTGCCTTTTGATCGTTTGACTCCTTTATAGAATTATTAAAAGGAAACATCTTTCTGTCTATCTCTTTCTTCATTTCTACGCTTCCTTTGCTAACAGTTAACTCAGGCAGTGGCGCACAGGACGGCATGGTATTTTCTTCTTGTATATTAGTTATTCCATTTTCAGCTATTAGAGCGATGTCATTTGTGGTATTTGTAAAATTCATCTGATTAGTAATAATGTCATCAGTATTCAAACAGTAGTAAATCGGTTTATGATCCGAGAAGTACGTTTCGTAAATTCCACAAGTGGCGTTGGAAATTGTCGAAAAAATGACATCAATTTGGGTATTCCAGTTTGTAGTCGGTATATTGGTCGGCAATATACTTTTCAGATTATAACACGATAACATTTTCTTCAAAAATGTATCACTGTTATTGTAAACATTAAAGGTTTTTGTGAAAATCTTGAAAATTATTTTTGAAGAAGAAATTTGGGACAGTTGGGGACTTGTATCCAGTCACAAGGCAGTACTTTTCATTAACATTAAACGACAACAATTCCATATGATACTTTGCCACAGACTTAAAAACATGATTTATATTGGACACTTTCGCAGATCGTTTAGCGTAGCATAAAATCCCTCTCGAATTTCCTTTAACATTTGATGTGAAAAATAATTTAAAATTCGGTATATCTACTGTATCACTATTGGTGGTTAGTGTTTCTGAAAATATTAGCATATCTCCGTACTGATACCAGCCATCTGCTACAATATGCTGCAGATTTTTCTTCATTGATCGTACATTTTGGTAAATTACTATTATGTTACTGCCATCTTTATTCTTAATTTGCGTAAATAATGGTTGTATTGCTTTGTTTCTTCTTAAAAATTCAATTTCACCTAATGCACAATTCTCCTTCTGTTTAATATTTGCTGGTAATTTGAATTGTCCCAAAATATATAATCCTGATAAGCTTGTGACCCGGCTTAAAGCTACATATAGCATGCTTCGCGACATACGACGGGATTTGTTAAAGTCAACGCACACTTCTTTGTAGGTTTGTCCTTGACTTTTGTGTATAGTTATTGCCTCAGCAGGCACTACTGGAAACTGTGTTCTCATCACTTGGAATTGCATTTTATATGACATATTCAAAGAAATGCAACTTCGTTCGATTGGTGTGAGATGTGGTTCTATATTCTCAAAATTAATAACATTCTGGAATATGATTCTCTGTTTTCTTCCAACTATTGGAGAACCAAAATCCATCCATAATCTGTTGGGTAATCGAGTGTTCGGTTTGAACGAAATTAATTTCAATACACCACAGGCACCGTTCACTAGTCCATCTTCGACATCAAGGTTACTTGTCATCATATATTTGATACCAACTTTAATTTTTAGACTATGTGGCAATCCATTTACATCAGAGATCTTCTTCTTTCTGATTGATTCCAATACTCGTGACTTAGTTTGTTTATTAGTTTTGCCTAAAACTATATCTTCCGCATCGCATATAAACTCTTCCCCTGGTGCATGTCTCAGTTTCATTTCGTTGTAACTATCAACATTTGCATTTTCTCCATAAATCCGCAGTGCAGTTTGTGGAACATCTTCTTCTCTGACAATTCGGCTACTAATCAAATCAACATCATCTTTCGTCATCTTGTTTATCGATAAATTGTTTAATGCTACAATAAATTTTAAATCATTTTTCTGGCGCATTATTTCAGTCAGTTCGTACATGCCAAACTGATCCCATAAGGTGTTTCTGTCCACAAGAATAGACAATTCCTTGCATTTCGGAGGTTTGTAAATGACCGAATCCATGACAGGTGGCAGTTGGTTTAAGTCACCAACTACAATCACTGCGATTCCTCCAAAAGATTTATTAATACCCATAACTTGTCGTAGGCGTTCGTCCTCACGACTAAATAACGTACTACCAACCATAGATATTTCATCGATAATTAGTAACTTTAGATTACGAAGCTTGCATCGAATTGTACTGGCCACATCAGACGATAACTCGGGCATTAATCCTCCAAATTGCGAGACTGGTAAAGCAAAGGCTGTATGCAATGTAACGCCTCCAATCAGGAATGCCGCCTTACCTGATGGTGCACATAGTAACACTCTAATACAGTCCTTATCAGAACCAGGTTGATTATCATAGTAGTGTGTTATAAGCTGATATAGGCACTCGATGACCATACTTTTCCCTACACCAGCCGATCCGCTGAGGAACACTCGGAGAGGCTCTTCTGCAACGATACTTTTTATTTGATTCAGTACGTACATAACAAATTTGCGTTGTCCGTCATTCAATTTTACAAGTTTTTCAAACAACTTATCTTTAGATATTCTTTGGGGCGCCACAAATCTGTTCACAGTTGAGTCCTTCTTCGTCTCTATCCCTCCTTGCACTAAAATGTCCACTTGATGATGTTCAGTAGATGACTGATTGACGTTAGCTTCATCATCCAATTGTTCTTCATCGTCATTTTTCATTAAATTTTCCATTGCTTCATGTAAGAGCTCATCACTGATTATAGAATACTTTTCTCGGTTCCTTACGATCACCGTAGCGTTTAATTTATACTTCGTCTCAGTATCCACAATTTCAATTTCCTCAACTTCTTTTCTAAATGGCAAAAACAGCAACAATTGTTCTCTGTAATAGTTGTATGGATATTGAACTAATTTGTATCGGACGTATCGTATGATGGATATTTTCTGTCGCTGATGTTCTCCTTCCCTGCCATCGTCATCATCATGATCAACATCATCGTCACTATCAATGGATTGACGTTTCTTGTACCCCGAAGCAAAATCAGCCAAACATATATTTTCCATTTCTTCACGTCGTTTCCCGTACTTGTCAATGATATTTGGCATATAAATATCCGTCGAATTTTCGTTTCACTGACGTAAGTCCTTATTATTTTTCAACATTAATATACGTTCACCAATTTTATTAGTATTAATAAATATAGTTCGACGGCTGCTTTTGCTCAACGGCAATGAAAGCAAATGGAAGGTTGCTTCCTGAGCAGACATTAAGCTGGAATTTAAAAATACATTAGAACATCGTCGCAATTTCTCCTTAATTGAAGTATTTCCACCATGTATATCTGATGCAGCATCTCGTAATAACTTCGATAATCCAGCGTCAACTTTACCAACGTAGTTTATTATGTATGAAGCTAAACCAAATTCTTCACATACAAATTGTAAGTCCATATTTGATTCAAACAAATGCAATATGTCTGGATTGTAACAATTTATTCCAACCTCCAAACTACTTCTTTTCAAGAATACTTGAACGCGCTTCAATGAACTACGGATTGCCAAAATGTACTCTTCTTGACTTAATGACAACTTTGTCAAAATATCTTCAAATTCCATTAATTCATGTGTCTTTTTAAAGAAGTATACCATCAATTTGGAAATCGAACTGAAGTCATTCTTCATCTTTTCCGTAACCTCTTCTGCGTTTATAGGAAACAGTATCGTTGTTTGGGGCATTACCGGTAATGGGTAATTAAATCGACATTTATTCTTATTTTTATTACCTTTATAACAAGTGTGCGTATGCTTATGTCTCAGTACTGCCATGTATGGATCATCATCTATGTATTTACATGTGATAAAATTATCTATAAACCTAACGCAATCGTCTCGACTAGTTGGAATAGATTCTACCAATTTTGGCGCATCTTTCAACCAAAGGAATGTATGCACATGTGGCGATCCTCGATTTTGAAATTCTACCCGTACATAGCTATCCACAACCGGGTGTAATTCAAAAATACCATCATTTTGTTGTAATAACATCATCATTTTTCGGACTTTGAAATCAAAATAACGTGCGCAAGTGACAGGATCATTCCTGATCAATTCTGTCTTATCAAATTGTTCCAATTCCAGTGCCTCTTTGAGTGTTATGTTGCTGTTCATTTTCAATGTATAGAGTAATTTTATCAACTCGGGCCATCTTGTTTCTGCTGCCGAGAGTGTCAAGAAAAAAGTGGGCTTACCAAGTTGTCGTAAAGTCGCCATTAAGTCCTTTTTCTTCGCTTCCCAGTATGGAGGGGACGAGCGAATACTCTTCAGACATTTGTACCCATCATCAAATTTCAACAAATTTTCAAGATAACCGGTGTTTAATACATTTTTTGCAGAATGATTTTCTACATTTTTACTCTTTCTCAAACACATATTGACATTACCTAAACAAGCTTTTTCCAATTTTTTTCTTGCCATAAAGAGAACCCTGGTTGGAACACAACTACGTCTATCTTGTCTACGAGCCTCTGATTTTGCGCGATCACTATACGAGATTTCTTTTGATAACTTCATCTGACAGCCGCCAAAAATAGTTGGAAAACACAACTCTTCCAAATCGTCCATAAGATGCCATGGCAAGGGCGCTTTTCCTTGACCGGGAGCAATTACTTTAGTGTTAATAGCAGTTTGCTCATTTCTATCTATAACAAATACATCATCGGCTACGATTTCTTCATCATTTTCAGCAGAACATTCGTCAAACTCCTCAATTATTGGTGGATCGTCACAGTTATCAGTCGGTGTTAAATTGTCATTCCTATCTGCCCGATCGATAACAAACTTTACAGTTGTACCTACATCTTGATACCTTTCAAAAAATGACGTGTCTATTTGAATATCATGTTTTTTTGTACAATTCTGTATTCACTAAGTGTTTTAATGCTGTACAAATAACGCTAGGTATTATTGTTTCGAACATATAATTTGTCTTGTGAAGTATGTGCCTTTTCAATTTAATCTGAATTGTAGCCATATTATCAAATTGTCTTGGTAACACTTTTACTACATCGTTAACTTCAATCGGTATATTTACTATACTTCCCTTAATGCCAAGTTGAGGGTTTATAGAGAAGGATTTTAGCGGTATAAGTTGCATAAATGGTATTATTGGCGAAATCATACGCTCCTCTAGAGGAGATAATGCTGAAATGCATTCCGGAATTGTAGGAAATTTTAAATTATTACTCGTAGCCAGTTTATAAACTTTACCTTTAATGCCACTAGAGTAGCAAGTTTTGCAAATATATTTTGAGTTCTTGTTAATTATTTTATTGTCAATCACTTCGGAACAATGGTTTAATAATAATTTTTCTTTATTTAATAACTGCACAGAGTGCAAAAAAATAACCCTTCACAGCAACAGCAAACATGTTCTGGTAATAAGCTACGGTTTTTGATGAATTCCAATTTCAATTTATTTCTATTAGCGCTACTAATATTATTAGATCTAAGTTTATTATAGTAAATATCGCGATAATATAAAATTTCGTTTTTACGTACTTGTCTTTTTCGCTCCTTTTCCAATGATCTCTCTAAATTCCTATATTGATCATCTATCCTCTTTTTCTGTGTATGCACCCTCTTTTTCTCGTTTTCTTGATCCCTATATTCATCATCCATCCGTCGTTCCTGTGCGCGTAATTTCATTTTCTCATTTTCTGATTGTCTGAATTGATCATCCATTCGCTTTTCCTGCGTGTTCACTCTCTTTTTCTCGTTTTCTTGTTCCCTATATTCATCATCCATTCGCCGTTCCTGTGCTCGTAATTTCATTTTCTCATTTTCTGATTCCCTGAACTGATCATCCATCCTCTTTTCCTGTATGTGCACTCTCTTTTTCTCGTTTTCTCGTTCCCTATATTCATCATGCATCCGCCGTTCCTGTGCGCGTAATTTCGTTTTTTCATTTTCTGATTCCTTGTATTCATTATTCATCCGCCTTTTCTGTGCGCGTAATTTCATTTTCTTGTTTTCTAGTTCCCTGTATTGGTCATCTTCCAAACGTTTACTTCGTTTACGTTCTTTTCGTTGAGTATTTTCTGTCGCCTTGTACTCCTCACTTTCTCGTGTTTTTTTCATCACACTTTTTCGCTCTTCCCTCCTTTGCTTATCTGATTTCCTTCCTGTTTTACCACCTCCTTTTAATCTGTGTTCTTCCATACCTACATTAACAACACTATTAACCAGGCGGATTATGGCAAGACACCGGGTGATTCATTTAAACTGGACTTTCGTAATATGTCGAAAGCTACGTACGTTTTGTCAGAAACATTTTCTTCCAATCTCTACAGATGGCGCTACATTCGCAAGAAATGGAATAAAAATCAAAAGAATAAAACAAGAAAAACACATACCAATTCAATATTTTTCGACGGGCTATTCAAAGATGTTACGGTTGTCCCCCAACCTTCTGTGGGTGATTTGTGGGTAAATTTTTGAAAAAAAGATATATAAAAAAATAATCGAAATATGTACGTTGCACTTTCTCATTTAAATCTTCTTTCAGCGATATTTTAGGTTAGGAACAACATATCGACGTGCAGTTTTTACTAACTAGTTTGAGCTCACTTTGTTATTATTTCATTAAACAAAGTAATACCAATAAATTTATTTTTGTAGAAAATTTACAATATCTATTCTATTATAGTAAAATGCACTCTAGTGGTGACGCGACGTACCAAATTACAATCACCACAATCAAGGTAGGATTTGTAGTTCAAGAACAGCTCTTTTCAACGATCCTAAGTTTATTAAATTCCGATCAAGCATTTTGAAATTATCAAACTCCACCACTTTAGTTTTCAAGATAGGATAAAAAGTGCCCCTATCGGCCATCTTTGAAACCTGATAATAGTTTCCAGGGTTATCTCTTTCGCCTCTTTAGTTATAATTTTTTTACCGCTGTAATGATAGTTTTCTATTTTTCTATTCTTTTGATTTTTGTTCCATTTCTTCCAATTACAAAATGTTTTGGACAGATGTACATAGTTAAAATGTACGTAGTTTTTGAGAAATTAGAACTTAGAAACTTTGAGATTTTACACAATTCCAGGTTAAATGAATCACCCGGTATACTTTAACCAGATAAGTATAAGCGGCTCTTATTTTAGTATGTATGCTGATATCGCTATTATTACAAGTTCCGCATTTAGATCGACCTTCCCTTATCCTTTTTCCTAATCAAATCAATTTGTTATACAATATAATGTATAAATGAACACAATAGGGTTGCCGCCCTATATCCTTGAAGGCGATGTAGAGGAGGTGCTACAGTAGTCTGTCGCATTGGTACGTATAGTGCTCTCTTTCTAGTTACACTCTTACTCAAGTATTTATATTTAAAATCGCCACAACTCTAAGATATGCCAACTTTTGCAAACGCAACCCTGTACCATGATGTTCGCAGCAGAGTAACCTAGATTTGGATATGCAATCGATTAGGCGAAACGATGAGGGCAAATTACTAATAGCAATTTCACTCTTTATACCTGCAACCCTTTTTAAGGGCAAGGAAAAAGCTAAGTAACCTTAGTTTGGCATTTTTTTTGTACGTCTTTGGCGCCCGATTGGTATAAAATTTACCATAAAAAAATACCTTAAATAATTTTTTTAATTAAAAATTAATAACCTTGCCGGGATATGGGGCGGCAATCCTAGGACATTGTGTTAATTTATACCATTATATTGGATGAAATATAGATTTGATTAGGGCAATGGATGAAGGAAGATCGATCTAAGTCGAAATCCTAAAGTTTATGTTGAACTTACCTGTAAATTCACCTGTAACAACACTCACTTAACTACTGTACAATTTAATAATTTAACTCAAAAAAGTTTGCTAGTAACCAATAGGTATAAAAATATTTTGTCGACAGAACTACGTACAGCATGCGTATAACATGACAAATGTAAGACATCTACAGGTCGAAGTAGATGTGTGTATATAGTCGAAGTCGGAGAGCCACTTATGGACACCACATGGGCAAAAGCGAAATTAAGAACTTGGGTTTTTAAAACACGACGGGGTACTTGGCCACTGGTTTCATAGATACACCAATATAATTCCTATAGTTAAAGAAGGCGAAACAAAACAGATGGCGTGGCAGATTTGAGATGTGAAGTTTGCGCATTACAAAAAGTATATTTATTCAATCCAAAATTCCATACAAGCGTAGATAACGTTAACGAATGCTAAGTAATAAAATAACAAATACTATGTATAAAAAACAAAAACTACATTAGATTTCACACATGGAATAGAAACATTTGTAACATTTAAAACGTCACCCTGATCTGTGTTGCTCTCTTTTACTATGGAGTTCTCACTTCTTAATAGTGTATTTTCTTTGGAGTAACGTAAAGAAAGCCGAAACGCAGTGGCGTTTTCGGAATGCCCGGAAGATAATAATAATACTATATTGGGAACAACAACACACTCGATACAAATAACTATAATATACTATAATATACTGTCATACAATATCCATGTGTTTTCAGCTCTACGTCTTGTTTATTTATTCTGCAAACGCCGACCGGGTGATAATATAAATAGGTGATAAAAGCGTGGCAGCTGCCGCATGCCCGCATATGACGTCAGTCTTCCATTACGTCACAAACAGATCGGTATAAATATCTTAATAGCGGCTAAACCGCTCATCCCATTGATCTATAAATTTGTACACATATTTAAAACGACTGCATGATGAGATTGTGTCAGTTTGGTCAAAATCGGATGAATACCTAAGAAAACGTATTTGACAACTGCCACTTCCGGTTGTCAGATTGTCACCAGTTCGTCCCCCGGTAATTCTAAATATGTATGCCAAATTTCAGCCCGATCCGTTGTTCCATTTGGGCGCTATCGTGTTCACGGACATACGTACACACATACACACATACACACATACACACATACATTTTCCAGAAATCATTGCAATGGATTCAGGGGACCCCAAAACGCGTATTTCCGCTAAAATCTCAAATTTTTTTTTCCGTCGATTACAATACTTTCCTTCTAGGAGTCGGAAAGTAAAAATATAGTTTGGTTTCAGAGCAAAAGTATCAAAATAGTTGACTAGTGTTACTTACAACAGCTCCACAAATTACTGAAGAAGAAATGGATGAATTAATAAGATCATTAGACCCTTCAACACCAAATAACTTATATACGATACCAATAGCTAGCAAACCAATTAAAATAAATGAACCTCCAGAAAAAATCTAACAATTTAGCAATTCAGCTTCACTCAACAGTAATGAAAATCTTGAACCAAAGAGTTCAATACCTATTGCAGATTTAGCTATTGATATACAAAAAATTCAATTCTTTATTGAGTCATATTTACCCAACTACAGTCCATATTGATGTAAATAACGGAAAAATCATCTATCATGTTAAACTAAATAAAAACAATTAACAAGAAGAAATCTTTAAAATAATTCAAGAATTAATGTGTCAAGGAATATTTTACATTTACACCAATGATGAACTTTATCAAGAAATATGCAATGTCTACATTCAACATTTTACAGATAATGGACCAAAAATAATAAAATGTACTAGAAGAGTACAAATTTTAGATTCAAAAGAAGAAAAACTACAGGTCATCATTGAACATCATATTGACAAAACGAATCATCGTGGTATCACTGAAACATTAAATAAAGTCAAACGTAATTATCATTGGCCCCAAATCAAAACAGACATAACAAACTTTATTAATAATTGTAAGGTTTGTCAAAAGAATAAATATAATAGACCACCAAAAATACCACTACAACTCACAGGACAAGTAGATAAACCCTTTGATAAGGTTCACATCGATACAATTTCTATTAATAGTCAAAATTTTCTGACGATGATAGATGTTTTTACGAAATACGCACAGGCATATCCTATTCAGGGGAAAACTGCAATCGAAATTGTTGACAAACTTATGGAAAGCTTTAGTACTCATGGCACACCAAAAGAATTGGTCATGGATAAAAGACTTGAATTTATTAACGAAACGTTAAAAGAACTATTAAAATTATACAAAATTTAATTACTCTATACATCGCCACAAAATCCAAATTCTAATGCACCAATCGAAAGATTACATTCAACATTATTGGAACACATCAGACTACTAAAAAATCAGAAAGTAAATGAAGATATTAAAGTTTTAATGAAATTGGCAATTCTAGCATATCATCTATCATCTATCATTCAGCCACAGGAATATCACCCTTTGAACTCTTATACGGCCATACAAATACTCGCGAACCTTTGGATTTATATTATGACAATCAATATTTTCAAGACTATATCCAAAAACATAAAGAAAGAACAAAACAGCTTTATAACCAAATTGCGTTAAAGCTACAACAAAAGAAAGAGGAAGTAATCAAAATAGAACAGAAAGTCCCATTCAAATTGTACAACAAGTCTATGTAAGACCTTCAAAATACTATACTCAAAAGACCAAAGGAAGATATTGGGGACCGTACACCGTAATCTGTATAAATAACAATGGAACGGTTGAAGTAAAAAACCAAAATAACAAAATCTTAAAATATCATATCAATTCCTTAAAATTGGGACCACTTCCAGATTCCTCATCGGAAGAGGAATTACCGAAATCATCCAAGTAAAAGATCAAGTTGGATTACTCCCGCTCAAAGAAGGATTTGCATATAATACAGAAAATTACTATGAAATTATCATCCAGAAAGATTATTCACGTCTATACGAAATTTGGGACACCTACTGGCAACAAAAGGAAGATATAACTGCAGGAGGATTACCTACTCCAGAGTTGCAGGCTACCCTTACAATTCGACAAGAACAAGAACAAAAAGTTCGACAATATTTAGATGTCATGCAACCAAGAACAAGAACAAAAAGATCGTCAGGCAAGGAGTTGTATGACTTATATAGGTGATAACTAAATGACCTCTCAAAGAATGCAAATCTATGTGCCGGGGGAGTGATCGCCGCCCTGAATCTTGTGCATCTATTGTGCACATTAAATCTGAATGTAACCTTATCGTACAGATAGGCAGGGGTTCCCGTAGATATCACTTTGTGGTAGAAACTGAGACATCGCACCCTACGCCTGTTCTCCATATTTAGCCATCCCGCTTCTTTCAGCTTGTGCGAGATATGATCGAACTTACGCACACCGTATATGAATCTGAGACAGGCGTTCTGAACTCTCTGTATCTTCCCGGAATAAGCTGTATCTAGACACGGGAGGTACACGGCAACACAGTAGTTAAAAGTACCGAGAACGAAAGACTCACACAACACCTTTTTAACTCGCTGTGACAAATAGTGCCTATGTGGGTAGAGTTTTTGCAGGTTAGCATATGCACTTCTCAGATAATTTGCGATTTGCGCTCTATATCTAAACGTATTGTCCATTATTAGTCCCAAATTTCTGGCGCTATCAACGAATGGTATCGTATTGTTACCAATTTTTACAGCTAACGTTTCCCTTAATGTTCCATGCGCTTTGCCTTTTCCCAACAATAATAATTTAGTTTTAGCTGGATTTACAATTAGTCCATGCCGTTCAGCCGCCCTGCACACTGAGTCCACCTCCGCCGAAAACCTTTCTGCCGCGCCCAATCCATCAGATGGATCAAACGAATGGTAAAGCTGCGTGTCATCCGCATATACGTGGACAGCCGAATGTAATACACCCGCAAACAATTTTGACGTATATATTAAGAATAATATAGGGCCGAATAAAGAGCCCTGCGGCACACCACTCAACACAGGAAGCGCCGGAGACAACTCGTCCCCAATCCTTACAGATTGAAAACGATCAGACAGGTAATCCAGAATGAGCGCAACCGCAGCCGGCGAGAAACCTATATGCCCCATCATTCTTCCGAGCAACTCATGATTTACAGTGTCGACAGCGTTACTAAAATCTAACAACGCCAACAACGTTACACGACCTTCGTCCGTGGCTTTCAGGATATCATCGCTGACTTTCAACAACGTGATACAACAGCTGAAACCTGCACGAAAACCAGATTGAAAAGAAGGCAGCACAGAACATGACTCTAAATACTCACAGAGCTGATTCTTAATCACCCTTTCGAACACTTTTGAGAGGGTGGGAAGGATACTTATTGGCCTAAAATTATTAAGCTCTGTAGGCCTCGATACTTTAGGTACGGGAAGGACAAGCGCCGTTTTCCAAATCTTCGGAACAGTTGACTGCACGATACAGGAGTTAACTATGTGCGTAATATATGTTAGTATTTGTGAACCACATAGTTTTATCATCTTAAGAGTAACTTCATCTAAACCCCCAGCGCCCGACATAATGCTGTTTAGAGCCACCAAAACATCCTCATCCGAGACCGTACGGAATACAAAGTCCCGAGTCACCTGAGGGCCCTGAGGCTCATCAGAGTACAACCCAGTATCCGGTGATGTAGCCATAGCCTCAACTGCACCCACAAAAAATCTGTTAAAGGCGTCAGCATCCCGGAGATGCGACGGCATCACTCCCCGACGCTCCCTACGCATCTCCATCAAACCCAATCCTTACCAGAGCTCCGAGCTATTACGTTCCACCCCCAAATGGCGCAAAAGCTCCCTCTTTTCATTTCTCACGCAAAGCGTGGTGCAATTTCGTAATTGTTTATAGTAGTCCCAGTCAGTACAATGCTTTGTTTTCCTGAAATTTGATTTAGCTTTATCCCTCAAGGACATGAGTAATTTAATGTTGTCGGTAATCCAGGGCATAGGTGGTCTTATGACCCGCACTCTCTCTTATCACTCGCACATACAGTGCAAGCATTGACCTATTAAAAAAATGTCAACTTATCGTCCAAACTTCTTATATGAAAAATTTGATTAAAGTCCATATCGTTAAAGTCAGCCATGAAATGATCCCAATTTACCCTCTTAAAGTCCCTAAAGGAGACAAATTTAGGCTCGACCCTACCCCCGCCACAGGACACCTCATAATAGACCATGTCGTGATCAGAGAAGGCACAGTTCACGACCCCCGCACCCTTCACGATTTCGGCATTGAGAGATATCACTACGTCAATTAATGTGGAGGAGCCAGCGGCAACTCTAGTTGGCATGGTTATCCATTGGGTGTCCCCACCGACTGAAGAAAGTCGTCGAATGCTGCAACAGCAGGGTCATCAACAGACAACATATTAACATTTACATCCCCACCGCAAATTATATGATCAGTAACCGAGATATGTGAGGCTACCGAGCTCTCCAACTCCTCCAAAAAAACTTAATAATTCTGTAACGGAGGTCTATAAAGTGCGCCGAATACCACCCTATCATTACCACGCTCAATATTTATCCAAATCTGCTCAATTGAATCACCCATAGGTAATTCACTAAAAGTAATACCGCTGCGCACATAAATAGCAACACCACCGCCTCTCGAACCTCCATCTTTACGAATGATATCATACCCATCTATACCGACATGGTCACTCAAAATAGAGCCATGCAGCCAAGTTTCAGTGACCCCCAGCACATCAATGTTATTCTCATACAAAATATGTTTTACATCTAAAACCTTGGGCAACAGCGAACGCACATTCAAAAAAGCTACAATTAAATTGTTACTTTCCATCTAAGTATTTATAAGTAAAAAACAAATGTTAAATATAATCAAATACCCATTTTTAACGTAATGAACAGAAAATCCCAAGTCCTATTCGACAGGTGTTCGCATCACACGGAGAGTTCCAACAGCTGGTCAGGTGAACCACAAACAAAAAGCACAAAAACTTAACCGTCACACACAGGGCCGTAACACCACTTATTTATGAGTTGAATTTGCGATATTCTTTCATCGATGTAATTTTATGCAAATCTGTCCCAATATTTACAAAGATAACACCGTTGTTAGTAAACACATTTCTGTTAGTGAATCTGGATACCAGCGATTTCACTGCACCCGCCCGCTCCTTTGTAAGGTCCTCACGAATTACAATAGAAGAACCTTTTAGTTTGCGTTTAGCACTATAGATCGCGATTTTCTTTGATCTGCGCACTAATTTTACTATTACCGGTCGAGATTTTCCTTCGCGCCCTTTAAGTCGGTGGCAACAATCTATGTCGTCTTCGGCGAGATCGATCTGAAGCTTTTCTCTAACCGTTGATATGACCAACGAGGTGGTATTCTCGCCAGAAGTTTCTGCCAGACCAAATATCCTAATGCTATTTAGCCTGGAGTACTGCTGAAGTTCTTCAACATTTTAAAAATTTGTTAAATCGCTCCCGCAATTTAACTTACGTACTTAGAATTACCAGTAGCCCTATTCACACCGCGTGCATTTTTCCACGCGTGCTAAGGAGAGATAGAGGTTTTCGGTAGCATGGCGATTTGCATAAGACCGACACCACCCATCGCTACACTTACCACAGGTGCTAAGTGTAGCGATGGGTTGTATCACCCGTGCAAAAATGCACACAGTACGTATTGGACGCCAGAGGACGAACTGGACTGTTTTGGTGAGAAGCTGACAACCGGACGTGGGAAATGTTACATGCGTCTTCCGAGGGATTTATCCGATTTTTATCATGACATGAGACGAGCGGTTTAGTATAGCGATGGAAGTGTTTATAGAAGCAGTCTGACAGAATCCACTGCTTTCGTCATTTTGATGTATTGACAGATTTTGATAAACATCAGTGGCCAGTGACATAACATGACATTAAATGTAATTCTGTGGCTGACGTTAGGTTAGAATTCAAGTACCTGTGGCTTCACTAAACTGAGTAATTGCAATGCAAGTGTTTAAGACACTTCAATATGTGAATATTAATGTTTTGGTTTGGTAGCATAATGTGATGACGTCGCATGCTACATGTTGCCACATGCTGCTCTGGTGTAAGTTCGCCTTTAGATAGAATATTAGAAACTGAGTATAAACTGTCCCAATTAAACTAAACTTCACAGCATTTAATTCAGTTAACAATAGCAATTTTCCAAAGGATTAACAATAACGGTACACACATATTATTCCGGGTGAAGAAACTAACACGACTTAACACGAAACCAACCATACAAACACACAAATAAATAATTTAAACATTCATTCATTACTTAAACTTGAATTCCTCAATCATGCTTAAAACTTTAATCGATTCTTCATCTAGGTCTCTTTTCTTTCTTCCGAATAATACTGTCGGTGCAATTGTTGTTGTAGCGGTTGTGCCGTTATTCGTTTGCTTCAACGCCGTTATCAATTTCTAAAAAATAAATTATGTTTGATAATGAATAATCTTTGGTTGATGTTTTACCAGAACTAGTTTTATTAGAAATACAGCGAAAGTCAGGAAGCCAATTGTCATTAAAGCACCTTCATTAGATGGAAAATCCATGTGGGACTCTTCTTCTTTTTCATTATAACCTCGAGCTTCTGTACTTTCTGCTTTGCTGCTCCAAAGATTGCTGATTTTGTCTTCTAAAAATTATTTATGTTGTCATCAATAGAATACGACATAGTTTGATACCTACTGATGTTAAACAGAAGATTATTTTTCAAATCAGTTAAAATATCAACTTTATTCTTGAATGTTTTGTGATTACGTCTCATGAGTGTGTCTTGCACATTTTCTATATAAGAAGCAAACCCAAAATTTTTTTTATAATCATCTGTACTTTGGTCAAGGAATAAGTTTGTTCTTCTATTTAGTTGACCATCAAAAGTTGAGTTCTTGTACATGCTTTCGGTTGTAGTGGTTTGCGTTGTTGCTAGAGTTGCTGCTTGTGTTGTTGCCTCCTTGGAAGTTGTTGTTGTGGTTGAATATCGGCGAATAACAGTAGGTTTTGTAACTAAAAATTCATAATTACACTTTCGTGTTTAAATTTCTCGATAACTATTACCTCTTTCAATGTCTGGTTTGGTTAACGTGTGGGAAATTTGAACCCAATCTCCGTAGCAAACTGTTGGTAAGAATTGTTATTAGAATAAATAGTAGTTTTCTTGGATTTTATTACCTTTTATATACAACCATGTTAAACTGAATATTAGCTGTGTTCTTGTGAGCATCATTGTGAATACTGTGATACTGTGAATACTGTACATCACTGTGATCTGTTAAAAATGTCACATACGAGCGATTTTATCATGTACCGTGTAGCATGAAACCATTATAACAGGACTTAAATAATTCCGTTTATTTTAAATCTAAGTTTTAATAACAATATAATAATCGTAAAATCCTTATATTGTAATCGACGACAAAACTAGGATATTCGGCGAAATTTTGGGGTCCTCTGAATCAATTGCAATGATTTTTGGAAAATGTATGTCTGTGTTTGCTCTGGGGACGAACTGGATTGTTTTTACCGACAATATGCCAACCGGAAGTGGCAAATTTTACATGTTTTCAAAATTTACACAAACCTATGATAGAGTGACTTTAAATATGTTGACCAATTTATAGATCAATGGGATGAACGGTGAGTTTACAAAATGGAATTATTGCAGAAGGTGTTGACACTGCAATGTATCAAAAAGTAGCACCCAAAAGTATATCAGGGACCATACTGGATTGTTTTGGGTTACAATACGACAGCCAGAAGTGGCAATTGTATGGCATTTTCTGAACAATTCAACTGATTTTGGCAAAACTGTACCAGCTCATCATTCAAAACTTTAAGTATGTATACCAATTTACATAGCAATAGGATGAACGGTTTAAGAGCTGTACGCGTTTGAGAAACAGTATGGCACTAGCTACAGACTTGGTCGCCATGGTTGCAAAAGTGGCAAACATTGACTTTACGTTAGAATTCCGAATGGCAAAGTTGCAGAATTGCGGGGTTAGACACAAAGTGTGACGAGGTATTGAAAAATTAATGCAAAAGTCAAAATAATACATCAGTGTGACCTGCAGAGATTGGTGGAGGTTGAGAAGGTGGTGCGGGAGGTTGCTGAGCGTGATAAGAGGAAGAACAAGCTTATGATATTTGGGATGAAGGAGGGTGCTCTGTGGCGGACTCGGCTGATCCTGACTCTGTCGCGGTTAAAGATATTTTGTCGAACGTGGGAGTGTCTTTGACTGATATTAAGCCAATTAGATTGGGTAAATTAGATCCCACTAGAAGGGGCTACTCACGGCCATTGAGGGTGCCTCTTCCGTCCGAGTCGGCTGTGCAAAACGCAATCAAAAATGCTCCCAAGCTTAAACGTAGTTGGCCATTGATTGCCATCGCACGTGATCGAACCCCTGCTCAGAACCATTTTTACAAACTGGTCAAATCTGAACTGAACTCACGAATCGTGGTCTTAAGTCCAAAACACATGAATTTTTCAATGGTTGTAGTTCTTTAATGTATGATGTTATTGTTGTGTCTGAAACGTGGTTCTGTGATTCAGTGCTCGATAGAGAGCTTTTTCCCGAATGCTATAATGTCCTACGCTCTGACCGCAAGTTTTCTCTTGTTGGTCGTAACATCGGTGGTAGTATACTGATTGCCCTTTCTGAACGAATCACTTGCAATAGTGTTAGTCTCCCCATCCTGCAAGATTTGGTTCCCTTAATTGATGTCATGATGTCTCGATGCTCAATGGGTGAGTTTGTTTTTCACATTGTTGCCTTGTTATATACCTCCGGATGTACCCATTGTCGATTTTGAGACATTTGTTGATGCGCTGTCAGCGCACTTACCCACCGGTTCCTTACTCGTAATTGATGACTTCAACGTGCCACATTTCCGTGACTACTGTCTCGGTGGTAATGTCACTTTTCGTAAGTCCATGTCATTATCTAGCTTTGCCGATGTTTTAATGCTGTGACAGTTTAGTGATGTTGTTAACGCCAGTGGCAGATAACTTGACTTAGTGTTTTCAAACCTTCAAACCTAGGTATGTGTCGAGGAGTGCCCTTTTGTCGCGGTGGATGGGTATCATCCTGCACTTTCAATATCGCCAAGTATAGTCGTGGGTACCCCCCTTCGCCGATCCCGTTGTCAGAAGAACGGCAGGTACAATTTTCGAAGAGCAAACTTCATCGAGCTATACCGTGAGCTGGCGGCTGTTGACTGGTCCATGTTGGATGGTGTCGCGGATGTTGACTTGGCGTTGAAGAGGTTCTACTCTGAATTGTATGAGGTGATGGATCGATGGGTTCCTCGGACAGCTTCTTTTGGTTCTGTGTATCCCTCGTGTTTTAGCTCCGAAATTAAGTCATTGTTAAAAACTAAGTACTACTATCACCGAAAATGGAAAACCACTGGTAACAGTGCTCATTTGGAGAACTTTAAGAGACTTCGCTCCACATGCAAGGAAAAGATAAGCTCGGCTTATACGCCTTTCATCGAGAAGGCGGAATCAAATTTATCTGCTGACCCTAACTATCTATGGCAATTTGTGCATCAGAGGCCCGGAACATCGCGTATTCCTCCAGGGACTAAGAACTCATACAAATGATATTTCCAATCCGCAAGATATTGTTGGCGCCTTCGCACGGAGCGTCTCCTCTGCATTTCGACCGCCTCCTGCTTACGATCCCTTTCCTGATGTGATGACTAACCAAGCATCTTTCTCCATGTGCACCGTGAATGAGGCGGATTTGATAAAGATAATGACCAAGCTATCAAACAAGCAAACAACGGGTGACAATCTGATTCCTAGTTTTTAGGTCAAGGACTGCAGATATGTACTTGCTCGACCTTTAGCATCTATTATTAATAAAGCAGTTAAATCCTCTGTGTTTTCATAAATGTGGAAAATGGGTCGCATTATTCCAGTGTTTAAAAGGGTGATCGGTCTCTCATTGGAAACTACAGGCCAATTACGATTTTGTCAAACTTTGGAAAGGTCTTTGAGCAGGCCCTGTACGAAGTTATCTATAGCAATGTTAAACCTTTCCTATCGCCCCTGCAGCATGGTTTCATAACATCAAGATCCACAGTTACCAACCTGGCCGTTTTTACTCAGTTCATTGCTGAGGCCCTAGATGACGGAGCTCAAGTAGACGCAATATACACCGATTTTGCAAAAGCGTTCGATACGATACCTCACGACATCCTTCTTCAGAAGCTTAGCGCCTTTGGTTTTTCTCCTTCATTGTTGGAACTAATGCGGTCATACTTGCGCAATCGAGCGTGCGGTGCTCATTATAATGGATATCTCTCTTTCGTGTATATTTCGACGTCCGGAGTTCCCCAGGGAGCCAATATCGGCCCTTAACTGTTCATTCTATTTCTGAATGATCTGTTGGAGTTCCTCCCCTGTCCGGCTCTTGGATACGTGGATGACTTGAAGTTTTATGCGCGGATTGATAGGAACGAGGACACTGCGGTGCTACATTCTTATCTTAGGCGTATCGTCGAATGGTCAGCATGCTTCGGTTTGCAGCTGAACGTCGACAAGTGCTGCATCAAGCGTCGAGCACCTATTGTGGAGGAGTATATGATTGGGGGTGTTAAGGAGGGTGGGCACGATGAGGGATCTCGGAGTTACATTTGATAGCAGCCTGAGTTTTATCAGCCATGTAAATGCCATATCAACGGCTTCCAGTCGTATGCTAGGTTTTGTAATAAGAACTTGTAAGGTCTTCAGGGGCAGTGATGCTATGAAGTCAATTTATTTTGCCTTCGTTCGTAGCAGACTCGAATATGCCAGTATAATTTGGTATCCGCATTACGTCAGCCATCAACTCACCATCGAGCGATGCCAGCGCCGGTTCCTGAAATACCTCTCATTTAGACGGGATGGTGAATACCCGGATCGCGGGGTTGACTACCTGATGTTACTGCGGATGCATGGCGTTCAGTCCCTCCAATTACGACGTGAGCTGCACGGCGCGCGATTCCTTACGAGACTGGTAAATGGCAAAATTGATTGTCCACAGTTGCTTCAGCGAGTCAGCTTTCTTGTGCCGAGACATCCCTCAAAACACCATAGAATTTTTTATTTACCTCCTGAGAGAACAATTGCTCTGACCCGATCACCGCTGCATCATATGGCAAGAAGTGTTGAGCTGCACGTGGACGAGTTATTCCCATGACTGTCCTGGACAGATGTGATCCCCCAAACTTGACAGCTACCACCCGCTTATTTCGAATGTCAGATTTAAACCCCATTTTCAGTATTTTTTTAGTTGTTGCATTGTATTATTCAATTGTAATTTTCTATTGATGAACTCTTTTTTTGTATTCTTTGTAATTTGTCCTGTAATCGGATTCTCTGTTGGGCAATAAACTATTATTATATATTATATTGTATTATTATTATATATTATTAATTCTAAGCAACATTTCCAAATAAAATATTTCGATAATATTAATATTTCAGGTACTTTATTCTTAGGGGCGTTTCACATTGGTATATGGTGCGAAATTTTGAAGACCTTATGATTGTATTCTTGATTTCATACCTACCGCCTACTTTCATAAAGAATAAATTTTTCTGAGAAATAGATAATAAAAGGATTTCCCATATGGTGCGGAGTTTCCTGGACATACTGTATATATATATTTCTTAATTGAACATGACATACACGACGTTAACTTTGTTTGACAGGGAAGGAAATGTTTGATAAAAAAGGAAATCAGTTGTGTTTAATAAAATTTATTATAAAATGTATCAAATTATCATCCAACAATTAAAATCTTGTAAACTTTAACATTCTTTAAAAATTTAAGCCCATGGTTGTCATCAAGATAAGAGATGACCCAAAACTGACATGCGTCTGCAGCCGCTAATCAACGTTTTATTTTTGTAAAGTATGTTTTTGGTTTATTATTGCCAACATTTGTTGCAAGGTGCTGGAAAACTGCAGAAAACCAGCACAACAATAACCCATGGGCATTATGCAAATCTGACATATATCTGGTCATTTCCGGAATCTTCATTGTGATAGAGAGCCCAAAGTCTCAGATGATGGCCTTGGTGGTAGTTATTGCCGATCTCGTAAGTAGCTGTTACAGTTGGAAGACTTGGGCACACGGTTTGGTTGTTGGAGGAGAAGACTCTTCAGAACTGAAAGCAACCAGATGACCACAAAGGATACCAGCAAAGAAACTCCTTGCATCGTGACTGCCTTCTGCTTTTGGAAGGAATCTGCAACATACTAAAACACAGGACCCGCAACCAGCAGCTGGTGTTGTCGTTGAATACTGCTCCAGTAGGTAGCAGATGCTCTTGTCTTCTGAACCGGGTATATTCTTCTAATGATCGCGGATCGATCTGAAACTCAGGAGTAGTTGCTATTGATCTTAAAGCCGTACCAACCAATTCGTTGTTTTCTTGTCTCTTCTTCGCCAACAATCTTCAGATTCTTGACCAATCTCGGCATTGAAGCAACTCATCTGCAAAAAAGTAGAACACTGGATCCGGTATATGCATCATGTTCTCATCTGAAACTCAGGTGTTATTGCCACAGATGTTTTATCAAGCAGTACCAATTGCAAGTTTGCTGCCCCGTATCCAACAGCTGTTGATTCTCACTGATCTTGACGTATCTACGACGATGTTGTCTTCATTTTAGGTGTGAATAATAGGCTTTGGAGAAAGAATCTACAACATAGTAAAGCACTGGACCCGCAGTAGGCAGCTGGTGAAAATAGTGTTCATTCGTCCACATCCGTGGAATAGACGAATCATCTCGTTCTGATCTAAAACTCAGATGTAATTGCCAATGGTTATCAAGTCGTACCCATTCGTCTTGTGCTGTTTCTTCTTCAATAATATTGTAGATGAAGCTTGACCAATCGTGGCATATCTTCTTCGAAGTCTTCCACTTGATCTTAGGTGAACGCATCGGCTGTGGAATGGATCTGCAACATAGAACACATCCACAGTCGGCTGCTACACAGGTGTCTTCTTCACAGCTTCGGCAACATCCATGAAATAGACTGATCATCTCGTTCTGATCTGAAACTCAGATGTAATGCCCAAAGATGTTTATCAAGTCGTACCCATTCCTCTTCTGCTGTCTCTTCTTCAATAACATTGTTGATGATGCTTGACCAATCTTGGCATATCTTCCTCGAAGTCTTCCAATTGATTAGGTGACCTCATCGGCTCGTTCTGATCTGAAACTCAGATGTAATGTCCAAAGATGTTTATCAAGTCGTACCCATTCGTCTTCTGCTGTCTCTTCTTCAATAACATTGTAGATGATGCTTGACCAATCTTGGCATATCTTCCTTGAAGTCTTCCACTGGATATTAGGTCAACGCATCGGCTGTGGAATGGATCTGCAACATAGTTAGAACACATCCACAGTCGGCGGCTACACAGGTGTGTTCTTTACAGCTGCGGCAACATCCATGAAATAGACTGATCATCTCGTTCTGATCTGAAACTCAGATGTAATGTCCAAAGATGTTTATCAAGTCGTACCCATTCGTCTTCTGCTGTCTCTTCTTCAATAACATTGTAGATTATGCTTGACCAATCTTGGTATATCTTCCTAGAAGTCTTCCACTGGATATTAGGTCAACGCGTCGGCTGTGGAATGGATCTGCAACATAGTTAGTACACATCCACAGTCGGCGGCTACACAGGTGTCTTCTTCACAGCTGCGGCAACATCCATGAAATAGACTGATCATCTCGTTCTGATCTGAAACTCAGATGTAATATCCAAAGATGTTTAGCAAGTCGTACCCATTCGTCTTCTGCTGTCTCTTCTTCAATAACATTGTTGATGATGCTTGACCAATCTTGGCATATCTTCCTCGAAGTCTTCCACTTGATCTTAGGTGACCTCATCGGCTGTGAAATGGATCTGCAACATAGTTAGAACACATCCACAGTCGCGGGCTAATCTGGTGTATTCTTCTTCACAGCTTCGTCCACATCCACGGAATAGACTGATCATCTGGTTATGATCTGAAACTCAGATGTAATGTCCAAAGATGTTCATCAAGTCGTACCTATTCGTCTTCTGGTGTCCCTTCTTCAATAACACTGTAGATGATGCTTAACCAATCTTGGTATATCTTCCTCGAAGTCTTCCACTTGATCTTAGGTGAACTCATCGGCTGTGAAATGGATCTGCAACATAGTTAGAACACATCCACAGTCGCGGGCTAATCTGGTGTATTCTTCTTCACAGCTTCGTCCACATCCACGGAATAGACTGATCATCTGGTTATGATCTGAAACTCAGATGTAATGTCCAAAGATGTTCATCAAGTCGTACCTATTCGTCTTCTGGTGTCCCTTCTTCAATAACACTGTAGATGATGCTTGACCAATCTTGGTATATCTTCCTCGAATTCTTCCACTTGATCTTAGGTGACCTCATCGGCTGTGAAATGGATCTGCAACATAGTTAGAACACATCCACAGTCGCGGGCTAATCTGGTGTATTCTTCTTCACAGCTTCGTCCACATCCACGGAATAGACTGATCATCTGGTTATGATCTGAAACTCAGATGTAATGTCCAAAGATGTTCATCAAGTCGTACCTATTCGTCTTCTGGTGTCCCTTCTTCAATAACACTGTAGATGATGCTTAACCAATCTTGGTATATCTTCCTCGAAGTCTTCCACTTGATCTTAGGTGAACTCATCGGCTGTGAAATGGATCTGCAACATAGTTAGAACACATCCACAGTCGCGGGCTAATCTGGTGTATTCTTCTTCACAGCTTCGTCCACATCCACGGAATAGACTGATCATCTGGTTATGATCTGAAACTCAGATGTAATGTCCAAAGATGTTCATCAAGTCGTACCTATTCGTCTTCTGGTGTCCCTTCTTCAATAACACTGTAGATGATGCTTGACCAATCTTGGTATATCTTCCTCGAATTCTTCCACTTGATCTTAGGTGACCTCATCGGCTGTGAAATGGATCTGCAACATAGTTAGAACACATCCACAGTCGCGGGCTAATCTGGTGTATTCTTCTTCACAGCTTCGTCCACATCCACGGAATAGACTGATGATCTGGTTATGATCTGAAACTCAGATGTAATGTCCAAAGATGTTCATCAAGTCGTACCTATTCGTCTTCTGGTGTCCCTTCTTCAATAACACTGTAGATGATGCTTGACCAATCTTGGTATATCTTCCTCGAATTCTTCCACTTGATCTTAGGTGACCTCATCGGCTGTGAAATGGATCTGCAACATAGTTAGAACACATCCACAGTCGCGGGCTAATCTGGTGTATTCTTCTTCACAGCTTCGTCCACATCCACGGAATAGACTGATCATCTGGTTATGATCTGAAACTCAGATGTAATGTCCAAAGATGTTCATCAAGTCGTACCTATTCGTCTTCTGGTGTCCCTTCTTCAATAACACTGTAGATGATGCTTAACCAATCTTGGTATATCTTCCTCGAAGTCTTCCACTTGATCTTAGGTGAACTCATCGGCTGTGAAATGGATCTGCAACATAGTTAGAACACATCCACAGTCGCGGGCTAATCTGGTGTATTCTTCTTCACAGCTTCGGCCACATCCACGGAATAGACTGATCATCTGGTTATGATCTGAAACTCAGATGTAATGTCCAAAGATGTTCATCAAGTCGTACCTATTCGTCCTCTGGTGTCCCTTCTTCAATAACACTGTAGATGATGCTTGACCAATCTTGGTATATCTTCCTAGAAGTCTTCCACTTGATCTTCGGTGAACTCATCGGCTGTGGAATGGATCTGCAACATACTTAGAACACATCCACAGTCAGCGGCTACTCTGGTGTATTCTTCTTCACAGCTACGGCCATATCCATGGATTAGACGGATCATCTGGTTCTGATCTGAAACTCGGATGTAATGTCCAAGGATGTTTATCAAATCGTACCCATTCGTCTTCAGGTGTTTCTGCTTAAATAACACTGTAGATTATGCTTGACCAATCTTGGCGTATCTTTCTAGAAGTCTTCCACTTGATCTTCGGTGAACTCATCGACTGTGGAATGGATCTGCAACATACTTAGAACACATCCACAGTCGGCGGCTACTCTGGTGTATTCTTCTTCACAGCTTGGGCCATATCAATGGATTAGACGGATCATCTGGTTCTGATCTGAAACTCGGATGTAATGTCCACGGATGTTTATCAAATCGTACCCATTCGTCTTCAGGTGTTTCTGCTTAAATAACACTGTAGATTATGCTTGACTAATCTTGGCATATCTTCCTCGAAGTCTTACGCTCTTGATTTTAGGTGAACTCATCGGCTGTGGAATAGATCTGCAACATAGTTAGAACACATCCACAGTCGGCGGCTAATTTGATATGCTGTTCACAGCTTCAACCTCCATGGATTAGACTTAATCACCTGGCCGTGATCTGAAACTCATATGTAATTGCCACAGATGTCAAACCCTACCCATTCGTTTTCTGCTGCCTCTTGCATCTACGCTGTAGATGCATGACCAATTTTGGCAAGTCTTCGTCGAAGTGTTGGTCATGGTCAACCAGCGTGAGAAATCTGCAACATATTAAAACACAGGATCCGCAATCGGCAGCTGGTGTTGTGTGGTGAATTCGTTACATTTTTACCGCTTCTATGGAATGGACGCGTCATCTGATTCTGATCTGAAACTCAGGTGTAATTGCCACTGATGTTTATCAACCCGTACCCTCTGGTCATTATTGCCTCTTCTCCGATAAGTAGATTCTTGACCAATCTTGGTGATGTCCCTCATGTTGTGTTGACGAGTTGGTAGTTCGTACTATTGTGTCATACCATCTGTTCTGATCTGAAACTGAGATGTAACTGCCACTGATGTTTATGAAACCGTTCCAATCTCCATTGCTGTCTTCTCCAATGAAGATTCATGACCAATCATGGTATATCTTCCCGTATCGTAACTTCGAAGTCTTGCATCTTGATTGCATGGAACGTATCTGTAACATAGTGAAACAGTCTTCCTGATCTTGATCTTGCTTTCTTCAACGCCGACCATGGAATGGAACAAACCGGTTTCGCGATCATCCCACGGTATCCATCGCCCTCCGTGGAATCAAACCGCAACGACCTGGAATGCATTCATATCTCGGCTGCCGTTTAATCGCATCCATTCTTCTTTGCACGCTGTGGAATGGAACCACTGCATCGAAACCATACGCCCTTGAACCGCACCCACTCTTCTTGGGCCGCCTTATAAGCGAACCCCATCCACACTTCGACCGCCGTGGAACCGCATCCGCCCTCGCTTGCCCTGGAACCGTATTCCTTTACCGATCGTGGAATTGTATGTATTCTTTTTCGCCCGCCGTGGAATGGAACCGTGGCATCCCGAAAACGCATCCGATCCTCACTCGCCGTAGAATCGAACCGCAACGCTCTGGAACTCCGCATCCATACCCCGCCCGCCGTGAAACCGCATCCGTCCCTCGCCGTGGATCGAACCGCAACCCCCGTGAAATCCATTTTCCGTATCCACTTTTGTTCGCCCGCCGTGGAACCGTAAGCATTTTTTTCACCCGCCGTGGCAGCGCACCCATCCCTTGTTGCCCGTCTTGGAAAACCACGAAACGGCCTCTGCCCTCACCCGCCGTGGAATTGAACCGCAACGCTCTGGAACAACATCCATCCTTCGCCCGCTGTGGAACCGGATTAATTTTTCTTCGCCCGCTGATGAATTTAATCGTTAAACTGAAAAATTCTCTTGCCCGCCGTGGAATTGATCCGGAGAACTCCGAAAATGCAACCGTAGATCGAACTCGCCGTAGATCGAACCGCAACGCCCTGAAACCGCATCCATCCCTCGCCCGCCATGGAACCATCAATTTTTCATCGCCCGCCGGAGAACCGCAAAACCGTATTCATCCCTCGCCAGCCGTGGAACCGCATTCCATTCCTTGTCGCGCGCCGTGGAATTGAACCGCAGAACCCCGAAACCGCATTCGTCCCTCGCCGTGGAGCGAAGCGCAGCGCCCTGGAACCGCATCCAAGTCTCGCCCGCCATAGAACAATCTATTTTTCTTCGCCCGCCGTAGAGCCGCAAAACCGTATTCATCCCTCGCCTGCCGTGGAACCGCAAGCATCCCTTGTCGCCCGCCGTGGAATTGAACCGGAGAATCCTGAAAACGCATCCCGTCTCTCGCCGTAGATCGAACCGCAACGCCCTGGAACCGCATCCATCCCTCGCCCGCCATGGAACTATCAATTTTACATCGCCCGCCGGAGAACCGCAAAACCGTATCCATCCCTCGCCCGCCGTGGAACCGCTTCCGTTCTTCTTCGCGCGCCGTGGAACCGCCACCGCATCCACCCTCGCCCGCCGTGGAACCGCATACCATTCCTTGTCGCCCGCCTTGGAATTGAACCGGAGAATTCCGAAAACGCATCCCGTCTCTAGCCGTAGATCGAACCGCAACGAACCCGCCCTGGAACCGCATCATCCCTCGCCCGCCATGGAACCATCAATTTTTCATCGCCCGCCGGAGAACCGCAAAACCGTATCCATCCCTCGCTCGCCGTGGAACCGCTTCCGTTCTTCGTCGCGCGCCGTGGAACCGCAGCAGCATCCACCCTCGCCCGCCATGGAACTGCATTCCATTCCTTGTCGCCCGCCGTGGAACCGCATTCCATTCTTTGTCGCCCGCCGTGGAATTGAACCGGAGAATCCCGAAAACTCATCCCGTCTCTCGCTGTAGATCGAACCGCAACGTCCTGGAACCGCATCCATCCCTCGCCCGCCATGGAACCATCAATTTTTCATCGCCCGCCGGAGAACCGCAAAACCGTATCCATCCTTCGCCCGCCGTGGAACCGCTTCCATTCCTTGTCGCCCGCCGTGGAATTGAACCGGAGAATCCCGAAAACTCATCCCGTCTCTCGCTGTAGATCGAACCGCAACGCCCTGGAACCGCATCCATCCCTCGCCCGCCATGGAACCATGAATTTTTCATCGCCCGCCGGAGAACCGCAAAACCGTATCCATCCCTCGCCCGCCGTGGAACCGCTTCCGTTCTTCGTCGCGCGCCGTGGAACCGCAACAGCATCCACCCTCGCCCGCCGTGGAACCGCATTCCATTCCTTGTCGCCCGCCGTGGAATTGAACCGGAGAATCCCGAAAACTCATCCCGTCTCTCGCTGTAGATCGAACCGCAACGCCCTGGAACCGCATCCATCCCTCGCCCGCCATGGAACCATGAATTTTTCATCGCCCGCCGGAGAACCGCAAAACCGTATCCATCCCTCGCCCGCCGTGGAACCGCTTCCGTTCTTCGTCGCGCGCCGTGGAACCGCAACAGCATCCACCCTCGCCCGCCGTGGAACCGCATTCCATTCCTTGTCGCCCGCCGTGGAATTGAACCGGAGAATCCCGAAAACTCATCCCGTCTCTCGCTGTAGATCGAACCGCAACGCCCTGGAACCGTATCCATCCCTCGTCCGCCATGGAACCATCAATTTTTTATCGCCCGCCGGAGAACCGCAAAACCGTATCCATCCCTCGCCCGCCATGGAACCGCATTCCATTCCGTGTCCGCCGTGGAATTGAACCGCAGAACCCCGCAACCGCATTCGTTCCTCGCCCGTCGTAGACCCGCATCCATTTATCTTCGCCCGCCGTAGAACCGTTTCCGTTCTTCTTCGCGCGCCGTGGGAACCGCATTCCATTCCTTGACGCCCGCCGTGGAATTGAACCGCAGAACCCCGAAACCGCATCCGTTCCTCGCCCGTCGTAGACCCGCATCCATTTTTCTTCGCCCGCCGTGGATACCGTAGAACCGCATCCGTCCCTCGTCCACCGGGAATCGAACCGCAACACCCTGGAACAGCATTTATCCCTCGCCCGCCGTGGAGCCGCAAAACCGTACCCATCTCTCGACCGCGGTAGAACCAAACCGCAACGCCCTGGAACCGCATCCCATTCCTTGTCGTCAGTCCTGGAATTGAACCGCAGATCCCCGAAACCGCATCTGCCTCGCCCGCCGTGGATTTGAACCGTAACGCTCTGGAACCGCATCCATCCTTCGGCCGCCGTGGAACCGGATTCATTTTTCTTCACCCGCCAACAAATTGAACCGTAAAACCGGAAAACAATATCCATCTCTCGCCGCGATGTTGAACCGCAACGCCTTGGAACCGCATCCATCCCTCGCCCGCCGCGGAACTGCAAGCATCCCTTGTCGCCCGCCGTGGAATTGAACCGGAAAATCCCGAAAACGTATCCCGTCTCCCGCCGGGATCCTTCGCACGCGTGGAACCGCATTCTATTCCTTGTCGCCGTTCGTGGAATTGAACGGTGGAACCCCAAAACCGCATCCGTTCCTCGCCCGTCGTAGACCCGCATCCATTTTTCTTCGCCCACCGTGGAACTACATCCGTTCTTCCTTGCGCGCCGTGGAACCGCTTCCGTTGTTCTTCGTCCGCCGTGGAATGATACCGCAGAACCGCATCCGTCCCTCGCCCGCCGTGGAGTCGTACCGCAACACCCTGGAACAGCATTTATCTCTCTCCCGCCGCAAAACCGTACCCATCTCTCGACCGCCGTGGAACCAAACCGCATCGCCCTGGAACCGCATCCATCCCTCGCCCGCCATAGAATCACATCCCATTCCTTGTCGCCAGTCGTGGAATTGAACCGCAGATCTCCGAAACCGCATCCGTCCGCCCGCCGTAGACCCGCATCTATTTTTCTTCGCCCGCCGTGGAACCGCTTCCAAATTCTTTTTGCCCGTCGTGGTATGAAACCGTAGAACCCTGAAACCGCATCCGTTCCTCGCGCGCCGTGGAGTCGACCCGCAACGCCCTGAAACAGCATATATCCCTTTGCCCGCCGTGGAACTGCATTCTTTCTTCCTCGCCTCCGTGGACCCGTATCCCATTCTTTGTCGCCCGCCGTGGAATCGAACCGCAACGCCCTGGAACCATATTCATTTTTCTTCGCCCGTCGTAGAACCGCAAAACCGTATCCATCCCTCGGCCGCCGTGGAATCAAACCGCAACGCCCTGGAACGGAACCGCATCCATCACTCGCCCGCCGTGAAATTGAACCGTAGAAACCGCAAAACTGCATTCGTCCCTCGCCCACCGTAGAACCGCCAATTTTTCTTCGCCCGCGTTGGAACCGCATCCATTTATTTTGTCGGTGGAATGGAACCATAGAACTCCGAAACCGCATCCCATCCCTCGCCCACCGTGGAACCGCATCCATTCCTCGCTCGCCGTTGAACCGCATCCATTTTTCTTCGCCCTCGAGGACCCGCATCCCATTCCTTGTCGCCCACCGTGGAATCGAACCGCAACGCCTTGGAGTCATTCGTTTTTATTCGCCCGCCGTAGAACCGTATTCATTCTTGTTCGCCCGCCGTAGAACCGCATCCATCCCGCCCGTCGTGGAATCGAACAATAGAAACTCGAACCGTAAAAAACCAAAATCGGATGTATTAAGGTGCTGCAGAGTTATCGAACCGCATCCATCAATCCCGCCGTGGAGTCGAAACGTAGAAACCCAAAACCGCAAACCGTATCCAATCTTCTTCGCCCGCCGTGGAACTGCATCCATCCATAGCCCGTCGTACAATAAACCGTGGAAATCCGGACCAGCATCCATTTTTCATCGCTCACCGCGGAACCGCATCCATTCTTCTTAGCCCACCGTGGAGTTGAACCGTAGAAATCCGAAACGGCAACCATTCTTCATCGCCCGCCGTGGAACCGCATCCATTCTTCTTCGCCCGCCATAGAGTCGAACCGTAGAAGTCTGAAGTTTTAAACCGTAGAAACCCGGAACCGCATCCATTCTTCTTCGCCCGCCGTGGAACCGCATCCATCGCTAACCCATCGTGGTTCGATCGCAGAAATTCGGAACCGCAACCATTCTTTATCGCCCGCGTGGAACCGCATCCATTCTTCTTCGCCCGCCGTGGAGTCGAACCGCAGAAACCCGAAACCGCATCCATCTTTCATCGCCCGCCGTGGAATTGAACCGTAGAATCCCGAAACCGCTTCCATCCTTCTTCGCCCGCCGTGGAACCGCATCAATCGCTAACCCATCGTGATTCGATCGTAGAAACCCGAAACCGCATCAATTCTTCATCGCCCGCCGTGGAACCGCATCATTGATGGAGCACGTCGACTTTCTTCCGCACGCAACTGCCGTGGCGTCGACCGTAGAAACCCGAAACCGCATCCATCCTTCATCGTCCGCCGTGGAATAGAACCGTAGAATCCCGAAACCGCTTTCATTCTTCTTTGCCCGCTGTGGAATCGAACCGTAGAATCTCGAAACCGAATCAATTCTTCGCTCGTCGCATTCCCGCCGTGAGTCGATCACAGAAAACCGGAACCGTAGAACGCCCGGATGAATTCTTCCTCGTCGCCGTGAAAGGAAATCGTGTTCATCCTTCGCCCGCCGTCGAAGCAGACCGCGACCGCATCTATTCTTTCTTCTCCGTGGAATCCATTCTTCATCCTTCCTGCGCAAGAACCGGACTTCTTGTTCTTCATCGTCGTGGAAACTGATCAAAACAATCTTCGTCATTTGCCGTGGAATCAGCAGTAATTAACGGGTCGTGGAAGCAAATCCGCAACCATTCTGCGCCCGTGGTGGATTCATTCTGCTTCTTTCATCGTTGAACCAAATTAGTCCATTCTTCAGCTACAGTAGACTGGAGTCGCGACCAGAGATTCATTCCTGCTTCTTCATCCGTCGTTCGAAAGAGTGGAAAGCCATTCTTCTTTACCAATCGTGTCGTGCTCATACTAAAACAGAATTTCTTTCCAAGACGCTTGTTTCTTCCTTATTTATCGTATTGTTGTCGCTCTCATTGGAATTAACTCATTCGATACATTTTAAAAGATTATTCTTAATAACAATGTCGAAATGGATATAACACATCGAAGAACAAAGATCAAACTAGCACAGAGCAAAAGGCAAACCTCCAAACTTATTCTTACACCACTCATATTTCAAAACATTCAACAATCGATCAACATTCTTTACCATAACATCACCACAACCTAAAAGTAATTGTCATTTAATATTTATCGATAAAATTCGCACTACTTGGTTTACCTTCCGCTGTTTGAGAACTAGTCCAATATATTACAACCACGAACAATTTAAAACTAAGGGAATATAAATAGAACACTTGTAAAGCTTCATAATCTGAAATAAAAATGCTGATTATAACCACCTGTTGGACTTACCAGTTTCTCTTCCATCCTAGAAAAAAAATTAACAGGTGGGGTTATCTTCATACGTGATTTTGTTTCTATCTTCTGAATTTGGGTTTGTCTGAAGAGCTTTTCTTAAACAAATGAACAAAGCCGGTGGTATCTCCAAGAAGATTTCTATATTTCTATTTGATTTGGTAATCCAATTTGACTTCTACGAATTTTCTATTTCAAAAGCTTCTTCTCTTACTGAATAATTTGATTTGCAAAAATTTGGTATGTTTCAATATCGTGGCATAGTCTAAAAATTGGTTTATTCTCTTGATAGAAAAAGGTAGTACCCTTGTCGTTTCTGAATAATTTCGTTGTTTTTGTTTCCTTATGAATTTTGACAGTATTTTTTTCATCTGAAAGTTTGATTAATTGGTTTTTTGTGCAGGTCCTAAAATTACATTCAGCATTCTTGCAAATTCACGTCGGCCGGAAGTGTTAGATAAATCATGCAAACTTCACAAGTCTCCAATGATGTTGATTATGACTGGACATATTTGATTAATAACTGGGCATATTTGTGCAAAATATAAGCTTGTATTGTAAGTGATGATCAGAAGAAGTTGGCGCTACTGTAAAATACAAGACAACGTAAATCACAACAACCACCTAATGTGGCTTTACTTAAGTATGTTAGAAATAACTGAAATCACAAATACATGCGCCATAACCCTTAGCAAGTGTTTACTTCGTACAAAAACATGTTAAATGCTAGAAAATTGGGGTGTTTCTGGAACAGATCAAATATTCTTGCCACAAGAGTGGAAGCAAAAAGAAACAAATGCTTAGCTTCCACGAGGTCACCATGATCAACAAAAGGCGTATTAATTCTTGCAGGTGTAAGAAATCAATAGCAAATGCCTAAAAGAAACGAACAGGTCTCCGAAACGTGTTAAATTACATACCAAAATATTTCCAATTAACAAGTCCATTAGATAAGCGTTTTGGTGCGAATTATTTCGAATTAAATAAAATTTCTACTTGGGATTTTAGTACTTTGCCAAAGCAGGTATTCCACAAGATGCAACCAATTTGGACAATACAATTCAAGCTGGCAGCAGATTATTCTGAAACTTAACACAAGATGTTTTCGGGCAACACAACGGCGCGTCAAAAAAAAATACAGGAATGGTATCTGGTTAATATGTAATGGAAATGTAGTTACTTATCGATTTCATTAGCCAAAGATTATATGCAGAATGTGTATCACTGTCTAATGTAAAACCTGTAAGGTTGATTGGTCAATTGTGCTAGCATATAAAGCTTTGCTCTATCGTCAGTCACCTGAAGATATGGCGCTACTGTAAAACACAAAACAAATTGTGACAACCACCTAATATGGTTTTACTTAAATATTGGTACTTAGCAACCAAACACATGCGCCACCTTTGTACAAGTCGTGTTGAATGCAATAAACAGGCTGCTGCTCAGTGAATCAATACGATTTTTCATCTTGAAGCGTGTGAAGGTATTCTGTAACATCAGATAAAATATTTTGGCCACAAGAGTGGCAGAAAAAAAAAGAAAGTGTATGCTTAGCTTTCACAAGGCCACCATCATCAGCAAAAGGCAGATTAATTCTTGCAGGTACCATCAGAAAAGGGGCCCATGGCAAAGCACTTGTCATCAGGGATGTCTAAAAGTATCAAACAGTTCTGCATATCGTGTCATTACATACCAAAGCTATTCCCAACTTCTATCAAACCGATGATGGAAGAACGAGCGTTTTGATGCGTGTTATTGGAATAAAGAGTATTGCAATTTTAGTATTTTATATCAAAGTGCAGTCAAACGCAAAGTGCCTCATACGCCGTCAGCTTGTTCTGCAACTAACACACAAGTTGTCGATGGGCAACAGAAAATGTGCCAGAAAGCTACAATAATGGAAGTAAAAACACCCAGGAGGAATAAATTATACTTATCAAGTTCCTAGGAAACAAGGCGTTCAAAAACCAGTTGAATATACGAAATATGTTGGTCAATTTATCTGGAAAAATATTGTTGCCCAAAACCTATAACAGTAAACAAAGACTGTCGTATGTTGGCCACAGAAGTGGCAAAGAAACAAAAATGGTACTTATTGATTTTCCCGTTGTTATGAATGATAACTCCAATGTATGACGTTCAAGCAGCTGTGCGTTACCTATAACATGAGAACTGTTGTTTGGGCCACTAAAGTGGCAAAGAAGGACAACAACTACTTATCTAAGATGGCGAAGAAATCACAAGAACATGCCATAAATATAAGCAAATGCAATTGTGTTTTTTACTCTAATCTGTGTTAAAGACAACTTTTCAAGATTATCATTAGGCGTAACACTAAAAAATACCAGGTTTTCCACAAAATAGGCAACATTACATACCAACTGCTATTTATAATGTTCAATAAAGATTCCCACAACGCTGGAAGAATAAGCGGAAAAAGTGCAAACTTACTTTGGTCTTGTGCATTTCCAAAAGCCAAGTGATAAACAAGAACGGAAAACGTCTAAATTGGATAACTCCTCTAAATGTTTGATGGATGTTTCGTTGTCGTGAATTCTGAAACCATAGTTTGCATTTCCTAAATGGCTAAACACCAAGAAGTGTCGCCATTATCTAATACTACGCATATTGAAGGTACTGACAAAGATGTTAATTGAAAACGTTAAAAACACAAACAGTACTTATCGATTTGCAAAAATTAGTAGTCCAAAATGGGAAGAGGTCATCGGTATGAAGATTCAGGCTTTCTTCTGGAACTTAACACAATTTGTTGATGGGGCAACACAGAAGGTGTTGCAAATATATTGAAAGTTTGAGGTGAGGAGGAAAAGTATACTTATCGATTCTGACATGAATATCTTCATGACTTGAATATCATCAAAGTCTTTGCAGCAAGAAAAGGCTATAATAGTGAAACAACTATTTATCAATTAAAATTCTAAATTTGTCTTGAATGAAAGTCCAAAAAAATCAGGAGGGTGAAAAACCTATAACAGTGGAAGAAAATGTTGTTTTATGGCCACAAATGCGGCCAAAAATAGTAATGCAAAAATGTACTTATCAAATTTTCCAAGTCGATAGCATAAAATAGACAATGGCGCTCGATGGTGAGACCTATAACAGCAAAACTGTTGTTTTTTCGGCGCCACGAGTGGCAAATATAGGTAATATTAGAATAACAAAATAGATAAAGGTACTTATCAATCAATTGTTTTACTTTCTTATTTTTTACTGTTTTGAAATGGGTTTTCAATTATTCTTGGTAAGATCTGCGACATCTGCAATCCTGTAACAACTCAAAATTTTTGCGTTTTCTATGCCACTTGAGTGGCGAGACCATCAAAGAAAAAGTACTTATCAATCTCCTTGTGCGATTTATTTTGTGTTCGTGTATTTTGATGTGGATCGAATACCTTTGGAAACAAATATTCTCGCATTTGTATCATCAGCTCACCAACTAAAATATCATTCAAAAACCCATTGGAAACGTACATTACATACCCCCAATTGCAGAAACTTTGCCAACAAGTGGCTCGAACGTTAAAACAACAAAATTGACCACATTTCATTACTGTCTTTCCTTTAAGCATATCTGTAACAAAGAGTTTAACGCCCTTTCTTTGGCACATATCCAACCAACTATAGACACTTATAGTTAACACATTGCGATGGACGATCATTGGAAGAAAAGAGTTACCTTTGTATATCTTCAAAATCAGTTTTTACACAATCTAGTGAAACATTACATACGTTTTATCCAAAAATTGGTTTCCAGCGACTTGCCTGATGTTTGAAATCCGTTCTTTAACCTTCTAGAAACTTCTTAAGCACGATTGTCGCATCACTTTAACTACATATCTCAAACTTCACACTACTAAAAAAACTGCTATTTTGGAAGGATAAAGTGGTGATTGATCTGATTATCATCCTTTCTTTTCTGAACATGCATGAACGTTTTTGTTGTATTCCAAAGTGCGAACATCTCAAGTTTTATATCTAGTATGTTTACGATACCTTCTGAAAGAAACAAACTTTGTGTTGTCGAACGCACGACTTACCTTAGACCTTCTAAAGCTTTCGAGGAAGAACTGGAACATTGTAGACTCTGCTCTTGTTGATGTTTACGAGTGAAAATGTCAGGAACTTGCAATTTGTTTGTTTGAATGGACTGAAACTTATCTTTAGCAGGTACTCTTTCGTACTTTACCTATGAGGACGTGTCTTCTCGCACAGAATAAATGTTACGCAATTTTTGGTATGCCTCTTGGAGGAGCGCTTCTGGCAGAAAAACCTGAGGAAAACTGGTAAGATATTTGGCGGACCACGTCTATGGTGGCATAGTGGGTTGTTTCTCATGCAGTTAAACACTCATCAGTAAATACCTCCGTTTTCGTCCATGTCTCTCTCATACATACACTACATTTTTCTTCGGAACGCTTTTTATACAGGGGGAACAATTTGCCGCACACAATTTTTACGATTTATTGGCAGAAGCTTCCTTTTTGCTCGGAAGGTAACTCCACTGCCACCTAAGAGAAAATTTAGCGTCTAATATACAAATTCTACGACACATTCGTCAGTGATCGTCAAATCTGAACTTTGAATATTTCACGATCAGAGACTTTCTTTTGGAAATAAATAAAGTGATATAGATAGGTGATACTTGTGTTACCGCTTTTTTGGTATCGAGTGGCTGCTGATACTTTAACACCTTATGACAAGGAGGCCAACTTCAGATGGTTTCCGAAGAGGGCGTCCAACGTATACCGGAAGTCAGGCAGTGCGACATCCTGTTCCGATTCGGAATTGCTTGCGGCAGACTGCACAATCTGTCAGAGTGTGTGTGAACCCCTTTTCGCATTATCGGCAGCGTAGGACTCTTTCTTGGCTTGCGCTCAACATGTAAATTCAAATAAGTTAATAATCGTGTCACAACAGAGGTAGGAAGAAAAGAAATCATTCTAACAAACCATTTTTTTTATCAAATTTTTATTTAATTATTTTTTATATCACAACTTTTTTACCTTTATTATCAAATCGACAGAAAGAAAAAAAAAACAAATTAAAATTAGAACGATATTACAAACCAAGTCCTTGTGTCACGTGACTAACACCCAAGATAATAGGTTAACTGCTAATCTGTAAGAAAAAAAATACTGTCAATAGTGGTCACACCTTATATAATCAAAGAAATTCTGAACAACGTAATTTCCAAATATTGTGTTAAAACGGTGGACACTAATTAATTTGACACTACACGATGTCAAGGAAATCAATCATTCAAATTATCGCGTGAGAAAAGTGAATAGTGGAAAATGGTCGTAACATTATCAAATGACAACAGTTTGCTATTTACTTATTAATCACTTTCCATTTGCACATTTGTTGGTTCATTTTAGTCGATCTAATCTTCTGTAAGATAAATGTAGAGTTCATTTTACTTCGTGAAGTTAGACAAACATTTTAGATTTACCTCAAAGCTAGTATACTAGCTTTGGATATACCACACTTCTTACTTTTGGTTAGTATGGGAATGATCATGGATCTATTCTAGCCCAGACAAAAAAACGGAATGGAAAGCGACTATTGTCTACCATTTTGTCATTTGTGTCAAACGGTAACAATTCGCTATTATTAATGGAACATCTTGTATAAAAAAAACTGTGCAATGTAAAACAAATTTAAAATTAAATAAAGGACAATATACACGTAAAGCGTGAAATTCGGCATACATTACATTATAACAGTAAAACTTTGGACTGAGTAGGTTGGCCCCGACAGCAAATATTGACAGTTCCTTTGTTACTTGCAGGCATTTCTAAACAACAACAAAGTAACCGACAATATATGATAAGACAAATTTAATATAATGTATTTTGGCCTTTATAAGCTTTATATAAACAATTTTAAAAGAAACTATAAAAATAACCGTTTGAAATGTTTGATTTGCTCGCATAAATGTGGACTACTTTTCATACCCAGTGGCGTCACTACTCATATTTAGCGCGTCATCGATTCTAACGGCTTTTTCTTAAATCTGAATCACAGCTATTTACCTGAATTAGATGCATCTACGCGACAAAATCAGTAATCGTTTAGCCTATTATTAAAGCAATATCACAAAGCAACTAATATCAAATACAAATCCACCGCAGGAAAACAGTAGAACATATATACGCACAACGGAACCTCAAATTAACCGAAAAGATTAAAAAAAATATCGATTAAATCCATTGAGAATTAATCACAGAACGAAAAAAAAACCTACAAAATGCTGGCTATAATTAGAACTATCTATAATTAGAAAGGCAGGTACCCCAGAGCTACCAAAATGGCGGCGCATTATTCTTAAAATTTAACGTAATCCCATTTAACAAAATATCTGCGAGAAAAGCTTACTCTATGCACAAAAAATTGTTTAACAACAAACCTTGATCCAAAATATGGCCCAAAGAAAGAAAAACTACCCCACAGCTGTAGAATTCACGGGGAAGCAACTGGCATGACACATCACTGGCACATCGGGAACAAAATGAAAGACCGAGCATCAGGGCGCGGCCTTTTTATACCAGTGTCACTAGCGTTCACTGTATTCCTACGCCGGACCACGACAAGTAGTACCTCGTCATTTTAATTATTATCCGATTAATACTTTCGCTAGCTTATTGGAATAGTTGTGATAGTGTTTAGAATGTCCGTGCGAAACGTTTGAAGTAAGAGGATGTTGTTTATTTAGTTGTTTTACGTAGATACTGTCAGAAAATTCCAGAAGCTACTGCGTAGAAAATACCTTAGAACAGATGCGTCACTAGGAACCAGCTAGAGGTTTCCGTTCTATTCCACCAACACCTATGCATTTTTTACAAAGATTTTATTTTGGTTATATATTACGACGTTCTGAGGTTGTAATAAAACGCAATACGCAATAATATTTGCAGAGAAAAATAAGCAAATAAATGTATCGAAAAGGTACTTTTAACGGTAAACAAAGAATGTAACGGAAATTGTTTATCTAGAATTTGTATTGCGTAGTAGGGATATTTTTTTCGTACATAAATAAGCGCACAAGTTGTTGATAAATGATAAGACATGTTCAATGAGGCGAAGGTCATCTTTGATTACATCTAAAATCTGCAGTGGTAAACAACAAACCGTGGTGGAATTGTTGTTTGGCTGATGCTATCAAAACGGCTAAAATCGATATCGCACAAAACCTCGTAAACACGCATGAACGTGTAAAAATCCATCAGAGTGGGTAGGTATTTGAAGATAGAATAGAGCGATAGCTAGTAAATAGAATAAGAATTAATTAGGTATGTACATAAGGTGAATGCAAAATAAAAATATGTAATTAAACAATTTAGGAATAACCCAAAGAAAAGTAGGTATGTAAGCAAATTTTGCTGTATGATTGAAAAACTGTCGATTTTTTTAATTTTTAATGACATACATACGTTTCTACGAACCACTGTTCAACATGAAGCAAGTTTTAAGCCATAAGGTCATTCTAAGTTCTAACAGAACTGTAAATTTATATTGACCTTGCATCAAAAGCAGCTGTTCAATTTCTGAAAGATTTGCCGTTGAATGATTATAGCAAAGATGTACAGATACATATTAAGACAACAAAATTCTAATAAAAATAATAGATATTAAAAAAAACTGATATTTAAGGAGACGATTTTTAATAATTTTTAAACACCTTTACTAATCAACACTTAATTAACTTAAGTGGTGATTATGAAGTAATTATAAATTACAATGCACGTAAATAAAGAAAAAGATAGCACAGAAAAAAATGTAAAATAATCTTGTTACTACGAGTTTTAACTCTGGAAAATGCAAATGACAGTGCAATTAATATTCAGGCCAGATATATGTATTTCAATAATGGTCACTGCATTGTAAATAGCAATGAGCAATGACATACGATCTATGTCATCTAAAAAACTAATCGTCACAGGTGCTCGAACAACGTTGATAATGCACGACAAGCCAATTATACACTGTCACATGTGACATATGTCACGTACTTGAAGTAAACTTAAGGTGAAATTTGTGTGAAATTTTGAAGTGAAGTATACAAATCAAAAATACTATAACGAAACAGATCTGAACATGTAGAAAAATATTGATTTTTACTTTCCGACTCCTAGAAGGAAAGTATTGTAATCGCCGGAATGTAATCCGTTGAATCGCCATGTAAACCGTAGATAATTCCCACTTATTACCCAATTTCAAAAAGATATCGAAAAAATAGAGAATAAAAATATTGCCCAGGCAAAATAAATAGTAGAAAATTTGTGGGTACACACTAATTAAGAAACATGTTAGAGTGCTACCATCCTTTGTGTTTTAGTTAATTCGTTGGGTGGATTTTTTTTTTCTATAAACAATATGTTTTGCACAAATTCTGAATATGAGACGTTTAAGCATCGTTTACATCCACTTAACTTGACAACTGGGATGACAGTAACATAACCAAAGTTTTTATTTGCAAGTACATACTACCAAATTGTCTGTGTCGTCTGTATCAATTTTAATATTGATGTTTAAACAACCTGCACTAATAAAATCGAGAATATAAGCAACAACAACAAAACAGCTGTCAAAATGTAGACAGCGAAATGCGCATGCGCCTCAATGTCGTGTTGTACGAATGTGAATACAACCGTTCTAAAATGCATACGTTCATTATAATTTTTCGTGCGTTAAGTTAAGTGGATGTAAACGATGCTTTATACATACCTAACCAATACATTATAATTATACATAATATACTTTATTTATAGAAATTGGGTAAAAGAAAAAAAAAACATGAAATTGCATGTAAAAAAACCTTTTTATTGCTTTCTATGGATAACGTAGTTACTTTAGAATTGGCCCCATCACAGCCTAACTGGAATGAGAAAGACGCATTGGTTTTATTACTTGATGATACACCTACCGGGGTTTGTAGCGCATTTCATTCTGATCGATCTCAGCGATCAAGTACTTTGAAAGTATACCTAGTGATGGGTACATACGAATGACAATCGATTATCAGTCAAGGAAACAATCTACGAAGGCAAATATTATATTGATTAAAAGCTTGTAATTCAATATAAACCCTAGAGAAGTGGCTGAAACCACCATAAATGTTATTCAAAACAAAACAAAGTCAAGGGGGACATTTATGAAGGCAAATTTATTGATATCCAACCCAAATGAATCTAACAATAATTATTGACAAGAGTCTAATAAACAATGCAATGTTAAGAGTAATGATCCCCACTAAAGTTGTTTCAAACTTAGAAATGTACTTCAGTACAACGCCTTAAAGAAAAAATATGAGCGTCACTTCAATCTAACCAATACATTATAATTATACATAATATACTTTATTTATAGAAATTGGGTAAAAGAAAAAAAAAACATGAAATTGCATGTAAAAAAACCTTTTTATTGCTTTCTATGGATAACGTAGTTGGCTCAAAAATAAAAGGCTTGGTTCCAGATTTCCGAGAGAAAACCGCGACAACGACGATAAAGTAGTCCCGGATTCTCCCGGAAATCTGAAACTTAATGATTCGGACCGCGGAAGTCTCCAATCTAAATATAAAAGGCTTGATCAAATTGTTTACTGATTCAGCAGCAATTGTAAATTGCATTTCATTTTAAGGAGGTTGCCGCTAAATGCGTAAAAATAAACTAATTAACGTGATCCAATAATTGCTAAAACAACGAACGATGTCTATAACGAAAGATATCCATAACGAAAGAATCCGTTAAATAAGATGAATTCTGGTAAATTTCGATAGGAACACTTCATTTTATTAAAAACAATTTACAGGCGGCACTGAACTGGAATTGATGTGACTGGGAAAGTATGTATTCAGTGCTGCCACGCTGAGGTCTCTTGAATTCGGTAGAAGGTACCCTAAAAAATCGGTAGATATCGCCAAAATTCGGTAGATTAAAACAAAACGCATCTTGAAGCGTTTTAAAGTTTTTTATTACAAAAATAATAAATACAAGAAAAAATAATTTGGAAATAAAAATAGTATTCCACAAAAACAGATATTAATCTATTGGTCACTTGAAATATTTTGAAATTCAGAAATTGATTTAGCCACTTTAGCACCAAAATACACATCTTTAATGTCCCAGAAATATCTTCTGTTTCTGAAATGAATATTTTCTGTTGAAGTTGTCTCTATATAATTTTGTTTTAAAAAGCAATCATAGACTGTTTTCAAAACATTTGATATATTTCGGCATATCACCTGAATTATAGCACTTTCGGACTGCATTTCTTTATTTAAATTCTGGAAAATAGGTAAAGTACAATTTAAAAATTGCATAAATAATGTTGTAATGGGATCATTTAATTTCTGTATATATGTTAAATGTGACTAAAACATCATTTTGTGCAACGTCATCAGTGAAGTATAACCTAACTAAATAAGAAATTAAAATTTGCATTAAAAATCCATTATCCTATAAATTCGGTAGATCGGTAGATAAAGGTTGAAATCGGTAGATCTACCGAAAAATCGATAGAAATGGCAGCACTGCATGTATTGTATATGATTTAACATATGGCTTATGATGAGTCCAAAGCATCTGCCGGGCTGTCGCCCCACCTGGCCCGGCAATGGGGCCTTGACTAAGTTCAGGTAAAACTTAGAAATAAACCAGTATTGAAAAACAAGCCCTTAGAAAAGTACAGTGTGACTGAAAAAAAGTATACTACAATTTTGCACGTAACTTTTTAAATAAATTTGTTACCACGTTCTCTAGCAACAAAACTCTGCTTCGTTAGAAAGAAATGTCTGATCGTGAAAAACGGGTACCAAGGTTTAGAACATATCCCACAGATCTGGAATTTCATGTTTCCTGCTTCTGTATTTTCTAAGGGATCTTTAAAAATCTAGAAACTACTTTCTTCTAGTCATGAGACCTCAACCAACCTTAGCCCACTTCTCATTTAACAACCATAAATACAATAAAGGGACACAAGATCAATAAAATACAATTTTATTCGCATTAAACTACTATATTATCAAATAACAAACATTAATCAATTCTAAAAATAACAAAAATTAACAAAACCCGCTTTCTGGAAAATCCAACAAAACGTCAGTCGAATTCACACTTTCATCATTTAGTGAGCCGCCTGTTGTATTATCGCCTTCTAAAACCGTAAGCAAAAGACATTAGAACCGGTTACATACCTGACTGAACCCCATTACCTTCACAGGCGACAAAGCATGAGTAATCTGCAGACCAAGACTTCTCAACAATACAACCGGTGTGAAATCCGTTGTATACAACTTATGCAATCCATCCAGAGCAAACATAGTCGGCACATTATGCCTTTGTCTACTCGTTTCGTATTCTTTCAAATCCAATAAACTACCTGAAATAGAAAATGACAATAAAGAAAAAAGAAGAATTTCTATTACCAACTCAAACAACAGGTTATGTAGCTTCATTCTTTCGTTACCTAATTTCCTTCCTGAATAAACTGCTTCGCTGAGAATCTCGTTGAGGCATTCCACGTCACCAAAGCCCAAATTGACACCCTGACCTCCTAGGGGATGAACTCTGTGCGCTGCATCCCTGTGGGAACGAAAACGGGAAACAAAAAGATAAACAGGATGGCGCAAAATCCCCCTTACCCTACTAGCGCGACCCCTTTGCCGACGTAATTTGTAGCGTGTCCGAAACCGAGGGGGAAACCCGCCCTGCTACCCTCTTCGACGCCGCAGATGCTAGGGGGAAGTTGTCTCATGCAATTTGGAGGCATGTTCAACACCTTGAAGATGCCGTCTAGCGTTTTGGTGGCTTGCTGGACCAAGCTATGCCTTTCGTAAGTTTTAAACTAGAAATGAGAACATTATGTTTATTTCTTTGAGAATATTTTGTTTATTTCAAAATAACGTTTATGACTATTTGCAGCCACTACTTTGATTCGAACCAAGGGCGATCTGAAGGATCTTGGTTCAAATCCAACTCGTGATAGCAAGATTGTATCTTTTTCTATTTATTATTTTAATTTGCAATCTGCTTGTTGAAGATATTACGGTTACGTTTACTTACCAAGGCGCTGTTTAATTCATCTATGAACTGATCCGGGGGAAGTTTTATCAGTCGTTTCACGTTTTCCGGGGTGTTTGACCACACCAGCGAACTTTGAGTTTTATTCAGCTGAAAATATCAAATCATATTTCATATTCTGTTGGACAAAACCATTACATCTTGCTGTCTTACTGGTAGCAATGCGACTGGACCAGTTGGTAGAAATCTCTGCCACGCAATGACGTTTTCATCTGTTGACTGAAAAGTAATTTATTGATTTTTGAGTTGGTTAAAGTATTTTCCAATTTACTTCTGCTAATTTTAGTGTAGCGACTAGTCCCATCTGGTCGTAGTTCCAAGAAAGATACTGGACGCCCATAGCCTCGCGGACTTTAGAATTGGCCCCATCACAGCCTAACTGGAATGAGAAAAACGCATTGGTTTTATTACTTGATGATACACCTACCGGGGTTTGTAGCGCATTTCATTCTGATCGATCTCAGCGATCAAGTACTTTGAAAGTATACCTAGTGATGGGTACATACGAATGACAACCGATTATCAGTCAAGGAAACAATCTAAGAAGGAAAATATTATATTGATTAAAAGCTTGTAATTCAATATAAACCCTAGAGAAGTGGCTGAAACCACCATAAATGTTATTCAAAACAAAACAAAGTCAAGGGGGACATTTATGAAGGCAAATTTATTGATATCCACCCCAAATGAATCTAACAATGATTATTGACAAGAGTGTAATAAACAATGCAATATTAAGAGTAATGATCCCCACTAAGGTTGTTTCAAACTTAGAAATGTACTTCAGTACAACGCCTTAAAGAAAAAATATGAGCGTCACTTCAATCTACACATGTAGATTTCGGTCTTTAGCTAAGATAAGGGATATAAGGATAATCTTGTATGCAAAGAAGGCCACTAAGTATTTCCTTAAAATCAACTTTATTTCTAAAAGAGAACTCACAGTATTTTTTATGTCGGCTTAATGACAACATAAAACCATAATATAAAATTGATATTTATATTAACTCAACGTATTTCATCGCAAAGCTTGAGCATCTTTGGCACTCGTTTAATGCTCGGATACTGTTTACAGAGTAAAGAAAATAAAAAGTAAACGACTTTTTTTAATTCCTTTGCGTTTGCCAATCATATTTTCGTAGTATTTCATGGAGATGACTCTTCTTACTTTCGTAGCAATTTTGTAGGTGTATAGAATAAAAATATAAAATGCCCTTGAAAGTAGGCTTTACTTTCGTAGGCATTTTTTCCATTTTTTTTGTTGCTTACGAAAGTAAGCACCACAGGAAATTCTAGGTTTAAAACTACAGCACAAGAAAATCTATAATATTTTCACAATTATAAAATGCGTTACTGCAATAAACGCTGACTACAATTACAACATACACCAACTAAAGTTATCAACAGGATATCATTCATGTCACATCCTGCGAAGTGTCCACGCGTCAATCATCGTAAAATCAGGTCCATGTTTGCACTAATCTGGGATAGGGTGCTTCCGCTTGATCGAAACAATCAGCTACGTTAATATCGTTAACATTTCATGAACACTCACATACGTCACACACGCACACACACCACAACACATTTTCTCTCCTTGGAGAGATTGCTTGGAGTTTGTTTATAATTTTATATATAGACTTGTACACAGGCACATATTGAGGATATTTTGTGGGAGAACGTGATTCCAGTTTAAGAGTGCCGTCTGGTGGATTTGTACGTTTTTCTAGAGGAGGGCCGACGCCAGGATCTGTTGTCCGTGAGTATAGTTTAAAGAAAAACGTTTAACTTTTAGAGTAAAATTAAGTTTCTAGAAAAGTTACAGTGGTTTATATAACTCAAACATTGTAGAATCTTTGGAGACATTATTTATTATAATGTAAAAGTCAATGAAGGTATACACTACTAATTACAAACTGAAGTTTTCTTCTTCTTGCGAGATAAGAGGTTGTAGAATATCCTCTTTCACAATACATGTTAATTCAGACGATCTTCTATTCATCGTGTTGAAGAAATTGACATGATTGATCGAAAAATACCCGAGTTATTGAAGATAAAAGTTAAAATTACTAGGTTTCAGTTATTCATTGAAAATTAACGTATCGCAATGAAGCAAAGACCAATACATTGACAATTAATTTGGCATGAAAATTGATTAGGAAAACTGAAAATATGACCAATGTTCCTTAATTCTTTCACAGATGTCCACAAACTTAGCCCACATACTTAGACCACAAAAATACCATGATGGGTACATAGACCAAATGAGTTATAGAGATCATTATTTTAAAATTTGCTAGATAAGAAAAAATTGTTGAATTAATTAATTGCTGAAAGAATCATCAACATCTACCAAATGTTACAAAAGTTTTCAAGAAAAAAATTTATAAAATTTTTAGGTAAACGCTATTTTTTCTGGTGCTGAATACAATTTCTCCAGGGTAACTTAAAATATCCAAAATTTGACTGAAACTAATTCTAACAATATCAATTAAATGAAATAAAATAAGTTCCTAATATTTTAAGTCACTAATAATTGCACTAATATTTTTAGTGCAATTTTCCATGAAGGCCACTGGTTCAACCCCATGCATTTATTTCATATACAGCTATGTAATTAATAATTTTGCATTAATAAAGAGACTGCAGCATACAGAAATTTATAAAAAAATCAGTTCATATGATCCAAAGAGTGTAAAAAATACAGGACGAAATGGAACCTTCTGAGCTCAAATTCGTGTTCAGTACATTTCCTCGAACATTTTCTTATGTAAGGTCATCAACTTGCTGGGATTCATTTTAGGTAACATTAACATATATGCTTCGTAAGATAAACTCCGAAAGAAACATCCAAATATTTATCTAACTTCAGAAGCCAGCCACACTCAAACAGCCTTACAAACGACACAATTCCTTTGTATCTGTCTTCTTTCTTCCCAAAATAACCATAGAAACATAACTCCATCACGATTGCACCCTACATTATCAAAAACTTGATTTGGGTTTCTTAAACAAATGATTTGTTAACCCACCGATTTATTAATTCACTAATTTGTTAATTTACTAATTGGTTCCATCCATTGATTTATTGATCCCATGTTAAAGCTATGGACCTGGTCGACATACCGCTAAGGTACAGCAACCCTCAGCTGGCGAAGGCGACAAACAACACAAAGAAGAATGAAGAACCAACACAGCTATGGAACGATGAATCCATCATGGACATCGACAACGAAGATTCCACTTCCGGTGATATAGACGACGAAGAAGATTCACTATCAGAGTGTCAAATGAACGAGAAATGCAGGATCAACCAGTACATATGGGAGGACCACGAGATTCTGGAAGACCTACACGTAAATAACACCATTTTACACCAACACCAAATTACCAACAGAATAAACTCAGGTAATAACATATTTTGGGCATTTCTAGAGTCTAACCAATGGAGAACACCTCTACGAGTTGCTATTAAAAGAGAACCAGGAGGCAACGATTCAAGGAAGCGCCGATACAGGACTTCTCATCAGTTCATGGCTTGGTAAAGACAAATACGTGAAATATTTTTTGGATAATGGTGCCAGTCCTAATACAAGAGACTCAAAAGGAAGGTGGGTATCAAAAAATATTACGATCTCTGGTCTATACCCAGACCAACATCTATTTCTAGGACACCACTTCATCTAGCCGCGTCCTCGGGTGCGTTAGAATGCATCAAAATCCTTTTAGACCACGGTGCTGAAATCAAGAAATGGGACAGGTTATTCAAGGTAACGCCGTTGCATTGCGCAGCTAGTAAAGGCCATATTTGCTGCGTGAGGTTCCTTATAAGGCACGGAGCCGACCCAAACGCAAATCTAAGTCCGAAGAGTCCTTTGCATTACGCTGTCCAAAGCCAGGCGATCGAATGCGTCAAAGAGCTGCTGGAAGCTGGTGCCCTTCCTTACACTTCACAAGTGAGTATTTTTGGAATGTCAATTTCGAGGAATATTATGTGTAAGAGGCATAACATAAGCACAGAAACAAACGCGTAACTAAAACTCTATTTTTGTCATCGTTGGAGGAATATTTGTGTAAGAGTTTCCAGGAAACACCGTAACCATTGTGGAGGTGTTGTATAACAACTATTGACGTCTGAGTGACACTTCCTCTGAGCAAATTCCTGGAAGGTATCGACTGATTCATGGAGGACTAATACGGAAACAAGACAACGTAAATGTTGATTTCAATTTCGGCTAAAGGAAGCGAAAGGAAGACATCAACTTTATGTTGTGTCAGAGTGTCGACGAAGAGTCATGGGCCAAGAACGAGATTGAGGGCGACAAACTGCTGTGTTCACACTATGATAAGGGATCCGCCCAACTAGAGCTATAAGCTCTACATCACAATATTCAGCGAACTCAACGGTTGCAGTCAGCAAAACGCGTTATTTTAATTACTGTTCGACAACAGAGTGTTCCTGAACGACTCTGACATGTAATGCTACTAAACAATGCACTAAAGTAGTGAACCAAGATATCAATAAATTACTTGTATTTATAGGCATAATTTCTGCAAATGTTTGCTCAGTCTCCACAACTGTGGACATTATGAACTTCTTTACATGAACTCTTATTCCAATTTATACCATGTCAATAAATATACTGAGGTACTCAACCTAAACAAGTAGTCATCACAAACTTTCAGCGAACCGCTGCTTTCAACTACTGACAACCGTTGTGTTAGCTGAACGCGACTGCTTTTATGTTCATATCACATCTCTTACTTTATTGGTACACTTCCTGGTTCATCATAAATGATTTCCTTTCAGGTGTTCAGCGAAGCGCCTCTCCACGTGGCAGCAGCCATAGGCTCGGTGGACATACTGCGACTCCTGCTCAACTATGGTGCTTCGGTGTCTGTCCAATGCGGCGCGGAGAAGGAGACGGCGCTCCATCTGGCGGCTGCGGATGGAGAATTGGACTGCGTGAAGCTTTTGTTGGACTCGGGAGCTTACATCGACTGCAAGAACCGTCGGGACCAGACACCGCTCCACCTGGCATCGCTGTCACAATCGACGGAGATCATCGAGCTGCTTTTGAAGCGCGGAGCAAATCCTAACGCCCAAGATGCGGATGGGAGGACGCCACTGCACAGTGCGATAGTAAAGTTTTCTAGGTGCTTTGTATGCGTATCTATTCAGTAACACGTTATCTTCGTCCATGGTTCATGGCTATGAAGAATCTTCACTTTTCTTTAGAAAAACTCTTCTTTCTTCTCTTTTCTTAGATCCATTTCCTGGACGTTGTCCACGATTGTTTTTCTTTTCAGTCTATTGTGGCGCTCTTCTTCCATTTTGTTTCTTTTTTTTTATCTTCTCATCAGAACAACATTCTGGTCTTGATGTGTTTCGGGCTTTTAACATGCCTCAAGATGTTCATCCATTACTGTATTTCATTCTTCACCATCTTTGGATTTTCATTGCTTGCATGTCTCATGATGTTCTTGCATTTTGCCCTATCTTAGTCTGGTGGTTCTGGTTCGTCATCTCATTTGAAATTCATCAAATCATTTCTGATTGTTTGACAATCCAGAAACACGTCAATATTCTAGGCTTTGTGGATTTTTGATGCTATTTAATTTATCTATCTCATTGCCTTTCCACTTCTGTTTTTCCTGCACTTACCTAGATTCCTTTCGCACATATTCTTCATCGCTGGTTCTTACTTGTGTCTTCTTCCATTAATCCATCTGTTTTGTCTTTTTATAGCTTGGGGACTATATAACTTTTAATATGCCTCATTGTTCGTCGTGGTAGTTCATTTCATTCATATCCCCATTGTCTCTTTGTTGCTTGATTATGTAACTAGACACATCATAAACCGTTTTTGGTTCAAGACGGTTCTTAACTCTTAGTTCTTTTTCTCACAGATTCTACATTGCAGCTGTTTACCATCTTATTGTGTCTTCTTCCATTACTTGATCATTTTGTGCCTTCTTACAGCTTGTTCACCTCAAAATACATCATGAATATTCTTGCCTTAATGGGTTTTAGAATATTTCAACATTCTTATCACCTTAGAATTTTCACTGCTTATTTATGTAACCAGAAACACATCATGAACCTGTCCTATTTTCGGTCTGGTTACTCCAGTTGTTCACATCTGGAATAAAACCAGGCTTCATTGGCTTTTGTAGACTTCTCAACAGGAGCTAACATATCTCATGATATTCTTCAATTCTTTACAACTTACTGTCTGGTCTTTCCACTTCTTCATCTCGTTGCCTTCTATGGCTGTATATAAGCCTTTCAGACGATTTACTTGTTTTCTACTCTCTTACCATTGTGCGATCATTAAGAACAGCTACAAGCTTGGCCATGAACTTTTTAAAAAAAAAACATGATGGTTCTCCATTGTACTCAACTGTTTTGTCGTCTTCCAGTTAGCAGTCCTTTTTTTGTTGCATTCTTATTGCCCCCTTATTATTAGATCATGTAATTAAGATTCCTGACTTACCAGAGGCTTTTCCGTAGATTCCATTTCATTTACCCGTTGAACCTTCTTGGCTGTTTAGATGCTTCTTTATATACACATCTTTCCTACTATCTCTTTATCTATTCACTATTGGCTTCATGGCTTGGAAGAAGTAACTAAACAATGGAGGACATTTTTCAATTACTGCTTCCAAGTTTTCATCTCTACCTTTTCTTAATACCTAACATTGCCTGCAGATCTTGTGAAATCGCAAAACTCCTCCTCAGCGCGGGCGCTAACGTCAACCAACCGGACGCCTATGGGTACACTCCTCTCCACCTGGCCGCCCTCAACGAGTTCTCGCAGAGCGTCATGTTACTGCTCAGTTTCGGAGCGAATATGACCGCGAGGACCAATGGTGGTATCTCAGCGCTGACCTTCATCACCAGGAGAACTCCAGACGTCATTCCCAAGTTTCGAAGTAAACTAGACGCCTCGATCCGCCTAAACGACCATGAAATCGGCGACGTCGACTGCGAACTCAAACTGGATTTTCGCGTCCTGGTGCCATCGGTCACCAAGGGGGAAAGCGACCTTTTGTTGAATTTTATCGAGGTCGGGCACAAGGAGATCCTCAAGCATCCTCTGTGCGAGACGTTCCTGTTCTTGAAGTGGAAACGGATAAGAAAGTTTTTCTTGTTTAGCTTGTTTTACCACGCGTTGTTTGTGTTGATGTTCACAATATACATCTTGGCTGTTTTCGTAACGTCGCCTGATGCTTCAAGTGGAATTCACAACGAAACTGAAGTTGAGGAGAGAATATCAGATGAGAGACTATCAAAGGAGAGCATATCAGAAGAACAAGAGGGCAGGAACTATCCTGTATACGCCACCATAATCAGTTACTTTTTGATGATCCTCAATTGCATGCTCATGGGAAAGGAGATATTCCAGATCGCGCATAGCTGGTGGACGTACGTCAAAGAATGGGAGAACTGGCTTCAATGGCTCATCATCGTCAGCGTGTTCTGCTGCGTCTACCCACAGACTAGACCCCATTGGCAGTACCACGTAGCCGCCATAGGTATCTTCCTAACATGGCTTGAACTCATGATGATAGTAGGACGCTTTCCAATCTTTGGGCTGTACATCCAGATGTTCACCACTGTTTCCGTGAACTTCTCCAAGTTCCTAATGGCCTACATGTGCCTCCTGATAGCATTCAGCCTTAGCTTCTGGGTGTTATGCTCCAACTACAAATCTTTTGAGAACCCAGCTCTGGCTTTACTAAAAACGATTATCATGATGTCAGGTGAGCTCGAATACGAAGACGTCTTCTTTGATGAAGTAGCCAACATCAGATACACGATCACCACACATCTAATGCTGTTACTCTTCGTCGTTTTGGTGACGATAATCCTGACAAATTTAATGGTTGGTCTGGCGGTTAGCGATATCCAAGGGCTCCAGAGGAGTGCCGGGTTGGATAGGTTGGTAAGGCAGGCTGAATTGGTCGCGCATCTGGAGAGTATGCTGTTCTCGAGACTGCTGTATTGCGTGCCGAGGAGGCTCTTGGCTTTCTTCCATAGGAAGGCGTTGCTGGTCAAGTCTGACTATCACTGGGCGTTGTATATCAAGCCCAACGATCCAAGGGAGGAGAAGATCCCGAAGGATATCATCAGAAATATTTATAAGTTGGTTGCTGGGCGGAGGGAGAAGACCAAGAGGAAGAGGAGGAGCGACAAGTCGAAGATGGGGAGGAATACCTCAAGGGCTAATTCTAACGCCAGTACTATTTCCATGGAGAAAACTTGATGGGCGTGAATTAAATTTTTGGAAGGGTATTGAGGGGAAATTGATCTATGCTAAAAATCGTCACTTGCTGTGCGAGAAAGATGCATGACGTAATCACATAGTTCCTGGTTTCTACTGTATTAGGAGTGTTATTGTCTTTTTCTGTTGTTTGTAATATTGTTGTATCGTGGTAAAAATAAAGGTGACATTTTAATAAAACAATGGAATTGGTTGTTTTAAAGATATTATAGTCGTTTAAGAATATTAGTATTCTCTAATCTATTCAAATCTAATAAAAGTCTTTTCAAAAGAAATACTTTCATCGTTTAAACCTATCCGCCTCAACGAACAAAAGAGTTTCCGCTCTGGTGGTAGAAATTTGAATTAAACAATTCTGGGTAAAAAGCGCCATCTACATTCGCTTGTTCAGGCGAAGGGCGCATTTCATTGGCTATTCGCCTCAAGGAGCGAAAGAGTCCCACTCTGGTGGTAGAAATTTGAATTAAACAATTCGGGGTAAAAAGCGCCATCTATATTCGCCCGTTCAGGCTCATTATAATTTTATCTGTATTATATTAATTCACGTTGTATGAATTATTAGAATGTTATGCATTTTTGCCACTATATGTGAAATATAAGACTCGTGGTAAAAAAAAAAAAAAAACAAAATATACCAAACAAGCTACACAAATTTCTCAGCTAAAATGTCCATATAATCAGAAAATAAGGTTCAACTAAATCTTGATTTGTGGGAGGAAACCGCGTTGTTGACGTTAGAACTGACAAATTTTTGTCAACGCTCTGGTGCAAGAGAACTTCTTCACACTACAGCAAATATGAAGAAAAATGTTTACACTCTCTTAGAAACTTGCATAGTGAGAAGAATTCCTGAAGATACCTCTTGCAAGAGTACAAAACGTCGATAATTATAATATATGATATCAATAACGCATTTTCCTCTCGGAACTCAAGAATTGATTGATTCGGACCGCGTAAGTCTCCAGTCTGGTTGAATAAGGTTCAGTTTTTATATTATTCTTAAAAAATTGTTTTTTGAATCTTAGAAATTATTTTAAAAAATCATGTTTTGAAGACTAATGTAAACATGAAACCTAGTTTTATTCCGACTAATTCTCTAGAAGGAAAGGATTGCAATCAACGGAAAAAAATACTTTTATGATTTTTGAGATCGCCTGGATCCATTGCAAATCATTTCTGGAAAATGTCATTATGTGTGTGTATGTTTGTACAACGGATTGGGCTGAAATTAGGTACATATAATTAGAATCACCAGGGGATGAAGTGGATTGTTTTTGGTCACAATCTGACAACCGGAAGTGGCAAGTTTTACAAGCATGTTCTCAGGGATTCAACCGCTTTTGACCAAACTGATACCAGTTCATCCACCAGTGACCTTGAATATGTGTACAAACAGTGCTACAGACAGGGGCGGATTAACCACAGGGCGGAGATGGGCGATCGCCAGGGGCGAAAAGTTAAAGGGGGCGAATATACTGTTGTTTTTTCAACTATCTTCATTTAAACAAAAAATTAAGGGGTAGTCAGAAGACCCAGCAGGGGCGAAATGGTTTTGATCGCCCAGGGGCGAAAAAAGTCTTAATCCGCCCCTGGCTACAGAATTATCACATAGCACAATGGTATGAACAAATTGCAAAATTTATAATTTATGACAGTTTCCTAAGCTAGAAATTAAGAAAAATTTTCAATTTTAAAGCTAATTTATGAATTATCAAAGATCATAGATAATTTTATTGCAAAAATCAATAGATTTTATTTTATTATTTATTTATTTTACGACTTCCCATGCACTATTTTATCGTATGTATATACATATATCTTTTACGATAATTTCAACAGACTTATGTAGAATACAATAACACAATATCAACTTACCAATAAATCACAAGTAAATTTCTTCCCATTTTCCAACTCGACCATCACATCGTCATTGACATGCATCGGTAAACAGCAATTTTTAACTTTGGCCTCGTTGATAACGTTCACGTTAGGTAGCAATTTTGCCTGTTTCGTAACAGCGTCCAAAAGCAAATTATTCTCCACGATAAAGGCGACATCTCTGGCTTGCTCGTCATTGTCAAACTCGATCATAGAATCCGACAAAGCGTCCCAAACCTTAAAATAAAACAAATTACCGATTAACACAAGCATTAATTTTCCGTAAGAATTAAACAAAACCTGTAGTTTGTGAACGTGGCCGAAACGGGTAGTCTCAATATGTTTCCAAGCACCGACACTCGACAGCAATTTCTTGGTACTAGGATTTAAAGCGACGACACGATTGCTGTATTTCTCTGTTGGTTTCCACGTAAATTCTTTACCGCCTTCAAGTAGTAATAGCCGACTGTTTGATAATTTTTGATTTTGACCTATAAACAATGATTATTCTCACTATAATAATAGTACTAAAGCAATATATCTTACCTAGGGTACATGCTAAAGTGGTTCCTATCATACCACCACCCGCAATGATAATGTCATAATGATTCTCTGTAGAACTTGTACTTGCAAGTCGTACTAATTTACTGTTAACCCTGCATCTTTGAATTACGTTGAGAATTTGAGATTTTGTGTTAGAAATCATCATAACTTCACTAGCGGTCTATTCTAGGTTATGTTGACAGCAAAAAATGTAAACACTACCAGATCACAGATGTTTGGAGTAGTTGCCTGTAGATAACCAACACAGTGGCTCTCAAAATTAGTTTTCTCGCTTGAACGAGAGAATATAGATGGCGCTTCCAAATTCCGATAGAAGCAGTGTCAAAGTGTTTTATTGGGGTTATGGCTGTAATAATAACGTGAAATTTGAAAAAATATATGAATAATTTAAATGGTGCGATGTATTCCCTCTTTATTTGAGAGATATTCGTCCCTTAGTGAAACATCATACTAGACTACTAGAGTATGCTTTGATCTTGGTTTTCTAATTAAGTATTACTCCATAGAATTTTGTATGTTCATCCACGTGCATTTCTCATTGAACACATCATTCAATATTATCAGGAACTAGTTTTGGCGGGACATTCCCGATATTTCATACGTCCCGCCGACTTGAAAAATATCCCGTTCTTTACGAAAAAGTCAAAATGTTAAATTTTAATAATAGAAAACAATCAATTTTCTACAACCATTTGCAATAAAATAGAAGGTAGACGAAATAGGAGACTTGACTTAGGTCAAGAATTAATTGTATTTTATAACTATAAAGAATTTAATTTACTAGAACCAGTTGGCATAAAACAGCACGTAGTCTCAAATAAGAAACTCAATAAGAAGGTACTGTTGTATTTTCTAACTGTAAAAAACTATGTAATTCGTCAAAACCAGATGTCATAAAGTAGCATTTACTATAAAAAATAAACATGTCTTAGGTCATTTCAATAATTCCTGCTTAAAAATGCTTAAGAATGTTGTATATTATAACTATAAAGAATTTAATTCGGTAAAACTAGATACAATCAAACTGCAGTTGGTATCTATTTGCAATTATAATCTTGTATTAGGTCAGCAATGTTTTATTTTATAACTATAAAAAAATTATTCGCAAAAACCAGACGCAAAAAATTTAGTTAGACTGAATAATAGGTTTGTCTTAGGTCAAGATAGGTCAAGAATATTTTATAAGTAGAAAGTATTTAATGTCCAAAAAACAATTGCATTAAAAAAGCAGTCTTTACAGTAAAAATATATTGTCGTAATAGCATTAGATCAAAAATGTTATTTCCACATACATACTGAAATGTTGTCCCAATTTGTCTCCATCATAATCTGGTCACCTTAAGTAGGTACATGGTCAACAAAAAGTGCGATATGGATATGGAAGCAACATTGCATAGCACCATCAACAAATATTTAATTTTCCTCACTAACAAAAATGAGCAACTGCGCAAAATTATGCGCTTTGCAGGTAATTGTAATTTTACAATAGACAACAAGATTATCCTCATGTTCCTTTAATTCGAAAATCTATATATATATTTATTGATTTATATGGTAATAAACATTTATTCTTCCCATTTCACAGCATGTGTGAAAAATTGTGGATTGTATTATAAAGACCGCGTTAGAAGCAAAATAGAAATATCGATTTCATTCTTAGTTGCCATGGAGATATACCTCAAGTATTCCTGCTTGTAAAATGTCGGATCACAACAGTGCCGTTTTCAATAATTCCTGCTTAAAAATACCAAGAAATCCAGTAAGTAAGCAACCATTTCCAGTTTACGACCGGAACTACATCCACCATCTAGAAAACCAAGCGCGAAAAATGAGTCTCGACTCCGAAAATTTAAAAATCAAATCTCGAGTTATTCCAGACGTAGGCAAAAGAACGCTAAAGTCCTTCATTGAGTTCTACGACAGTATTCCCGATTATGATGACGTGAATCACCTATCAAATAAAGAATTCTACAGGAAATTGGAGATGCTCAAAGAGAAACAAAGAGATTATTATGATTATATCCATAGTCAAGATAAAATCGACGAGAAGTCTAACGATTGGGTGGAAGATTATAAAAATCTGAATATAGACGACCCTCCGGAGAAAAGAAAACCTAGGAGACCGTTCTGTTCCACACCAATACCAAACAAGCCGACCATCAATATCATCAAAGCTGATTATGACTCCGCAGCTTCATCCGACAAAGAAGCTAAACCTCCATCTAGAAGATCAGTGAGAATTGAAAGTCCCAGCGAGAAATACACTCCAGATGTATCTCCAGATTTGAACTTCTTCCGGTCTAAGTCAAGAGCTAATGTGTCTTCAGCTGGTTCCAAAGGATTTAACACCTTCAATGATTCAGTTTGGGATGAACTCAGCTTTGACGATTGTGGTTGCGAGCAAAATCTGACCACCAGGAGTGCTCCAAGTAGTCCTTCTAGACCAAAGTCAAATGTCAATTGGAAGGAGTGTGGCATCACAATTCCGAAACCCTTCGATATGACAGTTAGGGATGAGGAGATTAAGATAGTGGATGAAATCATGGCAAAAACGAAGAAACCGAGCGATGAAAAGCATGATATGTTTCGAGCACATCCAATTCCCATAGAATCGCAGATACCACTCTTCGATAAGATCATGGACGATCAAGAGAAGAGACGCGAAAAAGTGAAGAGGAAGAGTAAAGCTGCTCTAAAGGCACAGATGAGACCGTTTTCCTTCACCAAACGCGATGAAGAGATGCAGGCGATTAGCAGAAGGCTGTCAAAGAGTTCCCCATGCATTTTCCTCGACTCGCCACCAACGAAAATCAAACCATTCAAGGCCAAACCCATCCCCAAACATTTGTTTAGCAATTATATCTATCACAAGATGAACGAGGATGAATTTTACAGGTAGTTACGTAGTATTCTTAATCACTTGATTACCAAGTTTTGTATTCTTCTTCTCCCAAGGGCTCTGCAGAAGAAAATCCGTGCGGAAGAGATGCTAAAAGCTGCTTCGTTACCACCATCGATGGCCAAACGCGAGAAAAGGAAGCCTAAGTACATCGTCTGTCCAAGATCCTTCAGAGATTTTGATATAGACGAGACCAAAGTGAGAGAGGCCATGCGTCCGAGTGTCAGGACTAAGGAAGACATCGATTGCTTGGAGAGAGAACTAGCGGAACTAGAAAAACTCGAAAACGACTTTCTCAAGAGTGCGTCTAAAGGCCATAAGTCAAAGAGGAAATCGAAAGGTCGAAGCAGAAGCAGGCAATGCTCAGCGGACAGCAAGAACACCGATAGGTCTGCTTCTGCCTTGGATGCTTTGAATAGATCGAATTTAGCAGCTGTGTTAAGAATTCAAACCGCAAGGTATTAGTTATTGAGTTATTTATCTTTTTGTTTTATATCAAGGTGTATCTTCAAGGAAAAAGCTTGAGCTGGAGATGTGTAAAAAATTGGAGCAAGCCAAGCTTAGGGAGGAAGCGAGATGGAAGGAGAAAGTAATGAGAAAGAAACCAGTGTGGCAAAGCCTCCAGTACAGCCATGAGGAAGACTTGGCCATGAGGTTGCAGTTGAGACGTGATGAAGAAAGGCTTAGGAATGAGGAGCATAAACATCGGATGCAGATCATGCTTGGAAGGGTTAAACAGCAACCAACACTCTTCGAGCGACAATCCCATGTACGATCTATAAGCACAACCCTGAATTGCACCAACATTCTAAGGAATTAATTCTTTATTCTTTTGTAGGTGAAGAATCCGAAGACCAGGGAAGAACTGATTGCAAAATTGTACAAAGACATCAGAATATATTCTGCTAGTCCAAAGTTGAGTATCAGCGATATCTCTGATAAGAGGTATGTAGAGATGAAGGATGAAGGCATCCAAGCCCAGTTTGATGAGTTGTTTAAAGATGAATAGGAGTTTGCAATGAAAGGGAACTTGAAGAAGAGTAAAGATGCTTGCAGTTGTGATTTTGATGATAAGAATTAGGAAATTATCACGGATCTTAGGATGGATGATTGCACGATGATTAGTTGACAAGAGGAATACTAGGATACCTAATCTACTAGAAAACGAGACTTAAAGTCAAACAAGAACTGAACAAGAAAATTGTGTAGTGTCAAACAGAAATTATGTCAAATGTTCAATTTTGATACAATTTAGAACAGGTTTAAATCATTCCTATTAATTAATTAAAATGGTGTTAATTGTTGGTTTCTTAGGTATGATTCCTTACGACATTAATATGTAGTTGTTTTTTTTTGCTAGTAATACTTCTTTTGTTGAAGATTTGATTACTCTTCAGTTAAAATCGATATTTAACTCAAGTACTATAAGGATGGATTTATCGATTAATGCAGGTTAAAACTGGCTGTTAAGGTAGAGATTTTTCAAACATAGAAGTGCATTTCCGTACCACAACAACGTCACAAAAAACTCCGCCATGAAGGGTCACTTGACCTTGAATAGTTCCAAATGAAGCGTTCCATGTCGTTTCAAAGGAGGTTTAAAACGAAAATAAGTAACAAAAGGGTTTTTTATTTTCTATATTTCAAAGCTTACACCATTGGAAAGTGTTAAATTTGTTCTGCTAACAATAGAATTGCTGTTGAAGTGAGTTTTCGAATTAAATTTGGGGTGAATTAAGTTTGATTTTAGAATGTCTCCACTAACATTTTTATACATATATTGTTAATTGTTAGTGTTAGATAAAACAAGTTGTCATTTGTCATAACGTTCTCACCATGAAATGTTGTCATAACGTTATCCTCTTCGTAACTTCACACACTTTTTATAGACCTATTGCAACTTTTTGGAACATCTATTGCAGATGTAGTGTAGTGATTAAAGAACAGCTAGCATATCAGGTCAACAACGTAAATGTAATCATACAGGCTGGGATACGTTCGAGACTTCATTCATTTTATTATTATTTACCAGAATGAGCTCGCTAACTTTTTCGCACAATTTTTTAATAATTCTTTTCAACGATGAATTACTAAAGACGTACAAATCTGCTCTATTCAATTTGTACTTCAAAACACATTTTATGAATACGTTCCAATCTCCAAACCAATCTACGCTCATGACTGCTGAAGTGGTCTACTGCGTATCCTAACTCTATGCAACTTCACCACACTTCTAACTTTGAAACAACTCTCTAGAATTTTGTAGTTACTCCGAGTGGACGTGGATGTCAAAATGTATAACATACATTTTGTGAAATCTTAATAACCACTTCAAATCTGCATTGATAGATCCACTCTTAGTTCTCCTAATTCTCTACTCTAATGTTGTTAGTTATTCATATTCGTTATATAATGAAAGGATTATGTGCAATAATTTAAAAGTATAGGCTTATGGCTGCAATGTTTGTCTATTTTCGTTACTACTTCAAAGGTAAATCTTTTTCCAGCTGCTAAATTGTTTTGGATCATTTAACAATCGTAGACTTATTCTTTAGTTGCAACACTATGTGAAAATTATTCAGTTTGGACATAACATATACGAAGAGCGTACGTTTTCATCCTTTTGTTCAGACTTATCAATGTATTTTTATAACACAATTGTTATTATTGCTATAGATGTCAAAATTGAGTTGGATTTATCATAATGAAAGAAAACAACTTGCAACGTTGAATATTAAAATGTTAGAAAGTCTGCAGAAAAAAAAATTACGATATTATTTTTAAAGGTTAAGTGATCACATAACAACAAATCAAAATGATAGATTACGTGCTTTAAAAGGAATTTCAAATAGTAAATTACGTTGTCATTTATTAAGAAATTAAATATTTAAATTATGCTGCCCCGTTACTTGTTTTCTGTTTATTGAAAAGAACTCATGTGGTCGCATTAGTGCCTAGTTATATTACAGTGAAATCTTTATAATTCATAAATTTTCACATTACTAGTTATATTACAGTGCAATCTCCATACATAATCCATATATTTGTAGGTTACAAGATTGTGTAATAACAAATGTTTACTTCATTTGAGATTTCAGTTAACTTTAAATCCTTTACTATGGGCGCGTTCAGCGAACAGAATGGTTGTGACCGTTGTTCACTTCGCTGAAGGTTGTGAATTTTTTATGCTGAGTACGTTAGTGTATTTATTGACGTGGTTGTACATTCTTTTGTAAATATCCCTAACGTTCAATAAAACAATTTTGAGAAGAAGTCAAATTTTCAAAGTCAGAAATATAATCTGTGCGCAAAACGATTTTAAATTGGGATAAGAATGGATGACAAGAAGTTCAGATTACATAAAGTTATTCATAGTTCATATTATCCAACAATTGCATAAATCATTCTGAAATATAATCGGTGCTCAAAACGATTTTAAATCATTCAATTCATAGTTCATATTGTCCAACAGTTGCATAAATTATTCCAACAACGACAAGTACTTTTTTGATATGTTGGTTCATTGCTTTAATACGTTGGTTGGGTGCATTGCTTGTAGAATCTTTCAGCCATAGATAAATAATAATATATTAATATTATATTATTCAGCGAATACTACTGCTCAACTGGCAAGTAAGTAAAACAACAACTAATTTAGCTGACTGCACAACCATTGAGTTTGCTGAACGCGCCCTATGTGTTGCGAATAAAAAGTAATTACTACAAATTACACCTCTCATCAAACTCTCAACAAACCGTCAACAACTAGTTTCGAATGAATTTTTTAAATGACACAAATAATCTGTCATTCCTTATATAACGCAGTTGCCATTGAAGCACATCTGGCTTATCCATTCAAATTAATCTCAAACTAGTTTCTTCACTGCTCGAACAAACCTATTATAAAAACGTTTTTAAAATTTTCCGTAAATTACTAGTATGCTGTAATTTACGGTAAACAAGAAATCCGGTATATTACCGAGTAATTTCCCTAGTAATGTACGGTTTTACATTCCCTCCATGTCTGTGTTTCTTTCCTTTTTTCTCTCTTGCATGTATAATTTCAAAATCGAGGAAAAGTCGAGGAAAAATGGGAATTGTCCAAAAACGGGATTGTCCAAAACAGGAACAAATGATTCTTTTTCGTTTCTGTGACAAAATGTTTTTTCTTTTCATTGTTAGTTTTACTAAATATTCAGCATTCCTCTTGAAACACTTTGTATTACAATGACTGACATAACTATTAAGTAACTCACAAACCCTACAGCTAAGTCCAATAGAATGTAATAATAAACACCATAATATATTCCATTGATGTCATATACATACAAAAGCTTCTTTTATTTGGTTCCTTGAACTCATTCCTTAATATTGTCTAGAATTAGTCTAGTCAATACTTCTGCGAACGTTCATTATATATTATGATGAATCATTGGTGTGGCGTCATAAAACCCCAGCTGTAGTAAATATAATTATATCTACCTATCTTTGTCTTTGGTTGCTTTTAGTGCAATTAATAATAATAACAAATTAGATGAGGTACAGTACAAAACAATTATATTTATTACATAAAAAATACAGTAGAAAGACAATTGCACAGTAACATTACTGCAGTCAATACGCATATCAGCCAATTCAGTACCAACCATTAGATACATCACTTATGGCTTGATGGTGTCCAGGATCCAATCCATATATTTGTCTATCTTCGTGTAAACGGCAGGAATCCTCTCACTACCGCATGCTTTAGTGCCATAAGACACAAGTCCCGCTTGTACCCATCTAATTTCGGGACCGTCAGTTAACGAGAACATGATTGGGCTTCCACTGTCACCACTACAGGAATCTTTACCGTCTCTACCGCCTGCACAGAACTGCTTCTCAGTTAGTGTAATCTTATTTTTGAAGATTGATAGACAATCTGGATTGCCGACGTGTGGAACTGTCACCTTTAGTAGTGCTGCACTGGGAAGACCTGAAAACAGTGGTGGCTATAATAATTTATCGTGACAAACATCTTGAACATTCTTGAACTTTTTCCAATACGTGCCTGGAAAGCGTCGTAGACATCGTCGTGCAGTGTAATGTCTACGACGGTACAACGACTTGAAATTTTTAGTCTAATTTAGATTCGAATTACCAGGGGATAAACTGGATTGCTTTTAGTGACAATCTGACAAGTGGCAGATGTTGTACTTAGGAAGGAATTCTGGAATTCTTACCAGCGACAAAAATCGCTGCTAACGCCGATAGTCGAAGTTGAAGAATTGAATTTAGACACTTCAAGGTGTCAACGAGGTAGTTGGAAAGTTCGTCGTCATATCACTCAGTATTTATTAATGATGTTAATTACCTGTTTCAGTGCTTCCAAAACCAATCACTGTCAAGTTTTTGAATTCTCGTCGTACAAATGTTTCTTTGTATGGCAGACAAACTGGTGCGATGGAATCTATAACAAGAGGAAATAAGTAAGTCATAAGAATATTCCAGATGAAAATCCTAAAAAGGCCAGAAATCCTGGACACCAACAATGTAGTGATACTATAAACCAGAAAGAACTAAACTTACCGCTATTCTCCACCTTTCGTGGTAATCTGATCAAAGCAATGTCGTTTTCCACAGTGGTTGGATTATACTGAGGATGAACAATGGCATCACGTGCAGAAACGTCAATGTCGACCGGTGTTGGAGCGCAAACATTTACGGTTTTGCCTTTGATACAGTCAGGTTCAGTCTCAAAGTCGTGTTCGCCAAGACGTACTCCAGTTCTGTAATAAATGATACCCCATCTTAAAACAAAGCATTCAACTTTTCACTTTAGATCACTTACAAAGTTAAACTTGATTTTATACAATGCGCAGCTGTCAGGATGTACCTATCGTTGATTAGAGACCCTCCGCAGAGGTAAGGAATTTTTTTCTCTAAAATAAAATGTTTCTTTTTTTAGTTTGAATGTTAACTTTTCGAAACTGGAAATTCACTTACTGCTGGTGTATTTTAAGGCCGCTTGCCACGGGAACTCAAACAATAGTGCCTTCTCGCCATTTGTGATCCTATCCAAGGGATTTGAGATGCCGCATTCAGTTGGCAGCAGATTCAAATTAGGATGTTCCCCATTGGGTATTTTAAATACCGATGGACAGCAGACTTTTGCGTTGCCGTTGGGATCGAAACCACAGGAGTACTGCTGGAGGAGATTCCTTGTTTCGGAGTCTACACTACCAGCTTTCTTAAGAAAATCAAAGATCGACTGACATGAGTAAATTGATTTGCAGGTGGACGTTTCTCCTGATGGTGTCGTACATTGTGAGCTGTCCCATTCTATATAAAGAAAACATTGATTAAAATATTGCTGTAAAGTTGTGGTCCAACAGTACATCAATGATTCATCGCTGAAAAGGGTAGGATTTAAAATAAGGACAGTAGGTCTGAGATCGTTTCGATAGATATGCATCCAAACATACACCGCTGCATATGAGGAATATATATTTAGCTATAGTTTCGCTTCAACAATACAACAGGTGAGAAGCTGAAGTTTCTCTTGCGCTTGTTGATTTCCATACAACATTTTGGAGGTTAGGAACAGTAGAAATTGATGAATCATTGACAGTACTTGTGGGACAGCGTGTGCTACTGTATACCGATTGGGAATGAAGGATCGGAAGGACAACAAACTTTAGTTGTGGATCTCGAATATGAGCAATGGTGCTTTTGTATGATTTCTTCTTCTTCTGGTGTTAATGATTCTCCCTTTTCAAGCATTTTACGCATTGGTTCGCAATCCTCAATGTTAATACATTCACCGACCCCACCACCCGGCGTTCTACAACCCGCATCGTCCACTGCCCATACTGGAAGAGAAAAAGAAGAAGAACTAATATACCAAGAACTGATATAACTGATATAAGAGGAATATCCAAGATATCAAAGACCCTGTGAGTTATGGAGCTTTTCAGAAACTATGGAAGAGTAGAATGCATACAGTGGAGGCTGAAACACTGAAGAAGAAACCAGTAAAAGGAAAATGCATGATGAATGAATCTTACTAATAATGCAAACATGTTAAGAAGCAAAAACAATACAAAATAATACTGAAATAATTAGTTTGGACTCACCATTATAATTATAATCATAATAATCATTATTGTAATTATCATTATAATCATCATAATAAAAGTCCCATTCCCATCCTAAAATCCCAACAATACGGTGGAACATAAAGAACGTCAAAAGGTACGCTAATGCTGATGAAAGATCCATGTTGCTAACACTAAATTCTCGTACGTAATGGTCATATTTTAATACTTGTTAAAGAACACTTCCTAATCGAATAATGGCGAAAAAGTTAGTTATTAATCACGCATTGTTGACATAAAACGGAAAATTCGTGTTATATCCATTTTAAAGGTAATGTTAATCAACAGTCGTGTTAATTTACGTGTACATTGCAAAATTCCGCTTTAGAACAAAAAAAAAAACGGTTTTTGTTTAAATAGTTACATAATTACACACACTGTCTGTCTAGTAATTTGGGAAAACCGGTATTTTGAACGTCCTAGATTATTGATTGCGGTAATTGTTTATTCCATTTATCCCATTAAGATTATTGCTGGTGTTTGTAGAAATTTGAACATATTGATTAAAAATTTAAAAGTTAAGTTGCGAGAATAAGAAAATAAGTACTAGATTCATTAGATTTTTAAATGATGTTGATTGATATGCAGCACATAATAGTCATAAGAGATCTGCATTGCTAAACAAGAATATGGGAACTACCGATAATTTATTTATATATTTAAAAACTCATTGCAACTGGTTTCGAATACAAAATTATTGTAATATTTTTACATTTTGCCGAAGTAAGTATTCAACTGTATTGATGTTGTTTAATTATTTATGACTATAAGAATAGCAATTAATACTAAATGTTTTTTTTGGGTTTTCTTTTAATAATTAATTATTTTACAAATATTTCTTGCCTACTCAGTTGTAAGGCCAAACTAATGAGCAGTGTAATGTCCTTTGATTCATTTTGATATGTTAATTCTCGAAGAAGATACATTTAAAACTAAAAAAATTAACTTGCACATAGCATGATAAATCAAACAGTTGTGCGTTTTCAATTGACCTGGCTTGAAATAAATATTGTCGAAACATTGTCAAAACATTGTTAATTAATACGGCTTTAAAACGGAGTAGGCCAAACCTTCACCAAATTTCTTAATTGCTTCACAGGGTATTCCAAACTTAGACCACAAAAACATCATATCGATAACACCGGTCAAATGCGTTGTAGAAATAATTATTTTAAAAAATGTAATTTGTAAAAAAATTTGTCTATATTTTGCTGAAAGAATCATCAAAATCCACCGAAGATTACAAAAGTTATATCAGATCAAAAAAATTTGTTGACAATTTATGTTAGTAATTCATCGTTATATCCACAAATTAAACTGGACATATCCGTCATTAAACCAAATTAGACAATTTCTTATTATAATTTATCAGTAGTTTAATACACAGCAGTTGTTAATATGTTATAAAAAAGGCTCAAATAAACCACTGGCAGGAAATACCAGAGTCCTTCAACTATCACACCAGAGTCATAATGATAATATTATGTGTTATCAACACGCGTTACAGTAGCACTCTTGCAATTCTTAAAACTTAAAGTTTTTTGAAGACTGGTGATTTCGCAAAACGGAGAAATTGTTGATATGAGGACAACTAGGAATTAACATAAACTTGAGGTCGTGAATAATCCTTAAAATTAAAGGTAATACGTATATTAACAAAGCAAACAGAGAATATGCAACAGCTAAATAAAAGCAACATTTTGCATTAACAAAGTTAAATCGCATGATTATAACAGCAATGGTTTTTGTTTAGCAGCTTAACCTTGATTCTTGTTTCATTCAGGCAATTTGTGTTTAGTCCAGTGTAAATAAAATCCAATTATTAACTCAATAAATACTAGATGTAATAATTAACATAACCTAAACGTCGTAAAACATCTTCATATCAACATATTAAAATATTATTATTGTAATCAGTAGGAAAGTTGACCTTTACTGTCTTTTAACGACCTTATACCGGTTCAGAAAATAAATAATCAATGAAATTACACTTGTTTAAACAATTTCGGGTTTTGCTTGATGTCTAAATGCATTTTGGGACCAGAAAGGACCAGAAAGAAACACTCTTGAAGGAGAAACAATAAAAAAGACGACTTACGGAGTAGCCTTCTATTGCCAAATGACGAGCAGCACGCGAATCCAAGCAACAAGACAAGGACTCCGATCACAGACACTCGTACACTCTCCATGGCACTCGATACTGTTCTGATTGTTGTCTAGCGATGATTGCCGCTTAAATAAATTGAGAGAGAACTGGTCGTTCGTTAGGAAGCGAGTTTTTCAAGAATGCGCGTCGAGAGATTCCGGAGAACTCGCGTTCATCAGGTAGTCGCAGAAGGCGTCCGGATTAATGCAGGAGCCGTGGTCTCGTACGCAATACAGATTCTGCGTATTCCTCAAAAAAAAAGCGAAGAGTATTATAATAATATCTTTCAGGAAGAAAGGTACTGGGAAGATTTGCTTTATGGACTACAAGAAATACTATGTAACAATTAAGGAGACTGGCCAGTATTTTGTCCACTCAGTTTTAAATCCAAATTAATTAGGAATTGATTGGCATTCCAGTTCGATATGTTGATTTTCAAAGAAGATAGGGTGTTTTAACTAAAACCTTGTAAATTTGGATTTATGCAGAAAGTTTTCGATACATTGTGTCAATTTAGGGACACACGCCACGTTGTACTATAGTATAATCTAGGAGAGCTGCAAATGCCTCATCGCTTACAAGGTTACGAAACAGATATACAAAAAGAACGCTATTTCATTCTAACACGCGTGATCGGTCAAACAAGATCTGTTGCGTACGTCAAAAATAACAGCAGAAATCGTTTAGTCATTTGCAGCTCTCCTGGATTTTACTATAATACGAACTATGTACTAATATGAACAACACTCAGTGATCCAGTTATTGGTATAGCAGTTCTATCAAGGTTTGTATCGAAACGAAGTGTTATTATTAAATATTAAAACATACAATCAATATCAAATATCAAACGGGTATCAAATACCAAACATGGAAACGAGAATCTAGTATCAAGCATCTAAACTGGTATCAAATATCAAGTATCGACACGAGTATTAAGTATCGAAATGCGTAAGTTTGAAACATTAATTGAGAGTCTATCACTTGATTGGCTTTAACTGAGAGTATTATCTTGATTGGCTTTGCTATTTTATAATAGAGCCTTGTCAATTCTATTCGCACTACTGGTTTATTTATCGTGCTATTGTCGCGTTTAATTCACAAGGTTTATGTGAGAGTTAAATCTGTTTTTTTTTCAAGTAAAACTGTATCTTTTTCGACAATTAATTTATCGCAATGCATCAAAGGACATTACATTCCTAATTAATCTGTCTTTAAAACTGAGTGAGCAAAAACTTGATTAAGGTCCTTACTTGTTCCACTTACGTTTGGAACACAACTTTAGAACACAAGTCTGGAGCACTGAAATATCATGTTGGTTACACAGATCAAATGAGTTGTAGAAATAATTGTTCTAAACATTATACTAGGTGGGAAAAGTCTTGAAGAATTTGTCTGTCTGTAAAAATTCACCGAACACTAGAAAAGTTATTAAGAACATAATTCCACAACATGGGTGTCAACTGTCAACGTTTTAAGAACTAATGGATCAATATTTCCATTCAACTCTCTTAAACGTCTCTTAAAGAGATGACGTCGACGCACTGTATAATAAGTATTGATTAACGTTCAGAAGAAGCAGACATGCAAGTGCATCAATACCCAATATTGAGTATTTAGGCCAATTTTTCCTACCGATTAGAATTTTGCGATAAAAAGAAATATAAAAGTTTCTACTTACGTAAGATATGTTTTCTAAACCGTTTTGTGCATCAAGTACATCACTCATCACTTGAGAATATGTTGCACACAAATTTCAGTGCGACTAAACATTCGCATAAATTGACAACAGAATTTAGCACATGCTTTGCAGACAGGTTAGTATAAACTACGAATACACGAAACATTTTTTTAAAACTTGTGTTAAACAGTTGGTAATGTTGGTAAAACAGTTATTTATAGAGTTTGGACTGGCAAAACAGATGTTTATGACATTACTGCGTTTAAGAAGATTGACTGCATAACATTTGATAATAGTATTTGAGCTGCTAATCATAAAGTTGTTATAAAAACAGATATCCTTACCGTATAATAACTGAGATATCAAAAAAAAAATGTTACGGACAACATTGGTCAACTGCGTGCCGTATACATTTTCTTCTTTCAGTTACTTTAAACGTCACAAGAAAATACGAAAAATAAATTAATAAATGAAGAAGAAAATGTCTTTCAATACGTATGCAGTTCTTGTTTCATTAAAATGAAAGTAAAATCAAAAGGTGCGATACATGTACAACACAGTTATATTTATCTTTTACATGTACCATAAAACCACAAACAGTTGAAAGCCAGTTGCACAGCAATAATACCGCTGTCACTACGCATATGAACCAATTTTGAATAAGAATTCAAAGCTCAGACTCTTATGGTCTGATGTTGTCCAAGATCCAGTCCATTCTTGTGTAAACGCCTGGAGTGCTTGTCACGCCGCATTTTTCTGGGCCATAAGACACAAGGCCCGCTTGTACCCATCTAATATCGTAATCATCAACTAATGAGTACATGATTGGATTTCCACTGTCACCGCCACAGGAATCCTTACCATCTTTACCGCCGGCACAAAATTGCTGCTCAGTCAGTGCAACAGCAGAGTTATATTCGCTGAGAAGCCAGTTTTTTATGAGTGGTGTGCATTCAGAATTGGTTACGTATGGAACAGTTACTTTCAGTAAAACTGAACTGGGAAGACCTGAAACGAAAACAGATTATTCATGGCTTGATCATGTCTTAGAAAGATTACACTAGTCAACAAAATAATAAAAAAAATGTACATTAGATGCCACTATTTTTTTCTTAGATACCATGGCCCGCTAAACTCAAAAATCGCATTAAAAATTTTTTGAATGGATACGTTTTCGAGTTATGAATTTTTCTTTTTTTTGTTAATTTTTTTGGCGGTAGTTCGACTATTTGGAGCATATCTCGAGTTCGAAACATCAAATTTTGTCGTTCGGTACATCAAATTAAAGCCAATTGAATCACCAATAAATGTTATTAATATTGTTTTACAATCGCTTCAGTGGTTTCAGTGCAATTAACCATAATTTGAAATTTTTGTAGTATAAATGAAAATCGAACATTCTATTAACCGCCAGGGAAAGGTAGAAATAGTAAAAATATGCTCAGTTTCTTATTTTTTACGTAGAGTTTGCTCTTTTACGAAGAGAACAAGGTATTTACGATGAAAATCTATGAAAAAATACCGAAGTTACGATCAATTATGACCAATGGGTACGAAACTACCAAAACTCGGCCTTTTGTCTATTTTGTATTTTTCGTCATTTATAGCAGTTTAAATGCATGGTAGAGGTCGGATCCATTCGGAAGACGAGTATGTCACGTGATTCGCACCAAGATGCGCATCTTTTAGTCAACATTTCGCACTCTGTTGTAAGAGGCATCTTCAGGACGAAGGGTGAGGGTATTTATCGTCGCTCAAAACACGTAGTAGCATATCTCACCAAAACATGATATTCAGATATGTCAGTACGTGTTTCGATCGACGTTATATGTACCTGGCGCAGGTGCCTGCGCAGGTAGTCAAACAACTATTGGTTGGGAGGGCGGTTTGGGGTAGCTGTGATTGGCTGTGGTGGTCGTAAAAGTAGTTTCCAGCTATGATGCAAATGCCAACCGTCATCTCGATTGAGATTGGAGGGATCTTTAAAGATTTCGATCGCTTCGCAGATTCTACGAGGATAATAACGTGATTCCCGGGAGATGATTTTTGTTTGGTCGAGAAGAATTGTTGTGTCTGTGCTCAGCAAGCTCTGAACTGGTGATCTGGCGCAGCCTTGTACAACGTTCATGTTCTGAAACCCCAACGCTGACAGAGCGCTTTATCTCATCAATGTAGACACTGCCACAAGCACATGGGATACGGTATACACCTGGAGCTAGCAGTTGAGAAGATTTCATCCTGAGAATCTTGGTGACGTCAGTGACGAGCATGGTGAGAGGTTTCACTAGGAAATGAAGACTATTGAGCGGCGCTACCAGGGATTTTGGATTGAAAAAATTATGGGCAACTATATCTGGTTCCTCATAAGAAAAATAGATTTCGACAAGAATATAAGGCGAAGCAGCAATCAAACTCACTTCTAATCTCCTTTATATTGAAAACATCACATTAAAAGTAAGTACAATGAATTAAACTTGTAAACAGAGAAAAAGTAGAATTCTGGTAGTTTGGTACCTATCAACCTTAAATGACCATAACTTCGCTATTTTTGCATAGATTTTAATCGTAAATACCTTGTTCTCTTCGTAAAAGTTCAAACTCTACGCAAAAAATATTAAATTAACTATATTTCTATGGTTTCTACTTTTCACAGGTGATAGAGTAAATGTTCCATTTTCATTTTGGCCAAATTTTTATAATATCGTGGCCTATTGCGCTAAAACTACTGAAGCGATTGAAAAACTATATGAGTGACAATTGTTGGTGATACAATTAGCTTCAATTTTATGTGCCGGGCGATCAGATTGGACGTTCCTAACTCGAGATATGGCTCCAAATAGTCGAACTACCTCCGCAAAAAACAAAAAAAAGAAAAAAAATTGTAACTCGAAAACGTATCCATTAAAAAAATTTTTTATGCGATTTTTGAGTTTAGAGGGCCTTAGTATATATAAAATTTTCTTGCATTAAGTTGATAAAAAGATTTCGTTTCTGTTATAAACGAAGTGTTGGCACTAATTATACAGTGTCGGCCAGTTTCAGACGCCGTATAGCCCATAAGAGAGAGCAAGAAACCAATATAAAGGCGGTCACTGCATGCCCCCACCAAGCGACATGAACCAACCACGAGGCCGTGCTAGCGCGGTGCCTGCATTGGTGGGGATGTGTTTCAAACGTTCTCTCTCGCACTCGCACAAAACTGATGCGGCGGCTGGAATTGACCGACACTGTATATGTTATAGACCAAGTGATAATCCGGGCAATATTCATAATGCCAATAAAGATTGGACAATTGAACGATTGGACAATGAAGTTAACATATCATGATGTTAAGATAACATATCATACTTCATGATATGTTATCACATTGCCCGGGCACTGTAAATACTGCAATAAATTGTGCTGGACACGTTCATAAATAACGCAACAAATAGTGTTATTGTGAGTAAGTAGTAGATGGCCTGCTGATGTCGCCACCGTGACAATTTGGTTAATTTTCAATGAATTATTACGTTACTTGGGAGTACAAAGTTGACTTTAAATTTTCATTCTGAATATGAATTTACTTAGGGTATGAGTCTTGATTTTAACTCAAAAAAAAAAAAAAATTCTGATAAATACTTTTTAGCTAATATCATTTTTAAAATAAACATTTCTACAACTCATTTGATCTATGTTACGAACATCCTAAGGAATAATTAAGAAAAACAATTAAAATCAAATTAATTGGCAATATACTGGCATTTGCTTCATTCCGATATGTTCCGTTTCAAATAAGATACAGTGTTTTAACTGAAACCTTCTAAGCTGAACTTTCAACTTTCATAACTCGGGTATTTTTTGACGGATTATGACATTTTTCAACACGAATAAAAAAAATTGTTAGAATGAATACCCCAAGTAGAAAAGAAATAAAATCAGTGACCCTTTCTCCAAGCAAACATGTATCTTCAATGAACAATGAACATTGCTAATTTATTTGGCTTTAAAACAGAGTATGTAAAAACGTGACCAAAATCCCAAGATTGTACCAGAGGGCGTTAGGAACATACAAACACACAAATCAAATAAGTGCAAAAGGTGGAAATAATTGGTTTATAGTTTGCTGAAAAAGTGATCCAAATCCACAAAAGTTATTGCACATCAAAGTTTGTGAAACTTTTAGGTAACAGGTAACAAAACAACATACATAACATTGTCGATTGTACAACATTTTTTATATTGTTTTGTTAAATTATAATCGTTTATACTTCTATTAATTATATCGTTAACCTCTAATGTTACATTAATATGTGCTTTATAAACGTATTTAAAAAGTTAGCCTGTAGTTTTAATAAAGTGAACTGAAAAAACGTTATTTTTGCCTGATCGAAAATCGGTACTGAACCGATATATACTTTTTTGTGTTGAACGAAAACCGCAACGAAAAACAAAATAATAAAACGAAAAGAAACATGTTTTAATCATCCTGCCCAGTAGATACAGGACATTACAAATAATGCCCGGGGAATCTAATATTCTCAATTATATTAATCATCTTGCCTGATCATTTTGTGCAGTTTTCATATTGCCCGGACATTTTTCAAATTACCCTATTATTCACTTGGTCCATAACATATATACATATAGGGACCTACAGCTCACCTCCCTCTGCAGCTCACTTATTGGTTACGTTGCATAATATACTTGGAAAGTTTTTCGGGAGTTTTGAGAATTGGCGATTTTATAGATTTCGATGTGCTCTTTCCGAATTTCTTCTTTGCCACCTCGTATCTTTGCCGTTTGCACCGCCATATTAAATGGCGCATAAAAACGTTTGTTTGACAATATCTCCTTTCCGCAACATTTTTCGATAAGAACAACAGTGTGTCCAGGAAAGTCCGCACCATATGGGAAAATCTTTTATTATCAACTTCTCAGAAAATTTTATTCTTTATGAAAGTTGGCCGTAGATCCGAAATCAAGAATACCATCATAAGATCTTAAAAATATTGCACCAGATGTTGGGTGTTTAAAAAAATGTGAAACAAGCATAAGAGCAAAGTACCTGGAATATTAATATTATCGACAAATTTTCTTTGGGAATGTTGCTTAGAATTAATAATTACGCTCAGATTTGAAATTACAGCTACCTATGACAGAAAAAAACTTTTTCGCTTCTTTTTTAAATTTTCACTATTTGAGAACAGTTTTGTAGCGGCGACTGATTTAAAATGATTCTCCTTAAATGGTTTCTGAGATATTTGTTCAAATTTCCTACAATACTTGCGATTTCAATAACGTTTCCAACGCTTCTTTAAAATCGTTACAAAAATTACCGTTTTCTTGGTGCGCTTATTTCTTTATGCACCCAGTAAATATCAAAATATCATGCGATACACAAGTAAACCATAAAAATTTGTGGAAATGATCATTGTGGAAATGCATGGAGTATACACACTAATAAAACAATTTCATGACGCTGTTATGCTTTCCTTTCGAATTTGCCATTTTGTTGAGGTGTATAACGTACAAATACGTGAACAGCTGATAAATTAGTGTTATAAGCACACCCACAATCACCAATAATAAGTCAATGGAAGCTAGGTTACTTACCTGTGTTGAGTATTGCATGATATTTTGATATTTACTGGGTGAAAATTCATAATCGCACCAAGAAACCGGTAATGTTTTGAATGATTTTAAAGAAGCGCTGGGAACGCTATCAAAATTGCAAGAATTATAAGAAATTTGAACAAATATCTAAGAAACAAAAACAAACAAAACTGTTCTCAAATAGTGAAAATTGAGAAAAAAAACAAAAAAAAATTTTTCTGTCATAGGTGGCTGTGATTTCAAATTTGACCGTAATTTTTAATTCTAAGCATCATTCCCAAATAAAACGTTTCGATAATATTAATATTCCAGGCACTTTACTCTTATGCGCGCTTCACATTTTTTTAAACACCCGGTATATGGTGCAATATTTTTAATATCTTTTTTTGTAAAATGAATAGTTTCAGCGTACAAGTGCCACCAACCATTTACAGTTACACCAATACACATTCTTGCAAATGCAAAAAGGGATGTGAGAGAGCCTGTGAATGCAGAAAAGCTGGATTAAAATGTTCCGTTAAATGCACGAATTGTAGTGGTACCTGTAATAAATAGCAAGTTCCATCACAAGATAGCGATGAAGAGGAAGAAAGGGAGACTATTCTCCAGCAAATGTATGATGAAATCGAGTATGAAGAAAATTGCAATGAAACTGATAATCCCATCGCGAATTATGTGAAGAAATTTCTATGTGACGTTTCGATCGGTACTGAAAACGATGAACTTGAACACCTGGTTCATCAACAATAGCGAGGCGAAGGAGTATTCTTTAAATTATGGAATAGTGCATAGCATGTGGATTAGGGCTACTGGGCATATCACGATAAAAATACGTGCCGGTTACCTACTCTACCTCATGGTGGTGTAGAAATGAGTTTTTGTAGCCAAAAAGCTACAGTAAACTTTGTGGCACTCCTACGCGGAAACTGTTCATTTTGCCAAAAAAGGTTATTACATAAACTATAGGAAATTTTGTCTAGTTTAATTTTTTATATTACTATTTTTATCGCAAAATGAGTCGGAAAGGAGAAATTGTCTAAAAGCTCCTTTTATGCACCATTTTTTCAATATAGCGGCGCGAGCAGGTGGCGAGGTTGAAATTCGGAAAGAGGACACCGAAGTTTATAAAATCACCAATTTTTAAAACTCCCGGAAAATTTCCAAGCAAAACTGCCAAATGACTAAACTAAGAGTGCATTACAGGAAATTATTTTTGATCACACAGGGTGCCCCAAACACGTGTAACGACATAATGATATATACTTTTAAATTGCATGATATATCTTTTTTACACATTTGGGTGCCTTTTATGGATAAGTGGTTAAGTGATAGTAGCGCAAAAATCCTTTTTGGATCACAAGAATAAAATATCTGGGGTGGCCCTCACCCTACTTTCCGACTAAATCGTTGGCACAATGAACTGCCTAAACACTTTTGCAATTATTTAATTCGGTAAGGCCAGACCCATCTCTGGACGCTACCTAACGTCAGTTTCAGTGACAGAATTAATGTAATTTTGTCACTGAAACTGACGTTAGGTATGACAAAGTATGACAAATGTTGTCATACTGACAGTTAATGTCATGTAATGTGAGTGGCACTGACATTTGTCAAAATCTGACAATTTGCAATACAACCACGAAGGCTGCGGATTCTGTCAAACTGCATCTGTAAAAGCTTATAGCGCCTAAACCGTTCACACAATTGATCTGTAAATTGGTATACATACTTAAAGTCACTGGATGGTGAGTTAATATCAGTTTGGCTAAAATCGGATAAATACCTAAGAAGACGCTCGTAACATCAGCGACTTCCGGCTGTCAGATTATCACCAAAAACAGTTCGTCCCCCGGTAATCCTAAATATGCATACCAAATTTCAGCCCGATCCATTGTTCCATTTGGGCGCAATCGTGTTCACGGCCATACACACTTACATATATACATAAACACATACATACATACATACATTTCCCAGAAATCGTCGCAATCGATTCAGGAGACCTCAAAACGCGTATTTCCGCTAAAATTCCGATTTTTTCCGTCGATTACAATACTTTCCTTCTAGGGTACTAGTCGGAAAGTAAAAATTAACGGAAACTAAAAATGTGCCTCGTTAATAAAATATGACGTGCTCATTAAGTAAGGTCTAGTGGTCCAAATTATACGTGTGATCAATATCTAGGGTCAAAGTTGTCAATCTTTCAACCAAGGTATTTTGCTTATGTAGATAGTCCTGATATATTTTTATGTCAATCGATGCAGAACATTTAAAATGTTATTCGCTGCCAACCCATATTCCCTCAGAAACTTGTATTCACATTTAAACGTAAAATCGAACGTGTAGTTCAGCTGTCTTCCGTTCTCTTCGAAGAAATAAGTCTAATAAGTATTGCAGATTCTTTTATCTGGATGTCGTTGTTGAGGATAACAGTGTGCGTCAACTCGACTTGCAAAAACAGTTTATTTAATATTCCTCTAATATGAATATCATACCTACGAACTCTTCTTGGCAGTACAACTGCATGACGAAACAAAAATACTGGTGTGAACACAGCTTAAATAGGTAGCAATGGGGTCGTTCAGCCAGACTCTATGCTACCGTTGCGCTGCGAACCTGCTATACTTGTCTACAACAATCAGTTGTTCATATTGTGGTCAAGTTAGCAGTTTGCGCTCTCTGCTACTTAGCCTGGCTGAACGCCCCCATTGCGAATGTAAGGTATGATCTCGTCAATAAATTGCTTTCCGAAGCCATGTTCGATTTTTACTTTCCGACTAGTACCCTAGAAGCAAAGTATTGTAATCGACGGAAAACAAAATTCGAGATTTACGCGGAAATAGGCGTTTTGGGGTCCCCTGAATCGATTGCAATGATTTCTGGAAAATGTATGCGTGTGCGTGTGTGTAGGTATGTGTGTGTGTGTGTAGGCATGTCTGTGAACACGATAGTGTCCAAACGCGACAACGGACTTTGGCTGAACGGCTGAACTTTGGTATACGTATTTTGAATTGCCAGAGGACGAACTGGATTGTTTTTGGCCACAATCTGACAACCGGAAGTGGCAAATGTTACATACATTTTCTTAGGGATTTGTCAAATTTTGACCTAACTGATACCTGTTCATCAGCTGGAAAATTTATCATCATGGTGTTGCATGGTTTTGGGATGTCCTGTAGCATCAAAAATAATTTTCTGAAATGCACTCTGATATACCTGAAAATATCAAACTCCTAACATAATCAATAAATGAGCTACAGTCGACGGGCGGTAAGGTGCAATCCCTTCGGAAGTGTGATTATTGACTTTCAGAAGTCATTTCCCGTCTATGGGTGACAGAATAGGGTATTCCGATGTTTTTCAAATAGTTTTAAACTAAAAGTAGGATTTGGTAGGAATAACCCTCTTCTTTGCAGTTTACCTATTCACCGGTCTCCAGATTCCCTCCATCTTTTTCAGTTTGAGTAGTGGAACCCTTGACTCTTGGAGGTTGTCAGATCCATCATCTTCCTGATGTTGTGGGGGGTGATCGTTGACGTATGGACCTCGTCATTTGTGGTTGGCTGACCTGCAACTAAATTAGCATCCCCCAATCCATTATCAGGTGGTAGTTTTTTAACATGCGACAAATGTAGTTTATATGTCTTTCCATCTTTGATTAACGTCAATTCATTGCCTTGCCTTTCGACTACCTCGTATTCTTCCCTTCCGAATCTGCTAACCAATTTGTTCGGAAGCACCATATTTTGTATCAATACCTTATCACCCTTGTTGACTTCACTTTCTGTAGCACTTCTTGATGTGTTTTCCCTTTCTTTTCCTTTATGTTTGTTCACCATGTCTGTGTCTTTAGCTTCTTCATCTCCTTCCTCGTTTAGTAGATCATTTATTGATGGTATTTTATCTCTGATATTTCTTCCAAACATGAGTTAAGAAGGAGATTTTCCTGTGACACTGTGAGGCGGTACGTTATACATGAGCACAAACTTCCGTAACTCTTCTTTATAGTCCATGCCGTTCGCATAGGCAATTTGGAGACGTTTCAGAATTGACTGATTCATGTTTTCCACCTCTCCGTTGGCTTGAGGGAAATATGGTGTCGTTTGTACCAGTTTTATGTTGCTATCTTCACAAAATCCCTTAAATTCCTGACTCACAAACTACCTTCCATTATCCGCTCGAATACTTTTTGGATACCCCAATCGACAGAATAATTCTGATAGATGTTGCATTATAATTGTAGATGTCGTTGATTTTAAAAAGTTTATTTCTTTGTACCTGGAGTAATAGTCAATGATAACTAGCACCATATCTTTATTGGGCAAGGGTCTCATCAAATCCATTGCTAGGCACTCCCAAGGTCCTTCAGGGAACTTGTGTCTTGACTTTGGTGGTGGTCTATTAGGCTGTGAAACTAACAGACAATCGCGGCAAGCTTTTACACATTTTTCCACTTTTCTATCTATCGCTGGCCACCAAACTTTTGCTCTCAATCGCCGTTTCATTACGGTCTCGCCGGGGTGTCCTTCATGTGCCAACTCTGAGAATCTCTGAGAATTACTGGACCCAAAGTTGATAGTTCCATTCGAAACGGGAAATAGATGTTTTTACTTTTTGATTCCCACTTGTCGTTATCTATTATCTCAACAATTTCACCTATTTCTGTGTCTGCTTTACTTTCTGATATCACTTGCGAAATTCGCATCGCTTTAGGAGTATTTCGTTCGACTATGGAAAAGACATGATGTTCGTTTTCTTTATCGAATGTAGATTCACGTGTAATTTGGCACAGTCTGGACATTGAGTCGGCTATATTCTGTTTCCCAGGCAGATAAATTACTTTAAATTTAAACGATTGTAATCTAAGAACCCATCGTTCAATTCGGGCTGGCGGTTTCGAAGTTGGTTTAAATATAGCCTCCAGTGGTTTGTGATCTCTCACCAATTCGAATTCAAGACCCGCTAAATAGAAATAAAATCTTTCTACGGACCACACTAACGCCAGACTCTCCTTTTCTGTTTGTGAGTATCTACGTTCCACGTCCGACAAACTCTTACTCGCAAAGGAAATTACACGGGGATTTTGCTGTTCGTCAAATTGTAATAAGACCGCTCCCAGGGCTACCGGACTCGCATCTGCAACTAGACGAGTTCTTCTGTGTGGGTCAAAGTATGCCAATGTGGGAAGTTTCGCCAGAGCATTTTTAAGTTGCACAAAATGTTGTTGCTGTTTGTCTTCCCATACGAATTTATTTTCGCCTTTTATTAGTTGCCGCAATGGCTCAGTCATGATTCCTAAGTCTGGAAGAAACTTCCCTAAGTAAGTCACTATCCCCAGAAAACTCCTGACTTCTTCTTTAGTAGTTGGTGGCCTGAACTCTAGAATACTTTTCACTTTAGCTTGATCTGCGTCTATTCCGTTGTTCGACAGTCTGTGTCCCAAGAACTGTAGTTCTTGAACTTTCGTCACACACTTTTCTTTGTTTAACTGCACATTTTGTCCTCAAACACTTTTAACACTTGGTCGAGACATTCATCGTGCTCACTTTCACTATTACCGTATACTATTACATCGTCTATATAGTTTAAACAATTCTTACATGAAGACAATAATGCTTCAAGAGCCTTTTGAAATATTTCAGGTGTCGAATTAACCCCGAACATAAGTCTTTTATAACGGAACATGCCTTTATGGGTGATAAACGTTGTGATGGGTCTGCTCTCTTCGTCGAGTTCCAGCTGATGGTAGGCATTAACCAAGTCCAATCTCGAAAAATATTTGCTGTTTCTTAGTTTCGGCATAACCAAGTCAAATGTTGGCAATGGATAATTCTCTCGCAATATGGCCTCGTTCGCTCGACGCATATCGACGCACAATCTGATGTCTCCATTTTGTTTGAATATTACAACAATAGGCGATATCCAAGCGCTTGGGCCATTTACTCTTTCGATAATGTCCTTTTTAAGCGCCTCCTCTAATTTATCTTCCACTAGGGCTTCGACGGCCACAGGAACCCTCCGCACCGGCTGTTCTACAGGCTTTACTCGGGGTCTATTGTAAGTTTGACTACTGTATCCTTTACCTTAGGGAACAAGGTATGTTGATCTACTCGATTAATTGCTAATCCTAGTTTCAAAACCCCCAGATGTTTAGCGGCGTCTTTGCCTAGTAGTGATATGTCTTCGTGTTTGACTACGTACCAAGTTGTTATGATCTCCCGAGAACCTGGAACGCTGATAGTTGATTGGAATCTAGCATGAATTTCCAACACTTTGCCAGATCCATAAGGTTTTAAGACATCCTTTGTTTCGAATACTACGTTCCACACAGTCGCATTCTTTTGCCTAAGTGAATTCCAATCATCCCCTTTTATAATATTTACTTTCGATCCCGAATCAATCAATAATGTTATTTGAACACCTCCTACTGAACAATCGAGCAGATCATCGGTATGGTCCTTCTGAGGGAATTGATGTGATCTGCTTATCTTGAAGCAGTCAAACTTTGCACTGTTTACGTTGTCAGTTTCCGGATCCGACATTTCGGTATTAACATTGTTGACATGTTTGGAGCGTTTACTCTTTGAACCCATATAGGTGTTAGGAACTGGCCTTTTATTCCTATTTTTAGATCTGCAACAAGAAGCAAAATGTCCATAGAATCCACAATTATAACATGTTTCGTTCCTCCCGGGGCAGTTCCATGAGTTGTTTGCGTGGTCTGTTTCTCCACATCTCGTGCATGAATTGTTTCGTCGCACCGAAAGCTTGTTGACGCTTAATCCTGATGTGCTAGGTTCATTCGCTTGGCTGTGACGGACATTCATGACACTTGACTGGTGACGAATTTGTTCATGGACTAAGCAGAGTTCAGTTATTTCTTCTAAGGTTCTTTCTTTTTCGAGAAGTTTCTTTTTTAATTCCAGCGTAGCCCAGTCATCGATAATCTTGTCTTTGATGTTTATTTCCATTGCCTTTTGAACACTTTTTCCAAATGAGCATTTTGCCGCTTTATTTTGAATTTTTAACAAAAACTTGTTGAATGTATCTCCGTGACTTGGTTTTATATTTCGGAAAGTATGCCTCTCGAATGTCGAATTTTGCTTCGATGAAAAGTACTCCGTCAATTTTGTAACCAGAATTTGAAAAATATCTGTGCTTTCTTCCGGTTCGGATATCAGAATTGCCCCGGGAATGTTATATGCAACTTCCTGTAACTGCTCCCAGCCTAAATGTAACAGCTTATTTCTTCTCTTCGTAGGATCTATTATTTCTTCCGAGGCTAAAAAACGACCGCAGCCATCTCTCCCATTCGGATCTGATCAGTGCTCTGTCAATGTTGTCGCAGAGGAATGGTTTAATGCCTTGATTTGTCATTGTTATTTATATTTGTGGAGTTATTTCTCCTATCCGCCCTAAAGCCACTTTTATCTGTGTTATGTTGGTTCGTTCTGTCACCCACTATTTTTGTTTTATAGGTTCTCTGCCCTTTTTAATTTTCTCTGTCGCCCTGTCAGCTGTTTTCGTTGTTGTTTAGCTGGTCTATTTTTGCACACAGCCTCTCGTTATATAGGTTCTCTGCCCTGTTATTTTTAAAAGATAAATTTGTTTAGTTCTTTTTCTTTTTTTTTTTTCTAGCAATTATTTCTACCTTGGTTCGAAAATAATCCTCGTCGCCACTGTGGTAACCCCGGTAGTTGTAATGAAACACGTGATCTGCCCAGTAGCTGTTATCTTATTCCTTCACCAGCACTACACTATTCACACTATAGATTACTTAATATCTATTCACATAATATCAACACGTCTCTATTGTATCAATTACTCTGACTCACACCCCCGGACGCCCGCCTCTCGCCTTGGCTTTTCCTCGTTCCGACCGGTCCGTATCGTGATTCACCGGTTTCCACAAATTTTATTCGATATTTTAATCAAAGGGAAAAGGGTTTCGCGTTTTAGCAAGCATTGAATATCTACGATGGGTGGTAATAATTCGTGTTATTTCCATTTATGGAAATGGTAAAGTCATATTTTAAACACATATATAAATCGCTAGAGATAGATGCTACTAAAATGCATATGCATTAAAACTACATAATGTTTTATTACTATTTTCAATAAAATTTTCATGACATCTAACGTAAATTGTGTGTTTGTATCAAATACACTTTATTGATACAATTTAGTTTATTATACAGTTGCAACGAAAGTAAGGAACAACTACCGCGTTGAGACATTGAACACACCTTATGTAATTCTTCAATTTCGTGAAGGCACAGCCACACTGGATTCCAACCTAATATCAGTGACCGCTGAAGTTTATCAAAACTTGCCAATTTGTAACTACAACGACTGGCTAAGCCGTTTATTCCATTGGTCTCTAATTTCTTATAAATATGTATTTAAAGTACGTCATATTTATATGACATTTCGCTGAATAATACCATATTTTTTATGATTAGCCATTTAGGAATTAGGCAAAGAAGAAATGTTTAGAAACAAAATACTGTTACTTGTGTTATAAAAAGTTACGAGTAGGCGGCATATTTTGACATGAAATTATTGCTCTTTTCTTATTGCTCCGAACCTGTATTTTTATGTGGTGATCGAAATGCGGCCCATCGCAAATCAACAAAAAAATACAGAAACGTTTTACGTGGTAGGACTGGTTTTACTTAAATCTATATACATATATTTGTAACTGAGTCTCCTGTGAGTTTCTTATACGAGGGCTATCCGATAAATCTATATTTGATCCATATTTAGATGATAAAAAAATACGTGATGGGTTGTAAACTATCTATATATAAAACTAGCTACATCCGAAAATAAATAATATTCTTATTTGACTTTTTGGAATGAATTTATCGACATTTATTTAAGATATTTTTTAATGAGAAACACTTTACAATTGAGTCATAATTTGAAATATCAACTCTTGGTTACCAAATATAAATTGAAATTTGTGGTAATTGTGTAGGTACACCCCATTGATCTGTAAGCTAGTATACATATTTAAAGTCACTAGAGGATAAGCTGTTATCCATTTAGTTAAAATCGGATAAATCCCTAAGAAAACGTGTGTAACATTTGCCACTTCCAGTTGTCCGATTGTAACCAAAAGCAACCCAGTTCGTCTCCTGGCAATTTAAAATGCCTATACCAAATCTCAGATTCGTTTTACCGTTTGGGTGCTGTCGTGTTTACAGATATACATACATAGCCACATAAATACCCACGTACATAAGAACCCACATACATAAAAACCAACATACATAAAAACCTATACCCCACATACATTTCTCAGAAATCATTGCTATTGATTCAGGGAACCCCAAAACGTGCATTTCCGCGAAAAAAATCGATTTTTTGTTTATTACAATACTTTCTTTCTAGGGTACTAGACTGCAGTACTTTTTGGTTTGTCGAAAAAAGTAGTGACAGCAAATATTGGTTAGTCGTATGAGACAACCTCAACTTAACATCGCATGTATGGCGTCATGTTTGCAAATGAAAAGTAGTTGTTTATTTTATTATGCTGAACAATAATGGTTATGTTGGCGCTTCACCGCACCGGAACGATTTCCGCTTGTGGTGGAACAAACGCATTTCTCGATTTTGAGTAGTTTTCATGTCGGTCACTTTGGTTTGTTCTTACTTCAGAATGTAAGGATTTTACCTTATGTCAATATGTCGATGCGACAAGAAGAAAGTTCCAAGAATGTTGTAGACTGTTAGCAGCTATCTTAAAAATATAGTCAAGATCTTACAAAAAACACTCATTACTTACCTGAGCCTCACTTGAGAGGTCAGGATCTTATTGTCTTTCTAAAATGTCTTTCTGTGACAGGTTTTGGAAAAAGTTATTTATCATAAAATTGTTTTCACAATAAGTTACCAACCGAGAAATGCATATCTAGTCTATTCTATTCCATTCCATAAAGATATGATAATAAAGAATTTCCAGTTATTCGTATGTCTTAACATCACAATTGATTTCACAAGGATAGTAATTTAATGGAAATTTTATTCTTATACCAATATCGCCAATCAGCTTTTATTCCTAGTGATATTTGCATCTACGCAAGGTTTAAAGTTACCTGCGTCTCTATGGATCCATTCATTCATGTACTGACCTAAGGTAAATGTCACACCCACACTAAGCAATAAGTTTCTAACTGGAAACTCACGACGCGTCGCTCCTAGCAAAATAAAAATAAATAAATAATGTGTATAAGTAGATATATTTAGCATACAGGTACCAACGTGCGTCACTGTTTCTTAAAATTAGAAAATTAAGAAGGCTATCTATCATTCGTTGGAATCTGGTATAACCGTATATCAAAGTGGGTAAGCTGTTATTAATGCGTGTTCTCAACGTTCGCTTGGGGCTTGTATGACGTAGAATAGTGACGTATATGTGAGTTAAACATGTATTAAAATTCGTAAAACTCAAGTTAACCTCAATAATATAACCCATTGAATCAATAATAAGAAAAAATAATTATCGAGTCTTTTATGCAATACTTATGTTTTTTAGGTATTTGTTAGAATATTTTTTTATCTTCTGTTCGTCAGTTAGGTCTCGAGGTGCAGCTCGTATAGCTGGTCAATCAGTCAACACAAAAATGGAACAAGTTCTATCAAAGAACGTCAGTTACACTACTTTATACAAAATTCCGTCTGTCTCCAGGGGCGATATTTTACAGGAAGATATTAATATTGACGTACCACTTAATCATTTTAAAGGTGCACCCATTACTGCAGTTAGCGTTGAGAGAAGCTTTTCAATTAATAAAGACATATTATCCAATAAAAGACATCAATTTAATTTATACAATTTACAGCAACTTACCTGAGCCTCACTTGAGAGATTGCTTCCAGAATCTCGTGTACAATGACCTAAAATGTCTTTCTGTGACAGGTTTTGAAAAGCTTTTTTATTATAATAAGATTGTTTTTACAATAAGTTACCAACCACGAAATGTATGTGTATCTATTCTATTATGTTCTATAAAGATATGACAAGAGAGAATTTCGAGTGATTCGTATGTCTTAACATCAAAATTGATTTGACAAGGATAGTTAATGGAAATTTCATTCATATATCATTGTTGTCAAGAAGCTTTTTTTGTAGTGATATTTGCATCTACGCACGTTTCAAAGTTACCTGCGCGTCAATGGATCCATTCATTCATATACTGACCTAAGGTAAACTATGTCACACCCACACGAAGCAATCAATAATTTTCTAATTGGAAACTCACGACGCGACGCTCCTAGCAAAATAAAAATAATATGGATAAGTAGATATAGTTAGCATACAGGTACCATCGTGCGTCACTGTTTTTTGGAATCTGGTATAACCGTATATCAAAGTGGGTAAGCTGTTATTAATGCGTGTTCTCAACGTTCGCTTGGGGCTTAGTTACATGTATGACGTAGAATAGTGACGTATATTATGCGAGTTAAATATTAAAAACGGTAAGACTCAAGTTAACCTGAATAAATTATCATGATGGACTCATTGCCAAGCTGTATAGACTTGGAATAAATCCAAAATTAATTAAATTAATAGAGAACTTTCTCCAAAATCGAACCTTCGTTGTTTTGGTTGGAGATATTTTCTCTCTCATCAGGGCTAACTTGGCGGGCGTACCCCAAGGAGCCGTGCTGTCTTCGACTCTGTTTGTTTTGTATACTGCGGATGTTCCTAAACCCGAAGCAGCCTTTAACTTAATATTCGCGGATGACTTCGCCATCTTGGCCAGATCCATATCGGAAGATCTCGCATACCATCGGGTACAGTCTGCTATCGATGCTGTCTACCGCTTCTTTAAAAAGTGCAAGCTCTCTCCTCATCCGGAGAAAAGCCAAACAATAATATTCTCAAATCGTCGCGTTCTGAACCGGTCTCAACTTTTTCTGCGTGCTAAATCCCAATTCCCGGAATTAGCATGTTAATTCCCGGGAGTCTGAAATATGAATTTCCAGAAGAAATACAGCATACCAGCTGGGATAACGGTAAGGGTTGCTACTCCAGTAATTTAGTACATCCAGTAATTTCTCAAAACGCTCAAAAACATATTATCAGAGAGACGTTCTAAAGACCTCATTACATTAGCAATGTTTCTTCAAAACCCAGGAAATTTTAATTTACTTCTACTTGTCTCTACATCTGTCTAAGACATCAATTTTTGTCCTTTTGCTTCATTTATTGTATTGTACTGATTTATTTTGAAAGAATATATTTATATAGGAATGTCCGTTTATTTTATATAAATAATACATGTTATTGATTATTGTACGTTGCCTTATTGTTCTTTCCCAAACTATAGTTTTGATAATCTTAATATTGTTTGAATCCTGAGATTGAGAAAAATGCCAATTTAATCCCGATTCCCGGGATTGAAAAAAAGGCTAGAAATGGCACCCCCTACACCCATTACTTTATTTATCGTTGAGATAAGCTTTTAGTAATTAATAAAGATATATTATCCAATAAAAGACATCAATTTAATTTAGACAATTTAGAGCAACAATTAATTGTAATCTTTATATAGGATAAAAAATAGTTTATATCGACACTGATTTTCATGTTTGTTGAAGTACGATGTTGTGTGTTGAATGTACTATATTTTTAAGTTTTAAGTTGTGAACCCAAATCAAAGAATACCCTATAATATGTTCTAGATTTCTGGGAGAAAACCGCGTCAACGACGATAAAGTAGTCAATGTTTCGCACCCAGACGCGAGTGCGTTTACCGACTTCTTTGTAATTAGTGTTCCCAATATGATCCCAAACGCTGAGTATATGCAATCATTTAATACGGAACCTAATCCAGCATTAGAATTTACTTACCACCCCGTTGATGTCGCGACCATTCAGCGTCTCATCGCACGTCTCAAGTTATCTTGCTGCGGTGAGGATGGAATATCAGCCAAGATGTTGCAGCTTTCAGACTCCTTTTGTGCTGAACCCCTCACGCACATAATCAACTACTCCTTGGATGTGGGCGATTTTCCTACGCTTTGGAAGAGGGCGATAGTAAAGCCAATTCCCAAGAAGTCATCTCCATCTGACTTCAAAGATTTCAGGCTTGTCAGCCTTCTATGTGTGACATCAAACATTGCTGAGTCGGTCGTTCATGAGCAGTTAGTCCAGCATTTGGAGAATAATGGAGTACTACCGGTCATACAGTCGGGGTTCAGGCGATCCTATGGTACAAGGACTGCACTTTTTCGAGTTTTTGATGACATTGTAACATCTCATCGTAGCCATTCGACAACGGCTTCGGTCTTGCTGGACATGTCGAAAGCTTTTGATAGTGTGTCATTAGATGCTGTCCTCCTCAAACATAAATTCTACGGTGTCCACGATGCAGTTCTCAACTGGTTCTGGGAGTATCTCCATGGAAGGTCGTTCCGCACAAGGATTGATGACTCAAATATTTCGGACCAAGCGACTGTCCTTAGCCTCAGGTGTCAGTCTTGGGACCGTTGCTGTTCAGTCTGATTACCGCGGATTTACCTGGAAGGGTTCAACACTGCAGCATACACCTGTACGCTGACGACTTTCAGATCTACGCGCCAGTATCAACTGCGAATGTGGAACAAACCCTATTGGCGATCAATGACGACCTAAATTGACTACAAAGCTGGGCAACCTCCAACTCGCTTACCCTCAATCCCATAAAGTGCCAGGTGCTTTTCGTTGGGGGACGTGCTGAGGCTATCGATGCCGTCAAGGGTTCGGTCAAGGCCTCAATGGTGTTGACCTCCGGGTCGTGGATGATGCCCGAAATTTGGGGGTGCTAGTCGACAGCGTGCTGACTTTTGAATCTCACGTCGGCAATATTTGCCGGCGCGCTTATGCCACACTGAAAATCCTTTACCAGTTCAAATATGTTTTACACACTTCACTAAAACTTAAAATTGCAAATTCTCTCGTTCTGTCCGGTTTGTAGTATGCAGATGTTGTTTATGGACCAATCCTGTCTCAGGCAAGCAAACGCAGGTTGCAGAGCGTTCAATACAGCTGCATGTCCTTTGCTGCTGGGTGTCCCCGACGTCAGCATATGTCCGGGATCCTACGTGAACATGGCTGGCTCCGCATGACCGAGCGTCGCCTGATGCATTATGTGGGCGTCGTTCGCACGACAGCTGCTTACGAGAGACAACTCCGCCACGTGTCCACCATGGCATCAGTACCTGAACATCGTCTATCCTTAGTGCTCATTCAGTGCTCATGTCGAAACTTCAACAATCTACTCAGTCAGACACTGACATATGAACATTTATTCTAATTCTTGTTTCCTATTTCAGAAGGGTAATATTTCAAATCACAACTTTGTGTAATATTTACCTTTTGTATCATATCATACAATAAACTTGATTTATTTATTTATTTATTTATTTATTTATAAACTTTTCAGAATTGATGAGTATGTTTTACTTTCTGACTACTCCCTAGAATTAAAGTATTGTAATCAACGGAAAAAAAATGTCGGGATTTCAGCGAAAATACGCGATTTGAGGTCCCCTGAATCCATTGCAATGATTTCTGGAAAATGTCTGTATATATGTATGTGTGTGTGTGTATGTTGTCTGTGAACACGATAGCGTCCAAACGGTACAACGGATCGGGCTAAAATTTGGTATACTTATTTAAAATTACCGGGGGACGAACTGGATTGTTTTTGGTAACAATCTGACAACCGGAAGTGGCTAAAGTTACATGCGTTTCTTGTGGATTCATGCTATTGCGATCAAACTAATACCAATTCATCCTTCAGCGACTTTAAATATGTATATAAATTTGCAGATCAGTGGGGTGAACGGTTTAGGCGCTATAAGTGTTTCTAGAAGCAGTTTGACAGAATCCACAGCCTTCGTGGTTCTATTGCAAATTGTCAGATTTTAACAAACGTCAGTGCCACTTACATGACGGTCGGAAAGTAGGGTGAGGGCCACCCCAGATATTTACAAATTGATGTACCTACAATGGATGTGTATTTATTTTTTATCATGACTGAATGCGACTTTGACTTGGTGTAATAAATTCTAGGGTATTGAATAATTAATCTAATGCAGCTAAAACAACTTGAGTCTGTGGTGGCCACACGAGACTTCTTTTATTAATATGCAGTAGGGTTGTCCAAGATTAAAGGTTGTAAATTAAAGTTTGTTTTGGAGATTGCAAAATGAAGAATAAATTAATCAAAAATATTGTTTTCTAGTATGTTTATGCATGTTAAATTTAAATGATTACTAAAATATACGTCAATAAATAAAAACTAATTGTTTACATTTTTCATGATTAAAATTACATCGTTCATTTATTTCAGAACAGATTTTTGTTCAGAACATTATTCTGCTATGTATAAAGAAATCAGAACGGTTAAGAAAAATATAAATAAATAGCAACATGCATTCTGTAAATTTGTATAGACGTATATAAGTTTTCAAAGAACAACTACAAAATATCGTCACAATGTTATAGAGGATAATTACATTGACGTCTGGCAACTGCATATTCTTAATTTGCTTTATTGTTATTTATACCATAATCCATTTCGTGACTATACGCAGCTGCTACCATGAAACATTTGTACGCAAATACTACGATTCTGTTGAACTGGATTTCATTCATTGTTTGCATGCATGTGTGTGTAGATCACGTAATCCATGCGCTTTACCACCTGTCCACCGTTAATCTAAATTCTAAAGTATACACTGACGAGCAAAATTAACCGAAATACAAAATCATATCAATTTTATGAATTTTGATTTTTTATACAAATTGACAAGTATTTGTAATTTACGAAATGCAGCTTCTTATAAGTATCTTGATCTTGACAAAATGTTGGCCACAAGACTTTTTTAAGGGCAGGAATGAACGCCAAGTAATATCGAAAACGTCTTATTGATCGAATCCTGGAGGTTTTATAGTGATTTATTAATGCCTTTTTTAACCTAACATAACGCCGCATGATATATCATGTGGCGGGGCCCTAGGCCTATGGCATTAAATGGTACTTTATACCCGCGTTTCAGACCTACAGAATTGTCTCTATACGTCAATAAGACATAAAAAAAAATACACGAAGTATTTTTCTCTTTACATGCCGCATAAATCAGTTTGTGTAATACTACAATAGTTATTTGGCGTTAAAGATATACAAAGTTGGCCACATTTATCGTTCTGACAATTTTGCCGGGTAGTGTATAACGTATATTAAGAATTTATGCATGATAAATAATAAACAGTATAATTATACCACTAGCATAGACATACGCAGTACCTATTATTAGTTTACATTTCAGGAATTCAGAAGCGTTACCTCGGATTAACGATGACGTTGGACTCGATAAGTTAACAAAAAAAGGTTTATATGTTACGCAATTAATATTCTAAAAATAATACTATTTCAATAACATAACAATAACTGGTTAGTTTAAAATTTGAGATATATGCACTTTAAATAATAAAATGTATGTTTGCATCAACTGCAAATGAGGTAAAAGTCTCATGGCTTGTATCGGGAATCCCCAAATCCTTGAACTTGCATATAAAAATAATGTATACAACGTCATACTTGTCTCGGTGAGTTAACCTTGTTTTGTTAACCTATCTCTACCTGAAAATATAATCAATTTGGCCAACAGAACGATTGTATATTATTGCCGATAACAAGAATATTTTTCATGCATTTTCTAGATTTTTGCTATTATTAGGGGTGAGGGGGGCACCCCTCACCCCTAATGTGAGCGAAAACCGCATACATATTGTTTAGTGGTCACGCAGATAGATATTATCAATTCTTATTATGTCTCGAAGATTTGTATATAAAAAACACAACCAAACACTGACATATGAAGATTTATTCTAATTCTTGTTTCCTATTTTAGAAGGGTAATATTTCATCACAACATTGTGTAATATTTACCTATTGTATCATATCATACAATAAACTTGATTTATTTATTTATAAACTTTTCAGAATTCATGGGTACTTTTTACAAATTGATTTACTATGTACAAAGAATGTGTATTTATTTTTTTATCATGACTGAATGCCACTTTGACTTCGTGTAATAAATTCTAGGGTTTTGAATAATTAATCTAATGCAGCTAAAACAACTTGAGTGAGTACAAACCATGTTGTAATTACCGAAAACATCTTTGAAAATATCTAGGGTTGCCCTCAGCCAACTTTACGACTACACCATTGGCACAATGAAGTGTCTGAATACTTTTGCAATTATTCAATTTTGTGAAGCCAGAGCTACTCTGTACCCTACCTAATGTCAGTCTCTCAGGCACTTCATTTGCAGGCGCAGGTCAAAACGAAACGTCTGCACTTTCAGTTGCATACGATGTAGTAGATGACGATGGTCTGATAGAAACACGACCTTACTGAAACCCATTACAGAAGACCTTACTGAAGACATAGTACCGTTCCATCTATTACGTCTCTTAACGTAACCGCCTTTGATTTACCTTGAAGAATTGCTTACATAAAGCTGTACTTTCCTGCAAAACTTGTTCTTAGTGCCATTGTCCTGATTTCAATTCTCCTTTTTTACTAGAGATGCTATTCATGCAGTTATACCGACGCAATCTTGCGTGCATGGGTCACTGGTAAAAGACATATATATACAGCACAATGCCTTTCTCCCACGCGATGCACCTCAAGTAAGTTTATAAATATACCAAGAGACAAGAATATTACTGGGAGGTGAAATTATTAAGGTATCCACTAAGTCAAGGTCGTACGGTAAGTCCCGGACTTGCGTAGAAACATGTCCATAAATTTGCCTTGTGGTTCCCCTGGATAAGACGCGTGGTGAAATTGTCAGCAGTAGTTATTGAACATAATATATGTAAATTATCGCAATATTGTTATCCAGTTTAGCATGCAATGTCATTTTTGTGCAACGCTGAATAAATTTAGTAAAACCGCAATGTTCATTTCTTTGGGAAGAACTTCCTGACGATCGTGACCTAACAGTCCAGAGATCTCTAAGAGCAAGTAAAAATATGGTGATGGTTTATAATATGTCGATAAAAGCCTCTTGTGTCCCTTCACGTTGAAGAAATCTTTATAATTTAGTTTCTGCTCAATTTCCTTAAAATATTCAAAATCTTTATACACCTACCAACCCTCTTTTGGCAACGCTTTAAAAGAAGTCAAAGCGGGAGTGCCCTAGCGTAGCAACTTGAGACCAATCCCCTACTTGCAATAATGTGGAATCAACCGTTGATGCACACCTGTGAATGGGGAAGACACTACATTAAGGTGGGCAAAATTTTATTGAAACAAATCAGGACCAAATCCCACGATTAGTAGGTTATGCATCTAACAAGCTGAATATAATTTGGTTTAAGGTGAATGTGGAAAATTGGTAAACATGGAAAAATCTCTGAATGGAGAATTATTATATAAAAAATATTCCTGATCTAAAATACCATTAAGAATATATGCTTTCCTACTATTAATCTGTTAGGTATTGCAATTGCTTTTTGAGAATTAAATGATTTCTAGTAAGAAAATGCAATATTCCTGACCGAAGACAAGTTTATTATTGAGAGCACTTGCTGTTTTTTTTTTGTTGGTTTTAAAGAATTAAGTTCTTTCCAGTAATAAACTACATACCTACAACACTTCTGACCAAAGGTTATGGGCAATTGCATGTGGTTTTTTGGAATTAAATTCTTTCTTGTTATGAATTTCAATATTCCTGACCACAGAATAGCCTATTATTGAGATCACCTGAAATTCCCAAAAACAAATTCCAAATGCAATGAAACAGTATTTGGTTTTGGGAATTAATTTTTCTTTTAATTACAAAATTGAACATTTCTAACGTAAGACATGTATATTATTCAGACTATGAGCTGTTTTAGTAAAACCTATTTTATTGAATAACATTCTTCCTAGCCATAAAATATAACATTCATGACAATCATATAACAATCATAGAAAAAATTTAAAAAATGGAGATTAATTTTAATAAAATTGATCTCCAATTTTATGACTTTGGATATGAAAATACTTTCTTGCAAAAAAATCGTAATACTTTCATAATTATTCATTCACAATGGTTATCCAAAAACTTTAATTAACAAAATCTAGTTTATGCCAAGGACGTACTATGAAGTAAATCATCATTTAAGATATTATCATTTTGGTTAAATCATAATGTAGCATACAATCTACGTTACCGACTGTCAACATACTTTCTAATAATAAATCAGTTAATTATAATTGCGAACAGAGCTGAAGAGACACTATTAAATTCCAGACGAGACAATCAACATACCGGGTGACCCACGGCATAGGTACCGGCTTTTAATATTTTTATTTATAAAGATAATCGAATGAAATTTGGAGAAGTTATATTAGACAAAAATTGCCATTTTGTGACGTATTGCTGATGTTAGTGTGACTTCCGGTTTTTTCCGGAAGTGATATCATTATTGGAATTTTAAATGGAAACATGTAGTTTTTGCAGTATTTTTGGATTCAGGATGTTATTCTGAATTCAAAAACGTATTGAACGTCAATTTTTATCACCTAGGCAACGCAAAAATAACTTTTTTGTTTGACAATCTAGGTGGCTGTGAATTGATTAAATTTATCGAGAATTGTCAACTAAACCTTACCTAATTCGATTTTCACAAATAATTTGTCACTGGCGCCCTCTAGTACGGTTTATTTTTTGCTTTCGCAGTAAGTCATTTTTTTCTCGGGTACCTCATTCCTAAACAACGACTATTCGACAGAATACATTTTTCCGGTTACAATGATACCAAACACTTGATATTTTGAAGAAAGTAAAAATGCAAAAAAATCGTTTTAAATAGGAAATTCAATCAATAAAAAGTTGTGATAAATCGAGGACATAGGCAGCTATGGATGATTTTCAAACATCTGAATTTGACAGATTTCTGCTGTGGTTATGTCTGCGATTTGATTCTTGTTTTATCTGGTGTTCAACAATTGGTCTATTGCAATTATTTATTATTGTATGTGTTATTTGCTGAGTGTTTTATTAGAAAAATGCCTTTCTTAAATTTATACTCAAGGGATGAGAAGGTAAGTAAAACCCGCGTGCAATTTTAGGATATGAATTCTCGCAAATGTAAATTTTAGATTGATATGTTATTGATATTTGGCGAGTGTCGAAAGAATCCCGTTGTGGCAGCACAATTATATCGCACCCGTAATCCGGACCGTTGTCAGCCATCCAAAAACTATTTTAAAAGATTGGAGGTCCAATTCCGGAAAGAAGTTATCACAGATGATCAACAAGTTAACGAAGAGGTAGAAATAACTACATTAGCATACTTAGAAGCTGACTCTACGGCATCGTTACGAGAAATTGAAATCCAAGTTGGTGTGCCACGAGAAACTGCACGGCGAGTGTTGAAAAAGCATGGATATAAATCCTATAAATATGCCATCAACCAACATTTGTATGGAGACGATAGTGAACGTAGACTACAATTTTGTACATGGTTCAATAATCAACACCCTGAAGTATACCGAAACATTTTATTTTCCGACGAAAGTCGCTTCACTAATAATGGGATGTTTAACAGAAATAACACCCGTTGTTGGGCTAAAGAAAATTTACATAACTTCCGGGAGGGAAATTTTTAAAACCGATTTGGGGTTAATGTATGGTTGGGGATTATTGGGCATAAAATAATTGGACCTATTTTATTTAAAGGAACATTTACTACACAGCGTTATCTAAATTTTTTAAACAATGAAATTCAGAATTCTTTGGCAGAACTGCCAATAGAAGAATGGCTCAATATTTGGACCAAACATTTCCAGACCGATTGATTGGCACAAATGGACCAATTAGGTGGCCTGCAAGGTCGCCAGATCTCACTCCCTTGGACTTTTTTGTTTGGCCCTTTATAAAACAAAAGGTGTATGGCAACATTCATCCGCCAAATAACACAGAAGAGTTGAAAGTTCGCATTAGAGACGCCATACATTTAATGACACCCGAAATCTTACAAAATGTTTATCGACAATTTACTTTCAGAGCAAACAGATGCATTCGAGAAAATGGACGGCATTGTGAATTTGTAGAAATAAATGTTCGATTTTAATATGGTGTTTTTTTATTTTGTTTTTCTTCGGTTTTGCTGTTAAATCGTAATGGATAAATTCATTTAAACCGATGTTTTTGCATTATTATTTTCTTCAAAATATCAAATACACGAGAAAAAAATGACTAATTGGCATTTTTTAAATAAAACATACACCAATAAATAATTGCAATTGACCAATTGTTGAATACCTGATTAAACATAAATGCAATCGCAGGCATAACCAGAGCAGACATCTGTCAAATTCAACTGTTTGACAATCATCCATGGTTACCCATGTCCCCGATTTATTACAACTTTTACCGACCTTCCTATTTAAACCGATATTTTTGCATTATTACTTTCTGCAAAATATCAAGTGTTTGGTATCATTGTAACCGGAAAAATGTGTTCTGTCGAATAGTCGTTGTTTAGGAATGAGGTACCCGAGAAAAAAATGACTTACTGCGAAAACAAAAAATAAACCGTACTAGAGGGCGCCAGTGACAAATTATTTGTGAAAATCGAATTAGGTAAGGTTTAGTTGACAATTCTCGATGAATTTAATCAGTTCACAGCCACCTAGATTGTCAAACAAAAAAGTTATTTTTGCGTTGCCTAAGTGATAAAAATTGACGTTCAATACGTTTTTGACTTCAGAATAACATCCTGAATCCAAAAATACTGTAAAAACTACATGTTTCCATTTAAAATTCCAAAGATGATATCACTTCCGGAAAAACCGGAAGTCACACTAACATCAGCAATACGTCACAAAATGGCAATTTTTGTCTAATATAACTTCTCCAAATTTCATTCGATTATCTTTATAAATAAAACTATTAAAGGCCGGTACCTATGCCGTGGGTCACCCGGTATGTATGTATACAACCATAACACAAATACTGATACGACATTCAGACAAATGAAGAAGATTCCACAACAAATAATTCGATTTCCTCCTCACATAAATCATCACGTAACAATATCGTCAACAATTGAATAAACAGGAATTTACAAGTGATTATCTATAACAATCTTTTTACACATTTTTCATATTTTTTCCTGCAACATTAGTAAATAGGCAGTACATAACTGATATTTCGTATATATCTTGTGGATTTTTTGCGATTTTTTTTTCTCCAGTCATGATGATAAAGTAAACTAATACAGAGTTGATATACAGTAAATAGCACCTACATTGGTACATTGGATGCTATTTATAGCATAAAATACGCATCGAGTAATCAGTGTCTACTATCACTACAAGATAGTAGCGGGGAGAGTGTGTTACGTCAATGGGTATGTCTGTGACACGTTAAATTTTGCACCAATAGCTACAAAGGCAAGCGACGTCACCGTTTTTCTGTTTCACTTTCATACGTCACTATCCTGCTATATAAACATCAAAGCATTTGCAGGATAAGTATTCATTAAAACAAACACAGCCAATACACAAACTATTGTGTTTTAAACTAAAACAACCAAATGCCCCGTGACATTCTATTATCTCTCATTGGTTGCGGTGAAATCAAATAAGTGACAAGTGATCTACAAGAACTTCATATCAGCATGGACTGCTACTGTGTGTCATATCTGCATATCTGCTGTTCTACCCCCTACCAGTCTGTGCCCAAAGTGGTTCTTCTGGCCAAGAAATTGAAGAAGTTCCTGTTCCTGTACAATTCCTGATGAAATGTAAATGTTGTGCTTTTGAAAATGAATTGGATTTGATCATCTGAAGAACATCGCCCAAAAATTTGTGACAAGACTACAGATTTTTGGAGAATTGCAGTGGAGTGCACATCGTTGCAGCTTTTGGTCAGCGCAAGAAACCCTGACAACCACAAAAGAGCAAACGGTGTTGATGGATTCAATGTTATATATATTTTTTAATAAATATTGTGGAAATACATTTTATGACTTTTATTACCTGTTGGTTACACTGGGTTTTAATGATATTTTTAGAAAAAATTCTACAGGTCATTTTATTTGTGTAACAGCATAACGACCTGATGCTTCAACTGTTTGGAACACCCGGTGTTTCATTTCTTGCTTTTCTTAAAGTCATGTTTAAAATGCAAACGTTCAGAATTGACAGGGTATAAAAAGAATGTATACAAAATCTTGTGACGGTATGAAACTCGGACCACAAAACATCTTTTTGGGTCTCGTGGGAATTATAATAATAATAATAATAAGTATAATAATAAACGCCCAACAGTTTGCACCAATAACAGGGCTATCCAAAGAGGTAGCTTCAATAATAATAGCTAAAGAAGATTTGAAAGAATTGAAATGTTTAAGAGCACTAGCAATAAAAATGAATAAAGTGAAATTAAATTAAAACTGGATCCTCACGCAGATGTCCATGGCCACGGGTGTCCCAACCATGGCTCTGCTCAACCGAAAAACCCCTCTAACAGTCAGTTGACATTTCGGGTGATGTCGCCTACCAGCGATTTGACCGTAATGTTGGTTGTTGCGGCAAGAACAAGACTCAATGATGTTCTCGTAACATTTGTTGGTGAAATAAAAGGGCACTCATTCTCCCCTCTGCGACATTAGCAGATCCACAACATCACACGAAGTTGTGCTTTTAATATGATATGTCGGCTGATTAGTCGATTACGAAACTGTTTTTATTTGATATGCCGGGCTACAGGTTACCAAAATATTCAACGTCAAAAATTTTGAAAAACCCACGACACTTTTTGATATGTCGGGGAGTGAAATCCAATTTTAGGCATATGTCAGAATATGTCGATGCAAAAAGACGATATGTAGGGTCAAAACTCAAAAAATTGTTCAAGGTCAATACATTCAACTGCAATATTTTTCGCTTCCTACTGATTTCAATTATGGTAGAGAAAAATCTTGTTTTATTACATTATCGATGTTGGAAAAAGTATTTTAAAATTATATAAAGTTCTAGATTTCCGGGAGAAAACCGCGTCAACGGTGATTCGGACCGCGGAAGTCTCCAATCTAAATATTATTCTTATTTGTTAACATTTTAGGCGTGAACAGTAGGTTTTGCACAAAAGATAATCTGTCAACAATTAACAAACGGCACTAATTGCACTAACCAAGTTAATATAAATCAATATCCATTTAGTTTTTTTTTTCAACATATTTAAAATAAAGTAAAAATCTTAGTAATTATATAAGATTATATGGATATTATCACTAGTAAAATTAAACAAACAGCTAGGTATTGAATAATTACCATGTGATATAAAATAAATGTTTAAACATTAACATTTTTTTCTATTATGCATTAGTAATGTAATATAATCTAAAAATTATCGAAATTACCGGTAAGTTTCATCGATTGAAATTTATTCAATTGAAGATCTGGCTAGGACATGTAAGGGGATAAGAACACTTTATACCTATTTTCTCTGCTACATTGTAGACATGAACATTTTCATCGTTTAGTGCAAAACTACAGTACTACATACAGCACTAGGGCTTTGTTTTCTTTTCTATTTGCTGAAAATGCTTTTTGCCAGAAGTCTAATACACTATGCAAAGTTAGTAATAGTAATAGTTCTTCCATAAATGTCAACAATATAAAGTCAAGGGAACTATTTATTTATAAAGGCAAAGATATTGATAAGTATTTTCAAAAGTTTCTAACTTCATAGTTAATGAACAATCTTAATGAAACTAACCATAATCATTGTCAAGTCTAATGAATAATACAAAGTCCAGGATAGTGGTAGAAACAACCATAAATATCAGGCAAAATAATAAAGTCAAGAGAACAATTTATAAGACAAAGATATTTTTCTCTGCCAGACATATCGGTTCTTTGCATCGACATATCCCCACATATGCCTAAAAGCGCAATTCATTCCCTGACATACCAAAAAACGCGATGGGGTTTGGACGCCAAACTTTGACCTTGAATAACTGTGGGTTTTGGCCCGACATATCGGTTTTTTTTGCACCGACATATCCCGACATATGCCTAGAATCGAAATTTTTCCCCGATATATCAAAAAACGCTTTGGGTTTTGGTTGCCTAACTTTGACCTTGAATAACGTTGTGAGCTTTTGCCCGACATATCGGTTTTTTGCACCAACATATCCCGACATATGCCTAGAATCGAAATTCAGTCCCCGACATATCAAAAAAAGTTTTGGTTTTTTTGGCGTCGAACTTTAACTTGGAATAACTTCGCTTTGAATAACTAAGCTTTGAGTTTTTTTTTTTGGCGCCGAACTTTGACCTCGAATAACTTTGTGGGTTTTTGCCCTACATATCGGCTTTTTGCACCGACATATCCCGACATATGCCTAAAACAGGATTTCACTCCCCGACATATCGAAAGGTATCGTGGGTTTTTCAAAATGTTTGACCTTGAATAATTTGGTTACCTGGGGCCCGACATATAATCAGCCGCCATATCATATTAAAAGCAACGTCGTACGATGTTGTGGGTCTGCCAATGTCACAGAAGTTCGAGAATTACTTGCGCGAAGGAGACGCTGGGAAGCTCCCGACGATCCTGAAGCGAGACGTTAGTAGCGAACCGCTAGTAGCAGGTCGTAACTCCCGATCCTAGGGGGATACGCTTATACAGCGTGACAAGTACTTCAACAACCTCCTCTGCACCCTCTCAACCAGCAACTGTGACGATACGTAATGCGGATACCATATCAAGGAACAGTTTTGGATATTCAGTGATAAACCAAATTTCTGACACTATTCCGCTAGCATATTACGGGAATATTGCAAGATAGCAACATCTGCCGGACCACGGATGCGACAGTAAAATTGTCGTCTGCATAGGCCAAGAGATTTCCGGAAGCATGGAGACCGTTGACGTAAATCACAAACACCACAGGTCCCAGGTTGGAATCCTGAGGAACTCCAGATAAATCAGTGTATTTCTCTGACTTAAAGCCGTTAAAGAAAACGTAGTTAATGAGTCGCAAAGCGGGCTTGTTGAAGCTAATGTCATCCAACGCCTTCGAAAAGTCAGTGTAGAGCACATCCACCTCGCCACCCCCTTCAACGACTTCAAGTTGGTCTCCGTCTATCTCCCAGGATGGAATCCATGCTGTTGGGTGGAGATGTAGGGTTTCACATGGTAGAAAATTTGCTCACACATGTGCATTTTCGTAACCTTGGCGAAGTTTGAGATTATCGAGATTGGGCGATAATTTGCCACAGCAGTTTGATCACCTTTCTTAAAGGTGGGAATTACTCTACTGATCTTCCATCGCCCAGGAAACGACGACCGCGTTATGCTCCTGTTGATAATAATTGACAACGGCAGAAACGGCAGCACTTCTTAATAATGCATAAACAGCCAAAAGAAGGAAAACACATATACGAGTTATGGAAGGTTATGGTTAAATTTTTGACTTACAACACTATACCTTCATGGAAAATTCGCATATTGAAATGAACCAAAGAAAATACATTGCTTATTAATGTGGCTTTCCACGTGAGTACACGAGAACTAACATTGTTCTACAGGATGATTCAAATGTGATCTATATTTGAAACACAACGTGGATCAATTAAGAACAGAAAAAAACAAAAAAATCTGGAGTGACCCCCACCATACATTCTGACTAAATTGTTGCCAGAAGGTTCTAAACATCTCTACTATTTTGTAATTTCGTGAAGCTACTTGCACTCTACAACGCAGAATACCTTTAGTAAAACTGCAATATTCATTTCTTTGTGAAGAATTACCTGACGATGGCGATAAAACAGTCCAGAGATTTCTAAGAGCAAGTAAAAATATGTTGGTCTACTATGTTACGTTGATAACAGCCTCGCGTGGATGGTTTTATAGCCATAGCATTCCAAGAAACCTATCATCCCAATTTTGCAATCTCCTGAATCCCTTCAGATGGTACCCAAAACACGTTGAAGAGACCTTTATAATTTAGTTTCTGTTCAATTTGTTTCCTTTAAACATTCAAAATCTCTATAAACCTACCAAACCCCCTTTGGAAACACTTGCAAAAGAAGTCAAAGCGGGAGTACTCCAGGGCAGCAACTTGGGACCAATCCCCTACTTGTAATAATGTGGAATCAACCGTTGATGAAGCTACAGCTATGACTGGGGATGACAAAATTTGATTGAGACCAATAGGAACCAAATACCACGATATGCAGGTTATGCATAGGTATATATAACACTGAACATAATTTGGATTAAGGTGAATGTGAAAAATGTGGAAAAATCTCTGAATTGATAATTATTATATAAAAAAAATTCTATAGAGTTGTATTTTATAACAAGTGCAAAAAATCTGGGCGCTAGTGGCTGGCCCTCACCCAACTTTCCGACTACATCGTGGTCATAATGAAGTCTGTCTGACAGTATAATTCTGTCACTGACACTGACGTTAGATAGTGTCCAGAGATGGCTTTGGATTTACTAACTTAAATAATTGCAAAAATGTTTAGGCACTTCATTGTGCCAACGATTTAATCGGAAAGTAGGGTGAGGGCCACCCCAGATATTTACTTTCCGACTAGTACCCTAGAAGGAAAGTAATATTCGACATTTCAGCGGAAATGCGCATTTTGGGGTCCCCTGAACCCATTGCTATGATTTCTGGAAAATGTATGTATGTGTATTGTATGGATGTATGTGGATATTGATGTATGTAGGTATGTGAACACGGTAGCGTCCAAACGGAACAACGGATCGGGCTGAAATTTGGTATACGTATTTTATTTAGAATTGCCAGGAGACGAACTGGATTGTTTTTGGTGACAATCTGACAACCAGAAGTGGCAAATGTTATCCGATTGAGATCAAAATCATACCATCGCATTCTCCAGCGACTTTAAATATGTATACCAATTTGCAGATCAGTGGGATGAAAGATTTAGGTGCTATAAGCTTCTATAGAAGCAGGTTGACAGAAACCACAGCCTTCGTCGCTGTATTCAAAATTGTCAGATTTTGACAAACGTCAGTGCCACTGACATGACATGACATTAAATGTTAGTATGACAAAAGTCGTTATGTCATAGAAACTGACTTAGGTAGGGTCCAATGTGACAAAATGTAAGTGTTTTGACATTTCATTGTACCAAAGTTGTAGTCGGAAAGTTGGGTGAGGGCCACTCCAGATATTTTTGTAATGGTTAAATTCTTTCCAGTAATAAACTACGTACAACATTCCTGACTGAAGACTATGGGCAATTGAATCTGCTTTTTGAGAATTAAATTCTTTCTTTTTATGAACTTCTGTATTCCTAACCCAAGAATATTGTCGATACAGCCTGCTGTATTATTGCATTTGTTTTTTGGGAATTAATTTTTCTTCTCTTTCTTCTCTTTTAATTACAAAATTTCTAACCTAAGAGATCTACTAAGAGACTACTCGCTGTTTTCTTGTAGGTAACCTATTTTATTGAATTAAATGCTTCTAGCCATAAAATACAGCATTCCTGACTGAATGCGGCATTCTTTATTTATTATAGGGTCTACACCAGTCTACACGCTATTTTACTGCATCTGGTTTTCGGTAATTAAAGATATTAGTAAAAATATTCTTTTATAATATATATATATATATATATATATATATATATATATATATATATATATATATATATATATATATATATATATATATATATATATATATATATATATATATATATATATATATATATATATATATATATATATATATATATATATATATATATATATATATATATATATATATATATATATATATATATATATATATATATGTATATATACATATGTTAGCGGCAATGTGTATAATTCCGCATTGTATACAATGCCTAGGCATTCTAATGATACCGCAAGGAATTGGGCAAGGTGTAAAATGTTTACGGTTTTGCATACATTGCCTATGTGATGACTGGCATTGTGTAGAATGGCTAGGCATTTTATACAATGAGTTGTGAGAACTAGGCAGAGTATAAAATAAATAGCTTTTCAGAACTTGAAAAAGAAGTAAAGATATACACTGAGAGAAAAGAAATATAAAATCAAATAAATGTATTTCTTTGAACATATTTCTTTCGAGGAAAGAATGTATGTTTGAAACAAATAAGTATTTTTAAATTTAAAAAAGTGAGCTGCATGGGCTGAAAGAAATATTTTATTTGAAGTAAAAAGAAATAGTTTTCACTGAAAACAATGATTCTTTTACACCAACTGGTTTTTCGTGATTTCCGTAATGTAGAAAATGCTTGGGTTTAATTGCAGAAATACGTTTGAATGATATAAATCTGGTTTTATTTGAAATAAAGGCCGGCCTTAAGGTAAGTAAATATTCTATTTGGAAGAGAAAGATAAAAGATTTGAGTAAAAAGATTATGTGTTTGAATAAAAAAGAGAAATTGACCTAAATTGTCAATATTTTACAAGCCGTTAATACAACTAGGGAATAACATATATTTTTGTAAATTTGTTGAAAGTTACAAATTTGGAATGATATGAAAGGGATATGAAACACAGAAATTTGGAGATTTATTTTTGATCCAAAATGTATTAAGCAATTTCTTCTTATTTTTGTAGTGCGTTTTTCGTTGCTTTGCACAGACATTTTTGGTTCGGAAACTCTTATAAGAATCGCACTTCAGAAAAGTTGTTAAAACTTATTTTTGCAGACATGAAAGCTTTTTTATCACAAATAAATATAATACATACTCCATATAAGCACATCTTCAAATAGACTGGTATTCTAATAACAGAACGATAAATGAAGATTCTAATACAATTTAATATAAATATTCTAATATAAATATGTAATTAATCTGGAAGCAAATTTTTCAAAAATGCTATATATATATATATATATATATATAAAATTGAAAATGAATTATTAGCGGTGAAATCTAAACAGTAAAAATTATTCTCTCGGGCACACCCGCTATCTTAATTGCAACCGTAGACACGTGTTTCGGACTTATTAGTCCTCGTCAGTACGGTATAGCCAAAGAGTAAGATGGATATATATATATATATATATATATATATATATATATATATATATATATATATATATATATATATATATATATATATATATATATATATATATATATATATATATATATATATATATATATATATATATATATATATATATATATATATATATATATATATATATATATATATATATATATATATATATATATATATATATATATATATATATATATATATATATATATATATATATATATAATTTTTGTCAAATTGATCTCCAATTTTATGATTTTTGATATGAAAAATACTTTCCTGCAAAAGAAACTCGTAATACTTTCATAATTATTCATTAACAATGTTATCCAACAACTTTAATTAACAAAATATAGTTTATGCCAAGGACACACTCCGAAGTAATCATCATTTAAGATATTATGATTTTGGTTAAATCATAATGTAGCACACAATCAAGGTTACTATGGTACCGACTGTCAATATCATTTATTCTCTCTTTCCAAACATTAGTGCATTTTTAAAATTGATGGCTAATCTCCTAGATTAGGGCTTTCTAATAATAAATCTGCTTAATAATTGCGAACAGAGCCATAGACACACTATAAAATTCTGGACAAACAATATAACACAAATACTGACACGACATTAGTAGAAATGAAGGAGATTCCACAACAAATAACTCGATTTCCTCTTCATGTAAATCATCACGTAACAACATCAACAATTCAATAAACTGGAATTTACAAGTGATTATGTGTAACACTTTGTTACGCATTTTTCATGTTTTTTCTTTAACATTAGTAAGTAGGCAATCCATAACTGATATTTCCTATAGAAGTTTTTGCGTCTCCTTTTTCTCCAGTCCGATATAAAAAAAAGTTCGACTATGTACGCAAATTTATGGAAATTTGCATGATGATAAAGTAATAAACTAATAATACACAGAATTGATATATAATAAATAACACCAATAGCACATACATTGGTAACAACAGCGAAGTTCCTTCTAAAAATAAACTTGGATGCTATTTATAGCATAAAATACGCATCGAGTGTCTACTATCACTACAAGATAGTAGCGGGGAGAATGTGTTACGTCAATGGGTATGTCTGTGACACGTTAAATTTTGCACCAATAGTTACAAAGGCAAGCGACGTCACCGATTTTCTGTTTCGCTTTCATACGTCACTCTCCTACTGTACATATAAACATCGAAGCTTTTACAGGATAAGTATTCTTTAAAACAAACACAGCCAATACACAAATTACAGTCTTTTAAACTAAAACAGAATACAGAAACCAAATGTCCCGTGACATTCTATTATCTCTCATTGGTTGCGGTGATATCAAATAAGTGACAAGTGATCTACAAGAACGTCATATCAGCATGGACTGCTACTGTGTGTCATATCTGCATATCTACTGTTTTACAACCTACCAGTTTATGCCCAAAGTGGTTCTTCTGGACCAGAAATTGAAGAAGTTCCTGTTTCTGTACTATTCCTGATGAAATCTAAATGTTCTATTCTTGAAAATGGATTGGAATACTTTTATCATCTGGAGACCATCACCCAAAAATTGGTGACAAGACCACAGATTTTTGGAGAATTGCACTGGAGTGCACATCGTTGCAGCTTTTGGTCAGCGCAAGAAACCCTGACAACCACAAAAGAGCAAACGGTGTTGATGGATTCAATGTTATATAAATATTCTTCAATAAATATTGTGGAAATACATTTTATGATTTTTATTACCTGTTGTTTACATTGGATTTTAATGATTTCTTTAGAAAAAATCCTACAGGTCATTTTATTTGTGTAACAGCATGACGACCTGATGCTTCAACAGTTTGGACCAATATTGTTGAAATATATTTTATGGCTTTTATTATCGTTACCGGTTGTTTACATTTCATTAATTTTTTTGTTGAACATTTCATTCAAAACCTCTTTTTGGTTCTGGTGGGTATTACGACAGTTAGTGAAAACAGTCAAAAGAAGTGAAAAACATTGTTGTGGAAAGTTATGGTTAAATTTTTGATTTACAACACTATACATTCTTGTAAAATTCGCATATTGCAATGAACCAAAGAAAAACATATTGCTTATTACTGTAGCTTTCGATGACAGTACACGAGAAGTTGTCTAACATTCCACAGGATGATCCAAATGTCATCTATATTTGGAATACTATATGGATCAATTAAGAACAGAATAAAAACACAAAGATCCGGCGTGGCCCCCACCAAACTTTCCGGCTAAATTGTTGCCACAAGTTTCTAAGCAGTTTTACTATTATTTAATTTCGTAAAGCTTCTGAACGCCAACCTACCGCCTGCATAGAATGACATAGAATAATATAGACATTATGTTATGTCTTGTCATGTCAGTGGCAGTGATGTTTGTCAAAATCTGACAATTCTCAACACAGCGTCGAAGGTTGCGGCTTCTGTTAAAATGTTTCTTATAGCGCCTAAACCGTTCATAGCAATGAGCTACAAATTTATATACATATTTAAAGTCACTGGAGGATGAGCTGGTAAGAGTTTGATCTCAATCGGATGAATGCCCCAGAAGACGCATGTACCATTTGCCCACATTTGCCAGTCCCGGCGGTCAGATTGTCACCAAAAACAATCCAGTTCGTCTCCTGGCAATTCTAAATAAAATACGTATACCAAATTTCAGCCCGATCCGTTGTTCCGTTTGAACGCTATCGTGTTCACAGACATACACCCATACCCACATACATACATACACATACATACATTTTCCAGAAATCATTGCAATCGATTCAGGAGGTCCCCTGCGTATTTCCGCGGAAATCTCGACATTTTTTTCCGTCGATTACAATACTTTCCTTCTAGGGACTAGTCGGAAAGTAAAAACATTGTAACATAATAATTTTTATGTACCATGGGCATACGTCGATGTTTAATGCCCTCGGACGACTAAAAAACACATCTGTAAAAAATTTTCAGACAGAAATGAAATTTTTACTTTCCGACTAGTACTCTTGAAGGAACGTATCGTTATCGACGGAAAAAATCGAGATTTCAGCGGAAATACGCGTTTTGGAGTCTGAGGGATTTATCCGATTGAGAGCAAACTCATACGTAGATCAGTGGGATGAACGGTTTAGGCGCTATTAGCTTTTATAGAAGCAGTTTGACAGAATCTGCATCATTCGTTACCGTGTTAAGAATTGGCAGTATTTAACAAACGTCAGTGCCACTAACATGACATGACATTAAATGTCATTAAATGACATTAATGACAAATGTCATTATGCCAAAGGTTAGGTAAGGTCCAGAGTGGCTATGGCTGCACAAAAATTAAAAATTTTGCGAAGGTGTTTAGACAATAATTCATTGTGCCAAAGATATAGTCGGAATGTTGAATGAGAGCAACCCCAGATATTTACTAACATATTCATATGCACCGATTCCTGAGTACGTATTAAATGACGTGATGTATTTCTGTTTAAATAATTAATTATTGTAAACAACTGTTGCGTAGTGTTTACAAGTGACACTTTGCCAAGAATGTTTGACACGGTTTTCAACACTGATTCACTTATTGCCGTTATTTTATTTACAGCATATCTATAAGACTATTACTTTGATGTATTAGCATGGTGATATCACACAAGTATATAATATCACTATTCAATTGCACATAAATTACATAGCTTTTTTTAATTGTTCTATATGGTTAATAATATAATTATTTTTTAATAAACATTTAAAATAAACATATAATTTATGTGGAGCAGCTAACATTGTGCAGCAAAATGTAAGAAGACAATGATTCTCTGAAATTAAGTAAACAAAAGATTTGCTTCATTGGATATTACTATTATGCAAAACAACCTTCCTATCATAGCAACCAGGTGTAAACCAGCATCTGCCAGCTTTTTTTAACTATGGCTCCTCACTCAGTAAACATAAATCAATAAAATTACCAAATGATTAGTTTACCATTAATAATATGCAATCGGATGTAACTATGACGTAGTTTTAGTACACTATAAATATGTGTCGTCAATGGATATACCTCTTCAGTCCATGTGGGCGAATCAACGCTAAGAAGAGACGTCACGGTTTTTTTGTATCACATTCATTCCCCCAGCAGAAATAACATAAATATCTTCACTGTGGAATAAAGGATACTTATCAAAACCAACAGCAGAGTAATCAACGTTGAAATGCCCAGAGCAGTGCTTTTATCTTTGATCGGTTGTGGTGAAATAAAAAAATATAAAAGTGTGACATCATTGGTGGAATAATGGCATTAGACCCGTGCTGTAGCGATGCGTATTATTGTGTGAGCAATAACTTTATTCTGGAACTGTATTGGAAGAATAGTAGATTTAAATACAACGCTTGATGTAATGAAGCTTTGTTTTGGACATACTTATTTCACTACCACATTTACTTGAACTGGACTATGGACAGCATCCTGATAATGGAATCAAGGGCGAAACGTCGGCCACTTCAATGGTAATAACGGAAAATGAAGAATTATGTTCTTTGTTTACGAATCATGGGATGAAGAATTCTTCCAACGGTTAAAAGCAGTGCTTTTTAGAAGTGAAAGAAATGGTTCTTAAAGAGATATAAGCTGTGCAAGAGTTACTGTAAATTTGATTGTTAATAAACACACTTTTTCTTAGTTTCATTATTTTTTTCAAATTCAAATGCTCAAATAGTTCGCCTTCAGCACGAATACAAGCTCGTTGGTATCGTCTGCATCTTTTTAATGCCTCAGCCACGAAATCGGACGCATGGACGTTTTCGCTCATAGCGTCAAGGTCGAACGGGTAAACGCCTGTTCCAAATGCGTGCGTAGGAGAGAGAAAGGAGCTCTACGCTTGTAGCGTTTCGCCAGGAGTGAGCATTCCGTGGCCGAGGCATAAAAATTGCAATAATTTCAGGAAAATGTATGTGTATGTGTATGTGTATGTGTATGTGTATGTGTATGTGTATGTGTATGTGTATGTGTATGTGTATGTGTATGTGTATGTGTATGTGTATGTGTATGTGTATGTGTATGTGTATGTGTATGTGTATGTGTATGTGTATGTGTATGTGTATGTGTATGTGTATGTGTATGTGTATGTGTATGTGTATGTGTATGTGTATGTGTATGTGTATGTGTATGTGTATGTGTATGTGTATGTGTATGTGTATGTGTATGTGTATGTGTATGTGTATGTGTATGTGTATGTGTATGTGTATGTGTATGTGTATGTGTATGTGTATGTGTATGTGTATGTGTATGTGTATGTGTATGTGTATGTGTATGTGTATGTGTATGTGTATGTGTATGTGTATGTGTATGTGTATGTGTATGTGTATGTGTATGTGTATGTGTATGTGTATGAGTATGAGTATGAGTATGTGTATGTGTATGTGTATGAGTATGAGTATGAGTATGAGCATGAGCATGAGCATGAGCATGAGCATGTGCATGTGCATGTGCATGTGCATGTGCATGTGCATGTGCATGTGCATGTGCATGTGCATGTGCATGTGCATGTGCATGTGCATGTGCATGTGCATGTGCATGTGCATGTGCATGTGCATGTGCATGTGCATGTGCATGTGCATGTGCATGTGCATGTGCATGTGCATGTGCATGTGCATGTGCATGTGCATGTGCATGTGCATGTGCATGTGCATGTGCATGTGCATGTGCATGTGCATGTGCATGTGCATGTGCATGTGCATGTGCATGTGCATGTGCATGTGCATGTGCATGTGCATGTGCATGTGCATGTGCATGTGCATGTGCATGTGCATGTGCATGTGCATGTGCATGTGCATGTGCATGTGCATGTGCATGTGCATGTGCATGTGCATGTGCATGTGCATGTGCATGTGCATGTGCATGTGCATGTGCATGTGCATGTGCATGTGCATGTGCATGTGCATGTGCATGTGCATGTGCATGTGCATGTGCATGTGCATGTGCATGTGCATGTGCATGTGCATGTGCATGTGCATGTGCATGTGCATGTGCATGTGCATGTGCATGTGCATGTGCATGTGCATGTGCATGTGCATGTGCATGTGCATGTGCATGTGCATGTGCATGTGCATGTGCATGTGCATGTGCATGTGCATGTGCATGTGCATGTGCATGTGCATGTGCATGTGCATGTGCATGTGCATGTGCATGTGCATGTGCATGTGCATGTGCATGTGCATGTGCATGTGCATGTGCATGTGCATGTGCATGTGCATGTGCATGTGCATGTGCATGTGCATGTGCATGTGCATGTGCATGTGCATGTGCATGTGCATGTGCATGTGCATGTGCATGTGCATGTGCATGTGCATGTGCATGTGCATGTGCATGTGCATGTGCATGTGCATGTGCATGTGCATGTGCATGTGCATGTGCATGTGCATGTGCATGTGCATGTGCATGTGCATGTGCATGTGCATGTGCATGTGCATGTGCATGTGCATGTGCATGTGCATGTGCATGTGCATGTGCATGTGCATGTGCATGTGCATGTGCATGTGCATGTGCATGTGCATGTGCATGTGCATGTGCATGTGCATGTGCATGTGCATGTGCATGTGCATGTGCATGTGCACGTGCACGTGCACGTGCACGTGCACGTGCACGTGGACGTGTACGTGTACGTGTACGTGTACGTGTACGTGTACGTGTACGTGTACGTGTACGTGTACGTGTACGTGTACGTGTACGTGTACGTGTACGTGTACGTGTACGTGTACGTGTACGTGTACGTGTACGTGTACGTGTACGTGTACGTGTACGTGTACGTGTACGTGTACGTGTACGTGTACGTGTACGTGTACGTGTACGTGTACGTGTACGTGTACGTGTACGTGTACGTGTACGTGTACGTGTACGTGTACGTGTACGTGTACGTGTACGTGTACGTGTACGTGTACGTGTACGTGTACGTGTACGTGTACGTGTACGTGTACGTGTACGTGTACGTGTACGTGTACGTGTACGTGTACGTGTACGTGTACGTGTACGTGTACGTGTACGTGTACGTGTACGTGTACGTGTACGTGTACGTGTACGTGTACGTGTACGTGTACGTGTACGTGTACGTGTACGTGTACGTGTACGTGTACGTGTACGTGTACGTGTACGTGTACGTGTACGTGTACGTGTACGTGTACGTGTACGTGTACGTGTACGTGTACGTGTACGTGTACGTGTACGTGTACGTGTACGTGTACGTGTACGTGTACGTGTACGTGTACGTGTACGTGTACGTGTACGTGTACGTGTACGTGTACGTGTACGTGTACGTGTACGTGTACGTGTACGTGTACGTGTACGTGTACGTGTACGTGTACGTGTACGTGTACGTGTACGTGTACGTGTACGTGTACGTGTACGTGTACGTGTACGTGTACGTGTACGTGTACGTGTACGTGTACGTGTACGTGTACGTGTACGTGTACGTGTACGAGTACGAGTACGAGTACGAGTACGAGTACGAGTACGTGTAGGTGTATGTGTATGTGTATGTGTATGTGTATGTGTATGTGTATGTGTATGTGTATGTGTATGTGTATGTGTATGTGTATGTGTATGTGTATGTGTATGTGTATGTGTATGTGTGTGTGTGTATGTGTGTGTGTGTATGTGTGTGTGTGTATGTGTGTGTGTGTATGTGTATGTGTGAATGTATGTGGAACATCGAATCGGGCTGAAATTTTGCATACTAGTTTAGAATTGCCGGGGGACGAACTGAAATGTTTTTGGCCACAATATGACAACCGGAAGTGGCAAATGTTACATGCGTTTTCTTCGGGATTTATACGATTTTGGTCAAACTAATATTATCTCATCCTCCAGTGATTTTAAATAAGTATACTAATTTATAGATCAATGGAATGAACGGCTTAGGCGCTATTAGCTTTTATAGAAACGGCTTGACAGAATCCACAGCCTTCGTCGCATCGCTGTGTTGCAAATTGTCACTGACATGACATTAAATGTCAGTGTGACAAATGTTATTATGTCAGAGAGACTGACGTTAGGTAGTGCATAAGTGTTCAGATACTTCATTGTGCCAACGGTGTAGTCGGAAAGTTGGCGCTATGAGCGAAAACGTCCATGCGTCCGATTTCGTGGCTGAGGCATTAAAAAGATGCAGACGATACCAACGAGCTTGTATTCGTGCTGAAGGCGAACTATTTGAGCATTTGAATTTGAAAAAAACAATGAAACTAAGAAAAAGTGTGTTTATTAACAATCAAATTTACAGTAACTCTTGCACAGCTTATATCTCTTTAAGAACCATTTCTTTCACTTCTAAAAAGCACTGCTTTTTGAGTCATCGTAATGTTCTTTATGTACACTGACATAAATTACATCCGTAGACAATCACATTAGCCAATAAGCTATCACAAGATGATTTTGATAGTCAATTGCAATTCAGTGAATAGATGTTTTTTTTTTCGGACGAATCCACCTTTTTCTTTAATGGAACGGTAAATCGACAAATTTGTAAATATTGGGCCTTACAGAATTCCAAAAGGGTGCAATAGTCTTACACACAGTTCTCAAGAAAAGTTATAATAGTTTTTAACCCCTTCAAAAGTTTTTACCACAAATAACTTCCTATGAATATATTTTAACTGTTCTTTTTTCAGATGTTTCCACACTGTATAAATATTCCTACGTCAACATTCTTAGGGATTTCTTTCCTGCAGAATATTAACATTCGTACACGGTAAATCACACTTCAGTATGTTCATTTTCCACAAAGCATTTACTACTGTATGCCTATATATCTAACAAATCACGAATCGTGAATGTTTTCCTCTAACCAACAATTACTACCATATGTGAAATGTTTTTTAAATGTATATTTTTTATGCAAAACTAGCCGCAAAAGTCTAGCGATGCGGCAATTTATAGACAGCATAAGTTTAATCTGAATCACTCGGCAAGTATTCTATGATTTAATGAAGAGAATAGCAGTATATATAAGAGAATTTAATGAAGGGAATTAAACGTATATGCAAAGTATGTATTAAGAAAATTGCCACAAAATTCTTATAAATGTTCTGAATGATGTTGAGAAATTCGCAATGCAAAGGGGAATGCATTTTTTAAATTGTTCGGGATTTCAGATATCTTTAGAATTTTTAATACATACTAATAGAGAACGTTTCTATTTTCTTCTCTGATACATTACAGCAATCAGTAAATATTTGACAACGCATTTTTTCGACGGCAATACAGGTTAAGGGTCCCAGAAACCGCTGTTAATGATTTCCGAAAATAAAACGCTACGTTTCTAACCTATACACAGAAAAGTGATCTATTGAGCCAAGCAAGAATCCCTTGGATGAAATAGTTGGTAGGTTCCTATATAAAAACGCGAGAGATTATTGACTTGAATACTGAAAGTTAATTTCTTGGAATAATTACTAGGTTTAAGAAAGTTCTTACTCCGTAGAAGTAAGTGATTACTCTTCAATAGAGTGTATATTTTTATTCGCGGTAAGTATGTTTAGAGTCTTGAATAGACGAGATAGCTTTTGTAAGAATTTATCTACAAATAATAATACAAGTAATTTATACATTTAGCACAAATACGTTTTCTCCTAAAATAAGAATTGTGCTGTCATTGTTCAAGAAAGTTTTCTTCTCCTCCCAAGGAATGATATAGTTGAATCAAATACTTTATCAAATTTAAAGAAGTATCTAGGCATAAACTAGGCATGAACTGATTAACTTTTGACTGATATCGACCTATCAGGGAATGAAGAAAGAATTTTGAAATTATCCTCATAATAAGTTATCATAGTTGCCACCACAAAATGAACCACATTTATTTGTACTATTTTTCTCTAAAATCAAAATGCATGATGTATTTATTGCTTTCCCACTAGCACCCTAGAAGAAAAGCCCGGATTTCAACGGTAATATGCTCTTTGAGGTGCCCTGAATCGATTACAATGCTTTCTGGAAAATGTTTGTTCATATGCGTCTATGTGTGTATGTGTGTGTTAACACGATAGTGCCCAAACAATATAACAGATTGGGCTGAAATCTGGTACAAATTTGGTGAATGGTTGGGTGGGTGCCACCCCAAAATATGTTTATGTGTGATAAAAGTACCAAGAAGTGTACATTTGTTCATATTTATACATGTGGATTCTTTCGCAGTAAAATGCATTCAAATTCGTGATCTTTCCTGGTAACCAATTACCAATTACTTTATACTAACTGTAATACCTACTAGATGACTAATTATCATATTTAAATAATTCAGTGTCGTGAGATTTAAACTACATACAACTCGTTTATGTAAAATAAACCGCAAGCAAGAAGGTGGGCAATGCGACTGTGGAAAACATTATCACAGCTTCTTTTTCTTAATCAATCGTACAGGGAATTTATTAAGCTCATTATTTGTAGTCACAGACGTCATTCCTTTTTGTCAGTTTTAACCGCACGGGTAAAGCTGTACAAGTAAACACGAACAACGACCTTATCCACATACTAGGCGTTGTTTCATTCGGGGTTTCCGATAAGTTTCTTTTGCTAGATGATGATTCTTATATCAAATTTGTGAAAACACACTGTATACACCAGCCACTACCCGTGAATGGTAAGTATTTCGTTAGGCGTTCAAGTCCTTACTGAATTCTCAATGACTAGTTTAGCCGCACTTTCAATGAAACGTAGTAAAAGTACTATCGGTCTTGTATGACAAATCAATTCATATATTTTTTTTAATATTATTTGTCAAAAATACATATCATTGGTAACACGTGCAAATAAATCAACAACAATGCGACAACAAATTCTGACGATTTTTAACATCCTACCGCCGAGGAGCTTGTGTCTCTGGGAGAGCTTCATAAATCTAGCCTTGCAGGTTTTTTAACTTCTCTTCCATATCTTGTCCTAACTATTTTATCCGACAAATGGAGTGTTATCAAATTCAGCCTAGTTTGAATCGCATTCTGCTCCTCTTTCTCCATTTCCAATGGAAATAGTCTCTGCACTGGTCGAACCAATGTTCCAGAAGCAGTTTTCAGCTTTACAACTCTTACGTTACCATCTTTACCAGGAATTGTTTCTAAAATTCGTGCTACCGGCCAATCAAATCTCTTCTTTGATTCCTCCTCCAGCAAAACAATATCACCTACACTTATGGGAGCAGTATATTTTCCTTTTCCTTTCCTCATTATTAGTTGACTGATGTACTCCTTTCTAAAACGACTTCGAAAACTTGATTTTAAATGTGTCTTATGTCTGTGTCTTCTTCTTAAGCCCCCAGCTTCAATTTCCTCTAAGTCCATTGTTCCAGCTTGTTGTAAATCGTTTACAAAAATTTTTGGTGTTAATGGAGTCAAATCTAGAACATCTTCTGAAACATAAGTTAAAGGCCTTGAATTGATAATGGCTTCACAGCTACATAAAACAGTTTCTAACTCTTCGAATGTCAAACAAGCTTTTCCCAAAGCTTTAAATAAAGATCTTTTAATTATTCTAATTAAAATTTCCCACCAGCCACCCCACCATGCAGCAGTTGGGGGGTTAAACTTCCACTCAATTCTTTCGATGGTATAAAAATGTTGTAACTCGGTGTAATTTATGCTGTTCAAAGCATTGTTGCATCCTTTGAAGTTTGTTTGATTGTCAGAGTATACACGCTTCGGTCGTCCACGTCTTGCAATAAATCGCTGAAATGCTCGTACAAAACTTTCTGTCGACAATGACGTAACCAGTTCAAGGTGGATAGCTCTGTATACAGCACATGTGAAAATTGCCACCCAAACTTTTACTTGTCTTCTCAAAAACAATGGTCCAAATAAATCAATTCCTGTAATTTCAAAAACAGCAGCATCTTTTACCCGATCATTTGGCAGTACTACAGGTGGTACTTTAATTCTTCTGGAATCAACTTTTCGACACACCACACATTTTGAAATTACCGACTTGACCGTTCTTCTGCCTCCTAGTATCCAAAAGTTTTCTCTGAGTGCACATAAGAGTGTTTGCACGCCAGCATGGTACATTTTCTCGTGAGTATCAAAAATAAGACGACTTACCACAGGATGCTTTGATGGTACAAGGATAGGGTATCGAAATGAATCGATGTCGTCTCGTTCAGTTATTCTGGTTTTCACTCTTAACATACCATTTTCATCGACAAGTGGTAGAATCATAAAGGTTTTGTTAAAATCCATTCTTGTAAAGCACTCTTGCTGTACAGATTTCCACATCTTGGTCTCTGCAGCTTTCACCTCTTCTATTTGCAAATTTGAATACTTCCTCTGATTCTCCGGCATTCTGCAGTTATTTGTGAATCTTCTTATCCAGCCAATCGTTCTAACGATCTTCTCATATTTAGAAAAGTGCTTAAAAATTCTTGAAAAGTCACTTTTGGTATTGTTCAATATGCTCAAGTTCAAATTTCTCTTTTCTTCGTTCACTTCTTCTAAGTCAGTTGTAAAAGTCTGCTGTGGCCATAATATTTTTTCTTGCCTTAACCAATCGGGGCCCTCCCACCAGCGAGATTTTAGCAACTGTGTTGCACTACAACCTCTGGACGGCAAATCAGCTGGATTTACCGGTCCTGGAACAAAATTCCAATCAGAAATATCTGTTAATTTACGAATTTCTTCAACCCTGTTCCAGACAAAAGGTTTCCAATTTTCTTCCTGTCTTATCCATGCTAAAACTGCAGTCGAATCAGTCCAGAAATATGTAGGTATACCTTTCGTGGAAAAACTTTCTTTGACTGTTACTGCAAGTCTAGCTGCTATCGTGGCTGCTAACAATTCAAGTCGTGGAATCGATAATTTTTTTGTGGGTGATACTCTTGACTTTGACTGAATCAATTGTAAAGAAATGCTATGTTCACTTTCCGATCTAATGAATATAACAGCAGCATAGGCATCTTTACTTGCATCACAAAAAACATGCAAGCTAAGTTGATCAACCAGAGGTTTTTTGACAAACAAGCATCTAGGTATACTCAATTTAGATAAACTATGTAGATCATTCACCCATTGCAGAAATGACTCCTTAATATCAGTCGGAACTTCGTTGGTCCAATTTAATTGAATGGCCCAAGTTTTCTGCAGCAATAATTTCGGTTGGAGAAGAACTGGAGAAACAATGCCAAGTGGGTCGAAAATTCGGTTAGTGATGGACAGCATTACTTTCTTCGTGACGAAACTTACGTCCACATCTTTCATATTTTCAAAATTTAAGTGTAACGTGTCATCATATCTATCCCATATCATACCTAAAACAGAAGATCTTTGTCTTTCTTCATAATCAGGTTCTGTTAACGTAAATTCCCATAACCTCAGATCAAATTTTGCTTCAGCAAAAATTTCTGTCGATTGTTTGATAAATGTGTCCAACTCCTCTTTGGTATCGACGCTGGTAACGCAGTTATCGACGTAAAAGGAATTCATCAACATCAAAATAATGTCATCTTCAAACTCCTCTCGATTTTCTTGCAACATTGTCCTGAGATGATGTCTAATTACGGCATTTAGTAAAAACGGACTGCAAGTAACACCAAAAACAACCCTTACATGCTGATATATTCGCATTTGGCCATCTTTATCGTACCACAGGAACCGTAAAAAATCTCTCTCTGTTTTGTGCAAACTAATTTGAAGAAAAGCCTTTCGTATGTCCGAAATAACACCAATCTTGGCTTTTCGAAAGTTAGCTTCGAAAGAACTTTAAATCTGTCATTTATTTTAAATGTCACTATTTTCATTGGATGACTGTTACTGACGGTCAAGAAATACTCTAGTTTCTCTTCATTTGCGAATAAATCTTTTGCCTCTTAGTAACGATTTTCGTTTAGGTTTCCTTTTACTAAGGAATTCGGTTCTATCAGCAAAGAGGGTATCAGCTTTAAAAGATTTATACCTTTTTCCAAACATTGGTTTAATGATGGACTGTCTTTTCCTTTGGCGGATGCGTCAAATACTGGTCGCAGTTTAGTTGTAGTGCTTGATAGCTTCACAACATGCCGATGGGGCAAATAATGTCCTTCTGTATCATTATGACTAAACAAATGACTAGACAAATGACTAGACATACGAGAAAACCACAAAAAAACAACAGCTCAGGAAACACTAGTGATGGAGATGATGTGCAAATGATATCACCAAACAAAAATGCAACTAGTAAGAAAAAATCAGAAAGCACTAGTAATTACGACCACGCACAGGAGTATACCAATGGGGACCTTATGAAAGAAATCAAGGAACTAATAAAATCAGTGGACTATCTATCCAATGCATTCGACAATCAACAAAAAGAAATCAAAGAATTAAAGAATATAATAAAAATTAAAAACACTGAGCAGGAACTATTAGCAGAAAGAATATCCATGCTAGAAAACATTGTCGAAAAAAGGGAAAGAAACGAGATAAGCAGGAACATTATCATAGCGGGAGTGGAAAATCAACAATGCAAGGAAAACATAACAAATGTGGCAGAGAAAATCATCAATAAGCTGGACCGAACTATCGATGCCAAAGAGATTATTGATGTCCGTATCAAGAACGAAAAACAGGAGAGAAGTCCAATAGTGATAACACTTAAAACAGAAACAACGAAAAACAACATCATCAAAGCCAGAAAAGCGGTAGGGATACTGACCACATTGGAATGCGGAATAGCAGGAAGATCCAACACAATATAGGTAAATGAACAACTTACAGATCCAATGAATGCATTGTTCTACAATGCCAGAGAAATAAGGAAGGAAAAACACTACAAGTATATATGGACGCGAGAGGGAAAGATATATATGAGAAAAACTGACAGTAGTGAAAAAATTCGGATCGCACACCAATCAGACATAGATAAACTACAATAATCAGGACGGAAAACCCCTAACAACAAGAAGTACAACAAACACATACTTACAGAGATGCAGTACAACATATTTATGATTAATGCAAGAGGCATAAAAAGTAAAATACATGAATTAGAAGCAATCCCACTATCCTGCAACAAACCACACATAATAGCAATAACAGAAACTTGGTTAAAACCTGAAGAAGAAGATAGCTACCAACTGGATGGATATAAAGGAGTCTTTAATTCTAGAACGACAAGAGGGGGAGGAGTTGCGTTTTACATCAGGCAACACATAGATTACATGACTACTGCCCAAAAGACATTCGGCGAAATAGAAACTCTATCAATATCACTAAATAATGAAAAAACCACGTTTACTCTTATATACAAACCACCTCACGTAAAGTTCACAAGGTTTAAAGAAATAGTAGAGAACAATATCTTCATGAAGAATAAGCCTCACATCATCCTGGGAGACATGAACATAAATCTACTAGAGAACACAGCAACAGTCAAGGAATACAAGAAATTGATAGTCGAAGGTGGATACAAGATAAAAAACAAAATACACAAGACGCAGTACACAAGAATGAACAACAATGGTAACCACTCAATACTGGACCATGTACTAACAAATATACCACAGCAAATGAAAGAAACTGTCACACAAGCAATAGACATCTCTGACCACCTACCAGTTACAACCGCACTTACAGCGATGCATCCAAAACCCAAGAAATACACACACTACCAGAAACAACGCACAAACTACCGAAAAATAGGAGAGGAAATGAACAACCTAACCCTAAGTGCACAAATACACAGCTTTGAAGATCTGTCCAGAATGATGGAAAAAATTATCACAAGAAATCAAACAACAACAAAAGTAAAGAAAAGAGAGGACTGCCCATGGATTAACAATGAAATAGTCAACCAAATAAAACGTAGAAACAGGCTACACAAAAAATTAAGAATCAATCCCAATAACACAATCCTAAAAGAGAGGTTTAAAATACAAAAAAATATGTACAACCAAATACCTGATGGACACTACAAAAGAAAAATACTACAATTCAACCATAGAGAAATGCGTCGGAAACCCACGGAGAACATGGAGAGCAATCAATGAAATCCTGAAGAAACAAGAGAAAGACCAAATCACACAAATACGCAAAGACGATAACACACTGACATCGGAAAAAAGCGAAATTGCAGATACAATAAATTTCTATTTTACAACCATCGGCGATAAACTTGCGAAAGACCACGTACAAAATAACCCAGATCTGCAGACAGAGAATAGAAGCACTGAACCACAGAACCAACTACAATGGAACCATACAGACATACAGGAAATCGAACACATCATTTCAAGGCTGAAGAACAACAAAACGCCCGGACACGACAAAATCAGAAATGAAATCATAAAATCGAATAGAACCGCAGTCGCACCAATTATTACGCGGCTGACAAACCAGGTACTCGAGAACGGCATCTATCCGCAACATCTAAAAATTGGTATCGTAAAACCAGTGTTCAAGAAAGGCGATAGAAGAAACCCGGAAAATTATAGACCGATCACCCTTCTCTCGACGCTCAATAAAATACTAGAGACTGTAATAAAACACAGAGTAGAAAAGTACATCAAAGAAAATGATATCATACATCGTAAGCAATATGCGTTTCAAAAGGGATCAGGCACGACATCGGCAACGTACGACTTGGTCGACTGCATCCACCGAGGCATCGACGGAAAAAAAGCAGTAGCAGGAATGTTTATTGATATGAGGAAGGCTTATGATACCGTCTCAAAAGCAAAACTTCTACAGAAACTGTCCAGAATTGGAATAAGGAACAAAGAATTGTCAACGATGCAGACGTTTTTGATAAACAGACCGCAAATAACAGAAGTTGGAACAGCACGCAGCAAACCACTAACATCCGAATACGGTATACCAAAAGGTGGAAACCTACCACCTCTAATGTATATATTATATACCAATGATATAGAGAAGATAGGCCTAAAGGGACACCTGTTCATCTACGCCGACGATATAGCATTAATTTACCACAATACCGACCGCAAAGCACAAGAACGAGACATGAACGAGGATTTACAAAAACTAACGGAATGGTGCAGGAGTAATTTTCTTACAATTAACAGGCAAAAAACCCACTACATAATATTCAACAACAGAAAGGAAGAGAAAATGAACATCTGCATTGAGAATTCGCAAATATCAGAAGTCAAGAGCACAACATACCTAGGACTTACACTACAGAACAACATGAGTTGGAACGAACACGTCAACAAAATCGTGACAAAGAATGCTCGGATAGTCGCGACAATGCGTAGAATAACAAAATATGTAGACGTAAAATCAAAAAACATAATATATAACGCATTATTTCTTCCGAATAACGATTACTTAATTAACATATGGGGTAACACAACAAACCAAAATTTAAACAAATTACAGCGACAGCAAAACAAAATACTAAAAATAATGTTCAGATGCGACAAAAGAACACCAACAACTGAAATATTAAAGATAAGCAAAGAACTCAGCATAAAGGAGAGAAAGAGACTAAGTAACATCCTCCTCCTACACAAAGTTAAAAATAACATGATTAAGATCGACATAACTCTGAAAGAGAACCAACAAATCCATAAATATGGAACAAGACACAAAACATTCTTAAGAACGCACAAATTCAGAACAGCAAGGACGAAGAAAGCCATCCTGACGGAAGCCATACACTCATACAATAAAATAGATGAAAAAATCAAGAACCTATCATACAAGACATTCAAGAAGAAAGCACAAAAGATAAAACAAAAGCCAAAAGAAAATAAGTACAATAAAAAGTAACAAAAAAAAAATAAAATAAATAAAAATAAAACAAAAGCCAAAAGCAAATAAGTGCAAAAAAAATAACAGGAAAAAAAAAACGAAAAAATTAACGACATCATATGAAAGCAACAAAAGAGGCCAACAAACGAAGACAACAATGCCCTTAATCCATTGATCCGAGACGACAGCAACGCAGTCATTCTTGGACCAAGTCGAAGGGACAATTCCACGCCAGAGGCGATGATGCAGTGAAGACAAAAAAAAAATTAATAATCTCTTATAAATGTAATAGATGCACTGTACGTATGCTTCAGAACAAGAATAAATTATTATTATTATTATTATCACTATCATGTACTTCTTCGATGACACCTTCTTCCAACCACTCTTTAAATACATCGTCATATGCACTATAATAGCCATCTTTTGCAAGCTTGTTCATAAGAGTATCTAGCCTCTTCTTAGCAAGATTCAAGTTATCAGGTAATGGTTTGTGTCCTTGAATCCATGGCATGGAGACTTCATATCGTCCATCAGACAAACGGGTGACTGTTTTCTCAAAATTCTCGAAAATATCTCGTTCACGTTGTTCATTCGTTTTCTGATCTTCTGGATTTTCAATTCCCAATACATCAAGGGCCCATAAATCAGACAATTTCAATGTTGAAATTAACGATAAAGATATCATGTTGCTGGATTTATGGATTTTATCGGGTGAAATCGGGGCTCTTCCCATCAATGTCCAGCCTAATTTTGTGTTCATTGCCACTAAGCCGCATTTCAAAACATGTCTCTCACCTGTATAGAGCTTTCCGGCAATATCAGCACCAATCAGAATCTCAATGGGAGCTTCACTGTTATCATGAATCTGAATTCTATGATCCCGCAATTCTTGCATCCACGGACCTTTTTTGGAGCTGAGGAAAATATTGTCTCAGAAAGGTCGTTGTCACGCCTGCTTGAAATTTGGTCATATTGCCGCCCATTGCCGAACTGCAGCCAAACTTAAGTGCAAGAAATGCAGCGGAAAGCACGTGACCATTATGTGCCCAAAGGCAGGAGTAATTCCTATTGAACAGACGCCGACAGGTTCACGAGTAGAATGTTTAAGCAACATAAATTATTATCCTGGGTTCTTGCAAACAATAGTTGTTGATTTGGAAGGAGAACACAATAAAAGGAAAGTAAGAGTTATGTTTGACACGGCGTCGCACAGAACATACATAAGTGCAGAAGCAGCAAGGGAAATGGGTTACAAGAAAACAAATCAAGAAGAATTTGTTCATGGTCTATTTGGTGGCTCAATATCAGATATTATAAAACACAACTGTTATCAAGTTTTACTAAGAAATCCCAAAACAGATTATGGATGCATATTCGAAGCTTTGGACGAACCTGTTATCTGTACGAATGTCTTGGGTATTCGAGAAGGTCCGTGGATGCAAGAATTGCGGGATCATAGAATTCAGATTCATGATAACAGTGAAGCTCCCATTGAGATTCTAATTTTGTGTTCATTGCCACTAAGCCGCATTTCAAAACATGTCTCTCACCTGTATAGAGCTTTCCGGCAATATCAGCACCAATCAGAATCTCAATGGGAGCTTCACTGTTATCATGAATCTGAATTCTATGATCCCGCAATTCTTGCATCCACGGACCTTCTCGAATACCCAAGACATTCGTACAGATAACAGGTTCGTCCAAAGCTTCGAATATGCATCCATAATCGGTTTTGGGATTTCAACAGTTGTGTTTTATAATATCTGATGTTGAGCCACCAAATAGACCATGAACAAATTCTTCTTGATTTGTTTTCTTGTAACCCATTTCCCTTGCTGCTTCTGCACTTATGTATGTTCTGTGCGACGCCGTGTCAAACATAACTCTTACTTGCCTTTTACTGTGTTCTCCTTCCAAATCAACAACTATTGTTTGCAAGAACCCAGGATAATAATTTATGTTGCTTAAACATTCTACTCGTGAATCTGTCGGCGTCTGTTCAATAGGAATTACTCCTGCCTTTGGGCACATAATGGTCACGTGCTTTCCGCTGCATTTCTTGCACTTAAGTTTGGCTGCAGTTCGGCAATGGGCGGCAATATGACCAAATTTCAAGCAGGCGTGACAACGACCTTTCTGAGACAATATTTTCCTCAGCTCCAAAAAAGGTTTCTTCCTTGCATCGGGACAATCACTGCTGAAGTGAGGTTCACTACAGAATACACACTGTATTTTCTTTATTTCATTTGCAATCAATCCTGCAGCGGTGGGTACATCCTTTAGTGCATCCTTAAAAACTGATTTTTTCTCTCCAAAACCAAACATAGCCAACACAACTCGTTCTTCACTCTCCACTTCTTTGCGCAGAAACTGCATAAGTTGATCCAGACGTACTTTAGAACTATCCTCTTCTTTAAAACAGGTACTTTCCCAAATTCTAAGTAGTTCCCCTGGAAGACATGATTCCACTAATGGAAAGAGAATGGCTGCACACGTATCAGTTGTAACTCCAAGAGTTTCCAAAGAGCGAAGTTGTGTTTCAATTTGGTCATATAAATTGTTGAGTTTTGTAGATTTGCTTACATTATTCAACACTAACCTTAACAGCTCTCGTACATAAACTTCTATCTGCAAATCTTGCCTGCCAAAACGCTTTGTCAAACTTTCAATCGCCTTCGGATAATTTTCTCCAACTGGTGGATAACTTTCAACAATTTGGCGCGCTCGAGAGTTTGGTGTTGTTGCTTGAATTAGAAGCTGGAGCTTCTCTTCATTTGGCAGTCCCTGGTCCTCATGATATCTTTTGAATTGACTCCAAAATGTCAACCAATCACGAATGTCACCACCAAATTTACGAAATTCAAATGAAGGATACTTCAACTGGAGTTTTGAACAATTTTGAACACAAGATGAACGGCTTGGTGCACTTTTCTGTAATATGTCCATTGATGTGAATTTCGTTTTTAATGTCGTAAACTTGCACAAATAATCATCAATTATTCTCATCTCTTCATCTATATCCACATCTTCAGAATCTTGATCAAGTAAAATATCAATGTATTTTTGATCCCATTGACTCAATATCTTCATTTTCTGTGCTAAAACCTCAATATTGCTCCTTACTTCATTAGTGTCTGGATATTCTTCTCGAAGTAGGTCATTAGTTCTATTAAAAATCCTCGTAAATGATGTTCTGTGTATGGACAACGTTTTGATCGTCTTCTCCATACTATGCGACAGTAAAGAACAATCTCGCCGGGGCCTCCAAAATGTGAAAACACACTGTATACACCAGCCACTACCCGTGAATGGTAAGTATTTCGTTACGCGTTCAAGTCCTTACTGAATTCTCAATGACTAGTTTAGCCGAACTTTCAATGAAACGTAGTAAAAGTACTATCGGTTTTGTATGACAAATCAATTCATATATTTTTTTTTAATATTATTTGTCAAAAATACATATCATTGGTAACACGTGCAAATAAATCAACAACAATGCGACAACAAATTCTGACGATTTTTAACAAAATTATTTCAATCTTTGTAATAACTGAAGGATCAAAGATCAAAGTTGAGGACAATATTGTATGTATTTCATAAGGGGGGAAATGCTTACATACTATAAGAAGGAAGATTATTCCAGAATGGTATGAGGTAAAAACAAGACAATTTGCTAGTAGGTAAGTCCACTACTTTTAAACCTATAGCTTGTCAAAGTACACACTGCACATTGTTCGCTACGATCAAAATATTTCGTATTTAGTATTTTTCTCTTTCAAAAGAAAAATACTATGAGAAGGAAAATGATTTCTAAAATGAAATGGAGTCTTCGGTCAAAATATGTATTTTGATCTGCCATTTATTGTTTATTTTTGGTATTTTCTTGTTATGTAACGTTTAAAAAAAACTTCAACACATTAACAGGATTAATTTGACAATAGGATACACAATTTGTTAATTCTATCCATACCTTTGTCCTTTGATATTTTACATATTATGAAGAATAAAATACAGTTTTTATACGCATTTTTGATGAGTGTGACAGTTAATGGAATCGATTACCCAAAGGATTGTATAAAGAATTAGAATCAGAGTTAATTTTTGTTTTGAGGAAGACAGGTTAATATGTGGAATGAAGAAGCTAATTAAAGTTATGATTAGTTTATTAAGCAATTATATATAAACATATATATAAATATGTACATAAACACGTAAAATAATATAAATTAATTAAGATTTAATATGTGCTGCAATCTGTACAGCTTTGGATTTACACCAACAATCTCCATTAAAGAAAGCACTTGCAATCACTACTTCTTCATCCTGATATACTGAAACTTTCTCCAGTACTGTCCAGAAGTCTAGGACTTGTCAACATTCTCTTCTCTCTCTTTTATCTAATATCCCCACAGCCTATCAAGGACAATAGAATTGCTCGTGGCATTGTTTTAGTATTTTGTTATGTGTATCTTTTATTGCACTTTTTTTTAGTTGACGTTGATTTCACTTGCTTTTTGTATTTATACAATAAAATCAACGAACAAATGCGAGGTAATTTGCCCTCATTGGTTCGCCCACCAGGTTTGTTGACGCACTTCACTGTTTTCTAGCTCCACTATTTTAACCTCCTCTTACACTTCTAAAAAGAATTCTTCATCTCATCATATGATCAGCCAACAGAGAACATAATTCCTCACTTTTCTTTATTACCATTGAAATGGTCGACGTTTCGCTATCGGTTCCATCACCAGGACACCATCCATAGTCCCGTTCAAGTATCTTTTTGTTCAGTTCAGATAATAAGTATCTCCAAAACTAATCCCCATTTTATATATCAACTATAATTGAATCTGCCATTCTTCCAATGCACTCCCAGAATTAGGTTATTTATCACACTATAATATGCATCACTACGGCATGGATCAAATGTCATTTTTCCACCAATAATGTCGCACTTTTATTTTATTTGATTTCACCACAACCGATCAAAGATAATAGAATAGCTCTGGGCATTTCCACATTAAGTATTCTGCTGTATATTGGCTTTGATAAGATTTCACGTGAAGAAGTATTTATATTATTTCTGCTACAGGTAACGAAATTGATACAAAAAACAATGATGTGTCTTCTTACCATTGGTTCTATACTGTACTACAATGAGTCATGCTTACACCTGATTGCATATTATTGATGGTAAAATAATGTGGTAATTTTATTGATTTATGTCGACCGAGTGATGAGCCATTTAAAAAAAAAGCTTGCAGATGCCGGTTTACACCTGGCTGGTATGATAGGAAGTGTTGTTTTACATAATTGTAATATCCCTTGATGCAATTCTTTTGCTTACCTAATTTCAGAGAATCATTTATTATGTCGTCTTACATATTGTTGCAGAATGTGAACCCAGACGGCATGAGTCACATTATATATTCATTTTAAATAAAAATATTAATATCTTTTAACCATAAACAACAATAAAAAAGTTATGTAGTAAGTTATGGGCAATTGTAGTGATATTACATACTTGTGTGATATCACTATGCTAATAAGTCATACTTAATAGCTTTATACATATGCTGTAAATAAAATAACGGAAATAAGAAAATCAGTTTTGAAAACCGTGTCAAAGATTCTTAGCAATGTGACATTTGTAAACACTACGAAACAGTTGTATACAATAATTAATTATTTAAATTTATTATTTAAACGGAAATATATCATGTCACTTAATACTTACTGAGAAGTCGGTGCATATGAACTTTTTCAGTAACAATTTCACATCTGTCAAATTCCAGATAGAAATGAGTTTATGCAAAACAATACTTCCTATGATACCAACCAGTTGTAAAGAAGCGTCAGCCAGCTTTTTTTTGAACGGTGGCTCATCACCGTATATATCAACTGATTCTAATCTTTGTAATAAGTGAAATATCAAAGATGAGGACAATATTGTTTGTGATTCATAAGAGCGAAAATACGATAAAGAGAAAGATGATTTTCAAAATGACATGAGGTACAGATCGATTGGGAAAACCATGATCCTTCCAATAAGCCAATTTGCTCGTAGATAAGTCCACTACTTTTGAAGTTACAGCTTGTCAAAGAGCACGTTGTTCGCTACTTTGATCAAAATATTTATTTAGTTTTTTTTTTTTAAGGAAAAATATTATGAAAAGGAAGATTATTTCTAAAATGAAATGGAGTTTACGGTCAAAATATGTATTTTGTATCTCGTTTATTGTTCATTTTTTTTGTTATGAAACGTTTAAACAAACGTTATATTAATAGGACATGAATAGAAAAACATTAATAGGACACCAATTTGCCAATTTTGTCCATATCTTTGACCGGGGTGAAGATAGCCATAAAAGATATCCATAACTTTTTTTGTTCGAATTTCTTAATGAAACATATATCAATCGATAGAGCTATTCAAGTAGTATATCCCAGAGTTTTGCCCACAAAAAATATCGAACGGTTTAGCAAAAAAATTGATTTAATTACCAGCGCGTCATCTAGAACAGCTCATGGTGTCCTCAAATATAATTGCAAATAACGCCATCCGTCGATATCGTAGAACATCGGGGACAACAAATTCGGAATCTATATGAAATTCTGCACCTAGTAATGGTATCATTACGATAGTACCCTTATGGTTACAACCCCTCTTACATAAGTGAAACTGTAAATTGGTGTGCGGCTTATCAAGTGGCATGGTATATAAATGTTTATAACAATTGCGTAAGTTGATGCATAACTTTGATTAGTACGTCAAATTATAGGTAATTAATAGGGGTAACTACCCTGAAAAGGTCGGAGTTTTGCCCACTCAATAACACCCCTTAAATCACAATAATGTCGACCTACCCCATAACAAGAAATACGACGTCAGAGAGATAAAATAATTAATAACTTTTGTAAATATTCTTGCATAACTTTGATTAGTACGTCATATTGTGGGTAATTAATAGGGGTAGCTACTCTGAAAAGGTCGGAGGTTTGCCCACTCAATAACACCCCTTAAATGATAATAATCTTGATCTACCCCATAACAAGGAATACGACGGCAGACAGATAAAATAATTAATAACTTTTATAAATATTCTTCCATAACTTTGATTCATAGGTCAAATTGTAGGTAATTAATAGGGGTAGCTACCCTGGAATTCTCGGAGTTATGCTCATTCGATGACACACCTTAAATGATCATAATGTGGACCTACCGCATAAGAAGCTACCCCTATTAATTAGCTACAATTTGACGTATAAATCAAAGTTATGCAACAATATTTACAAAAATTATTAATTATTTTATCTGTCTGCCGTCGTATTCCTGGTTATGGTGTAGGTCGACATTATTGTGATTTAAGGGGTGTTATTGAGTGGGCAAAACTCCGACCTTTTCAGGGTAGTTACCCCTATTAACTACCTACAATTTGACGTACTAATCAAAGTTATGCATCAACTTACGCAATTGTTATAAACATTTATATAAGCCACTTGATAAGCCGCACACCAATTTACAGCTTCACTTATGTAAGAGGGATTGTAACCATAAGGGTACTGTCGTAATGATACCATTACTAGATGCAGAATTTCATGTAGATTCCGAATTTGTTGTCTCCAATGTTCTACGGTATCGACGGATGGCGGCTTTTGCAATTATATTTGAGGACACCATGAGCTGTTCTAGATGACGCGTTGGTAATTAAGTCAATTTTTTTGCTAAACCGTTCGATATTTTTTGTGGGCAAAACTCTGGGGTTGAACTTGAATACTTGAACTTGAATAGCTGGTTTTTTAAGAAATTCGAACAAAAAAAGTTATGGATATCTTTTATGGTTATCTTCTCCTCGGTATATCTTTGTCGTTTGATATTTCACATATTATGAAGAATGAAATACATTTTTATAAGCATTTTAGATCAGTGGCACAAAATCTATTTTCTCTCAGTTAATGGAATCAATTACCTATCCAAGGTTTTGTATTGTTGTATGAAGAATTAGAATTATAGTTCATTTTTGTTTTGAGGAAGACAGGGTAATATATGGAATAAAAAAGCTAAATAGTGATTAATTTATTAAACAATAATATATACAGACACGTAATATAAAATAAATGAATTAATATTTAATATGTGCTGAAATCTGTACAGCTGTTGATTTATACCAACACTCTCCATTAAAGAAAGCGCTTGCAATCACTACTTCTTCATCCTGATATACTGAAACTTTCTCCAGGACTGTCCAGACAAGTCTAGGACTTCGTCAGAATTCTCTTCTTTCTCTCATCTATCAAATTTCCCCACAGCTTATCAAGGACAATAGAATTGCTCGTAGCATTGTTTTAGTGTTTTATTATGTATAGTTTTTAGTATATTTTTTAGTTTACGTTGATTTCACTTGCTTTTTGTATTTATACCACAAAATTAACGAAATAATGCGAGGTAATTTGCCCTCATTGGTTTGTCTACTAGATTTGTTGAGGCACTTCACTGGTCTCTAGCCCCACTATTTTTCGTTATAGTTAAGTTACAGTTTTATCGTAAACCGTGAATATGTGTCATTTTGATGAAAAAAAAAAAACAATTAAATTAAGAGAAATTGTTTTACTAACAATCCAATTTACAATAACTCTTCAAGACTTCTAAAAACATCCTCTTACACTTCTAAAAAGCACTGCACTGCGCATATTCTTCACTTTTCTTTATTACCATTGAAGTGACCGACGCGACGTTTCGCTCTCGATTCCATGATCAGGACACCGTCCATAGTCCCGTTCAAGCATCTTTTCAATTCAGACAATAAGTATCTCCAAAACTGATCTCCATGTTGTGTATCAACCGTAATTAAATCTGCCATTCTTCCAAAGCACTCGCAGAATTAGGTTATTGATCACACAATAATATGCATCACTATGGCATGGATCACATGCCATGTATTCCACCAATAATGTCGCACTTTTATTTTATTTGATTTCACCACAACCGATCAAAGATAATAGAATAGCTCTGGGCATTTCTTCGTTAAATACTCTGCTGTTGGTTCATTTCACAGTGAAGAAGTATTTATATTATTTTTGCTGGAGGTAAAAAAATTAATACAAAAAACCATGACGTCTCTTCTTACCATTGGTTGTTCAGAAGAGGTACGTCCATTGACGACATATTTGTCTGGTCTACTATAACTGCGTCATGGTTACACCTGATTGCATATTATTGATGATAAAATAACCATGTGGTAACTTTATTTATTTACATATGTCGACTGAGTGACGGCGTTGAGCCACCGTTCGAAAAATGCTGGCAGATGCATGTTTACACCTGGTTGGTATCATAGAAAGTATTGTTTTGCATAATCGCATTTCTGTCTGCAAAATGTTGACAGATGTAAAATTGTTACTGAAAATTTTCATATGCACCGACTTTTCAGTAAGGTAAAGAATGTATTAGTGACGTGATATATTTCCGTTTAAATAATATCCTTAAATAGTTAATTATTGTAAACAACTCTTGCGTAGTGTTTACAAATGTCAATTTGCCAAGAATGCTTGACACGGTTTTCAACACTCATTCACTTATTTCCGTTATTTTATTTACAGCATATCGATGAGACTATTAAGTATGATTTATTAGCATAGACTTACTTTTACATACTTACAAAAGTATGTAATATCACTTTAATTGCCCATAACTTATTACATAACTTTTTTTATTGTTCTTTATGGTTAAAAATATTATTATTTATTTTATTTAAAATGAATATATTATGTGACGCATACCACCCCGGCTAATATTGTGCAACAAAATGTAATAAGACATAATAATGATTCTCTGAAATTAAGTAAACAAAGATTTGCATCATTGGTTATTACGATTATGCAAAACAACACTTCCTATCATACCAGCCAGGTGTAAACCAGCATCTGCCAGCTTTTTTCTAACAATGGCTCATCACTCAGTCGACATAAATCAATAAAATTACCACATGGTTGTTTTACCATCAGTATATGCAATCAGGTGTACGGCAAGAAGGCACGTCATTGTTTTTTGTATCAAATTCATTACCTCTAGCAGAAATAATATAAATACTCCTTCATTGTGAAATGAGGGCATCTTGCGAAATGAGGGCATCAGCGGGGTAGTGGTCTTCCAATCCCTTCCGCTCTTTTTTCAATAAAAAGTGAGTGTATCTTATCAAAACCAATAAACAGCACAATATTTCACGTTGAAATATCTAGAGCTATTATATTATCTTTGATCGGTTGTGGTGAAATAAAATAAAATAAAAGCGCGACTTTATTGGGGGAAAAATTGCATTTGATCCATGCCGTAGTGATGCATATTATTATTGGTGATCAATAACCTAATTCTGGGAGTGCATTGGTAGAATGACAGAGTTAATTACGGTTGATATATGACATGCAGATCAGTGTCCTGATGATGGAAACGAGAGCGAAATGTCGACCATTTCCATGGTAATAAAGAAAAGTGAAGAATTATGTTCGTTGTTTGCTGATCATATGATGAGATGAAGAATTCGTCTAATGGTTAAATATAGTGTTTTTTAGATGTGTAAAAGGAGGTTCTTAAAGAGAAATAAAGTCTGGAAGAGTTACTGTAAATTGTATTCTTATCAACAGTTATGGTTTACAATGAAACTGTAACTTAACATAACTATTACGAAAAATAGTGGGGCTAGAAAATAGTGAAGTGCGTCAAAAAACCTGGTGGGCACTTTTGAGGGGAAATTATCTCGCATTTTTTGTTGATTTTGTAGAATAAATACAAAAAGCAAGTGAAATCAACGTCAACTAAAAAAATTAATAAAACCCACACATAATAAAACACTAAAACAATACCACGAGCAATTCTATTATCCTTGATAGGCTGTGGGGAAATTTGATAGAAGAGAGAGAAGAGAATTCTGACAAGTCCTAGACTTGTCTGGACAGTCCTGGAGAAAGTTTCAGTATATCAGGATGAAGAAGTAGTGAGTGCAAGTGCTTTCTTTAATGGAGATTGTTGGTGTAAATCAAAAGCTCTACAGATTTCAGCACATATTAAATATTAATTCATTTATTTTATATTACGTGTTTGTATATATTATTGCTTAATAAACTAATCATAACTTAGCCTTTTTATTCCATATATTAGCCTATCTTCCTCAAAACAAAAATTAAGTATAATTCTAATTCTTTATACAACAATACAAAACTTTGGATAGGTAATTGATTCCATTAACTGAGAGAAAATAGATTTTGCACCGCTCGCTGATGCTTATAAAAATGCTTATAAAATATATATTTCATTCTTCATGCAATATCAAGTGACAAATGTATTGATAAAGTTGGCAAATTGTGTGTCCTATTAATGTGTTGAAGTTTTTTTTAAACGTTACATAACCAGAAAATACCAAAAATAAGAAATAAATGCCGTATGAAAATGCATGTTTTAACCGAAGACTTATTTCATTTTAGAAATCATTTTCCTTCTCAGAGTATTTTAAATACTAAATATTTTGATCGAAGTAGCAAAGCGCTTTCTCAAGCTGTAACTTCAAAAGTAGTGGATTTGAAAATCATCTTCCTTGCTATAGTATTTTCCCCCTTATGAAATACAAACAATATTGTCCTCAACTTTGACTTTCGATCTTCGATATTTCACTTATTACAAAGATTACAATCAATTAATATAAGAATCATCATTAGAGTCCGGAATAAAATATATATGGGCGGTCGCCTAGCTGTAACGTGCACTCATGAGTTAATACCTATTGAAGCGGTTGGAAAATAATTTGAAGAAACAGTATGAAAAAGCTCCAATGGGTAGTGACTCATGAGTGGCAGGGTGTGTTACAGTTGGGTGACCGCCCATATATGTTTTATTCCGTACTATAATCATCATCTTGGAAAAAACTTTTTATCGCTCAAATTTTATTGCCTGTCTGCTGTCAGGGAGCATAGCTTATTGAATTACTATATTTATTAATTTTTTTATGGTAGTGCATAGCATAATATAAAAACAAGTCTGTTAAGAATGAGCTTAATAATTTCGGTACACCATTAACAATGTGTTCCATAGTCGCATTGCCCATCTTCCTGCTTTGCGGTTAATTTGCATAAATGACTATGTATGTAGTATAAATCACACGACACTAAATTATTTAAATATGATAATTAGTCAGCTAGTAGGTATTACAGGTCGTATACAGTAATTGGTAATTGCTTACTAGGAAATATCACGAATTTGAATGCATTTTACTGCGAAAGAATCGACATGTATAAATATGAACAGATGTGCACTTCTTGGTACTTTTATTACACATAAACATATTTTGGGATAATCCACACCCCAACTTTACACCAACCTCGTTGTAACATTGAAGCGTATTTACACCTGGCTAGTATGATAGAAAGTGTTGTTTTACATAATCGTAATATCCATTGATCCAAATCTTTTGTTTACTTAATTTCACAGAATCATTTATTAAGGGCGGATTGTTTACCTACCCATACAGTTTGCGATGTATTGCGATCTGTTAAATATGTCAAATTTTGTTGCGTTTTGTACACTTCCATCGAAAATATATTGCCCGTTCGAGTTGTAATAGGGTAATTACAACTCGTACGGGCAATATATTTTCGATGGAAGTGTACAAAACGCAACTCTTACTCTTTGTTTCATGTCCTGCACACTGCCATCACTGCATCTTATCTATTAACTCTAAATATCTGGGGTGGCCTTCAGCAAAGTTTTCAACTACATCGTTGGCACAACAAGTGTCTGACTGGACCCTACCTGACGTCAGTTTCATGTCGGTGCAATGACGTTTGTCAAAATCTGACAATTTGCAACACAGTGACGATGGCTATGGATTCTGTCAAACTACTTCTATACATGCATATAGCGCCTAAACCCTTTATCCCACTGATCTGCCCATTTGTTGTTGTTGAACATAATATTTAAAGATTATAAAGGATGAGTTTGATCTCAATCGGATGACTCCCTAAGAAGACGAATGACGCTGTAACATTTGCCACTTCCGGTTGTCAGATTGTTACCAAAAATAATCCAGTTCGACCCCTGACAATTCTAAATATGCATAAAAAATTTCAGCCCGTTCCGTTGTACCGTTTTGCGCTATCGTATTCACAGACATACGCACATACATACATTTTCCAGAAATCATTGCAATCGATTCAGGGGACCCCAAAACGCGTATTTCCGCTCAAATCCCGATTTTTTTCCGCCGATTACAGTACTTTCCTTACGGACAAATAGCTATTCGGGACTTCATGGATAGGTGAATAAATGCGGCCGAATTCTTCGTACATTTTGTTGCACAATCTTAGCCACCCCACATTATATGTTTATTTTTGAATTAAAATTAATTAATAATATCTTTTAACAAAGTATAAAGAGCAATAAAAAAGTTATGTAGTAAGGGATGGGCAAGTGAATAGCGATAATCCACACGTGTGTGATATCAAATGCTAATAAATGATAGTAAATAGTCTTATAGATATGCTGTAAATAAAATAACGGAAATAAGTGAATCAGTGTTGAACACTGTGTTAAACATTCTTGGCAAAGGGTCATTTGTAAATACTACGCAAGTGTTGTTTACAACAATTAATTATCTAACGAAATTATTTAAACGAAAATACACCACGTCACTTAATACTTAATACTAAGAAGTCGATGCATGTGAATATTTTGAGTAAAAATTTCATTTCTGCCTGGAAAATTATGTTAAACATCGAAGTATGCCCGTGGTACGTACAAAATGATATATTACCATGTTTTTCCTGAAAATCATAAAAAATAACTGAAAATAGCTATGTATCACAGTTGTAGAACTTGGTTTTATACGTCAGTAAGACATAAAATGTATCAAAAACATCAATTCTTCAATCATATTATGCTTTATGATTTATTTTAAACTTGACACCGGAGAGAAGTTAGCCATAAACATTTCAACCGATTTTAATAAACCTTTTTAGAAAGTCCATAACGTACTGAATGTATGGTAGTTATGGCAACTGGATCAAATCATAATTACTACCTAAAATATGGAAAAGAAAGTTATTATTTTCCCAAATTTCCCCATTTTACAAGTCTCATATCTCAGCTAGTACTAAGCGAATCTTGGAGTATATAGCAGCGAAAGAAAGCAGAAACCTTGCTTTAATTGCTGTACATATGGCAACTTTAGATCAAAACAATTAATGGTAAAAAAAAATTAATGAACATTGTCCGTTTTGCGCTCGACGATTCCCGCAGGGCTCCGAACAAACAAGCTGCATAAGTCAGATTTTCATCTGATCATAACAATATATGTACCAAACGAGAGAAGAAGATTACCGCTACCTATGATAGTTATGCCAACTCGATAATACCCTAAGTACTGCTAGAAAATAAGTAATAAATGTTCTCTATGTAATTCAAATTATTCTTTTTTCATATTTTACCTTTACATATTTCTTGGAAAGACAAATTGCTTATAACTGAATAATCATCTGTCGCAAATATCGTGCGTGTTACCCGCAAATAAATATTTTAAATTCGCGTAACTGTGCGTAAATCAAATTAAATTTTCCAACGTTTCCAAGAATTTCAAAATGGATTTGTTTACTGTATTGCTCCGATTTGCAGTTTGTAAAAAGAAATACATTTAAATAAATCACTTGCACTTATTTAAGGTATTCCTAGATTGATTACAGTCCAATAAGTTGGTTCTTCTCTTTATAAGTTATGTTAAATTACAACACTTTGTCTATTATTCATCTCTGTCTAAAATTTACTATGTATGAAATCATTTTTTTTTATTTACTTAGCTATATGTAACTGATAAGATTTTTTCTTTCTATTTTGCCCTTTTGTGCCACATAGTGTTCCAAACATACACCACATTAGGTCATCCTGTGGCACAATTAAGAATCTTAGTCAGGTTGTACTCACATCGAAAGTCACATTAATAAGCAACGTATTTTTTTATTCATTTCAATATGTGATATAGTGTTTTAAGGGCTGGTTTATTCACCTACACGTAATGACCTGACCTTTTGGTATTAACACAGAAATATGTTAGTGGCAGTGTGTAGAATATCAACAAAACAATCAAGTGACGAGTTCTGTACACCATGTTAATAATCTGTTACTTGAATAAGTTGTAACACACCAACAAAATTTCACCTATCTTACACACCAACAAAAGTCATCTAAATTTAACCTTAACCTTCCATAACTCGTATATGTTTTCTTTTTACTTCTTTTGAATGCTTTTCAACATATTGTAAAGATGTTAGTCAGATTTATCCTACTATTTTGTAATATCCGCTAGAACCAAAAAGATATTTTGTGGTCCGAGTTTCATACAGTCACGGATTATTTTATACATTGTTTTTATACCCTGTCAATTTTGAAAGTTTGTATTTGTTAGGTTTCGTAAATAAAAACGTCAGACGTTAATACTAGTAGCACTTTAATGACCGAATATTATTAAATACAGTATATCGTGAGTATCTCGTTATTCATACGTCGTCACTCGTCGCCCGCTATAACCTAACTGACTCGCCCTTCACGCCGCTCGTAGGGGGTTTCAAGTGTGTCGTCCAGAGATGGCGTTAGCAGTATGAAAATTGCTAACATATTTTAAACTTGACAATTTCTTACGCTTCGAAAAAGTACTGCTTTTAACCAATAGAAGAACTCTTCATCCAGTCATATAATTAGTGAACAACGAACATAATTCATCGCTTTTCGTCATTATCATTGAAGAGATCGATGTTTCACCATTAATGCAATCATTAGGACACCGTCCATAGTCCAGTTCAAGTAAATTTTCAACGGAACAAGTATTTCCAAAGGTCAAGTTTCATACAGTCACATTTTCTTTATTTGTTATGCCCAGTCTGTCAATTCTAACGATTGCATTTTAAGCACGACGAAGAAATAATCAAAATCCAATGCAAACAACAGGTAACGATAATAAAAACCATAAAATGTATTTCTACAGTATTTATTCAAGAATATATATAACATTGAAACAATCAACACCATTTGCTCTTTTGTGGTTGTCAGGTTTTCTTGCGCTGAGCAAAAGCTGCAACGATGTGCTGTCCACTGAAATTCTCCAGAAATCTGTAGTCTTGTCACCACATTTTGGGTGATGGTCTCCAGATGATAAAAGTATTCCAATCCATTTTCAAGAATCGAACATTTAGATTTCGTCAGGAATTATACAGGAACAGGAACTTCTTCCATTTTTGGTCTAGAAGAACCAATTTGGGCACAAACTGGTAGGTGGTAAAACAGCAGATATGCAGATATGACACACAGTAGCAGTCCATGCTGATATGAAGTTCTAGTAGATCACTTGTCACTTATTTGATTTCACCGCAACCAATGAGAGATAATAGGATATCACGGGACATTTGGTTTCTGTTTTCTGTTTTAGTTTAAAACACAGTAGTTTGTGTATTGGCTGTGTTTGTTTTAAGAATACTTATCCTGCAAAAGCTTCGATGTTTATATAGCAGGATAGTGACGTATGAATCTGAAACAGAAAATCGGTGACGTCGCTTGCCTTTGTAGCTATTGCTGCAAAATTTAACGTGTCACAGACATACCCACTGACGTAACACATTTTCCCCGCTACTATCTTGTTATAGTGATAGTAGGTAGACACTGATTACTCGATGCGTATTTTATGCTATAAATAGCGTTCAAGTTTATTTTTAGAAGGAAATTCGCTCTTGTTAACAATGTAGGTGTTATTTACTGTGTATGAATTCTCTGTATTATTAGTTTATTACTTTATCATCATGCAAATTTCCATAAATTTGCGTACATACGTCGAACTTTTTTTTATAACGGACTGGAGAAAAAGAAGACGCAAAAAACCACTTGTAAAATCACTTGTAAATCCCAGTTTATTCAATTCTTGATGTTACGTGATGATTTAGGTACCTATAAGAGGAGAAAATCGAGTTATTTTTTGTGGAATCTCTATTTGTATATGTTTTTTGTCCGGAATTTTATAGTGTGTTTACAGCTATTAAACATGTTTAGTATTAGAAAGCACCAATCTAGGAGATAGCCATCAATATCAAACATGCATTAATGTTCGGAAAGAGAAAATAATAAATGATGTTGACAGTCGGTACCGTAGTAACCTTGATTGTGTGCTACATTATGATTTAACCAAAATCATAATATCTTAAATGATGATTTACTTCGGAGTGTGTCCTTGGCATAAACTATATTTTGTTTATTAAAGTTCTTGCATAATATTGTTATGAATAATTATGAAAGTATTACGAGTTTTCTTTTCGCAAGAAATTATTTTTCATATAATTTTTCCTTGGTGTATACAACCATCCAACCTGGGTCACTTACTTAATTATCAGTCATAGAAAAAAAGCATAAAATTGGAGATCAATTTTAATCAAATTGATCTCCAATTTAATGATTTTTTATATGAAAAATAATTTCTTGCGAAAAGAAAACTCGTAATACTTTCATAATTATTCATAACAATATTATGCAAGAACTTTAATAAACAAAATATAGTTTATGCCAAGGACACACTCCGAAGTAAATCATCATTTAAGATATTATGATTTTGGTTAAATCATAATGTAGCACACAATCAAGGTTACTACGGTACCGACTGTCAACATCATTTATTATTTTCTCTTTCCGAACATTAATGCATGTTTGATATTGATGGCTATCTCCTAGATTGGTGCTTTCTAATACTAAACATGTTTAATAGCTGTAAACACACTATAAAATTCCGGACAAACAACATATACAAATAGAGATTCCACAAAAAATAACTCGATTTTCTCCTCTTATAGGTACCTAAATCATCACGTAACATCAAGAATTGAATAAACTGGGATTTACAAGTGATTTTACAAGTGGTTTTTTGCGTCTTCTTTTTCTCCAGTCCGTTATAAAAAAAAGTTCGACGTATGTACGCAAATTTATGGAAATTTGCATGATGATAAAGTAATAAACTAATAATACAGAGAATTCATACACAGTAAATAACACCTACATTGTTAACAAGAGCGAATTTCCTTCTAAAAATAAACTTGAACGCTATTTATAGCATAAAATACGCATCGAGTAATCAGTGTCTACCTACTATCACTATAACAAGATAGTAGCGGGGAAAATGTGTTACGTCAGTGGGTATGTCTGTGACACGTTAAATTTTGCAGCAATAGCTACAAAGGCAAGCGACGTCACCGATTTTCTGTTTCAGATTCATACGTCACTATCCTGCTATATAAACATCGAAGCTTTTGCAGGATAAGTATTCTTAAAACAAACACAGCCAATACACAAACTACTGTGTTTTAAACTAAAACAGAAAACAGAAACCAAATGTCCCGTGATATCCTATTATCTCTCATTGGTTGCGGTGAAATCAAATAAGTGACAAGTGATCTACTAGAACTTCATATCAGCATGGACTGCTACTGTGTGTCATATCTGCATATCTGCTGTTTTACCACCTACCAGTTTGTGCCCAAATTGGTTCTTCTAGACCAAAAATGGAAGAAGTTCCTGTTCCTGTATAATTCCTGACGAAATCTAAATGTTCGATTCTTGAAAATGGATTGGAATACTTTTATCATCTGGAGACCATCACCCAAAATGTGGTGACAAGACTACAGATTTCTGGAGAATTTCAGTGGACAGCACATCGTTGCAGCTTTTGCTCAGCGCAAGAAAACCTGACAACCACAAAAGAGCAAATGGTGTTGATTGTTTCAATGTTATATATATTCTTGAATAAATACTGTAGAAATACATTTTATGGTTTTTATTATCGTTACCTGTTGTTTGCATTGGATTTTGATTATTTCTTCGTCGTGCTTAAAATGCAATCGTTAGAATTGACAAATTAACAAATAAAGAAAATGTGACTGTATGAAACTTGACCTTTGGAAATACTTGTTCCGTTGAAAATTTACTTGAACTGGACTATGGACGGTGTCCTAATGATTGCATTAATGGTGAAACATCGATCTCTTCAATGATAATGACGAAAAGCGATGAATTATGTTCGTTGTTCACTAATTATATGACTGGATGAAGAGTTCTTCTATTGGTTAAAAGCAGTACTTTTTCGAAGCGTAAGAAATTGTCAAGTTTAAAATATGTTAGCAATTTTCATACTGCTAACGCCATCTCTGGACGACACACTTGAAACCCCCTACGAGCGGCGTGAAGGGCGAGTCAGTTAGGTTATAGCGGGCGACGAGTGATGACGTATGAATAACGAGATACTCACGATATACTGTATTTAATAATATTCGGTCATTAAAGTGCTACTAGTATTAACGTCTGACGTTTTTATTTACGAAACCTAACAAATACAAACTTTCAAAATTGACAGGGTATAAAAACAATGTATAAAATAATCCGTGACTGTATGAAACTCGGACCACAAAATATCTTTTTGGTTCTAGCGGATATTACAAAATAGTAGGATAAATCTGACTAACATCTTTACAATATGTTGAAAAGCATTCAAAAGAAGTAAAAAGAAAACATATACGAGTTATGGAAGGTTAAGGTTAAATTTAGATGACTTTTGTTGGTGTGTAAGATAGGTGAAATTTTGTTGGTGTGTTACAACTTATTCAAGTAACAGATTATTAACATGGTGTACAGAACTCGTCACTTGATTGTTTTGTTGATATTCTACACACTGCCACTAACATATTTCTGTGTTAATACCAAAAGGTCAGGTCATTACGTGTAGGTGAATAAACCAGCCCTTAAAACACTATATCACATATTGAAATGAATAAAAAAATACGTTGCTTATTAATGTGACTTTCGATGTGAGTACAACCTGACTAAGATTCTTAATTGTGCCACAGGATGACCTAATGTGGTGTATGTTTGGAACACTATGTGGCACAAAAGGGCAAAATAGAAAGAAAAAATCTTATCAGTTACATATAGCTAAGTAAATAAAAAAAAATGATTTCATACATAGTAAATTTTAGACAGAGATGAATAATAGACAAAGTGTTGTAATTTAACATAACTTATAAAGAGAAGAACCAACTTATTGGACTGTAATCAATCTAGGAATACCTTAAATAAGTGCAAGTGATTTATTTAAATGTATTTCTTTTTACAAACTGCAAATCGGAGCAATACAGTAAACAAATCCATTTTGAAATTCTTGGAAACGTTGGAAAATTTAATTTGATTTACGCACAGTTACGCGAATTTAAAATATTTATTTGCGGGTAACACGCACGATATTTGCGACAGATGATTATTCAGTTATAAGCAATTTGTCTTTCCAAGAAATATGTAAAGGTAAAATATGAAAAAAGAATAATTTGAATTACATAGAGAACATTTATTACTTATTTTCTAGCAGTACTTAGGGTATTATCGAGTTGGCATAACTATCATAGGTAGCGGTAATCTTCTTCTCTCGTTTGGTACATATATTGTTATGATCAGATGAAAATCTGACTTATGCAGCTTGTTTGTTCGGAGCCCTGCGGGAATCGTCGAGCGCAAAACGGACAATGTTCATTAATTTTTTTTTACCATTAATTGTTTTGATCTAAAGTTGCCATATGTACAGCAATTAAAGCAAGGTTTCTGCTTTCTTTCGCTGCTATATACTCCAAGATTCGCTTAGTACTAGCTGAGATATGAGACTTGTAAAATGGGGAAATTTGGGAAAATAATAACTTTCTTTTCCATATTTTAGGTAGTAATTATGATTTGATCCAGTTGCCATAACTACCATACATTCAGTACGTTATGGACTTTCTAAAAAGGTTTATTAAAATCGGTTGAAATGTTTATGGCTAACTTCTCTCCGGTGTCAAGTTTAAAATAAATCATAAAGCATAATATGATTGAAGAATTGATGTTTTTGATACATTTTATGTCTTACTGACGTATAAAACCAAGTTCTACAACTGTGATACATAGCTATTTTCAGTTATTTTTTATGATTTTCAGGAAAAACATGGTAATATATCATTTTGTACGTACCACGGGCATACTTCGATGTTTAACATAATTTTCCAGGCAGAAATGAAATTTTTACTCAAAATATTCACATGCATCGACTTCTTAGTATTAAGTATTAAGTGACGTGGTGTATTTTCGTTTAAATAATTTCGTTAGATAATTAATTGTTGTAAACAACACTTGCGTAGTATTTACAAATGACCCTTTGCCAAGAATGTTTAACACAGTGTTCAACACTGATTCACTTATTTCCGTTATTTTATTTACAGCATATCTATAAGACTATTTACTATCATTTATTAGCATTTGATATCACACACGTGTGGATTATCGCTATTCACTTGCCCATCCCTTACTACATAACTTTTTTATTGCTCTTTATACTTTGTTAAAAGATATTATTAATTAATTTTAATTCAAAAATAAACATATAATGTGGGGTGGCTAAGATTGTGCAACAAAATGTACGAAGAATTCGGCCGCATTTATTCACCTATCCATGAAGTCCCGAATAGCTATTTGTCCGTAAGGAAAGTACTGTAATCGGCGGAAAAAAATCGGGATTTGAGCGGAAATACGCGTTTTGGGGTCCCCTGAATCGATTGCAATGATTTCTGGAAAATGTATGTATGTGCGTATGTCTGTGAATACGATAGCGCAAAACGGTACAACGGAACGGGCTGAAATTTTTTATGCATATTTAGAATTGTCAGGGGTCGAACTGGATTATTTTTGGTAACAATCTGACAACCGGAAGTGGCAAATGTTACAGCGTCATTCGTCTTCTTAGGGAGTCATCCGATTGAGATCAAACTCATCCTTTATAATCTTTAAATATTATGTTCAACAACAACAAATGGGCAGATCAGTGGGATAAAGGGTTTAGGCGCTATATGCATGTATAGAAGTAGTTTGACAGAATCCATAGCCATCGTCACTGTGTTGCAAATTGTCAGATTTTGACAAACGTCATTGCACCGACATGAAACTGACGTCAGGTAGGGTCCAGTCAGACACTTGTTGTGCCAACGATGTAGTTGAAAACTTTGCTGAAGGCCACCCCAGATATTTAGAGTTAATAGATAAGATGCAGTGATGGCAGTGTGCAGGACATGAAACAAAGAGTAAGAGTTGCGTTTTGTACACTTCCATCGAAAATATATTGCCCGTACGAGTTGTAATTACCCTATTACAACTCGAACGGGCAATATATTTTCGATGGAAGTGTACAAAACGCAACAAAATTTGACATATTTAACAGATCGCAATACATCGCAAACTGTATGGGTAGGTAAACAATCCGCCCTTAATAAATGATTCTGTGAAATTAAGTAAACAAAAGATTTGGATCAATGGATATTACGATTATGTAAAACAACACTTTCTATCATACTAGCCAGGTGTAAATACGCTTCAATGTTACAACGAGGTTGGTGTAAAGTTGGGGTGTGGATTATCCCAAAATATGTTTATGTGTAATAAAAGTACCAAGAAGTGCACATCTGTTCATATTTATACATGTCGATTCTTTCGCAGTAAAATGCATTCAAATTCGTGATATTTCCTAGTAAGCAATTACCAATTACTGTATACGACCTGTAATACCTACTAGCTGACTAATTATCATATTTAAATAATTTAGTGTCGTGTGATTTATACTACATACATAGTCATTTATGCAAATTAACCGCAAAGCAGGAAGATGGGCAATGCGACTATGGAACACATTGTTAATGGTGTACCGAAATTATTAAGCTCATTCTTAACAGACTTGTTTTTATATTATGCTATGCACTACCATAAAAAAATTAATAAATATAGTAATTCAATAAGCTATGCTCCCTGACAGCAGACAGGCAATAAAATTTGAGCGATAAAAAGTTTTTTCCAAGATGATGATTATAGTACGGAATAAAACATATATGGGCGGTCACCCAACTGTAACACACCCTGCCACTCATGAGTCACTACCCATTGGAGCTTTTTCATACTGTTTCTTCAAATTATTTTCCAACCGCTTCAATAGGTATTAACTCATGAGTGCACGTTACAGCTAGGCGACCGCCCATATATATTTTATTCCGGACTCTAATGATGATTCTTATATTAATTGATTGTAATCTTTGTAATAAGTGAAATATCGAAGATCGAAAGTCAAAGTTGAGGACAATATTGTTTGTATTTCATAAGGGGGAAAATACTATAGCAAGGAAGATGATTTTCAAATCCACTACTTTTGAAGTTACAGCTTGAGAAAGCGCTTTGCTACTTCGATCAAAATATTTAGTATTTAAAATACTCTGAGAAGGAAAATGATTTCTAAAATGGAATAAGTCTTCGGTTAAAACATGCATTTTCATACGGCATTTATTTCTTATTTTTGGTATTTTCTGGTTATGTAACGTTTAAAAAAAACTTCAACACATTAATAGGACACACAATTTGCCAACTTTATCAATACATTTGTCACTTGATATTGCATGAAGAATGAAATATATATTTTATAAGCATTTTTATAAGCATCAGCGAGCGGTGCAAAATCTATTTTCTCTCAGTTAATGGAATCAATTACCTATCCAAAGTTTTGTATTGTTGTATAAAGAATTAGAATTATACTTAATTTTTGTTTTGAGGAAGATAGGCTAATATATGGAATAAAAAGGCTAAGTTATGATTAGTTTATTAAGCAATAATATATACAAACACGTAATATAAAATAAATGAATTAATATTTAATATGTGCTGAAATCTGTAGAGCTTTTGATTTACACCAACAATCTCCATTAAAGAAAGCACTTGCACTCACTACTTCTTCATCCTGATATACTGAAACTTTCTCCAGGACTGTCCAGACAAGTCTAGGACTTGTCAGAATTCTCTTCTCTCTCTTCTATCAAATTTCCCCACAGCCTATCAAGGATAATAGAATTGCTCGTGGTATTGTTTTAGTGTTTTATTATGTGTGGGTTTTATTAATTTTTTTAGTTGACGTTGATTTCACTTGCTTTTTGTATTTATTCTACAAAATCAACAAAAAATGCGAGATAATTTCCCCTCAAAAGTGCCCACCAGGTTTTTTGACGCACTTCACTATTTTCTAGCCCCACTATTTGTCGTAATAGTTATGTTAAGTTACAGTTTCATTGTAAACCATAACTGTTGATAAGAATACAATTTACAGTAACTCTTCCAGACTTTATTTCTCTTTAAGAACCTCCTTTTACACATCTAAAAAACACTATATTTAACCATTAGACGAATTCTTCATCTCATCATATGATCAGCAAACAACGAACATAATTCTTCACTTTTCTTTATTACCATGGAAATGGTCGACATTTCGCTCTCGTTTCCATCATCAGGACACTGATCTGCATGTCATATATCAACCGTAATTAACTCTGTCATTCTACCAATGCACTCCCAGAATTAGGTTATTGATCACCAATAATAATATGCATCACTACGGCATGGATCAAATGCAATTTTTCCCCCAATAAAGTCGCGCTTTTATTTTATTTTATTTCACCACAACCGATCAAAGATAATATAATAGCTCTGGATATTTCAACGTGAAATATTGTGCTGTTTATTGGTTTTGATAAGATACACTCACTTTTTATTGAAAAAAGAGCGGAAGGGATTGGAAGACCACTACCCCGCTGATGCCCTCATTTCGCAAGATGCCCTCATTTCACAATGAAGGAGTATTTATATTATTTCTGCTAGAGGTAATGAATTTGATACAAAAAACAATGACGTGCCTTCTTGCCGTACACCTGATTGCATATACTGATGGTAAAACAACCATGTGGTAATTTTATTGATTTATGTCGACTGAGTGATGAGCCATTGTTAGAAAAAAGCTGGCAGATGCTGGTTTACACCTGGCTGGTATGATAGGAAGTGTTGTTTTGCATAATCGTAATAACCAATGATGCAAATCTTTGTTTACTTAATTTCAGAGAATCATTATTATGTCTTATTACATTTTGTTGCACAATATTAGCCGGGGTGGTATGCGTCACATAATATATTCATTTTAAATAAAATAAATAATAATATTTTTAACCATAAAGAACAATAAAAAAAGTTATGTAATAAGTTATGGGCAATTAAAGTGATATTACATACTTTTGTAAGTATGTAAAAGTAAGTCTATGCTAATAAATCATACTTAATAGTCTCATCGATATGCTGTAAATAAAATAACGGAAATAAGTGAATGAGTGTTGAAAACCGTGTCAAGCATTCTTGGCAAATTGACATTTGTAAACACTACGCAAGAGTTGTTTACAATAATTAACTATTTAAGGATATTATTTAAACGGAAATATATCACGTCACTAATACATTCTTTACCTTACTGAAAAGTCGGTGCATATGAAAATTTTCAGTAACAATTTTACATCTGTCAACATTTTGCAGACAGAAATGCGATTATGCAAAACAATACTTTCTATGATACCAACCAGGTGTAAACATGCATCTGCCAGCATTTTTCGAACGGTGGCTCAACGCCGTCACTCAGTCGACATATGTAAATAAATAAAGTTACCACATGGTTATTTTATCATCAATAATATGCAATCAGGTGTAACCATGACGCAGTTATAGTAGACCAGACAAATATGTCGTCAATTGACGTACCTCTTCTGAACAACCAATGGTAAGAAGAGACGTCATGGTTTTTTGTATTAATTTTTTTACCTCCAGCAGAAACAATATAAATACTTCTTCACTGTGAAATGAACCAACAGCAGAGTATTTAACGAAGACATGCCCAGAGCTATTCTATTATCTTTGATCGGTTGTGGTGAAATCAAATAAAATAAAAGTGCGACATTATTGGTGGAAAGTATGGCATGTGATCCATGCCATAGTGATGCATATTATTGTGTGATCAATAACCAAATTCTGCGAGTGCTTTGGAAGAATGGCAGATTTAATTACGGTTGATACACAACATGGAGATCAGTTTTGGAGATACTTATTGTCTGAATTGAAAAGATGCTTGAACGGGACTATGGACGGTGTCCTGATGATGGAATCGTGAGCGAAACGTCGGTCACTTCAATGGTAATAAAGAAATGTGAAGAATATGCGCAGTGCAGTGCTTTTTAGAAGTGTAAGAGGATGTTTTTAGAAGTCTTGAAGAGTTATTGTAAATTAGATTGTTAGTAAAAACATTTTTTCTTAATTTAATTTTTTTTTTTCATCAAAATGACACATATTCACGGTTTACGATGAAACTGTAACTTAACTATAACGAAAAATAGTGGGGCTTGAGAACAATGAAGTGCCTCAACAAACCTAGTAGACAAACCAATGAGGGCAAATTACCTCGCATTATTTCGTTAATTTTGTGGTATAAATACAAAAAGCAAGTGAAATCAACGTAAACTAAAAATATACTAAAAACTACACATAATAAAACACTAAAACAATGCTATGAGCAATTCTATTGTCCTTGATAAGCTGTGGGGAAATTTGATAGAAGAGAGAGAGAAGAGAATTCTGACGAAGTCCTAGACTTGTCTGGACAGTCCTGGAGAAAGTTTCAGTATATCAGGATGAAGAAGTAGTGATTGCAAGCGCTTTCTTTAATGGAGAGTGTTGGTGTAAATCAACAGCTGTACAGATTTCAGCACATATTAAATATTAGTTCATTTATTTTATATTACGTGTTTGTATATATTATTGCTTAATAAATTAATCACTATTTAGCGTTTTTAAGATATCCACGTTGACGTTAAATCAAAGTTATGCAAGAATATTTACAAAATTTATTAATTATTTTATCTGTCTGCCGTCGTATTCCTTGTTATGGGGTAGGTAGACATTATTGTGATTTAAGGGGTGTTATTGAGTGGGCAAAACTCCGACCTTTTCAGGGTAATTACCCCTATTAATTACCTACAATTTTACGTACTAATCAAAGTTATGCATCAACTTACGCAATTGTTATAAACATTTATATAAACCACTTGATAAGCAGCACACCAATTTACAGCTTCACCTATGTAAGAGGGGTTGTAACGGGTAGTGTCGTAATGATACCATTACTAGATGCAGAATTTCATGTAGATTCCGAATTTGTTATCCCCGATGTCCTACGGTATCGACGGATGGCGTTATTTGCAATTCTATTTGAGGACACCATGAGCTGTTTTAGATGACGCGCTGGTAGTTAAGCCAATTTTTTTCCTAAACCGTTCGATATTTTTTGTGGGCAAAACTCTGGGGTATACTACTTGAATAGCTCTATCGATTGACATATGTTTCATTAAGAAATTTGAACAAAAAAAGTTGGATTCGTAAAGATGGGTATGATTTATCTTCCTCTCTTCTCCCCGGTCAAAGGTATGGGCAAAATTGGCAAATTGGTGTCCTATTAATGTTTTCCTATTCATGTCCTATTAATATACCGTTTGTTTAAACGTTACATAACAAGAAAATACAAAAAAAATATACAATAAACGAGATATCAAAATACATATTTTGACCGTAGACTCCATTTCATTTTAGAAATAATCTTCCTTTTCATAATATTTTTCCTTAAAAAAAAAACTAAATAAATATTTTGATCAAAGTAGCGAACAACATGCTCTTTGACAAGCTGTAACTTCAAAAGTAGTGGACTTATCTACGAGCAAATTGGCTTATTGGAAGGATCATGGTTTTCCCAAGCGATCTATACCTCATGTCATTTTGAAAATCATCTTTCTCTTTATAGTATTTTCGCCCTTATGATTCACAAACAATATTGTCCTCATCTTTGATATTCTATCTTCGATATTTCACTTATTACAAAGATTGGAATCAGTTGATATATACCGTGATGAGCCACCGTTCAAAAAAAGCTGGCTGACGCTTCTTTACACCTGGTTGGTATCATAGGAAGTATTGTTTTGCATAAACGCATTTCTATCTGGAAATTTTTGACAGATGTGAAATTGTTACTGAAAAAGTTCATATGCACCGACTTCTCAGTAAGTATTAAGTGACATGATATATTTCCGTTTAAATAATAAATTTAAATAATTAATTATTGTATACAACTGTTGCGTAGTGTTTACAAATGTCACATTGCAAAGAATGTTTGACACGGTTTTCAACACTGATTTTCTTATTTCCGTTATTTTATTTACAGCATATGTATAAAGCTATTAAGTATGACTTATTAGCATAGTGATATCACACAAGTATGTAATATCACTACAATTGCCCATAACTTACTACATAACCTTTTTCATTGTTGTTTATGGTTAAAAGATATTAATAATATTTTTATTTAAAATGAATATATAATGTGACTCATGCCGTCTGGGTTAACATTCTGCAACAATATGTAAGACGACATAATAAATTATTCTCTGAAATTAGGTAAGCAAAAGAATTGCATCAAGGGATATTACAATTATGCAAAAGAACACTTCCTATCATACCAGCTAGGTGTAAACCGGCATCTGCTAGCATTTTTCTTAAATGGCTCATCACTCAGTCGACATAAATCAATAAAATTACCACATGGTTATTTTACCATCAATAATATGCAATCAGGTGTAAGCATGACTCATTGTAGTACAGTATAGAACCAATGGTAAGAAGACACATCATTGTTTTTTGTATCAATTTCGTTACCTCTAGCAGAAATAATATAACTACTTCTTCACTGTGAAATGAAGGCATCTTTACAAAACCAATATACAGCAGAATACTTGATGTTGAAATGCCCAGAGATCTATTATCTTTGATCGGTTGTGGTGAAATCAAATAAAATAAAAGTGCACATTATTGGTGGAAAATGGCATTTGATCCATGCCGTAGTGATGCATATTATAGTGTGATAAATAATCTAATTCTGGGAGTGCATTGGAAGAATGGCAGATTTAATTATGGTTGATATATAAAATGGAGATTAGTTTTGGAGATACTTATTATCTGAACTGAAAACATACTTGAAACGACTGAAACGTCGACCATTTCAATGGTAATAAAGAAAAGTGAGGAATTATGTTTTGTGTTGGCTGATCATATGATGATATGGAGAATTCTTTCTAGAAGTGTAGGAGGAGGTTAAAATAGTGGAGCTAGAAAACAGTGAAGTGCGTCAACAAACCTCGTGGGCGAACCAATGAGGGCAAATTACCTCGCATTTGTTCGTTGATTTTATTGTATAAATACAAAAAGGAAGTGAAATCAACGTCAACTAAAAAGTGCAATAAAAAATACACATAACAAAATACTAAAACAATGCCACGAGCAATTCTATTGTCCTTGATAGGTTGTGGGGATATTAGATAAAGGGAGAGAAGAGAATGTTGACAAGTCCTAGACTTGTCTGGACAGTCTTGGAGAAAGTTTCAGTATATCAAGACGAAAAAGTAGTGATTGCAAGTACTTTAATAGAGGTTATTGGTGTAAATCCAAAGCTGTAGGTACAGATTGCAGCACATATTAAATCTTAATTAATTTATATTATATTACGTGTTTATGTATATATTTATATATATATATGTTTGTATATAATTGCTTAATAAACTAATCATAACTTTAATTAGCCTTTTTATTCCACATATTAACCTGTCTTCCTCAAAACAAAAATTAACTCTGATTCTAATTCTTTATACAGTCCTTTGGGTAATCGATTCCATTAACTGTCACACTCATCAAAAATGCGTATAAAAACTGTATTTTATTCTTCATAATATGTAAAATATCACAGGACAAAGGTATGGATAGAATTGACAAATTGTGTATCCTATTTTCAAATTAATCCTGTTAATGTGATGAAGTTTTTTTTAAACGTTACATAACAAGAAAATACCAAAAATAAACAATAAATGGCAGATCAAAATACATATTTTGACCGAAGACTCCATTTCATTTTAGAAATCATTTTCCTTCTCATAGTATTTTTCTTTTGAAAGAGAAAAATACTAAATACGAAATATTTTGATCGTAGCGAACAATGTGCAGTGTGTACTTTGACAAGCTATAGGTTTAAAAGTAGTGGACTTACCTACTAGCAAATTGTCTTGTTTTTACCTCATACCATTCTGGAATAATCTTCCTTCTTATAGTATGTAAGCATTTCCCCCCTTATGAAATACATACAATATTGTCCTCAACTTTGATCTTTGATCCTTCAGTTATTACAAAGATTGAAATAATTTGATATAAGAATCATCATCTAGCAAAAGAAACTTATCGGAAACCCCGAATGAAACAACGCCTAGTAGGTGGATAAGGTCGTTGTTCGTGTTTACTTGTACAGCTTTACCCGTGCGGTTAAAACTGACAAAAAGGAATGACGTCTGTGACTACAAAGAATGAGCTTAATAAATTCCCTGTACAATTGATTAAGAAAAAGAAGCAGTGATAATGTTTTCCACAGTCGCATTGCCCACCTTCTTGCTTGCGGTTTATTTTACATAAACGAGTTGTATGTAGTTTAAATCTCACGACACTGAATTATTTAAATATGATAATTAGTCATCTAGTAGGTATTACAGTTAGTATACAGTAATTGGCAATTGCTTACTAAGAAACATTACGAATTTGAATACATTTTACTCCGAAAGAATGCACATGAATAAATATGAACAAATGTACACTTCTTGGTACTTTTATCACACGTAAACATATTTGGGGTGGCACCCACCTAACTTTTCACCAAATTTGTACCAGATTTCAACCCAATCTGTTGTATTGTTTGGGCACTATCGTGTTAACACACACAGATACACACATAGACGCATATGCACAAACATTTTCCAGAAAGCATTGTAATCGATTCGGGGCACCTCAAACAGCATATTGCCAAAATAGTACAAATAAATGTGGTTCATTTTGTGGTGGCAACTATGATAACTTATTAGGAAGATAATTTCAAAATTCTTTGCTCATTCTCTGATAGGTCGATATCGACCAAAAGTTAATCAGTTCATGCCTAGTTCATTCCTAGATACTTCTTTAAATTTGATAAAGTATTTGATTCAACTATATCATTCCTTGGGAGGAGAAGAAAACTTTCTTGAACAATGACAGCGCAATTTTTATTTTAGGAGAAAATGTATTTGTGCTAAATGTATAAATTACTTGTATTATTATTTGTAGATAAATTCTTACAAAAGCTATCTCGTCTATTCAAGACTCTAAACATACTTACCGCGAATAAAAATATACACTCTATTGAAGAGTAATCACTTACTTCTACGGAGTAAGAACTTTCTTAAACCTGGTAATTATTCCAAGAAATTAACTTTCAGTATTCAAGTCAATAATCTCTCGCGTTTTTATATAGGAACCTACCAACTATTTCATCCAAGGGATTCTTGCTTGGCTCAATAGATCACTTTTCTGTGTATAGGTTAGAAACGTAGCGTTTTATTTTCGGAAATCATTAACAGCGGTTTCTGGGACCCTTTAACCTGTATTGCCGTCGAAAAAATGCATTGTCAAATATTTACTGATTGCTGTAATGTATCAGAGAAGAAAATAGAAACGTTCTCTATTAGTATATATTAAAAATTCTAAAGATATCTGAAATCCCGAACAATTTAAAAAATGCATTCCCCTTTGCATTGCGAATTTCTCAACATCATTCAGAACATTTATAAGAATTTTGTGGCAATTTTCTTAATACATACTTTGCATATACGTTTAATTCCCTAAAGATACTGCAATTCTCTTCATTAAATCATAGAATACTTGCCGATTGATTCAGATTAAACTTATGCTGTCTATAAATTGCCGCATCGCTAGACTTTTGCGGCTAGTTTTGCATAAAAAATATACATTTAAAAAACATTTCACATATGGTAGTAATTGTTGGTTAGAGGAAAACATTCACGATTCGTGATTTGTTAGATATATAGGCATACAGTAGTAATTGCTTTGTGGAAAATGAACATATTGAAGTGTGATTTACCGTGTACGAATGTTAATATTCTGCAGGAAAAAAATCCCTAAGAATGTTGACGTAGGAATATTTATACAGTGTGGAAAAATCTGAAAAAGAACGGTTAAAATATATTCATAGGAAGTTATTTGTGGTAAAAACTTTTGAAGGGGTCAAAAACTATTATAACTTTTCTTGAGAACTGTGTGTAAGACTATTGCACCCTTTTGGAATTCTGTAAGGCCCAACATTTACAAATTTGTCGATTTACCGTTCCATTAAAGAAAAAGGTGGATTCGTCTGAAAAAAAAGCATCTATTCACTGAATTGCAATTGACTATCAAAATCATCTTGTAATAGCTTATTGGCTAATGTGATTGTCTACGGATATAAGAACATTACGATGACTCAAATAAATTTCTGATCTCAATTCACGACTACTTTTATTACTACCGATTATTGGGCGATCAGCTCTTGGTAAGTTGCACCAAGCCCATGTGAAATTGGTAGTCGTGATGTGTTTCATTAAAAAGAAGGCATACTTCCACAGCTCTTGGTCTCATATCTCCTAACCATACACCATACGGAATTCAATGCTGTCTGTTACAGAAAGAGACATTTTTGAGTAGATTTTTTTAAAGCTAGATGGCAGAATTAAATACCTTGAAAGTGAAGTAGATTTAGCTAACGTCAAATAAAGATAAACTTTTTACAATTTTTTTTTCTTATGGAACCGAAAGTTTTTGTCAAAAATATCTCGTTTGAAGATATTTTAAGTTTTACTGACTTTTTGCACACTTTATGTACGAAATGTTTAAAAATAAAAATATTTGAAACACGTGAAAGCCCAGCTGGCATCTGTGAGATATCATTGCATAAATATTTGACAGATTCTATTGGAATGCCCAAGACAAATTGCGAAAAAAACCCATGACGTAGGTTGGATAACTAGGCAAAATTGTAAGATGTTACCATTGCGTGGATTACCGAGAATTGAACAATAAAAAAAGGAAAATACCAGTAGCAAAGCACTGGGTTATTGCTCTATAATTTATTTCCCCAGTATGTCTGACGCCAATATCTACCTACAATCATCATTACAGCATCATACGCCGCAAAAAACACGTCATTATATTTTTCGCTTTTGTGAAACGATGTAAGGAATTTTCTTTACTCATCAAGGAAACCGCAGAAAATTTTATAAACCATTATTAAAGTCATTTAACTTTAAAATTTTTATGAAATTTAAACAAGCCGACTGTAAGGCGCGACCTCTATCCCCGCGTAGCAGAAGTTCATGTTAATACAGTTGTCTGTAATAACAACAGTATTATAGGTTGCCTGGCCTTCTGGCTGTTGACTTGACAATATGTAATATATATATATATATATATATATATATATATATATATATATATATATATATATATATATATATATATATATATATATATATATATATATATATATATATATATATATATAAAATCATACTAATAACGTTGCTAAGAACAAACAAAAACAAGCATTCAAGCTATCAATTAATCGAATTATGTAGTAGTGCGCAGTAAGTAGTATTTTATACGCCGCTTTATTTGATTGAATGCGTACATTTATACAAATACTGTGTTTATTGTTTAAACAACGGCCCGTGAGATTTATTTTCATAATGAAGTGATAAACGATTTTGGGTAGGTATGGACTAAATCATTCTGCAATCACACGCCTTCAACAACTGCTAGATTTATACAATTGCAGAGCGAATTGTTTGGCTACAAACCTGCGAATTGATTTGTTTAAATTTGAACGAACGGACGTGTGTTTATTTAAATTATTTCATGTACTCTCGTATTCAGTCTATGATTTTAAATACCAACACTGGCAGTAAAGAAACATTTGGGGTTTCAGCGCAGAAAATGCCAAAATACATTTTTTTACAAACGTTTTAATAGTTCAGAATTCAAATAGGACATGCATTAAAAATTCGCTTTGTGGACATTTAGTATAGAACTGTTCAGAATAGAGTGCAAAATGTCATTCTAAGAAAAAAGAACATTCAAAATGGCTTTAAAAGTCAAATTAGCTATCAACCACAGGCCGATATACTTTTAGAGAAACGGAGAATAAGAGAGTAAATAGGGTCCCAGTCGGCTTGGCAAACACAAGTTTTAAGTTAGTCAAATATATGCTTCTCTCACTTCAACTCGAGTTCAAACAGTTCGAATTGTGGATCAGTCAAAAGTGCCGCCGAAGATTGGAAATTTCTGAAGCGTTTGCAAAGCGGAGAAACCCAGATAAAGTTTGAGGAACCATTGCGTACTCAAAGCGCCCGGCCGGCGACGTCTGAGAACTCTTCTTGGAATTTTAAAAGTTTACATTTCTAAGTTTTATGCCTAACTGTTGAAGAGAGTTGATAGATTATACATAAAATAATAGGATTCATTGTTTTAAGCGATTTTTTTTGCAAACTTCTTACGCAGTTTGTTTTGATTTTGCCTAATGTGTTTTCTTATTTTTTCAGATGAAGACTTCTTGCCATTATTTGTGTTTTTTTTTTTAATATTTGGCTTTGTATGTTTTTTGCAGCCCGAATGCTGACCAATTAGTCAAAATAAACAAAAAATGTTAATCAAAGAACATCGGCTACACAACGTTATGCAAAATTGCGTCTGTCTTCAGGGCAGATTTTTTTGCGGGAAATATTAATATTGACGTGTTTCTTAATTAATTTAAATATTCACTTTGTAGTTATTACTTTTACGTTGAAGGATGTTTTTCAAACATCTAATTGTTTCTATAAACAATGTTGTGGAAATGCAATACAGACATAGTATTGTCTCTGTTCATAAAGTTGAGACAGAATATAAAAAATATGTAGAGAATGTTTTTAATTTTTTTTAAAGAATGTTGTTTAGTTGTTGAATGTTTGGATGTTGTTATGTTGTTGAATTTTGACATTTTGTTTTACATAATAATCCATCTAACATCTCGAAAATCTTCGTAAATAATACAATTTTAAAAATAATTATTTGTGTGATCTGTGTGACTGAGACTATGTTTTTGTGGTCTAAACCAAAAACACCTTGTGGAACAAGTAAGGACCTTGGTCAAGTTATTGTTCTAACTTTTAAAGCCAAATCAAAAGTATTGTCATTTGTTTCAATTGGGTATGTTAATTTTCAAAGAAAATACAGCATTTTCACTAAAACATTTTTTTTTTGTTATCGATTGTAAAGATTTTTCAGGTCATCAGATGTTTATTATAACGTCAATAGGTTTTACATTAACAAGTTTTAGGTGAAAACACTGTATTTTCTTCTATAATTAACATACTATAGAAATGAACCAAAGCACATTATATTGCTAATTAATTTGGCTTTCAAATTCATTGGGAGAAAACTTGACTAGTTGGTCTATTAATGAAAAGAAGTCGGTACTGTGATGTCACAGCAGTTGTTTTTTTTTTCAACAGTTTCCAACAATTTATTATGGAAAAAATTCATGTAAGAATAATGATTAAATTTAAAGAATTTAACTAACTTAATTTATAAGTAAAACATATGATAAGTTGGAACCTATACACCAATAAAAGAGTAAAAGAAATAGGTCAAGATAGATATTTTTGGGAATCTCTTCATCCCACGGGATTATATGGAACTCAAAAAGTTAAATATCCGTTTCTTATGCATCTCTTTGATCTCGCATACAGATTTATTGATTTTACCGTTTCCTGGCGGACGGCAATGCTAAAGAAAACAATTCACAAACCTAGATCAAGGCATCAGTTATACACCAATGACAGGTTTGTTATACAGCACACTCACTTCTTTTATTCTTCACCTTTTATTGGAAAGTATGTTATTTCCGGTCATTCCGTTACACATTATTTTAATAAATTAGTATCATCATTCCTATCGTAATGTAACTGTAATTGACGACACCAATTGAAATGTAATGTACGAGCTTGTAGCACATAATCATTGGTAACATACAGATCAGTGTTGACAGATTAACCGATTTATCAACAATTTACGTGATAATTTATTTGCAAAAAAATCCAAGTTTTATCGACAAATTTTTGACACCAACCAAAAAAATTTAGTTGAAAAATCAAGGAAAACTCAAGACATCGAAACGAGTCGTAAGATTTCAACCAAAAAAAAGTGTTTTTGAAGATCTAATAAATCGCCTTTCGACCACACCTCAGACACTAGCGAGTTAATAAACTAGAGAGCCAATAAACAAACTTACTTGCAAAATTACCGACAAGTTTTTTCATTAAATTTGAAATTTTTTCGAATTTCTTACTTAAAACTACAGGCAAACAATGTGTTTGGTTCTGTGTGGCTATAGTAGATTTTATAAATTGCTTTAGATTGCGATTAGCAATTAAAAAATCTGGCAACACTGTTACCAATCCAGATGTTCTGTAGTGCACTTGAAAATTATTAATTTCGCGCTGGTTTGTCCGTGAATAAATTTTCAATAAGTGTTCCCACAAGTGTCTATTATAATAAATCTCGTAAGCAGAACACAATCGGCGATACCCACTTAAACGCTATACCCCGAAGTATAGCATTTACCTACTATGTTATTTCTCTCGTTTCCAAGGTTAAGTGGTACCGAAGAACTTGTTAAATCGAAGGTATATAACTATGTACTATTACACCTTACCTCTGCACAGTCATGTGAAATCACGAATACGAGCTCAAAGATTTCTGCCACTTTGTTGTAACTTCTTCAATAAAATCTCAAATCACAATCAAGTCTGAAATTAGACAATTAAACTTGGAACGAACTTTTGTTGTTTTCGTCACTTCTTTTTTCCTGACAACGACAAGATTAAAAGCTGTTGGAATACATGATTTATTCAATCTAGTCAGATTAAAATACAGAGATAGTGTATTGTATTTATTGTAAACTTAAAGATATTTAAACAGCATTAGGAATGCATCTATTTGTTGTATCCAATAGTGATAAACCGTGATTCGAGGCGCAATTATTGTATCGGTTTCTGTACGTTTGGGAAATATTTTGCTTGCAACCTTCACCGTGAAGATGAAGCATGAACATATCTCGACAATCGGAAACAGCATCACAATTGCAGTCCTAGAAAAAAAGCACACATTATCCCAATGATCTGTACATTTGTGTACATATTTAAAGACACTGGAGAATAAGCTGGTATCAGTTTGGTCAAAATCGTTTGAATTCCTAAGAAAATGCATATGTACTTGTTTGCACGCTATCGTGTTCACAAACATGCATAAAATCCTAGTAGGAACCTAGTTGGAACGTAGTTTGAAACTAGTTGGAACCTAGTTGGAAACTAAAAAGAAATATTGATACTTACGGCGCCATCATATCCGTCAGCGTATAATTTTATGGTGTTCAAAATGCAGTTTTCATCGCGCATGCAATCGTTATAAGATTTTCGATTTACAGGATCGGTAATTTTCAATGTTGGCGATCCTGCTTGGGCCCAATAGTCGTAACTAATAGAGTAACTTGCGCAATTTGTGCGCCTGTAGCAGCCAGTTCTCGCATGACATAAACACATGATGCAGCGATGGATTGGCGTGTTTATGAGATTCTCCAGTTGAAGTGAATCTGAAACATTTTAGTTGGTACATATTAAATATGGTCCGGGATTTTGAGAAAATTTGGTACAATTGTTCTCTGACGTTGTCTAAAGAAGAATATGAACCAAATTTTGCCTTGTGCTCTGTTATATACAAGCCCTGATATATACAATATGTTGAAAATGAGTTATTTCTGGCAAAAATTCTTGAAGGGGTCAAAGATTATATTATATTATAAGTACTAAGTATATTAGACATCAGGAGAAAGGTTAAACATGTAAATCTATAATTTGGTATTACTTCAAATGAATGAAGGCAACACATATAGAATATTAAATATATACACATTTATTGGTTCATTTTATAAAATACTTAACATCTTAAGTTAATCTTGATACAATTAAACTGTTAATTATAATATATCATTTTATAATTAACAGTTTAATTAAGTATAACGTTAAGTATTTTTTACACATTTGTTGCAATATAGGTGAAAAATGCCAAGAATAATTACCCTTTTTTTATGAAATTTTGGAGTAAGAGAAAATTATGTGCACTTACAAACAGGCGCGCCATCGCGCGCCTTGGCACTCAAACAGTTAATATATAATATGTATATATTATTTTAATGAATATTGGTTTGAAAATTGAACCCAAAAATACCTACAACATTATATAATAAAACTTACCATGAATGGTCAATAGCAATGCTATTGTAAAAACTGCATAAGATACAAACTTCATGATTTCACGTACTGTTCTGCAAATAAAATGTTTATGTTAAGAATATATAACCTCAGTAATCTTGTGTGAGGTTACGACTTTTGATATGAATATATTGATAACAGGTCATATTATGAACATTATGCCATTTATGGTGTTGTGGTAAACATAATGATGCGCTGGGAAATCCATTTATTATTACTCTTTATTATTAGTCGTAAGTTCACATTATCATTTTTTAGTAAAATATATTTTCATCTTCACTTTGGACCTTTACTAGATGTTTGATGATTATTGCTGCATATGATGATTGTTGCATATATTGGTTCTAATCCGTACGTCCTAGTGCAAGTATTGTATCTGTCTGTGTATGTTCGGGTAATATTGGACCTGCAATTTTCACCATGTAGATGAAACATGAGCATATCCCGACAATCAGAAACTGCGTCACATGTACAGTTCTGAAAAATAGTAATATAATTGAGACTTTTATTAAATTGTTGAAAAAGTCGGCCAATTTCTTGTCAAATCAACACATTTGTTGTCGTCATTCATTTAAACGTTGATTCATTTTGGGTTGAAGTGTTAATCTGTTTTAGAATCTCTTATAGCGCCTAAGCCGCGCATCCCCTCGGTCTGAAAATTGGCACAAATGTTGAACATTTGTCACATGAGCTTGTATCAGTTGAGTCAAAATCGGTTCAATTCCTACACAATGCCTTTAACATGTACCTTCCGGTTGTCATATTGTCACCAAAAACAATCCAGTTCGTTCCCAGGTAATTCTAAATACATGTGCCAAATTTAGATGATCTTATAACTAGATAAGTAGGCTCTCAGATGAATAACATTTTTGGTTGCAATGGGTTGCAAAAATATACATAGGTATTTAAAGCCACTGGAGAATGAGCAGGTATCAATTTGGATAAATTCTTAAGAAATCACATTTAAAATCTGCCATTTCCGGTTATCAGATCAATCCAGTTCGTACCCTGGTAATTCTAAATAAGTACATATACTAAATTTCAGCTCAATCCGTTGTACCGCTTGTACACATCGTATCGTGATCACAGAGATACCTACTATACACATACCCACATATAGTTGAATCAATTTAACTTTGCGTGTTGTCAAAAATGACATTTGTCTGGTGCAATCGACTGTTGTCATTCGGTCAGTGGCGTAGTCGAATTAATTTTGCCAAAAGAAAAGCATCCGTCTGCATACAGGATCATCAAATTACAGCGTCTATGAAAAAAATACTGTTTTCCGCGAAACGCATACCAAACTTACCATTTGCGATTTGAACTGAACGGCTCGTATGTAAGGGTACTGAAGAAAAGTTTGTAGTACATGCAACCGAACGTACGCTTATTTGTATATAGGTTGCCTAAACGAAGTGTAATAAAAGAAAATTTATGCGAAACACATTTGTAGGCAAAATGAAATTAGAGGACCCATATTTTTCTTTTCCGCTGTAAAATAGTCTATAAGATTGGCCTCAAACTATTTCGTTTGAGGATTTAAATATTTTCCCGGTATTTTAAAGTGTGACACCATCATAACTGACAGTTACCCTGTATCTCCTGTCAGCGACGCCGCTGGAGATCCGAACTACCCAATGACCGACGTACTGTAGTTCTGTCTTTCTTCTGCGCACTACATATACATATTAGCATCCGAGATCGTGTGTCTTAGCCAGCCGAGACATACGTCCAACGTTAGTGTCAATAGTTTAGCATGTCGCAGAAAGAGTGAGAATGAATTTAATTATATCGTAACTAACGCATGTCACTTTTGACAACTAAATTTAAATTGATTCAACTATACATACATATGTGACCTCGGATGTTTTGTTGTTACTTTATTTCTTAATAGTGTTGTTATTCATCTCATATCATCAGTAGACATACGGTGCATGTAAACCAAACATTTTGGTTCCACAGAACGTTTTTATTTGTACCATCTTTTCGCAAAACAAAATGTTTTTGTTGCTTCATTATTTATTAGAGTAGTTTCAAACTAAGAAGAGCACAGTTGTATATGCAACCAATCATACCCAGTGTATGGTTTATAAATTGCCTGTGTATATTTGGTTGCATACACAACTGTGCTCTTCTTAGTTTCAAACATCTATAACAGTTTTGCCCATCCCATATCAGTAAATATATCTTGCATAGAAACGAAACATTTTGGTTCTGTCGAAAGAAAATTACCTAATGGCTCTGAAACAGAAGTAAGAACAAAAACAACAAGTACTTTCAACAGCATCCTTAATTAATGCTATCACTATAAACACCAAAAGAAAGCTTTATGAATATTACTTTTTTGTCCCTCACCGCGATAAAACAAACTATCAAATTGACCTACATTACAATTTTTATTGTCTGCTCTGAAAAAAAAGAAAGAAAGAAAGAACAGTAACAAATGGCACAAATTACTGACCTACCTTTGTTGCTCATTAGTTATAATGATTAGCAATGTGTAATTTCCGCTTTTACAGCGATTATAATCAATTTCACTGACTGTTCCCAAAGCAAATTGCCTAGTCACGAGAACCGTCGAGAAGTAAACGTTTGCCTATTTGAAGCTTATTACTGTCAGTATGATGCACAGTACTTTATATACCCACAGTATATTTTATATACAGTATGGAAAAACGTCTAGAACAACTAAGAAATCTTGAAAAATGAACTAAATGAGTTCAGAAATGAATTCGAGTTACCGTACCGTTCTTCATGTATTACACTGACATAACTGTCATCCATATATTTAAAATTCATATAAAATCACATTAACCAGTCAGAAGATGATTTTGATCATCGTCTGCAATGTAGATGTAGATATTTTTTTGGACAAACCCGCATTTTCTTTGAATGGAACGGTAAACCGACGAAACTGTAGATACTGGGCCTTACAAAATCCCAGACGAATATACCTAATAGTCTTAACACAGTTTCCAAGAAAACTCAACGTTTGGGCTGGTACATTCATAAATACAAAGTTGACAAACAAAAAAATGATTCCAGACTTTTTTCATTACTGTATAATATACTACATTACTCGATGAGCTTATAATTAAGTCTATAAATAAGTAGTTAAGACATTTTTTATTAAAATCCGATCCCAAATAAATTATTGCACTAACTGTTCATTACATCATGAGAACATCACCACAAAATTGTCTAGCGAGGGAAATAATCAGCAGCGTAGAACATGTCGATAAATCTTTACCATTTGTGTGACGGAACAGCAATTGCTATCCGTCTTCATATAAATCTCACCTTTTCATCGACAGCGTGATCAAAAGAAATGCGTACGTCTCACTTAATAGGAATAAATTTCTGTGTCAACGCATAAACATGGTCGGTCCGATAAATTTATTCGTTACCGTTGAAAAATAACACTCCACGGACGCCACGAGTAGGAAGATTCCAGTCGTCATCAACTTAGTACGATCGAAAGCCACTTCTTCAGCACTCCCGATGACAGCGAATATCCGAGAAGACGTTATCTGCTATCCATCTCGATTCATCGACAAATGGCATCTTCTGGTCAATTAATACTTTAGTTGATTTCCAGATACAGTTTGTCTGGTTGGTACTGACGGAAGAAAGAAGAATGTATGTTCCTCATACACTAATCTATCAGCAGCTGTAACTAGGAAGAAGTTGAGTGCATCACTCCTATGCATCCGAATTAAAAATAAACACTGCATTATATTTTTCATAACATTCTATAGGTACGTAATGTACAAGTGATTGAATATTTGATAAATTCCCTTCTCTTGTAAATGTAAGTGTAAATAAGTCTTTTTCATTCCCTATTACCAAAAGTTCAAGTGCCTTTTTTGATTTCCAAAAAAATATCTGTTCCTTTAACTGGAAGATGAATATTTGTTATGTGTTCTGGCTATTTATTAAGTCTACAATGTATTATAATTATGACTGTTCTCAAAGTCAATGCCTTTTCGTAACCTGTTTAATTTGCATGATCTGAAACATAACTCTGACGTTATTCTTCAAACAGAGAACAGATTGCAACGTAATTCGGTGACTTCTGATTGAACTAATACTAGAATACATCTAATTTGAATACTAAACGTAAATTTCACTTCCAAACGAAAATGTGTTGAGATATAGTACGCAAGAACTCTGGTTAATCTGAAGAAAAACATAAACTAGAGTTTATGGGTACCTTAAGACAAAATTTTTAATATAACGTCCGAAAAGTGCTGCCTGAGAAAGTTTTTTTTATGTAAATGATCTAATAGTCTAAGATCCCGATCTAGGTCGACCTTCCCTCATCCTTTTTCCTAATCAATTCTATTTTTCATACAATGTAAGGTGTAAATGAACACAATGTCCTAGGGTTGCTGCCCCATATCCTGGCAAGGCTATTTTTAATTAAAAATTATTTAAGATAAATTGGTGCTAGTAATTTACCCTCATCGTTTTTCCTAATCAATTATATACCAAAATGTAGGTTGCTTTGTTGCGAACATCGTGGTGTAGGGTTGCCTTTGCAAAAGTTGGCATATCTTAGGGTTGTCGCGATATTAAATATGAAAATGATTTAAAATTATTACGATTACACGCGCGATTACAGTATCGCTGTGCTATCGCCTACTATTACGACAGACAATGAAGCAAAATAGCAGTTACCTTCGTACTTACCAGTTACCAATCTTAGTTTGGTGTTTTTTGTAAGTCTTTGGCTCTCGATTGGTACCAAATTTTTCAAGAAAAAGAATGACCGGAACTATTAAAAAAATACCTTAAATAATATTTAATTAAAAATAGCCTTGCCAGGATATGGGGCGGCAACCCTAGGACATTGTGTTCATTTATACATTATATTGTATAAAAAATAGATTTGAATAGAAAAAAGGATGAGGGAAGGTCGATCTAGGTCCGGATCTTGTACTATAACTCACGTTGATGTTTTGTATTGATTACACGATTTGTAGTTGCGATAGTATTAATAATAAATATAACACGATATGTAATGTTAATTAAATAGTAGGCTAAAATACACATAATGGACAATGGTGCTTTCTAAGAAAACTGCAACTGACTATAATAGCAGTAACAATGAACCTTTGAATTTTGAACATCCCTTCACCTTTTGCAAATGTCTGTAATATGGGTGTAAATTAAGCAAATTAATAAAATGTAATGCTAATTATACATTACACTTCAGACCAATATATTTTCATTGTATCAGATGAATATTTTAATTAGCACAAACCTATCAAATGTTGCCAATTCAAAAATTAAGAACATCGAAACTGAGCTATAGAAATTTAAGAAACTAAATTCTTAAACAAACACGTTGATGAAACTAAAATAGAACAAATACTTGTTTGTAATGTTTATTACAAATCCGCTCATCAATAAATAAAAAGCAAACAAATCAGGTAATTGACTTAAAACTTAGACATACATTTTAGTTGTAAACAACCTTTTCTGGTAATAAACTTATTAACATAAAAATACCTTACTTTTAGCACCAGAGTCCAGAAGGATGCCGAAGCAGTGCTACCGCGCAACAGCAACAAACGCAAAACAGTCTAAAAGCACACACAAACTCCTATGAAGAATAAAACTTACTGCGAGGTAAAAAATAAATATATAAAACAAATACTTGTTTGCAACGATTATTACAAATCCGCTAATCATTAAATAAAAAGAAAATAAATCTAAACCTTTACCTGGTAAAAAGTTTAATTAAAATAAAAATACTTTACTTTTAGCACCAGAAGGATGCCGAAACAAAAACTAACTTTTTGGTGCCACCTGTGTAATAAAAATGATTTTCTGTAGGCACGCACAAGGGAAGAATCATTTCTATGAAACGCGGCCTTAACAAAATATAGCCTTAACAAAATTTTAAAAAATGCAAGGTGCTGAGGTTTTTTTACGCATGTTAAACTACGTAGCTCACTGAAAGTGTGCTCACTGAAAGGAAATGCATCTGCATGTTATTGAAAGAATCAAACATCGGTTTAAGATACCTGTTTCCTTCAGCGTCTCCAGTTGTGCTTTTAACTTCTTCCACGAGGTATCCAGTCTTCACCAAACGTCGCGTGGATCGTCTTTATCCTGCAGAGAGTCTCCAGTTATTCTCGTCCAGTCTTCTTCCAGCGGTTGTCCTGATCGAGGCGGAAGCGCCTCGTTCTCGGTCAGCCAGAGGTGGAGCGTGCCGATTCGGCCGGTCCAATGGAGTGGAGAGGTGGCCGGAGCCAGAGTAGGGGTGGTTGCGCCCCCGCCGTGGCCGACGACGCTCACGTCGTCAGTACGAAAGCAGCTTCTCTCGTGGTGACAGGTGCGCGCCGCTACTTAACCGACTTTGAAGTGTGTATACAGTGGAGTTCTTGCTGGTGTTTTGTTGTGCTGCCGCGTGAGTGTTCCGCATCCTTGAGGGCGCTATGAGGCGTCCCGGCGCTTCGAGTTCTTCTCTCGCTGCCGTCGTCGCCGTCACGACGCTACTCGTTCATATCACCAGCGCGGATTGGTGGTGAGTCTTCTTCTCTCTTCCTATTGCTGCTTCTTCCTACCCTTAGAAATATTTTTTGGTACATATAAATAAGGAAAACTCTTTGTTGATGTGAAAAATATACGCTGTTGAGCTTTTTTGTCAGTCTCCTTCTTTAGATGTTCATTTTTATTGAAAATAAGCAAAGAAAAACTTTTGTGGACGTGGAAATTGGTTAAATGATGTTAAATTGTGAAGTGTTGTACGCCGCTTCTCTCCTGATTCTTGAGAGACTCTGTGTTTACCAGAACATTTTGTAGAAATATTCTTATAAAAGGTCGTAAAAGTGATTTATTCTTGGTCCTTGACGAATAAAAAGATAAGGATCGCTCTTTATGGAAGTGGAAAATGGATTGTTTGTTGGTTCTTAATTGCTATTCTTGAAGATTTTCTAAAGTAGTATCTAATGTAATGATTATTCAACTCTAAATATTTATATATTAACGGATTCAGCTGTTTTGCTTTGGGTCGGCTTACCCAGTCTGCAAATTGCAGTGTTTTCCAGAACATTCTAAATAGTAAAAACTCTGATATATGATTAAAATGTTGAGAATCCCCCTTGTAATATTTACTCTATAAAGCGTTTTATTCCTTCTTGTGAATCAGAAAATTACAGGTTTTCCTGAAGATGTTTAAGTATTACTGCGGTAGGCATTATTCTAAGATATAATGGTTTCTATTGTCATATTTACTTTTCATGTCTTATTTTTCCTCCCAAAATTCCGTTACTAAGATGGATGGTTTATGAACTTGATATTTGTTTTTTCCAAACATCAATTGTTATAAGAAAAAGAAACTAGGGTGGCCCCCACCCAACTTTCAAACAACACTGAAGCGTCGAAACCTTTGACAATTTTTCGTGAAGACACTCTTGATACCAACCTAATTTCAGTTATGAAATAACATTAAATGTCATGTCATGTCAATGGCCACTGCCGTTTATCAAAATTTGTTATGGCTTCTGTCAGACAGCCTCTCTATAAATGTCTGTAGCACCCAAACCGTTCATCCAGCGGATTTGAATTGGCATACATGTCGGTTCAATTCTTAACAGAAGGCCTGTAATATTTGCCACTTTCAGTTGCCAGACTGTAACCAAAAACAGTGCAGGGGTATGTACATATACATACATACGCATATTTCAGCTGGAACCCCGATTTTTTAAGGTACTAGTCCGAAAGTAAAAAAATGTCAGAAACAAGTTGATCTATGATTATTTTAGAAATTATTGCAAACATTTGGTTTATCTGGAATTCTTATTGCTTTTGAAATTTATTCCATTAACACAACATAAATAAAGATAAGTAAAACATATATAAAAGGAAATCTATATACTCGTTTGCGGTATTACTAACAGTAATAATAATTGTTCATTATTCTCAATCATTGTTACTCATTGGTGTTAACTTAAAATTTATGTCGCCACTAATAGCTCAAAAAACAATTTATATACGTCTAGGACACATTTAAAGTCTTTGTATGATAATACAGGTCTATTGTTTCTGTCACATATCCATATATGCACCAAAGGGCAAATTACTATTAAATATATTTCACCTATCAGGTATGAATAACATAATATTATTCACTGTCTTCGTAAATCCAGTCGTGGTTTAAAAAAACTCCATAACCTGAAAAATTCACGTTTTATGTGAACATGCTTGTGTACCCAAACAAGAATTTGTATTCAGTATAACACATGAATAAATCCAAATTATCTAAACGATTTCGATAGAGATCTAAGTTAGGCGATTAAGATAGGTTATTTTTTCGTGTTCAAGATCCTACTTATTCTAATTACACATTTGCATAAAGGTTGTAACACGCATGGTAAAGGAAATATCATGTACTGTTAAATATTAGACTTTTCTTCATGTAATCTGTCCTAGTTCAATGGTATAGAGCTTGTGAACTGTATAATTAGGTACTTTAGTCAGGCTTAATGACACTTTTAACCTAAAATTAGACAGCTGTGGGAAGAACTTGGCATACGAGAATCTTCATAACATTTTCTGAGAAAATTAAAACCAGACAGCATGTATTTTGAATTAAACAATCTAAATAAAGAAGAACTGTGTTAATTGCTAACACAAATAAAATTTCTCACGACCTTATACGAGTTGTGTCTTTGTTATGCTTTGTTAGGTTGTTTCGGGAACACTCCGTATAATTTCTCTTTGAGCTATTATTGCGGAACAATTTAAGTAATCTCGCGTATCGGTTTTTCTATTAATATTTGAACTAGCTTGAAATTTACGGAATGCTTTTGGATCATGTAAGGTCGTAAAATGAACGGAGAACGGCCTGAATGCGTTATTGTCAATTACCGCGGTTCGTTTCTTCGTATACGAGGCCAATTCTGCGCTGAACACCGACGATTACTGCACTTATTAGAGTTCTTAGACTATAAAATGTGCCATTGTTAGGCGCCATAGGCCATACTGAAACCATAGAATTTACAATACTAAAAACAAGCTGCAGTTCAGTTTCATTAATCGTCACCTATAAAATAATACATTATTGGATTAGAGAAATTTTAATCTCCAATATCTTTTATAATCTTAGGTCGATTTAAACGATTCTTTCAGAAAATTACAGTTAAAGTCTTCTAAATTCTTCTTAGCTAATACAAATTAAAAAAAAATATTTTATATGCCACCGAGATTTCGTAATAAATGGGAGGCTGGATTTGGATTTCTTTACATAACGGCTGTGTACATAACATCAAATTGTATATTAAATTATATTGAATATATAGAAAACATATGAATAATTATCTTAGTTTATAATTATATTTTATAATGTGGGTCGACTCTAGCGGTAGAGAGATACTCTCCTGCTAGGAAGTCTCAGGTTCAAATTCAGATATCAGCTCAAGATCCTCGTCCCATCGCCTTTCGGAGGAGACGTAAAGCAGTGGGTCCCCGCAACCACTTGAACACCTCTGGTTGTCGCTATCAAACTGTATGATGGAATGAACATGCACAGGAATAAACCGCTCGCAAAAGTATTACTACTAATATGTTTCACAATTCTTGTAAACTTTCTAGAACACATTTTACATTTGAAATATACCTCAATCAGGATTTGGATCCTATAGTTCAATATTTGATGAATAGACAGACGACATTCAGCGTATTTGCCAAAAAAAATGAATTAATTTTATCCGTTTCAGATTAAAGTGATGTCGAGTGGGAAGGCATCATTTTGTTTGCAGCACTTCTAAATATAACAACCAATAATGGCTCTTGGTTGTCAACAAACAACCATAAACATATTTCGTACATCAAACACCGTATGACAGCTATATTGTCATTTATAGTATTACAATATTAGTGACAATGTGTTGAATTCGAATAAAATTTGGGTAAACATAAATTTTTTTCGAAGACAGAAATTTTGTTTACATTATTGTTCATTTATAATAATGTTTGAGTGATACCCTGTTGACTTTGAAACAAATGTGAAGCAAACATTACTTATTTGCTTTCCGTATCTTTATCATTGCTTAAATGTCTGTACCTCAAATAGTAAGTTTAAATTTAATTTTCCTTAAGTCATATACTTTTTTACCTAGTATGAAGTTATTTCAACACGGTGTGAAGAATTAATCTGCACTGTGGTGATTATTAACAGAGATGTCTGTGGAAGGTTTTATTAAATTATGCCAATTTTATTTTTATTAACTTCTATGGGCTTTAGATGAACAGAGAAATTAATTGTCAAACCGACACAAATCAGGGACAGGACGGGAGTTAGAAAAAAGAAATGATAACGATGAAAGGTGCCGTCTCAATACCTAACAGTGAGACGAAACACTAGTGGCAAGTGAGATATGCCTCCTAAGATTGTATACTTTACTTAAACTGTTGAGTTAGCTGCATTACCGGCCTTTGTTTATTTACACTGACGCATCTTCGTCAACAGACGGTATTAATTAAATCTAAACAATATCATCATTCAGCTCTAAAGCTGGAACAGTATATAGATAGGAGGCCCAGTATTTATACAACCAAGTCGAGATTATTTTTAGTCTTTTTGGGGAGAGTGGATGATGGTTTCGGTCGAATATGAATTGTTAAGGAAACTTCATGGTTGTAGAGGTCTCTCTCAGAAACATCGGCTTTTTGTTATACATTCGATTACCGTAAATTTTTACCAGCGACCGCGATTAGTACAATTTACTAGTCGATCTATAAACTTTCCGTACAACTGTATATATACAAATGGCGCTCGCCGTCGGCCTCGGCGTCGGTGTGTTTTCGTTGCACTCATAAAGAAAGGTCCATCTGCCTGAGATATGTTCTCCGATCGCACTTTAAAATATTAGCGCGATGATCATTGAGTTGGTGTTATAAAGTACTGGTTTCTAAATAAATTCATCATTTGGGGAACCGGAGAGAAGTTACCCATAAAAGTTATCCAGTAGTTTTTCCGACTACCTCGTTGACACATTGAAGAGTCGAAAGTATCTACAATATTTCAATTTCGTGAAGCGTCTCTCTATAAACACCTCTATAATAATAGCCTCTATAAACGTCTATACTGCCCAAACCGTTCACCCCACTGGCATTGATGAGATAATTGTCGAAACATGTCGCAAAACATGTCGAAAATCACTGCAGGATGAGCTGGTATCAGTTTCGTCAAATTTGGTTGAATACCTAAAAGAATGCCTGTAACATTTCCACTTCCGGTTCTCAGATTGCCACCAGAAACAATCTAGTTTGTCCCCTGGCAATACTAGATATGTGATATGTACATATACCAAATTTCAGCCCAAACCATTGTACCGTTTGGGCGCTATCGTGGTCACACACACAGACACATGCATTTTTCAGAAATCATTGCAATGAATTCAGGAGACAACACTTTTCATTATAATACTTTTCTACTAGGGTGCCAGTCGGACAGTCAAAATACAAAATATGTCATTTCTTATCCAAGTTTTCTTATTTTACCTTATATCTCTCTTATATAACCTATCTCTGTTACTACAATTAGTCGTAGAAAAATATTTATTAACTTTGTACGTTTTTTACATAAGACGATTCCCGCTAGGATAGCGCAGGGCTGCGAACGAACAGGTTGCATAAGTCATTTTTACCTTCCGACTAGTACCCTAGAAGAAAAGTATTGTAATGGACGAAAAAAAAGTCGAGGTTTCAGCGGATATACGCGCTTTAGCGTCCGCTGAATCCATTGCAATGATTTCTGGAAAATGTATGTGTGTATGTCCGTGAACACGATTGCGCCTAAACGGAACAACGGATCATGCTGAAATTTGGTATACATATTTAGAATTACCAAGGGACGAACTGAATTGTTTTTGGTCACAATCTGACAACCGGCAGTGGCAAATGTTACATGCGTTTTCCTAGGGATTCAACCGATTTTGGCCAAACTGATACCATATCATCCTGCAGTGATTTTAAATATGTATACAAATGTACAGATTAGTGGGATGAGCGGTTTTGGTGCTATAAGGATTTATACCGATCAGTTTGTGACGAAATGGAGGACTGACGGCCCAGTATCAGGCCTCGATTGAAGAATAAATAAACAAGAAGTGTTTATAGTTATGTATTTGTATCGAGAGGTGGTTTGTATTGTTATGATCCCAATAGATTATTATTGATGAGCGCTATAAGCGTTTGTAGAAGCAGTTGGACAGAATCCGCAGCCACATCGTCGTTGTGGTTGCAAATTGGTAGATAACATTCATGACATTGAATGTTATTCTATGATTGATGTTACGTTAGGGTCTAGACAGGCTGTGGCTTCACGAAATTGAATAATTGCAAACGTGTTTAGATACTTCAATGTGTCTAAATACGTTTGCAACGATGTAGTCGGAAAACTGGGTGGGGAGTAACCGAAATATTTTATTTTTAATTTCGCACTAGTACTCTAGAAGAAAAGTATTCGACGACAAAAAAAAAATCGAGATTTCAGCAGAAATACGCGTTTTGAGGTTCCCTGAATTCAGTCCAATGATTTCTGGAAAATGTCTGTGTGGTTATACGTGTATGTGTGTGTGGGTAAACGACGGTGGCATTATCTAAGTTACAATCATCTATAAGTTCACAGAAAATCGTTTTTCGTAGTTTGCTGAAAGGTATTCTTCCGCAGAAGCAAGACGAGTTCAGCTGAAAAAAAGCTGACGCACCGTTCGTCGTCATTTCGAGGTCAGCGGGCGAACAGGTGGGTTTTTGATTGTGCCTTTAATCGACGATTACTCTTCCGATTTGTCCAATAAACGTCTGGAAGACGTAAAGGCGCTAGTAAATCAGCCACCGCTTAACCGCCATAACACGCGGCGTCGGATGCAAACGCCCACGCCTATCTATCCATACCACCTACCGATAGACGGCGTCGGTAGATATATATTTTTAAAACGACGCCCATCGACGCCCGCCCGTTCCGCCACAATTTTAAAATACGGACGCCTAACGGCCTGCACTGTGTATAATTTCGACGCAAACACAATAGCTTAGTTGCGGTCTACGTAATAATCAAACAAACCATCAGCGATGTCTATGTGTGTATGTTTGTGTGTATATGTGTATTGTATGACCGAACATGTAGGCTTTATTAGATGGACCTGGAATGTTGGGAATTTGAAGTGTGAGGATTTTTATATACGTATCTTTAATAAATAAAGATATTTCTCTATTTAGTCAGTAGTTCAAAATCTATTAGCCCTCCATATTTGTGTCCTCAAACCAGTTACATCCTGTACACAGTGAAACAAAACATATTAAAGTACAGAAGATAAATACGTAAATACGAATATTTTGTGACAATTTTGATCTATCCGCAAACAACAATCATTCCTGGTTTAATTCTTAATCTTTAAAAATGCGGATATAAATTAATACAACTTCAGAAGTACATACTTCAATTAAATTATATAAAAAAACTATAATAAATTATTAATTTAACCCTTTCATTATCATACATATTTCATTCTAAATGCATATTATTATTGTTAATCTATCGTACCAGTACAACGTAACTTTAGCAACGCTAGCTCAAAATCGCTGTTGTTAAAAATTGAGCACGGTCAACTTTTCACATCAGTAAGACATAAAAATAATAAAAATGCACTTAAAACTCAACGCATATTAAGTATATTTTTATATTTTGAATCACCATATGATTAAAACTGTTATTCACACACTTCTACTTCGATTGCCTTATGCTAATGAGCCAGTCCAGATAACATCAATTCAACAGAAGCTATTTATAATAACTCTAAACAAATCCATTTACAGTTTGCCACATACGAATCAAAATTAATGTGTATGCTTTCTATAATTATCTAGCAACGAACCTATACATAGTAAGTAACGTTCCGTATTGTTGCTACAATATTTTTCAGCAATAAAGTACGTTTGACAGGCGGTGGAGATTTTATCTGGCGAAGTTAAATGCGTGGGTGTACGTAATGCCCAGGTGCTATGCAGTTGCCCTTGGAATATATTTATTAACCGTCATGCTATGAACACTACTAATAATAATACACACGGATCGAGTGTTTGTTCTTGTAATTACACGGCAATTAGTGTAGTGTAATTGCGCGATTTGCTTTTTCACACCTTTATTAGTCCATTAAGAGTATAAAAATTGCCGTGCTTTTATGCCAGGATAAGTTATGGCGATTGGATAAAAAATACATAAATTATGGGAGGGATTAACTGCAATGTTTAATTTATTGTTGTTGTGTGTTGTGTACTTGATCTGGTATGCAAGTCCGGTAAGAACTCTCCGGTACTTGTTATTGTTTATCAAGAATGTTTGCTGTAAAAAATTGATAAAAGAATACGAAACTTTGATTTCCTATATATTTTTTTATCTTTGATGGGGTTTCTTCATTCTTTCAGTTTCCACAAATCATTATACAAGGTGTACTGCAACTGGTGTTAAAGAGTTGCAAAAAAATCAAAAAATCAGTTGTATTAGAATAACTTCCGTTGCGAAAGATCATATTTTATAAATACAATCTGTTAAGTAAACCCAGTGGCATAGAAACAGGGGGTATGAAGTAGTTATTGCAGCATAAATAAAGTTTTATAACAATAATATCCATTATTGAACATCCATAAAAAGAACTGTTTAGAAGATGTGTAAGATTACACTTGAACGAATGATTTCTCAAATAATTATTATATTATAAAATTAAATGATACAATCGCATTGTAAACACTTTTTTTTAACAACAAAACGAAAAGAGAAATTTACTTGATAATACGAACATGATAGTAAATTTGTTTGGGATTTCAGCGAAAATACAGGTTTTGGGCCCCCTGAATCGATTGCAATGATTTCGGCAAAATGTTTATGGGTATAAATTGTGGTGTGTACTGTGTATGTATGTCTGTAAACACGATGTCGCCCAAACGGCACAACGGATCGGGCTAAAATTTTGTGTACAAATTTAGAATTACCAGAGGACGAACTGGATTTTTTTGGCCAAAACCGTAAGTGGCAAATGTTATATGCGTATTCTTAGGGATTCATCCGATTTTGACCAAAGTGACACCAACTCATCCTCCAGTGACTTCAGATATCTACACAGATTTACATATCACTGGGATGAGTGGTTTAGACGCTATAAGCGTTTCTAAAAGAAGTTCGACAGAATCCACAGCCTTCGCCACTGTGGTTGCGAATTGTGTTATTCTATGACTGACGTCAGCTTGCGGCCCAGGAGCGGCTGTGGCTTCACGAAATTGAATAATAGTAAAAATGTTTAGATACTTAAATGACGTAAGATCCAGCGATGACAACATATATACATATATAGATCTGAACATTCTTTGTCAGATGTTGAGGTGTGCTCTAAAAGGTGTAACCCCCCATATTTGCTAAACGGTCCATTTTATGAATGTTCAATACATACCTTTTCTGTAACATATGAATAGAAGAATAAGAAATTTCTATAATATACCTAGTTATAAAACCTAACCTAATTGTTTTTTTGATACAATAACCATCCCATTCCCCTTTGTTTCTACGCCACTGGGTCTACTTATAACATTGTGTTTATGTGGAGAAATACGTATTGTCGATTAATGACTGTTTGCAAAATATAAACTTTCTAGGCTTACTGTAACAGGTTATTCTTAGACAATTGTGTTTGTAACACTTTAACACCCTGTATCTTGCGGTTAGGGAAAAGTGTTATATATTATGTTATAGTGATATTTTGTTTTGGTTAGTAAGCTGGCAAATTTGTGCCAACAGGTTGCGGGATATCTTGTGGATGTGTGGCACTTTCCAGACCCAACATTCTCAACTTACGACACTTAACCGTGATTGAGATCATGATCTCTAATCCCCAATTTATCCACCCGAGACCAAAACATCCCTTGAAAAGTTTCAATGGCCCATCTAGAATGCATGAATGACAGACATTCAATGATCCTCGTTTTAAAAACAGCACGGTCGGATCAGATCGCATCGACAAAAAAAAACGTTGAGAAAACTAGTTTAGGAATCATCATCCTCGAGGCAACAAAACGAATCCGAACTGTTCGGGCTTGGCTACAAATGCAGTACAAGGGATTCCACTTAGGCTGGAGTCGCCCCGGCTCTCGAATTATAAATATTTGTTAATAGCGTTGGGCGCATAGCTCAGGTACACAAACGTGAATGGGGATTGTTGGAGAAGCAACGGTCAAATGTGTTGCGCGACCAAATTCAATAGCAAACAGATTATTTAGCGGACCGTGGCTAAAGAAGTCCGTTAAGTTGTGGATGCAAAGAGATTTTTTACGAAAAATGATAAACAAAACACGTGGGGTTGACAATCAGGTGACGTAAAATTGATCTGCTCGATATTTAATAGTTTATTTATATTTACGAGTTAATTACATATGGTGCATATAATGTACAGTAGTAACATGTCACTTAGGAATAGCGACTTGGAGCATTCGTATCTGTCAACCTCGATCCCGTTAAACGAATAACAACGCATTGTAGGCCAATTTCCTTAATTAAGAAAACGTATATATCGCAATTATAATTATTATTCTCCCGTTCTCGATTCTTTTCGGTCGCAACGAGTGGCCATTATTTTCCGCGCGCAATTAATTACCAAATGAGGACAATAAGGCATATGTGTATGGTCTCTACGTATGTGAAGTGACCTTTTGCAGTGCTTACTGCACGAATTGTGCAGACAGTTCAGCTGCTAGATGCTTTCCCTCTTATATAAGAGTAAGATACAAGCACAGCACAACGAAGAAAGTCTAATTTACATAAAGTAATGAAGCGCACGTGCGTGTATTGGTTGTTGTTGTATTTGTTTATAATGAATGGTTGGTTGTGCATATAAATTTATGATATTCGCGCATAGGAGGTGTTCATAGTAGGTATAAATTGCTAAGGAATGGCAATGTACACAGTGTGAAAAAAGTCTAGAACATCTGAAATAGAAGCATTAAATTCATTAGCATAACCTTTTTTTTACAGTGGCATGTTGATAACATGGACCAACATTTTTTTGAGTATTTTGCAACAAATTTTATATCAGGTTTACCAAGAGCTGATTGTCCAACAATCGATTAACTTGAAATTTTGGTAAGAATTGGTGATAATTGTCATGCAAGTTCTTATGAAACGGGTTCAGAGATAAATTTGATATCGTACTGTTCTTAATGGATTACACTTATATAAATCCATAGATAATCACAGTAATCAATCAACTATCAGACGATGATTTTCATTGATTTTCGTCGACTGCAATTTAGAGAAGAGATTATTTATGTACCCAGCTTTTCTTACTTTTCCGGAACGGCATACCCGATAAAATGATAGATATTGGGCTTTACAGAATCCTAACACAGTTTCCAAGAAAAGTGAACGTTATATTCAGAAATAGAAATTTGGGACCGTATTTTTTATGCAAACCTGACCAGCGCCAGCTATTTTTAGAAAGAGACTTGATTTGAAAGCAAATTTTATTTAACTAACGTCAAATAAAGATAAACAATATGTAGTAGGGCCTGTCCGTAACTCAACTTCAATATTCGACATACCAAATTTGTTATACTGCCATTTAAGAAGAATGTGGTTCCTTTGACCCTCAATGACACGACAATTTTTAATAGTTACTGACCATCTCAAAAGTTTTTGCGAGAAATACCTAACCCCTTTTGGGGATATTTTAGGTGTTGCAGACATTTCCTCAACACTGTATAGTGAAATTTATGTATGCGGAGGTACCCCTTCTGCAATTCTTCAATTTAGTGAAGCCACAGTCACTCTGAATCACCAAAAACAATTCAGACTTCAAAGGCGTATTTTCGTTGAATCTAGTTTTTTTTCTAAATTAAAACTGATATGGATTGAACAAAACAAGATACAGATGGTCTAAACTGACTAAAATAGCAGGTCCAAAACAATCCAGAAGGTCGAAAAGAATGTCAGAACTATTTACGAGATCTATTTACAGACAATTGTGTATTAATTTCACCCGGAGAAGTAGATTTTGAGCGACGGACACATTTCAAACATTGCCAATCGAGTAAACAAATGATTTACACCGTACACACAAAAACATGGAAAAAGCAAGAAAGCAAACACTGTTAATTATAAAATCGTAACTAATCCGTATCTCATCTCAATTTCCAATTAACTCCTTCATTATGCGTACCTTTTACGCATTTTATCTGCCCATTAAAGCAGCAAATATAATTATGAAGCCAATTTCATCAGAGAAGAATCATTAACTATTCTATCCAATTTTCATAAACTTTAAGACGAAACGGATAATTCTAGGCGACCGACGTAAGAATTTTTACGAGAAAACGCGATAATTTATTTATGCAAGGTATAAATTATCACGATATAAACGTCGACGAAGATGATAATTAAAATATAATTCATTTCCACATCCAGAGTCCCCGACTTTCTAGTCTTAACTTAGCGGAGAAAAGTTAATAATTAGTGTAGAAGGCTATGTGGCAGTGAGAGTACACAAAGCCACTAATAAACCTTGAGTCGAAGGTGTACTAAAATTTTTAATTTATGTCAGTGGTGCGGCGACAATATCTCTGTGGATTTTACGACAATCCGTAGAATTGTATACGAGTTACAGGAGAGACGATGGTCTTGTACGCCGCTCAGACTGTGTGGTTGGCCTCTCTTAAGCGATGGAAAACATTAAAATTCATATTTATTGTATTTATTAAAGTCTATTCACGAACGGAAACACAAAGGCATATTTATCAAATACGGACAGCGATCTATGTCAAACCGACGCCGAAAATGTTTCAACACCGTGACCGTATGGTCATTTACAAACTAATGGCACTAAAAGGGGTTCAGTTTATTTCTAGAGATATTTTATATATAAGGAATATGAAATAATTCATCTAATAATTGCTTATACAGGCTGTCCCGAAACTAAACGCCAAGCGGATGCCAGCAGAGAGGGTGGTTTGTGTACGTTGTGGCAAAAATATTAAAAAAAGTCTCTATCCCTTAATTGAGTGATAATTGGCATTTTTTTAAAAAGTAGAAAAGCCTTTATTATATCTTTATTTACGGTGGCAACACATTTCCTAGGTCTCTTACGTTTTTTTTTGCTAATACAATCTTAAATAACCGTACCATTAATCGCAGTCGCAAATCGATAAAAAGAAATTGTGTCGTTGATAAAAATAAGTTAGTTTGTTTAAGTTGTGGTTTGAAAAAAATGTTGCTACTTAAATTTGACTCTTTATTCCAAAAGAAATATAGTGTACTAGCCTAGGCAAGTTATTTAAAAAAAAAAAATTACCATTTAGTTAGGATTTCAAAAACGTATAACACGAAACTCAACCTACTCTAGTTAATCAATTGAGGAAATAAATTGAAAAATAAAATGAAAAAAATATATCTAGGGTAGCCCTCACCCAACTTTCCGACTAGACCAGTGTTTCCCAACGTGGGGCGTACGCCCCACTGGGGGGCAATATGATTGTTGAGGGGGGCAATTGGAATATAGAAAAATTTTGAAAAAAAAAACCTACCTTAAAGTCTCTTTGTACCGTTCATACTGCAACCGTTAATCATATCCTTGAGGCTAATTATTAAATATCCCTACACAATCCTAAATCTGAAAAAAAAACACACAATAGGGAAAAATTTAATTAAGCCATCAATATTTGTAAAAACGTTTTTAGAAAAATATGTCAAAAATGTGATAGCTATGCCACTTAAGATACATTGTTGAGGAACATTTTGTTGAAGGTATGTTATTCTGTAAATTAGAAAGCATCACAACCTCCGGAGATATTCTTCATAAGCAAAATAATTACTTCAATGTCTTTAATATTCCAATACAGAACATAACATCCTGTACTGCAGACTGTGCTCCTAACATGATGGACAAGAAAAGCGGCTGTTTAAAGATAAGAATCCAGAAATGCTTCTTGTGCATTGTCTAATATAGCTCCATAGGGAAAACTTGGTAACCAAAAATGTTTGTCCAGTTCTCAATGAAGTTTAAATTCGGTTATAAAATATGTCAATTGTATCAAAGCTAATGCCGAATTTAACAATTCAAGTTAATTTGTGAAGAACAAAATAATTCATACTTTTTATAACTAAATTTAATACTTCATTGAACAAATATTTTTGGCTACCAAGTTTTCCCTGTGGATTACACAATTCACAAGAAGCATTTCTGGATTTTCATCTTTAAACAGCCACTTTTCTTGCCCATCATGTTAGGAGCACGATTGGCAGCACAAGATGTTATGTTCTGTATTGGAATATTATCGACATAATTAATAACATAGTTTTTTAGCTTAGAAAAAATATCTCTGGAGGTCGTGGTGCTTTCTTATGATTTGCAGAATAACATTTCCTCAAAAAAAAATGTTCCTTATTAATGTACCTTACATAAGTTATCAACAAGGCCTCAGTGCCTCTCACTCTTGCTCATTTTAACCATTCTTTTTCTGACAGTGTTGTTATTAAGGGGCACAGCTATCACATCTTTGTCATCTTTTTCTAAAACCGTTTTTACAAATGTTGATATTGACAGTTTAATTAAATGTTCCCCTATTTTGTGCTTTTTCCAGATTTAGCAATGAGCACGAATATTTGATAACTAGACTCAAGGGTACGAGTAACACTTGCAGCGACAATTTCAGTTTTAGAATAAATGTTTAACTTTGTGTTGTTATAATAAAATATGGCAGATTTGTGTTGTATTAGTTTTTAAGTGAATGTTTATTTCTATTTTGTTATAATAGAATATGTAGCAAATTTTGTTTCTGCTAAAATGCTTAGTATTTATTTCAATAATCAAATAAATTATTGTTTTATGTTATTATTTTTATACCCCCAATGGCGCAAGTTTTTCATTACGTCACAGAGAGGAAATTAGTCAAAGTTTGTTGGGCAGAATGTGTACCAATGACGAAATGAGAAACGTACACCGTTCCGAGTAAGGTTCATTTCCAACTCTGTTATAGGTATAAAAAAAGACAATATGAAGTGGGGCATGAGATTTTTAGACCAGCTTCGGTGGGGCATAGCTCAAAAAAGGTTGGGAAACACTGGACTAGACCGTTGGCACAATGAAGTGTCTGAATTCCTTGGCAATTATTTATGAAGCCAGAGCCACTCTGTACCCTACCTAACGTCAATCTCTTCTCACATAATAACATTTGTCACACTGACATTTAATGTCATGTCATGTCAGTGGCACTGAAGTTTGTCAAAATTTGACAATTTGCAACACAGCGACGAAGGCTATGGATTCTGTCAAGCCGATTCTATAAAAGCTAATAGCGCCTAAACCGTTCATCCCACTGATCTGCAAATTTGTATACATGTTTAAAGTCACTGGATGAATCCCTCAGAACACGTAAGAAACATTTGCAACTTCCGGTTGTCAGATTGTCAGCAAAAACAATCCAGTTCACCCCCCCCCCACCCCCCCGGTAATTTTAAAGAAGTATACCGAGACCGATCCATCCATACATACATACATTTTCTAGAAATCCTTGCAATGGATTCAGAGAACCTCAAAACGCGTATTTCCACGAAAATCTCGATTTTTTTCCGTCGATTACAAAACTTTCTACGGTACTAGTCGGAAAGTAAAAAGGTGCCTTTATTTTCCAAATTTAAATGCTCGCATTATTTGCCTTCAGCCCAAATACAAGCTCGCCTGCATCTTTTTAAAAGTGATCATTTGATAAAACGTACGTAGCGAGTTGCATTGATCTCTTCTGCTGCTTGAGTGGCGCAGCTCGGCGATATTTTGAATAGCGTTGGAATAAACTTTCTCCTTTCTGCAGCCCCACTCCCCAGTAAAAAAAAAATCTATTCGGTTTAAGTACGGAGACCAGGTTGCCCACGAAATTGCACAACGTCCGAAGAATATTTTATAATATATATTTGTCAAGAATTTACCTTAAGACCGAAGGCAATCTTGTAACCCTCAAAATAACACATAACCAAACTGAAAGAAGGCGATTCGGCTAAAATTACCGTGGACTTACCATTGAACCTTCCCATTGAACGCAAATTGGTACGGACGGACTATGCCATCCATGTCGTAATCGACACATGTAACCCTGTCTACCGTGTAACTACATCTGGGTCCCGATCGGATCTCCAAAGTCGACTTTGCCGGTTTGGAATCGATGCAGCTCTGTGTTGTGTGGTGTTGTTGAATGCTATTCGTTCTCGGTCGCCGTTGTCGCAGTGACCGTTGATAAATAACTGCATTCCGGGACCTCGTAGTCGCGATTCGTCACAAGGTGTTAACAATAGCCCGGTTGTACCGCGAACGAGTCCATCTGGACGGCCCTGATGTGTTGAACATGGCAGAACATGGAGCCGTGGTTATTCTGGTGTATTTGCCGGACTTAATAATATGACATTGGTTGAAAAACTTTTTAGAGAAAATTATGATTAGTAAATGCTTAGGTTGTCTGATAACTTTGAACCAATCAGATGTGTCGAACTAATATGGATGCGTCGCTATTAAATTGCAACTCGTCTCCATAATTTAGCAACTAACACTGCTACAGCGGAAGAAATAAAGTCATGAAAGTATATATGTATGTTTTATATGCCACATGTTTTATATGCCACATGTTTTATATGTTTTATATGTCGCAATTGTTACGGTGTTAAGGTTAGTTAAGGTGAGTTTCCCAAATATGTTAAAAGATGTCTTTATTAAAACTTAGCCTAAACTACCTAACCATACAAAACTAAAGAGTTTTTTCTATTCAAATTTTGGGCATGAAACTAAAAATTTCCGAGGTAGCCCTCACCCAACTTTCCGACTACATCATTCGCACTTTGAACTATCACCACATTCTGTAATACTTCGTGATGCCAGGGTCACTCTGGATCCCAATCTAAAGTCAGTAACTTCAAATGGCTTGTCAGGTCAGTGGTCACTGACGTTTATCAAATCTTGACAATTTGCAACCATAGCGAATAAAGTGTCTTAAATATGTTTGCAATTATTGAATTTCGTGAAGTCACAGCCACTCTGGACCCTAACCTAATGTCAGTCATAGAATAACATTTAATGTCTTGTCATGTCAGTGGCCACTGCTGTTTGTCTAAATCAGTCAATTTGCAACCACAACGTCGAAAGCTGTGGATTCTGTCAGAATGCTTCTATAAACTCTTACAGCGTCTAAGCTGCTCAAATTTCTATACATGTTTAGAGTAGAAGATGAGTTGGTACCAGTTTGGTCAAAATTGGCTGAATACCTAAGAGAACGCCTATAACATTTGCAACTTCCGGTTGCCAGATTGTCACCAAAAACAATCCAGTTCGTGCTCTGGTAATTCTAAATACGTATATTTTGTCGATTGATTTCTGTCGTGTTCACGACAGAAATCATTGCAATGGACCTCAAAACACGTATTTCAGCGGAAAGAAATCCCAATTTTCCGTCGATTACAATACTTTTCATCTAGGGTACTAGTCGGAAAGTGGAAAATTATATGACAATTTACTGTCAAACATACCGAGTGAAGTAGCACCGAAATCGATTACCAGACTACCTGAGCATTTACTTGAAGAAAACGACGAAAACAAAATGATAAATATGGCTCAATTAATTGCGCAATTCCGGGAGGAAACCGCGAAGTTGGTGGTATAATTGTTGACGTTTCAATACTTTGTTACAAGAGGCATTTTCAGGACTTCTTCACACTACAACAATGTCTTCGAAAGTGTAGTTCTCTAGCATATTATCAACATTGCAGCAAATAACTTATGAAATGGTATGGATACCACTTGTTTGTCTTAAAATCTCGAAGTCAATTCATGCATGACTGTTGACTGCGTGGATCTGAGACGCGGTGTGCGTTTTGTATGCAAATAAATCCGGTGTCAACCCCGTTTACGCAGCCTAAACACGAGACTGTGAGTCCAGAGCTGAGGCTAGCGTGTCCATTGTTATGTTAGATTAAATTTACTGGGTCATTCGCGTCTGCACGTTTCCCTTCCTCGCTCGTTTGCCTCAGTTTTAACTGCCTCTTAATCTGCCGTAAACCAAGAACAATCGTATACGATACGCAGGTTTAATGACTGATCTCGGATCTGTAAGTAAATATTACTCGTTTCGACGCTTAACGAGTTCACCACCTCAAGGAGCTAAATAGATTTCAGTGAATACATTAAGTCAGCTGTCGAAAAATAAGTGTGGTGCCTCCAGAAATTATACTGACTAAAATACTGTCGAAAAACCGCGAAGAACCTGGATGTTAATGAGTCTTTTTTGCAAATTATAGATGAATTCTTCGATATTCTTCCAGGCAATACAAATTTGAGAATAATTATTTCTACAACTCCCTTGATCCGTTTATCCGACATGTTGTTTTTGTGGTCCAGTTTAGGTAGAAACCCAGTGTAAAAGCGAAATTTATGAAGATATCTTATAATTACAAGATAAAGGAACCAATAGCTAAAATGGCACCAGTAACTGACACTTAGCTGGTAATTCCATAAAAATAAGGTTGTTAGGATGCATACAGTACCTATGTCACCTACCATGTACATGTTTATTACAGTACACTCCCTGTCCAAATTATTAGACGCACAATGGATTTTTACTTCCCGACTAGTAGTTCCGACTAGTAAAGTATTGTTAACGACGGAAAAAGGGGTTTCAGCTGAAATACGCGTTTGGAGATACCCTGAATCCATTGCAAAGATTTCTGGATAATGTGTGTGGGTATGTATGTGTGTGTCTGTGTATGACATGTGTATGTCTGTCTGTGAACACGATGGCGCCCTAATGAAAAACCGTATCAGGCTGAAATTTTGCATACGAATTTAGAATTACCAGAGGACGAAATGGTTTATTTTTGCAAATGTTACATGAGTTTTCTTCCGATTTTGGCCAAACTGATGCCACTCATCCTCTAGTGACTTTAAATATGTATACCAATTTACAGATTAATGGGATAAAAGCTTATAATGCCTAAATCTTTCATCTTACTGATCTGTAAATTGATGCACATGTTTAAAGCCACTGGAGGATGAGCTAAAATCGGTTTGGTCAAAATTGGAAGAAATCACTAAGAAAACACCTCTAACATTTGCCGCAGAGTTATTGGAGTTATTAGTAATCGTATCTAAAGTGCTTATAAATTATTTCAATACTTGTTCTCAATTTTCCCACAAAAAAAACAAAAAAAATGTGATGTAATACGGAAAATTGGAGATTATATTTAAATTTAGAAGACACAATTCTATAACAAAGCGTATAAATTCACGAAAAAGGTGTTCCATAGTAAAATGAAACGCATTCATTAAAGTTGTCTTCTTTGACTTGATACTTATCCAATATATAACAATAATATAATGATTACTAATGTGTATAAAACCATATAAAAGGAGCAAAAAACCATAACAACAAAGGTGTCAATGGAAAATTGGCACTTCTACTAATCCTTGCGTAGAACAGCCGACACCTGAGTGGTATATACGCTTGCAACAATACGTGTAGTCATTAGGCAAAGAGGAGGCCTTTATAAGTGGACGACCGCAGATGTCTACGCATCGGTGCACCCGTTGAGAAGAAAGAAGAAGACCAAGAAAAGGTGAAGAGAAGCAGGCGGCAACAATGGATCCAGCGGTCAAGCAAAAGCCACGAAGGGAAGCGAGTTTCGCCTCTTGTCTTCTTCTATTTCTCGACTTTGTCTTCGTCTGGTGGTCGGACGGCAGGCTGTTTTCATGGCTCGTTATTAGGTTGTAGGGTTTCTTTAATGGATTCTTAAATATCTGCCGACAGTTTATGGGAAACACAAAGTACCTGCCCACTACTGTATGCACCGGCACGAAAGGAACCGCCCGAATTTTACCGTAATAATCTCGGTAGGTATGGACGAGGCCTTGGCACCTTTTCGGCCTTTTGTCGGGAAAGCGGCGATCCGGGGATGATACGCCAATTACGTAATGCCCGTTGAGGTTTTTGTGACCGATGAGAATCACTGGTTTTACTGTCTTTTGTTGGAACATGAAGAAAAAAGATCTTTTGTGACGTTGGCCACAAGAGTTGTGAATCGAAATGTAAATGCTACCTATAAAAGTTAAGGATTTTTGTGTTGTTTTCAACCGAAATGATTGGACAATGCCTGTGATTAACGGATTGGGCTGACATTTTGTATATAGATTTGGAATTATAGTACAAACCAGGATAGCTGCAAATGACCCATCGCTTACGAAACATATGTGACCTCGGATGCGAAAAGGGACCTCTCAACAATAAGGCTGTTTCATTCTAACACGCGTGATCGGTCAAACAAGATCTGTCGAAAGATTTACGTCAAAAATAACAACAGAAATCGCTTATTCATTTGCAGCTCTCCTGGTTTTTACTATACCATCTGTATTAAAAATGTAACTTTATTTCTTTTTGTCAAAAGCATAGATTAATACAACATCAGAAGTGAACTATATAATTAATAGTAGCATAAAATAGATTATAATGATATAAAAAATAATTATTTAACAAAACAATATGAATTCTTTTAGGACTGTATTGTCATTTGATTCATTTCGGTATGTTAATTACCGTATGAGATACATGACCGTGTGCAGAACGTAAGATATTTTTTGGTAATTACCACAGCGCTTGTTAATTCTGACAATCTCTTTTACATCATTTTGAAAAGTCGTCACCGCTGTTCATAAGTCATAAGTCCAATTTACAAGGTATCAGTTAAAAAAATGATCATCTTCAAAAATGAACATATCGAAATGAAACAAATGCTACACTGTCATTGCTAAAAATGTTGGCTTTAAATCTGAGTAGCCGAAAACTTGACCAAGGCCCTTTTCTATACTTAATATTTTCTATATCAATTAAAAATACTTATAAAATGTCTTCTATGTATGTACATATACGGTGTAGGTTATTGCAAGCAATAAAATAACTAAATATGACAAAATAACCAGCTGTATATCGCCGTATTTGTGTAATATTAAGCAATACCTTGTATCTTCATTAATAACACTCCAATGTCGCGGAGAATGATAGTTATCTCTTAAGTTTATCTAACATCATCTTACGCGACAGATGTTGTTCCTCGTATCTACCATTGCCCAGTCACAAGAAATAATACTCCTCTACGAACACGGTATCTCTAAATCAAAAGTTCCATTCCCGAAGACGGTATAATGTCGAAATATCCTGGTCGTTTAAAGGTACGTTCATATTGTACATTTTATATAAGTTGGAAGAAGTATGTATGTTCCACATACTTTGCAAGGAATCACGTGGTGGCAGTTTATTAATAATTTAATGTAAAATATGTAAGGTTGACAATACTTCTACAGTTTCACAAAGCCATAGCCGCTCTGCACCTTTAGAGAAATTAACTTTAAATTTGATTACCGCCAATGACAAACAGATGTAATGACTAAAATAAAATAAAAATAGAAACCTCTTTTCCTTTGTAATAATTTTTATTTATTGCTTGGAACCATTTTCAACCGAACAGTCAACATTCATTGACAAGGATCTATTTTTATTTTATTTTATAATAGAAACTTTTGGACATGAATACTGTAGATGTAATGTCTGTTTGTTCGCCTACAACTTTTAACAAAGTGAACTAAGCCATTAATATCATTTTATTTTGTTACAGGTGAGTACTAGATTCACTCATGGGGAACGAATTTCATCCAAACAAGATCTTCTGATAAACTGTAATGTATTATAATAAAATAAGCAGATACAGGGTGTATAAGGCTTGAGTGCACAAATTGTCAGAGATGGTAGGTTCTGGGTAGCTGAACAAAGTTCTTCTGTCAACTCAACAAACTTCATATATTATTTATTACTTTATTTTTGTGATATGTAATATTTACAGAAACATCAGCTTATTTACATGACACGAGGTTGACCAGTGTTGTTCGTAACTATTTTTTTTTATAAGAATCCTGGTCAGCACCTCAAAATCTACTTTTCCTCAGTGTTTATGTACTCAAATCTATTTACACCCTGTATACATATTATTAGTAGTACTAAATATAATCATTAAAATGTACACCAAATGTGTATAAAACCAGTAGCTATTTTTACAACTTCTACATGGTTTTATTATGTTGTTATTTGTCGGCTCTAAAGTCTTGACAAGGGGATCAGGTTACTTTTGGGTAGGCTAATTTCGCTTTTGTAGATGTGGCATTTTATTTCTATAATTTGTGCGGTCGTTAAATCTAGACGTCTCTCTTAATGACCATCTACACATAAAAACCCGTGTCGACAGATTAGAAACATGTTAATGACGATCCATTGGTCTCATAGTTATATTATTAAACATATATTATACACATAAAATTCTCTCTTTCTTTTTCCACACCCGCACATTTTTTAATTGTAATTTCCCGATCCCTTGTATAGGGGAGAGGGCAAAAAATGTTAATCTACCTGCACGAATCTCGTAAATACTAGTTAGGAGACGTGATATATAAGACTTTTTTGTGGTGCTTTGTTCCATTGCCAAGATAACGAACTGGGCGTGAATATTTTATCGGGACGATAATTTCAAATGTTGAAAAGTTTGTGTTGCGGTAAAATGCGGTTCTGACTGCATCTGAAAGCCCGCCAAACCAATAAACAAACTCTGTTTAATATTAATATGGCCCACAGTCGATGAACTTGCGTCTAGTACGAATATTTTCTCAGATACAACTCTGAAGCGGTAGTATTTATTTTCCAACTGGTTTAAGGTTTATCCCAGAACGCACTTAGATGAACATCCATACTTAAAATAATCAATAAAAAGTACAATTTAGTTGTTACTACAAATTATTACTAATTAAAGTCTTTACAATGTGTTGAGAGAAACATCAAAATCGCTCGAAAATTACCAAGTCAAAAATTATTCAAAGGTGAGTCTTGTAGAACATACCCGCGGTTTAGTTATGGGCGTATGCGCGTTCCCAGGCAGGAAATCTTAATAAATAAAAGTTATTATACTTCGTCGCTAAAAGGTCTTAAAGTAGACAATAGAGTCCCTTTTTGTTCCTCAGTTCGTACACGAGAATCATAATGCGGCTGAGGAGTGTTAAAAAACTTGAGGCGGGCGAGTCCGCCAGCCTGGCACGGCGATAATCTGGCCGCAGACAATAAGTGGCCGAGGTGTGTTACCCCCAGCGTAAGGTTAATGAGATATTGGGTAGCCCCGGTGCAGACACAGCCGCCTAACAACAGTTAATTATATGAAGAGGGCTGCCGCAGCCCATCCAGGGGGATGTTTCCACTACGGGGTCGTTCTATGTTAACTAACTAACTCTTGCCCTCAGTCTCGCTATCTCGACGATCCAACGTTCCCAGGTAAAATATAATCATTCGTGAGAGGATCGAAGAAGAGAACTTCTATTGTTTCTTCGCATTGTGGTGATTCTAATTCACTATTCACTTTTAAAGTGATGTAAAAATTAGCTTCCTCTGTCTTTTGATTCTTAATTTGCGGGAGGAATCCGCGTTGTTCACATTATAATTAATTTATTCGGGACCCTAGTGAAGATTGACTAAATATTTGAAAAAGGTTCATATACAGGGATGGATTTAGACTTGATAAGGCCCTAAGCTATTTGAGATATGGGGCCCTCATATCTCAAATAGCCCCAACATTTTTTGGGGCCTCCAAGAAAGTGGGTGCCCTGCACTGTTCATATGTTATTATGCATGTATTGCAAATTTGTCGAATGTGTTTTAGAAAGTTAATAGGTACGTATTTTTGGTAAATATAAACCGGTGGTCCAGTATGTATTGAATAACTTTATAAATGTATGTGTTATTTGAGATTTTGATTTAAAAATATAGGATTTTAATTGAAATATTATTATTAAACCACAAGTGCTCTATTACGCAATAGAACAATATACTCGTTTACGTATTAAATACGCCTTATCCAGTATCAAAATATTGAAACAGTTTCAAAAGAATATCATGAACAAAGAAAATACATTACACAATACCAGGAAATCATTAGTCCTTTTAACTCCTCTACAGCTTTCATTGTCAAATCTAGTACAGCAGTCACAATCCTTCCTGGCCAACGATGATACACTTATAATTCGTGATGAAGACCTGTTCTTTCATTCTCCATTGATAGAGAACAAGTTTTCCGTGCCACCGTTGCCCTAAACAACTGCCGCGGTATATCGTACCTCATGGACCACCGGTATTTACCACGCATGATATTCACGTGTCCAATAATCTCATTTTATGAGGGGAACCTAAGCGGAGATTAAAGATCCTAATCTCCGTGATAATTCAGGTAACATTAACTGGTACAGGCACACGGACGCTGGCCACTCCACCACGGTTATTACGGCTAAATCATCGTGTTTCCTCTCACCGATTATTCCTCATCTTATTATATTACCTTTTCGTTCGAGCCATATACCTTTAGCGTAGGAATCACGCGATACGATCTTTCGTCGGATTAAGAAATTCAAACCGTGTACCAAGCGAAGTTAATTAAGCGATCTCTGAAAATCCTGTAACGGATTTTTGTCGTCCTTTTCGGCAGCCGAATCTTCTATCATTTTAATGTGATGCCTACGTGGGTTGCTTGTATATAAGGGCTTATCTATATGTTATGATCAAGTCATCACATAGTAGTATAGTTAGCCATCATTACATTCTTGACTGTGAGAAGACTGTGCGCCAAGTAATTTTACAGAACGAGATTGAGGCCAACAGACTACTGTGCCCGCACGATGATATAGAAATATGGGTGCAATTAAACCACATCACATGACCAAAAGCTTAATATAAAAATCCACACACAGGAATAGTAGAAAAATAGTAATTATCAACCAGTGACTTTCTGCAGATAGATTGTTGTTGCCAACCCAACACTGTTGCTTTGAAAGCTAATCCAAAATTCCTGCTACTTTCCATCTAACCCTCGTAGGGTACCAACAAACATAAGGGTTATTGTGCCCTTATGGCCCTAATTAGTAACCTTATATTCGACCCATCATACCGATCACAGAAGAAATATGAGCGCAATTTGTACAATTAAAATGCGTTTTATGCGGCTGTCCCCTTCCTCAGTGAAAACCATATTATAAACCGCCCTAATTAATCAAATCCGCGCTGCCGGGGCTAAATCACGTGGTCCCCGGCCCTTCCCTCCTCAACGCCAGCTTCATTCAGACGATAATAATAATAAAACAAGTGAAGAGCTTCGCAGCGTGCATGCATGTTGGTCAAACAATGCTCTCTAGCTTGAAGGGTGGGCTTGCACCCTGCTTCACTCGTCACTCGGGAGGCTTGGAGCTGATTAATCGCCTCCCCTGAGATTACAGACCCTTAATTGTTATTCATTACACGGGTATGGTCTAACTGATAGCGGTTTACTATTGGCCGACAGGGCAGATGGTCTGCCATCTCATTTCTCGAGCTTAGGCACATTAACGTTTTTTGATATAGACTGTCTAGAATGCGTTTTAGGTTACTCTGGGATGACAGAAATGCCGAATGTGCTTTTAACAATTTTGTGGTTATACTTACTATGCAGGTGGTTGAGAAGGAACTACAGAGCGACAGAGGAAGACAGAGGAAGACAGAGGAAGACAGAGGAAGACAGAGGAAGACAGAGGAAGACAGAAGAAGACAGAGGAAGACAGAGGAAGACAGAGGAAGACAGAGGAAGACAGAGGAAGACAGAGGAGGACAGAGGAAGACAGAGGAAGACAGAGGAAGACAGAGGTAGACAGAGGAAAACAGACGAAGACAGAGGGAGGCAAAGGAAGACAGAGGAAGACAGAGGAAGACAGACGAAGACAGAGGAAGGCAAAGGAAGACAGAGGAAGACAGAGGAAGACAGAGGAAGACAGAGGAAGACAGAGGAAGACAGAGGAAGACAGAGGAAGGCAGAGGAAGACAGAGGAAGACAGAGGAAGACAGAGGAAGACAGAGGAAGACAGAGGAAGACAGAGGAAGACAGAGGAAGACAGAGGAAGACAGAGGAAGACAGAGGAAGACAGAGGAAGACAGAGGAAGACAGAGGAAGACAGAGGAAGGCAGAGGAAGACAGAGGAAGGCAGAGGAAGGCAGAGGAAGGCAGAGGAAGGCAGAGGAAGGCAGAGGAAGGCAGAGGAAGGCAGAGGAAGACAGAGGAAGACAGAGGAAGGCAGAGGAAGGCAGAAGAAGGCAGAGGAAGGCAGAGGAAGGCAGAGGAAGGCAGAGGAAGGAAGAGGAAGGCAGAGGAAGACAGAGAAAGACAGAGGGAACCAGGGGAAGACAGTGGAGTATATATAAAGACGCGAGCACATATTGACATGAAGACGTCAATACGAGAGGACACGAGGAACTAAAATTATGAGGACATGAAGACATGAACACAAAGATACAATAAATATTTTCAAGGTCTTCAGAGGTATGGGAATGACCAATATGGAATTTTATGTTCTTCGTGCGACAAAAAAAAACAAACAATTATCAATTTCGACACACGTTTGATTGTGTAACCAATGTCTGTCATGATTAATAGCTGGATCATGGTGAGTGCATTCGGAGTCTATGTTTACTATATAATTATTAATCATGTGGCAAAGAATTATCTCAACGGTAAATGTCAAATTAATCACAATTACCCAACTGTTTAGAGGAGAGATCGGTGATTTATGTTCTTCTCTCCTACTGCGGGGCGCGATGCTTCGAATACTACTCGCATTAACTATAGAACTGATGCGTGACTCGTAGAGTCTATTAAAACACTTTACGAGTTTACATGCTGATATTGATATCCACTGTTGACCAACGGATGTGTATTTCGTGAATGAAACAACGTAATAATAAACATTTTATTATTATGTCGTCCGTACTCCTTTCGGACACGCACGAGAGCGTTGCTTTCTATTGCTTTGGTGTCGTATAACGTCTGCCAGCCAGAGATTTTTCTGTTTGATTTTATCGTTTGTTTCCCAAATTTGGTAAAATTTATCACCATCGTCAATATTTTGGTTCTAGTGTAGTTTGCAAGAGGACGACAGGAAAACAGAGTAACCCAGAGGAAGACAGAGAAAGGCAGAGGAAGACAGAGAAGGGCAAAGGGAGACACAAATACTGATTTCTAGCGTCTCTAGGACTACATTTGGTGCCATTATCTTTTTCTATGCACTTTACACGGCGAATAACATAAGTATGGTACCCTATAAAACAGTTATCAATGACGTAATTCTTAAAGCGATACACATAATTATATATTATTACACTAGGTATATTGTCCTTGAACTGACCTACGTGAACATATCCTGGTTCAAGTATTAGCACACAAATCACTTTACTGAAATCAAAACAAATATTATGCAAACGATGCCTGAGATTCGCTTCGCGTCATAGAGCAATCATCATAATATTTACAGATCGGGCCGCCATAAAAATATTAGATAAATAGCCGACAATAAACCGTTATAACTGCACAGTTTAATAACGTAAAAACTAACGAGATAAACTCGGAAATCTGCTGAAGCAGTGGAAACGATTCGAGACACGTTATATGACCTAAAGCTCGACCGTAACTGATGTTAGACACGACATCTGCCAAGTTGCGACAAAAGCTCATAATGGTGATCTATGATACATCTATGGTGAAGCGTAACCTTCGCATTAGCGCGCTATATTATTTATACGAGACGCTTTCTCTCCCTCCCGCAAAATGTGTTAGTAAAATGACCCGAATCAGCGGAACAAACCGCGTCGAATCATGGCAGAAACCGCTGTCCGTGAAAGCCCATAAATACTATAAGCATTCGCCGCCGTCAATCACGTTATGGATTTATAATCCTGTGTCCAAACAAACGGTATATTTGGTTGCAAATACATGTTTAACAGGAAGCCAGAGGTAGTCAGGGAGGACAAAGGAAAGGGAAGGACAGAGGAAGATAGAGGAAAATATAGATAGAGGTAAGAAGACAGAGGAAAACAGAGGAAGACAGATGTCTCCTCAGTCGGAAAAGCCTGAGGAGGAGAGAGCATATAACAATAGAGGTGGACAGAGGAGGACAGAGGAGGACAGAGGAGGGAAGAAAATGACAGAGGAGGACAAAGGAGGGAAGAAAATAACATAGGAGGACAAATGAGGACAGAGGAAGAGAGGGGAAGGTACAGGAAGATGGAGAATATTCCTTTCATTGTCTTTCTATGTCTTCATTCATGTTGGGTGGATCCCAAACCCTGCTTTTGATAGAGCTTTTAGTGCATTTTTTTTCTAAGAACGTTTTTCTACACTATAAATTTACATTTAGATAATGAAAATATGTGTCAAACTATGGCCCAATCTGCTTTGGCTTAGAGTCCTAGACAGTTCTTTTTTTTTCGGGAGACGTCCTTTTTTGAAAAAGGGCCCTCCTTTTTAGCAGCATAGATGTACCTACTTACTCAAACATGGTATCTGCAAGCAATTTTGTAAAATTATGACAGTTTATATTACGCTTGTATTTTTACAACACAGTTGTTGTAATTCATCATTTACATTAATAATAATGTAGGTTTTTACATACATATTAATGGAAAATTACATTTATTTTTTTACAGTTTAATTTGAATTATTGGCTTTCGGACACTTGTAACGTATTGCTATGCTCCTAACTTCATTTTGTAAGTGTAAATATTATAATTAAACAATTCATGCGTTTTATGTACCTAAAGATACCTGTATCTTCAAGTACCTATCTGGTATCTGCCTTTCCAATAATTTCTTTTATTAGAAATACATGATAAAATTTTGTAATTTAACTTAAAACCTTTAACAGTTTCTATCTTGTATCCTGGATTACTGCCATTTATTATTCATTATTAATTAATTGATATTTAACTATAGAAAGGAACCTGTTTCATAACAAGGAGCCATTGTGGAAATAACGTCTTATTTATTCATTATGATTGTTGTAATAGAAAATTATATGAATATGTAATACATTTCAACAAATAGCACTAAAATCGATTATTTTGGAATCTTTTGTCTGCTTACCCTTTATGTAATGGTGCAAAAATCGCCAAAAATAGTAAAACGCTCTTACAATTATAATGATTACACTTACAAAATGAAGTTGGGAGCATAGCAATACGTTACAAGTGTCCGAAAGCCAATAATTCAAATTACACTACAAAAACTAAATGTACAACATGAAGATGTTTGTAAAAACGTTCATTATTATTAATGTAAATGATGAATTACAAAAACCGTGTTGTCAAAATACAACCGCAATATAAACAGTCATAATTTTACAAAATTGCTTTTAATGTTACAATTTGGTACGTAAAATCACAGGCAAAGCGCGCTTTTTACAGTAACCTCAATAACCTGGTTTATATGCTTCCTGTAATAATATTTTACAATTTAAAATGTATTTTCACAGTTGCATTGCTTTTTTTGTATCACAGTTACATTAATATTGCTGGCGGATTTCTGATCGTTAATATTATTATAAACACTTTTTATTGTGTTAAAAATGTCACCAAGAAAAAAAAAACAATATGATTATTTGGCAATCAGTTCCATACATACCAACGTTCCCGGTTATGTGTGCGAGAAACAAATAAATAAACCAACGGGGCGATCACAATCTGCAGTGAATTATACACCTTGTTCTGCGGGCTATTAGCTTATCTTGACGTGATATTTCTGTATACCAGTGTAGAGCGCACAACTCTTTCTAAACGCAGAAGAAAAGACTGGATCACACGACATCCACCATTCGCGTGGCTTTTTATTTCCGCGACATTTTCCGACGTGATAATACCCATTAACATAAATAAAAACCTGTTTCCGCGCATTCCAAAATATTACAATAGCGTGTCCAAGTACAATCGATCAGCGTATCTTATTCATTTCTTTGCGGCTCCCTCTGTATACGCCTTATACATGTCAAAACCCCATACAGACAGGTGATTAGGAGAAATTCGTCCCGGGAAATTTGGTATGGTGTGATTTTCCGTCGTTACCTTCCCCAGATGAGTCATACCGGGGATAAATAACCATTAAATTACACTGGTTGGTGATTACCAACCCTTAAGGTGAGGGTGAGCACGTAAATTCTGCGTAAGATCGCGGAGCCGTTCTTTGTTTATTAATTTTAGTGAATGGAACGATGTTCCCTCCATCGAAGACTGACTCATCCAATTATTCTACAGGTCATAGCGACGTGTAGTCATTAGTTATTCAGTTTCAACATGATTAATTTAAAGGAATTGCAATTGATGATTTATTTATGTAAATTGCGGTATTATTTTACATGGTGGAACACTGATGTCTACCAATTAATTTAATAAATAAAGCCTGCAGAAGCTGTTCAGCTCAAAACTTAGACCACAAAAAACATCATGTCGGGTACACAAATCAAATGAGTTGTGGAAATAATAATTAGGGATTCATCAGATTTTGGCCAAACTGATATCAGCTCACCATCCAGTGACTTTAAATATGTATATTGTATACCGATTTACAGCTCAATGGGATGAACGGTTTAGGCGCTATAAGCTTTTACAGAAGCAGTTCGGCAGAATCCACAGCCTTCGTCGCCGTGTTGCAAATTGACAAATTTTGACAAACGTCAGTGCTACTGACATGACATGACATTAAATGTTAGTATGACAAATGTCATTGTGTCCTAGAAACCACCCCAGATATTTTTGGGTAGGATAATCACAAGTAATATTGCTCAGTAAAAACGTTTGTTCCAAGCTATTATATAATTCTGATTATATCCAGTTAGAAAGTTGTATCATCCAAGACCACTTATTATCGCCAATTTAACGCCTGTCAGAAAGTCTAATAATTTCATAACTCCTGAATTTAGTCGCCGCACCGTTTGCAGCCGGTCTGGGCGACATTTATCGGCTCTGGTCTGAATTTATAGCTTTCATCAGGCGGCTAGCGGCCGTAGAACTTTTACTGCCTCCGTATTCTTCGCTTAATCTTAATTTAAAATGTTGAACCGCGCAGTAAATGTTTAATACGTGATTATCTTCGTGGAGAGTGGTTGTTGCTACAATTGTTTTATTACAAGAGGGTGATAGAAAACATGTTTACATTTAGTAATGAGTGAGTGGAAGAGTTTTTTTTTATTATTAAGCCACAAGTTTCGGGTATCTCTCTGGATTTTTATGATCGCTGCAACGTTAATGGTGCTTAAGGGTGTTTGATGTAATAAACATAAAACTGTACCAGGTTATCTGTAGTATTGAAAGAGGAGGTTGTTTACAGTAGCAAATTTAACGATTTTGAGTATTTTATAGTATAGTCGTAAAATATTTACTCTTCTTTACTCTATTATTTGGTTTTAGTATGTATTTTAAATCGTCGAGATAACGAAAAATTAATTATTTGATATAAACATATCAAACAAATCTTAAATCAGATTGTTTTGTCAGATTTGTTCTTACTCTTCTTGCTGGTAAAGCCTATAAGCTGTTATACGAGTATTAATAAGACCTATAAGACCTTCTGGCACGTTAACGATGTCGTATTATTTGCAAGCGCTTGGTAAGTTTAAGTGCTCAATTCGCGAAGTTTTTCAGACCTGAAAAGTGTTAACAACCGTTTTGAATACACACACGGATGCCCGTTTTACGTTACTGCTCCCTATAAATAGATTTATAAGCGCCTCAAGTAGTAAACCATGCAAACATCTGAATTAAAATTGAGTGTTTAGGGTAGTCAATATTTATTTACCTTGCGTTTTATTTCTTGGAATGTAACATACCGTCTCCTGTAACACAGCGTCTCCAGGAAAGTCCTCATCATATGTAAAGTTTTTAGTATCAATTTCTCAGAAGATTTCTCATAAAAGTTAGGGATGGGACTGAAACTAAAAATGACAACCTCAAATCTTTTATAGTTCATATAGTACAACATATACCTGGTGGATCAAAATTTTTGAACTGGACATCACATTATCCATAAATGTTATTTGAAAATATTGCTTTGAATTACAAATTTTACCCTAATTTAAAACCATAACCACTTACCTACATTGAAAACAGCTTTTTCCGATTGTTTTTAAATTAGTCTTAGCCTATTGGATTCTACTGATTCTTTCTGGTCTATCTTTTGTAATTATAGTGAAGTAAGTAGTTGATTTGCTATTTGCTATAAAGCAGTGCTTTATTCTGGACTTTTTTGATACGCTTTTCATATTTCTTACGGTAAGTAATGATTATCGAAATTTGAAAATTTGAAATTTGATGTTTAAGTTTACGGTAATTTGTTGTAGTTGTAGATTTATTCTTTTAATAAAATTTTACAGCAAAGTAAATTTGTTGACTACATAGCATTCTAAAATGAAATATGGTCATAAATCAATCTGGAGTTAAATATTATTTCGCCCAAAATCATTATAAAAAAAATATCTAGGCAGGCCTTCACCCAACTTTCCGACTACATCGTTGGTACAATGAAATATCTAAACACTTTTGCAATTATTCAATTTTGTAAAACCACAGCTAATCTGGATACTACCTAACGTCAGTTTCTATGACATAATGACATTTAATGTTATGTCATGTCAGTGGCACTGATGTTTATCAAAATCTGACAGTTTGCAACACGGCGACGAAGGCTGTGGATTCTGTCAAACTGCGTCTGTAAAAGCTTATAGCGCCTAAACCGTTCATCCCATTGATCTGTAAAATGGTATACATATTTAAAGTCACCGGATGGTGACTTGATATCAGTTTGGCCAAAATCGGATAAATCCCTAAGAAGACGCTTGTAACATCTACCACTTCCGGCTGTCAGATTGTCACCAAAAACACTCCAGTTCGTCCCCCAGTAATCCTACATATGCATACCAAATTTCAGCTCGATTCGTTGTTTGGTTTGGGCGCAATCGTGTTCACGGCCATACACACATTAAACTAAATTCAAATATAATTGCATATATTTATATATGTATATTTGTACTTGCAATACTTGTTTACAGTTACCAGGGGACGAACTGGATTGTTTTTTGTGACAATCTGACAAATCGAACTGGTAAATTTTAAACGCGTTTTCTTAGGGATTCATCCGTTTTGACTAAATTGATACCAGCTCATCTTTAATAACTTGCATGCATACCAATTTACAGATGAGTGAGATGAACAGTTTAGGCGCCATATACGTTTATAGACCTTGTCTGACAGAATCTACAGCATTAGCTGCTATGGTTGCGCATTGAAAATTTTGATTTAGGTACTACGTACGTAAAGATTAGACGCTTCAATGAGGAAGTCGGCAGAGTGTGGTGGCGGCTACCCCATTTTTTTTTGTGAACCCGTTCACCGTAAGTGAACAACATGTACAGTTGAGTATTCACAGCTAATTGTTGAAACATCCCCTAACTTGCACGTTGAAATGATAAACCAAGTAAGAATGTGGAAAATCAAAATAGAATCTGGCAAGGCCAACATAAACAAACACTGACTGTCAAAATACCGCAGTCGATTACCATCTATGTCTAGGTACTTTTCTAAATCAGCGTTTCTCGACCTATGGTACGTGCACCTCCAGGGATACGTGGAATGGTCTCAGGGGGTACGTCTACGTGTCTGTAGATGTTAGTAATTATACTTGGTGCAGGTGGGGTACGGGTGAGGTACGCGAGTTAAAAAGGGTTGAGAAACGCTTAGGACCTAAGCATTCAACTTATGTATGCATGGTATAAGCAAAGTGTCATTCATATATACGGTAGCTTCCTAAGCAGGATAATATACAATGAAAACATATATTATTATTATATGTCTAATCGATCTTCTTTCCAAAATGCAGAGTACTGAATAGCCAAAGTGATGTATTGCAAATAGTCAAACTTTATTATTAATACGTATACTCATACAAGTGCAACTTTATAATAAACTCAGTCGGCATTTGTTTCATTTCTTTCTTTTTGATAGTGAGGTTTATGTTGAGAATTTAAAAATTAAACAATTTTGCAGTTTGTGCTGAAATTTGGTATACGTTTGTAAATTTATCAGTTTTTTTTTTATGACAATTTGACAACCTGAAGTGGAAATGTTACACGTATTTTCTTAGGAAATGAACTAATTTTGGACGAACTGATAACAGCTCATCCTCCAATGACTTTAAATATGTATAGCAATTTTTAGATCAGTGGGGTGAACGGTTTAGGCGCTTTAAGTGTTTATAATAGGCAGTGTGATAAACTTCAGTAGCCTCTGACGTTAGGTTGGGATCAGTGTGGTTAAGGCTTTACAAAATTGAAGAAGTGCAGAAGGGGTAGAGGCTTCAATGTGGCCAACGTGATATTAATTTAATATTTTATTCACTGTCCATTTTCTAATAACTATACAATAGTATTTTCAATTTTAATACGAACAGCAATGGTTATTGCTATTGATAAATTGTACATACGAATAGAAGTCTTTTTTGACATAAAAATATAACCACATTCTTCAGAATCTACTCTCCAGTGCATGGACCAATAAACGAAATATTAACATTTCTTTTTCATCACCTGTCAGTCCAAAGCATCCACAATTCACATTAATGAACCGAAACCTCTAGGAACGGCCGTTTTCACGTTTCTCATTAGTGGCAGTAAAGTGTCGATTTCCTTAGCTTTACTACAATTTTCAATTACCCAGAATTAGGCCTGAAAACGGTATTTTAGTCATCGGTGCAGTTCGGGCCAGTCGTAAAATCTTCACGGCGTTGGGCTGGCTGATGCAGTGCCAAGCGCGCGCTGTAAACACCGTAAAATCTTGCAGGCCGAAGCAAACGTAAGGCCGCGTCGTAAAATCGCGTCCTTAATCATGGGAAAATAAACGAATAAGTGCCGTATTTACGTTATCGTCTGACGGAGGTATTCATTAGCGGAGTTGACTTCGGTTTAAAACTTTACGACACCCCACCCATCTTTCACTCAAACGCCTTCTCAGAATCTTACCTTACTTTAAAAAGCAAAAACCTCACGTGATATATTAACATATTTTTACAAACTATTATTCTAAACATTTAATTAGGAAGAAACCAAAAAATATTTGGGGATATTTTTTATTTTGTTTCTGCATCTCTCTTTTTACTTTTCGGAAAACGCATTTCCTGCTATCTTGTTGTCACATTGAAGCGTCAAAACTTTCTGCAATACTTCAATTTCGTGACGCCCCTTAATTAATATAGTCATTAATATCAGTGGCCACTGACGTTTTTCAAAGTTTAACAATTCGTAAGGTGGATTCTGTCAGAATCTATAGTGCCGAAACCGTTCATTCCATTGATCCGAAAATTGGCATACATGTTTAAAGTCGTCAGTTTCAACCAATTTTCACCAAACTGATAACAGCATCCATTGATATTAAATAAGTGTACAAATTTGCAGATCAATGGGAAGAACGGTTTAGGCACTATAAGCGTTTATAGACGCAGTTTGACAGTTGTCATAGCCTTAGTCGCTATGGTTGCAAATTGAAAAATTTTGATAAAAATGAGTGTCCACTGACATGACAAGATATTGTTATCATATGACTGACATCAGGTTGAAATCCAGATTGGCACTGGCTTTACGAAGTTTTCACAGGAGGTATTGACACTTCAATGTATCAACCAGGTAATCGGAAAGTTGGGTGAGGGACATCACAGCTATTTTAAAGCACTTTAGTTTGCAGCAGCAGCAGCTTTACAATTGCAATCTTTGACGAATCACCGTTAATTTATTTTCGTCTTCTCTGTAGTAAAATCTATCAACTTTAAGAAGGTTAATACGAAATTTATTGAAACTTAGAACATCTGATGTACTTCCTGTTTTGTACCGGCGGGAGTAGCGATAACGTAGAGCTTGATAATCACGAAATACATAAACCATATAACCTTATTATCGTTATACACATTGCTATAAGCATTAAACTTCCTCCCTTCCATTAGAGGGCAGCGCCATCACACACAGAGAAGCAGTAAATTCGTTAATACCGTGGGATTGGTCGGGGGGAAAACGGTAAAGATCCAGTTTTTATACTTTTGCATTTAAGTGACGCGGTAGTAAACCGGCAGCACGTCTTTATGGGACGGTAACCGCGGTTAATACTGCCCCCTGTCGCTTTATTGTCGACGTAAAAGGCGTTATATTGTGTAACAGATGAAGGCCTTTAGCGCCCGCCGAATCGATACCTCCTGAGTTAATGGAAAAGAATACTCCAAATTGGAATGCCGCTGTCTCCTGGTTTTATGGACACGGTATTAACCGTCGCTCCAACGTTTCCCGTAAACTTTAACTGCGACGACGGTAAAAGCGTAAGAGTAGGAAATGACCCGTGAACCAACAGATTTTTGGTGAAGTTATGGATCTTTCGATCGTAAAGTTAACGTTAATTTGACCATAATGTAGATTCTTTGTACTTACTCTGGTTTTTCAAACGTGTATAATAATGATCTTTAGTCTATAAAACTTTTTGCAATTCTTCAATTTTGTGCAGCCACAGCCACTCTGGATCTCAACTTTATGTAAACGATGTGCTGATATCAGTTCGGTCAAAATCGGTTGCATTCCTAAGAAAATACATCTAACATTTGCCCCTTCAGGTTCTCAGATTACCATCAGAAACAATCCAGGTCGTCCCCAGGTAATTCCAAATGTGTATACCAAATTTCAACAGTACAATACAGTCACATTTTGCCAACTTTGTAAACTCTATAACAACTGAGTTAATACAGATATTGGCCTCGATGGGTAAGCAAAATCCCAGCAAGCAATCTATCTCCATGAATATGTTAATAAGCATAAATCGCCGATCGAAAACCATCCTACCAAGATTGAAATACCAACAACATAATTTTAAATTGCACAAGACAAAACAACATACAAGCGGCCGAGCGACGAGCGATTTCGTTCGATTTTTGCCGCACGCCACAAGCTCATGAATACGAAACGCGGATTTCTGTACAATAAGCCGTCAGGGTAAATGAAAGACGCCTCGGCTCTTCGCACTCGACTTTAATAAACGAGTAAAGAATTGGCGATGTAAATCACAAGACGCAACATTGCTGACCAGGGGCCCACATTTTCAAACGACTCGAACTCCTAACGAAAACACTTACGAGAGACACAGCTCGGTTAGTATACGTTCGGCGAATGAGCGGTTTGAGGATCTACACCCCGGGGACTGCATTTTCAAAGTATTCGTTCATCTGGCGTACACGTTTCAAAATGTTACTATTTCTATCTCTCGACGAGCGAACATTTTGAAAGTGCACAACCAGGGAGGGAACTAGTCGGGTCGCACTCTCAGTGGAACGCGTGTATTTGAATAAATGGTAACCGGTCCCGCTTTATGTTTACGGCCATTCACGCTGCCTAAGTGTAATTTAGAACGTACTCTCGGGCTACGCGAGCGAGCACCCAACCATAAGCTTTAAACTTTCAACAACCTGTTTCGGAGTCCATTGTGGAGTCTGGACAGTTCTTGGTTACCGCGAATGCATGAGCATCGGCGTCAAAATCTTGACTGGTCATATGGTGAGTCTGGAGATACTTGTCGCTGCGCAGCCAGCCCAACTGTTTTTAACATTTTACCAAAAATTCATATTAACGACATACCTAGGAATAATTCGTTAACAACCGTGGCTAAAAAAGTCCTCAAAATGTCCTATGATCATGCGCAAGTAAAGTTAATAAGTAAAATTCTACAACAGTTCTACTATTCCTAATTTATGTTAGGTTTATTAATTATTCAGGTTTATAAATATAATTTGAAGACGGCTACGAGAGATTCTCTTCGTAGCCGTCTTACTGTTACGTCCTGACGATGCCTCTTGCAACAGGGTGCGAAACGTTGACTACTTTATCGTCGTTGACGCGGTTTTCTCTCGGAAATCTAGAACTTAGGCCAAAGAATGATGAACATTGTCCAAAAGACTTGAAAATCAAAGAGGAATTTACATTTAGGTTCTACTATTTATTATGCAATCTTGAAATCTCTCTCTCTACAACGCAATACGTAATTAGGCATTGAAAGCCATTCCGCCACGTCAGCAACTTATCAACTCTGACATGCACTCGCTTCTTGGACTGCACCAAGCGCGCATATTCAGCTTCAGATCTCAGTAGCGAGTGAAACAAGTACACAGGGAAACTTGTGCAATTTAGCCGCAGCACAAATACTGTTGCCGATTTACGTCTACTTGTACCTTTTTTAGTTGGCCGGAATCCAGCCGAACGCAAGAGAGGCGAAACACATGTTCTAGCTGGAAATACGTACGCGATATACCGCTAATTATAAGCGCTTCACTCTTTAGATGCTCGCCTGTATCTTCTGCGTCTTCTCCTCCACAGACAGGCGGCCTCCTTGCCATAATTTGACGGAAATTAGATTAGTCGGTACACTGAGGATCTGGTGAATGAACTAATTACGAGCATCATCGATTCAGGGGGATCTATTTTAAAGCTGTATCGATATGCATGTTGAGAAGAGCTGGTTGGTAGAAGAAATATGGAAAAAATATAAATTTTGACGTCCGATAACTTTTGTAATCTTTGGTGGATTTTGATGATTCTTTCAGAAAATCATAGATGAATTCTTCGAAATTCTTCCTGGCTAATACAATTTTTACTTTTCGACTACTACCCTATAATGAAAGTATTGTAATCGATGATAAAGTAATTTTTACTTTCTGACTAGTACCATAGAAAAAAAAACGTATTATAATCGGCGAAATTTTTTTAGATTTCATCGCAAATGCGCATTTTGGGGTCCACGGAATCCATTGCAATGCTTTCTGTAAAATATATGTACGTATGTCTGTGAACACGATTGCGCCCAAACTGAACAAAGGATCAGGCTGAAATTTGGAATACCTCTTTAGAATTACCAAGGACCATAGAAACTGACGTTTAGTAGAGTCCAGAGTGGCTCTGGCTTCACAAAGTTGAATAATTGCAAAAGTGCCACTAAATTGTCAAACAGTAAAGGAATATTTTTTATTTAAAAAGAACGAAGAGTTCTTGAAGCAAAATTATCATTTCTTTTGAAAATATTATCTTTGTCTACCACTATGTAACATCGATCTTTCTTTAACTTGAAACAAACCAAACTGTACACAGCCTAAAAACGATAAAGGTGCATATCAATTTCTCACATAGCAAGAAAAATCTTTTATAAACACGCACGAGTGGTATTCAATGGTGTAGGTGTATGTATGTATGCACTGTTGTATCCACTTGTGCATGCACAGTGCACATGGACGTCACTCGTCTATCCCGTCTGGTAGCGCCCAAACAACCCGCAGTACAAATAAACTGGAAATTTGGTAGCACCTGTCAGTCAGTCTCCTCAATCGACGCTGTAGTCTGTATTTTCTCACCCAGCCAATGCAAACCAGAAGTATTCGAAATTTACTCCACTAGCATTGTTCCACTGGACCAACCAGTGTAATGCATTTCAGTGGTGTGCATAAGTATTTTTTCCTAAGAATTATTCTCTTATCGCAGTTTTCAGTTTTGAGAACTGATACCGAACAAAAAACTTGAACCGTAGAAGACGAATCTCAGTAATTAATTATAGAAAGGATCAGAAGCCCCAGGTAGCCAAGCATCTATACCAATCATAAATGCATGAAGGGGATTATGACATGCCTTTTGTTCATGGCACAATGGGCCAGCTTTGATTTCAACGGCCCCGCTTCTCATCATTTCCCATCGAAATACGAAGGAACCGATGCAGTAGAAGTAGGAAGAGGCAAATCGAGATCTACTTCAGGCAGTTCTTTGCTTTCTTAATGCGTCCTCTTGAGTGGGGTTACTCCAAACCACCTGTTTTCAATTAAATCGACCTTCTGATAAACATTGAGTGGTACAACTGGAGATGTAGAGGCAGTTTGCCGTTTACATTTAAATATTCGAGGAATAACTCTTCGCGGAGACCGCGTACAGTTGTTGATTAAACCGGAGATAAGAGTTTTTTACGCTTTGCATGCAAATGAATCGTTCGCCATCATCAGCTTCGGAATTATTTTCATTGCTCTTGTCGTGCTTCCGAATTGTTTATAAGCTAATAGATTCGAATAGTGGTTTTATTAAATTACCATTTGATATGTTGCTGAAGAGTCACTTGAATGTCTCTGAGGACTGTCTTGATAGTTTTAAAGAGTGGAAGATGGAAATGTTTATTAATGGATGAAATTTCTATTTGAACTTTGTTGATGGCGGCATGGAGTATATGTATGCCCTCAAAGAGGATGGTCTGTAGCCACCATCCTGGCAGACCGGCCACGTCTGGTATAAATAAGTGTCCCTCATAGGCGACAGATAACGTGTGGAATTCCTCTATTCGTGTAAACCGTAATGAAAGCCATCAATTGGGATCTGAGACGGTCTAGTAAATATTTTACGGACGTCTCTCTGGCTATTATCTGCCTGCTGTGGCACCTTCTACGTTGTCGATCTACTGTTGTGCGCCTACAGACCATAACATAAGACAAAGGGGATGTTTTTTTTTCTTCTTTCATGAAGAGACTTAGCACAAACAATATTCAAAATAGACAACCATATTTGAAATCATTGCTTGGGTGCCTTGTATATATTTAGGGGCGTGTATAAAGTAACGGATAAGCCATATACACATGGCGATGTTCTTCGTAAAATTTTAGTCGAATATCTTAATACAGATATATTGTTTCATGATTCCTATGTTCTCAGAGGTTCGTTGTATTTAGTTCTCTAGCGTTCTCTTGGTAACGTTGTATTTAGTAGTTTGTGTGAGCGAGCAATTTTCAAAAATAAAAAAAGTAAAAGTTATCACATTCACGGCGGCTGATTTGGTCACCTACACGTAAAGTTTTGTATAGCTATGTGGCAGATAAGTTGATTTTGTTGTCCCATTTTTTGCAATTAACACAATAATATTTTAGTATCAGTACGTAAAGCGTGAATAAAAGACTAATTAAAGGCCAAACCTAACCGCTGCGAACACGAACACGGACACGAACGCGAACGCGTACACGGTCCTTTAATTCAATTGCGGTATATGGCGGAACCCTAACTGCCGCGTTCGCATGCTTTTCATATACCGCAATATAAGTGACCGTGTTCGCGTTCGTGTCCGTGTTCGTGTTCGCAGCGGTTAGGGCTGGCCTTAATTCATTGCGGTATATGGCGGACCGTAACTGCCGCGTTCGCATGGCGCATGCTTTTCATATACCGCAATATAACTGACCGTGTTCGCGTTCGTGTCCGTGTTCGTGTTCGCAGCGGTTAGGGCTGGCCTTTATACAAGGTATGTACTTCTTATTATTTTGTTAAATTATTATCTATTTTATACTTATATTGTTAATTACCTATATCGTTAGCTTTTAATATTATATTAATCTGTGCCTTTTGCAAATATCTTTAATTCAAATATGTTTAAAAATTAGCCGGTAATTTTAGCGGGCACTGAAACGAAGTACCCGTTACTTTTGCCGGAACGAAAACCGAAAAGGGAAAAATAACGGCTTGAAACCCAGATTTTGAATAAATGAAAGAGAGAAGAATTAATACAATACAAAAAGTAAGCAATCACGGTCAAGAAGGATGAAAATTATGATTATTTTTCTCAATACTACGAGAAGAAATAATCCTTATAAAGAAGTTTTTATTACTGTTAATAACGGACATACAATTTCTAACACATACACAAGATAACAATCGGGACAAGGCAACGCTACATACCTATTTCGCATCTAAATAATACGTATAAGTATTCGTATTTTGTTTATTTTTAATACGTTTAGTGTACACTATGTTCTTCGATGATGGCACGCACTACAGAATTTTGTCGAATACTGGAGCCATATATTTATGGATGACCAAAAATCAATCTTCTCGTCATCCCTCAAAGACATACCTCCAGCATCTACAATCTAATCCACAGGGAGCGGACAAAGTTTGCTTTAAACTTCCGATTCGTCATCGACGTGTTCTCCTTTCATCTCACTGACGGCGTTACCTCTTGCCACGTTCACGCAATGATCAAATTCCTCGATTATATCAGCGCACCTCATCGGTTCCTTGGGGTTCTCCTTATAGCAAGCCACGATTTTTTTTCTCACGTCACCGCATGGAATTTCCTTCTCCCTTTGTCCTTGACTCCCGCCCAACTCCTCAAAAGCCTCACAGTAAGCATTCTCCATCACCGTCTTCATTAACTGATGACTTTTCTCTAGCCTCTTCAGCCGATTTTCCCAGTAATCTCCCTTCTCCGGTGGATGAAAGTCTTTAACGCAACACTCCTCCGAGCATTCTTCGTTTTGCTTGGCTTCGATGATTGCTCTCATCTCTTTGGGCATTTTGGTGGTTCTCGAGTCAGCATTCTCATTTAAGATGACCAATCTGCGCGTCCTGCTCCCTGATAGACCCATCTTGAATTTTTCTTATGTGTAATTTTAGCCGCTATGCCAAAAGGATAACATTGCGTCTGTCAACGACGTGTTGACAGTACATCATTGGTTGCCAGGGGATACGTCAGAGCCGTGAGTCTGGTTTGATTATGAGCTTTGTTTGTTACCTTACCCATCGCTACACTTACCACGGGTGCTAGGTGTAGCGATGGGTTGTCTCGGTCTTATGCGAATCGCCATGCTACCGAAAACTTCCATCTCTCCTTAGCACGCGTGATAAAACGCACACGGTGTGAACGGTGTGAATAGGACTGCTGAGCAGCCTGCTACGAGTTTGTTCTAGGCTCTTCCTAACGTCATAGTGCTCTAACCTGAACAGACTCCAGAGAACACATCGAACGAAGCTATTAATTGGTGATGGTGGTTATTTGTTGTTACGTCACTGGTCAGAAAGAAAAAAATCTTGGTTATGCAGTACAACATTGTACTGGAAAGTTTACACATCCCATGAAGGAATTTGTTTGATCTGGCCTGAACCGTATACCATCCTCGTGTTACTGAGTTTAATGGTTTAATGGTGCACTATGGTGCATATGTAGGTCAACAAAATCTAACGTTACCAAAGAACAAACAAGCTCCAACGCGAGCAACAGCGGCGTACGCAAATAAACCAAAAAGAAATGAACATTCGTAGAAATAAACACCACGTCCGAGAGGTAATTATCCAGGTAGGACACATGTCGCGGGAATTTTAAATACTCTCATGTTCCAAGCTCGAGTAATTTACGACTACAATTACGGTTGCGACGCGGTACAATTTCGTTGGGCCAAATAGTCTCCCGGCCAACACCTGGGACATACGGAAGAGACCGGATGATGTACTGCTGGTACCGATGCGCCGATGTCTCTGCCTCTTGGTGGTCCGGGGATCATACCGAAGAGCACATAAGGCACATTATATAGGTGTATCTCTGTGCGGTGTGCATTCGAAATGACGATTATACGACCGTGTTGAAAGCCACACGACTTCTTTCGCCCGTCCTGAGTTAGATTTATGGTCAAAGTTGGGTTCGACCGCCGAGCGAGAAGAAAAGTGATCGCTCTGCGGTGTTACATGACTCTAATTACATTGTCCGATGTATCATTGGTACCTCAGACTGTGTTTTTACTTTGTCTTGTATAAGAAGCAAAATAAAAAAAGTGTTAAACATTTTGTTGTTTTTTATTGGGATGTCTTAAAACAAAAAAGGTACTTCTCTCTGTCATCGGTTTATCCACTAATGTCCTTGTATACTATCAAACAAAGCCAAAGTATGACTAAAACTGAAAATGAAATATTGTAGACTAATTTTTACTTTCCTACTAGTACCCTAGAAGGAAAGTATTGTAATCCATAGAAAAAAATATTTCTGGAAAATGTATATGGGTATGTGTGTATGTGGGTTTGTGTGCATGTGGGTTTGTATGTTGGTATGACTGTGAACACCATAGCGCCCAAGCAGAACAAAGAATCGGGCTGAAATTTGACGCGTCCATATGTTTTATGACAAAAGACATGCAAAACTGTTACGTTTATCACTGAACAACTGCGCGATCAGTTTTGCTAACAAGTATATGGTAACAAAACCACTTCTTGCTTCACTTTAAAAACTCGCGAGGTAATTTATGAATACTTCCAGTCATCCTTCCAGTTTCAACGTCCATAATTTTACACTTAACGTAAGCTATTCATTAACGGTGGATACTTAGAATTCCTCTTTCGCGTAAAACGCAAAGCGTGTGTTGCTAGAAACGGTAATTGGTTTTACGACGACATATGCATTCATTTCACCTCGCATAAATTGTCATATCATCAGAAATGACTTTCAGCGCCTGCGAAACATATACCGTGATGCAAGCTATCGCATGTCTTCTTAATCATAACCAGGCAAAGCCGTGTAGAAGACGTCACTGTACAAATACGTTTATATCGAAAAAGCCAAGATAAAATAGCATTTACTGCACATACAACTCATGAATATGCATGCCATGGTAGATGGTGTTCGCTGGCAGATGTCCTGAAGCGAAAAAACAACGAGAATAATAAATTTACTTGGAAGGAGCACAATAAATGACATCAATCGCGTTAAGATGTAATTAGCGGAATGTGTTTACCCGTATGGCAATAAAAACTTAATAGCAAAAGCGGGATTATGCACGCACACGCATCTCCACCGCCATCTATCGCCATTAACGCGAGTTGACGATGAGGAGTGGACCTTAAAAAAGTCGTTGTTAACCGCAGCTACCTAATGATTGAGTACGTAATTATACTGCATTATCTGGTTATGCTTCACAATTACATCTATGCGAATTGATTGCTCCTACAGAGCGATTTTGAATTAATTGTATGTGATTATCAATTGACATGAATTGGTGTGACATGAAGTTCTGTCCACACTTGATAAGAGGGAAATGGAAAGTCATGTAAGCGTACTGCCAGCGAATAAAAGTGAAAGTTTGATTTGTTATAAGAGTTATTGGTTGCTGTATCGAAAGGTCATCATGGGTACATATTCAATTTATGCATAGTGTGCATGACATGAGATAATCTACTAGTCGGCGACAAGGCATTAGGAGGTCTGTGCTTATTTGAATTATGCAAAACTTCCGACTATATCCGACGATGCTTGTTGTATTAATTAAAATAATGCTTGTGCATGATTATAAGTTATACGTTTTACTGAACAATTTGAATAATTACTATATTTGTTTTCCGCAAGTTGAAAACAATTTCATAGATTAACGAACAAAACATCATTGGAAGAAAAGCTTTTTGCTCAACAATCTTTTTTGGCGTATCACAAGCTCTTGACAAGGTTTTGTACGAAGGATTTATTCGCAAAAATAAAAAGTATGCTACTCGTTCCATATGTCGGGCTACTAACATCATATATAATTATATAGCATACGGTGTGCCCAGAAAAAATCTACACCATATAGAAAAAAAAATAGTATAGGTATATTTCTCAGAAAATGTTCTTTGTAAAAGAGGTCACAATGTGTAACTTGGGCATATGATCGCCACACATCGTATCACTTATTGCCAGTGCGAACTAATACTGGTTCAAGAGCTCCGCAGAGCCACATGTCTCAAAAAGCCAACAATCATACTGACGATATTTAAAGAAGTTATTACAATAAAGCAGTTCCCCAGGATATCGTTATGACCAATCCTCTATTATATACTTACCGTAAGAACGTGACAGACTGACAGTCGCCAAAATTGTGGATGACACAGCAATGATGCATGTGGGATCAGCCGTTAATGAAACCAAAGGTAAATTTTATCTAGATGAAATACATCAATCAAGCAAAATCTACTAAGGTCGAATGAATCCGTCAAAAAGAACAGAACCGCACTTTGCCTGAATGTAGAGAACTGTATCGGTTTTTGGGAAAATATCTCTGATTTGTCTATAGGAATAAGCTATAAATATTGAATCACATTTGGGTTGAATATTGGGGTTGTGTCAAAAAGTACAGCGCAGTGGTTGAAGAAACGTGCTTTTAGTTTCCAACAAAGAAAATTATAGGAGAGCAGTGGATAACTTATGACAGACAAGTTCATATATTTTAATTGATGGTTAATCTCCTAAAGTCCTAAATTATGGCGTTTTCTTCTGGCGAGACTGTTACAAAGTCGTGTTCAATTTCGTGTTCTAGTAGTCGCACTCGCGGAGGTTTTCGTGTTCTTTTGGTCCGTCGATGTTGCACTTGTACTGCACTGGTGCAACTTTTCCCCACAACTTCACAGAACTCGTGCTGCCGGTGCAATATGCGTGTCCTATTGAGAATGCCCTGCATTGCCTTACGTGACAAATTTACACTAGAGCGCAACTAGTTTCAATATTCTGGCACCTTATGACATAACATATATAACGTATACGAAACATTACCTCAACCATACAATTATAGCAATAAATACACCAATCAATACAATCCGCTATATTTACCCAATAATCCACATGAAAGTTAATTAATATAACAAAGGATAACAACTAGCCGGATAATCCTCGTGCAAACACAACCTTTACAAAGGCACCCACGCGGAAATGATAATCTAATGAAATATATTCGCGACATGCGCGCTTACAGTGGGAAGAAAAGGTGGTCGTTTAACAACATTAGGTTTTAATTATTTTTGCATTATACGTCCATCCGATTATCGCCCACGGATAATCCCTGGCGTTGTTCACCAGGACGGTGGACGTCGGCCTACGGCATCGCGCCGCATCGGTTTTACCCCACCTTATTAATATTGCATTTCGTGCGGCCGACAACGCGGTACCGGAGGGAGCCACTGTCGCGTTAATAACCCGAACGCCGCGCTTCGTTATGTCTTCTCCCCGCTCGCGCTCGCGTCGTAATAAAAGAATCCCATGCATGTAAACGTTCCGGGAAAAAAATCCCGAAAGCGTATATCCTGCGGGATAAGCGAGCGTGGGATCACTGGAATGTTATCGGTGTAATTCTGCAGGATTGCTATGTACGAGAATGGCAATTTTTGCGCGTGATATGTTTGGTTTTGCTACTGTTGCCTGTTCAACAATCTAAAACATGTTTTGTATGTGATTTTTTTTAGTTTTTGCGTTTTTAATTACCTAATTTATTGATATAGTTTTTCGCAATAATGTGCCATCGGACGATAGCGTAGTTATGAATGAACACAGTACCTACGTGGATCCACATTTTAAAATTATCTGTACCTACTACTTATACAAAATGTTTCATAAGAACGAATCACACCAAACTTGTGATTTTGAAATAAAAAATCCCATATTGTGACACAGTTTTTTGACCTCTTATTAAATTTCTTACTAAATTGCTTAATATCTGTCGGATTTTTCCCTCTACCTTTGGAAATTTTAACACGAACAATGATTCAGGGTTTCTTGGTGTACTAATGTAGAGGTACTCTTGTACCACTACATTATGCGTGCAGAAAACAAAATATAATCTTGAAGAGCTCTATATGTGTCTTGTTCCACAGGGATTTTAAAAGGAAAAAACAACAAAAAATGTTGTTTATTTGATATATTTCAAAGTTTAAATTATTGGAAAGTGCTAAATTTCATGCTAAATTTCATGTCATAGCGTTTCGACTAACAATAATACAATTGCATATGAAATGGGTTTTGGAACAACCGCGGATTCCAAATTTTCTTATGGGATCCATATTGGTAATAGATAACGCAACATGCCACAACGTTATCACTGTAAAATGCGTTATCCTCTTCATGTCTGTTTTGATAACTTTACATACCTGTTATACACCTACTACAACTTTATAATCATAGTGTAGATGCACTTTATAGAATAACAGGTGACACAAAAACTAAAGAACGTAAATATTATCACACACGCTCTGGCACATTCGAAATTTTATTCATTTTATTATTATTTACTAGTACCAGCTATTTTTTTTACTATTAATCACTATGGACGTAGAATTCTGTGCTATTCAATTTCTAGTTCAAGACACATTTTATGAAAGCATTCCAAACTCTCAAACAATTTATGCCACTGAATGAAAACTGGTCCACTACGTACCTTAGCAGAATGGAACATTTCAGTATTCAATTACTTCGCGTTGTGATAATTGTGAAAGAAAGATATCTTAAAACTTTTGATACTGCAAGAAGAAAAACGTCTAGAGTAGTCTAAGTGTGAAACACTGCAGAATAATTAGGGATCTACGACTAAAATGAGCCAAAGAACAATAAATTGCTATTATTCCTAATACAGATGAAATAAAATGTAGAAACTATTATTTTAAAAATTGTATTATCTAGAAAGAATTTTGAATAATTGGACTCTAATTTACTGAATGAATCATAAAAATTCATCATAGATTAAAAAAGTTATTGGAGATCAAAATCATTTTTAATGTATTTTATTATTTATGTTTGAGAATTTTGTGTTTATAATTCTTGTAGTTTAGTTTCTAATTATGATCACATTATAAATACTTATAATCTTATAAGCAAAAGTAGATCAATATCCATAAAACCTTATACCTCTTCCCATCGGCAAAGAATCCGTTATATTCTATCTATTATTTGATCATAGTGTGCTGCGGTCGTTCCTCCCGCTTGCCGCATGCCACGGATCATGCCCTTAATTTAATAGGTGTAAGTAACCCTCACCCCTGTTCGTACTAGGGGTGGTCGGCACCCCGCCGTGATTTACGCAGCATAACTGGCCTGCGATTTATTAAAAATTCATTACACAACCTTGCCGTCGTAATCCTCTACAAATTGTACAAAACGCAGGGATTTCCAAGTCAATAGGGCCCTTTCAGATACTGCGAATGTTTGCCCGGTAACTGAAATAACGCGTCAAATGTGCGGTGCCACACCGTCTAGTCGAATATGAAGTTTAGTGTTGTTATTCACACTAGAGATGGGCAATAAACAGCAGCCTCTGAATCACTGTGACTGAAAAATCGCCGTAAAAATTGCCATTGCGATTTTAGTCCACTCGCAGTCACAGAAAAATTGCAAAGATTTTATATTTATCATACGTATATTTAAGATATTTGGATATTTGAGAATTTACCGAAATCATACATGAAATCGCAGAATTATTTTCTTTTTTTAACAGATAAGAACACTTAAGAGTGTTGTCATGGTCAGTTAAACATAAATATTTAAAATATGTTTTGCAATAAGTTCTAGATTTCCGGGAGAATCCGGGAGAATCATGGCGATTGGCGAATGTAACAAAATTTTAGATAGTAGAACATTCAATGAGAGATTTCCAAACTTAAAGCTCATTACCAAAAAGATATGAAAAAACTTTCATCCTTTTGGAAAAAGATAAGGAAATTAACGTTATAGCTTATTTTGTACATATTATCGATGAACACAAAAATTTGTTAAGATAAATTTTGAATTAAGTTTAAAATATCCACGTTTGTTTATTCGCCATGATAGCGTATTTCCTTACACTGTATTAAGTCACATCTATGTATAATTAAAACATAACTACAATTTGTCGAGCCATTTTCGAATTTACCGATAAAGAGAAAAATTTTACTGCTTACATTTTTGTATTTGGTTAATTGAAGATTGCAGTTTTTTGATGACGTAAAATCTGAGCTTTGAGTCTTGATTCGCATGTCGTCAGCAAATAGGGCTTTTTGCAAGGGAATGTCATGTATAAAGATGTTGGACAGAGCCGGCTGCCTAGAGGAACTTCTGCTTTGATATTTCATAATATCTAAGGAGTAACTGTACCAATCTTTAGCTTTGTAGCTTGAACGATGGCTGAGAAATGCGGTTTTAAGAGACAAAGCGAGAATTGTAAGGAAAATTTTAAAATTAAAATAACTACAATCCTGAGTGTGAAAAACCAGTTTCGTACAGACCAATCCTCATCGTCGAATACCTAAAAATAATTCGGCAACGGGAACGCATTTTCTTTCCTAGCAAGCGATCAATAATATAAATAAAGCTCTGACATAAATTGACTTGTTATTTCCGAAACGCCTTCCAATTATTCCGTAAATAATACGCCAGAATTTCAAATATTGCCTCAAATTTAGATAAACAACACGTTGAATGTCGATGGAAAATGAAGTAATTACGCAGAAATTCATCATTATTAGTGTTAACCTGAACAAGTTTACGCGTACCAGTTTTTATCTGAAGAATTTTCTCGGCGTTAGAAACTTTCAGTGACTTCAGCTTGACGAGTTTGTTAATGATTAAGGAATACTTAAGATAACTCGGATTTCAGCAGGTAATTAATGACACTGATTGCGCAGCGGCGCATCTAAGAATAAACCTTCTTTTTACTGCATCAAAATGTTAATTAAATCTAATTGAGATATCTGGTTGCCGTAAAGAAAAACTTGACGTATTACAAGAGATAAATATTGTAATAGCCAACGTCGGTAATTATTGAGGATAATATCATCAAGGAATACAATTAACGAGTGCAATTAATTCAGCTTGTCAATATTCTAACCGTATATTACATTAGAAGAACTGTAAGCAGCTTATTGCAGGTTAAGAAAAGTAAACATTGGCAACACTGGTACACCACACTGCACGAAAATAGCACTAGTACCGCCATCTAGACCTCCCATTCTTAAATCTTCGTAGAATCGGCGATAAAATCGCAAAATACACCAAAGCAACAGCAGAAAACATGGTAAACAGTTATCTTAATTGGGACCGCCTGAGGATATGGCAAATTTTTATAATCAATTGCGCGCATTAAGTTGGAGGACTGGTCGGCGCTGGACCGGCTTGAAAACTTTATTATTATAAATGGGCCTCATCATCGTAAAAGAATGTACAAATAAGCGCGCTAATTATATGGAACCAGTCCTCGGGGAATGTTGTAAGTAGCCGGTGTATTATTTCTGTTCAGCTGCATAATATGATTCGAAAGCACCGGAGTAAGTGCGTGGCCATATTTGAGGGTAGAGCCTCCCTTAGCACCACGTCAATGCGAACAAATGAGTATGATAAAGTGATATATTTAGTAAAAGCTTAATATTACCGAAAGTGTGTATTTATCATAAGTTAAAATGTGTTAAAAATAGAAATTACTGGTTACAATAATAAAATAACAATTCTTCAATTTGAATTAGTATTATCTAAAATAAACAAATGATAATTAATCTTTTACTACGAATACTTATGTTCGATTTATTTAATACAATGTTGTTATGGTGTTTAGAATGGGTTTTGTCCCACAGTGGTGACCTTTGACAAACAGCAGCAATTAAAGCTTCTTGACTGCACATTCTTCCACCTCTTGACAAACTTAAAAATGAACGCTGGAGGTCGCAGGCGTAGATGTAAACAATAGGCGTGCGCCGAAATTACGAGGGCCCTCGCGTCAAAACATTTCAAGTTGTATACTTGGCTAGAGCGCAATGGTCACTATGAACGGCGCCGTCGTTGCAGAAGTACTTGATGATATTCGACTCACCACGGTCACCCCATAAGAATACATACGTTAATCTCTGAGCATCAATATGGCCATGCACTAACGAACCACCCAAAGCCTGGTCAATGTAATATTGAAGCGTCGATGCTCTTATGGAGATAATATTGTCGGTATAATTCGTAAATTGGTATGTAATGGGTATTTTTTGTGAGGCTTAAAAGCTGTTGAACCAATTATTGGGTAATACTTTGTGATTTAAACGAAATTTATATGGAAAATAACCTGTTTTTTTTCTCACTAAGTTATCTGGTAAAATATATCCCTCGACATTTTCTTTAAGTGAATGATAAACTGTGAATATGTTTGATTAGTTTAAACAAAAATTGCTTCCGCTACCTTGTCCAGACGGTGTTAAGTATATTTGCAGCTTTTGCTCCTTGTGTCTTTCAATCTTGCACACCCCTACTCTCGAACGTAAGTGTGTATGACCGTGAACACGATTGCGCCCAAACGGAACAACAGATTGGGCTGAAATTTGGTATACATATTTAGAATTACCGGGGGACGAACTGGCTTGTTTTTGGTAACAATCTGACAACCGGAAGTGGCAAATGTTACAAGTGTCTTAGGTATTTATCCGATTTTGGCCAAACTGATATCAGCTCACCATGCAGTGACTTATTTATGTATACAAATTTGCAGATCAGTGGGATGAACGGTTTATGCGCTATAAGGGTTTTTAGAAGCAGCTTGGCAGAATTCACAGCCTTTGTCGCTGTATTGCAAATAGTCAGATTTTGACAAACGTCAATGCCCCTGACATGACATGACATTAAATGTCAGTATGACAAATGTAATTCTGTCATAGAAGCTGACGTTAGGTAGCATCCAGAGATGCCTCAGGCTTTACTAAATTGAATAATTGCAAAAGTGTTCAGACAATTCATTGTGCCAACGATGTAGTCGGAAAGTTGGATGAGGGCCACCCCAGATTTTTTCAATTTGTGAAGACCTTGTTTACATTTTAGACATTTTAAAGAGATTTCAATATATTAATTGTCATTTTTTTGTTTCAGGTGAGTAACAACATCTGTAGCTACATTCTACACTCTACCAAGGAGTTTTTGTATTCAAGTATGGCATATTTTGTAAGTAACTTGATAATTTGTATTAATAATTCAATTTGATTCATAAAATATTATGAATCCTGTTCCTTCTAGAACGTTTGTGATCCTACGTGCTTGAGATCCTTGAGTGTTTTAGAAAGTATGCAGTACAAATATCTAGACAAAGATAACATCAGCACCCCACAATTTGAAAAGTCGATTTGAAACCCGGATAAAATAAATCCACGCAAATAGTACTTCTGTCTGTATCGTAGACATGGATTAGATATAAATTTTATAGTCCTGAGACAAAATACTACTCTTCAAACGGTAAACCAGTAAATCTTTTGTTTCCACGTCGCAATGTTTACGATCCATGGACCGCAGATGTCTAATCTTCCCGAATGCATGTTATATTATGGATCACTTACAGCCAGCCCTCTTGTTTTCTCCCCCTTGTTCGAAGGCTTGACTATACAAAAGACCCGGCGTTATGATATACGCGATCGATCTGTCAATAAATGTAGTGGTCACGCCGAATGGACATATTTGCTCCGGTGGTGTGTCTCTCGTTCGGTACCGCTACATTTTGGGGGAGCAGGATTTATGCACGGGGCAATAAACGGTCATATTTGCAATCAAATCCGAACTGCCCGACATAAAATCTCGTCTCTCCCCTGCAGTGAGGATCGTAAATACGTATATTTCCTTCCTACCGTGTGGACCGGACTCTGCATTGACAAATTTCAAATATCGTCCTGCCACTTACAATGTGGGGTTGTAATGGCCCACTCTTGAAACGGTATTTGCATTATTGCCTTCTTGATGTTGATGTATGCACCAACTGCTCTACACGAATCAAGAGTCCAGGATGTCTGTAGTAAATTTAGAGGGGGTAAAACTGATAAACTATTTCTGAAATGTGTTGTCTATACGTCAGATTTTTTCAAGATTATACACAAAGACATGATTACATATTTGAAATAAATTATGTAACCTTTTTAAGTAATTTAAAAGCATATTCCTCTTGTATGAATATGCTGCCACACAATCAATTTAAGAAAAATAATGCAAAAAAATGTTCTAGACAAATATGTTCTTTCTTCTTACTAATAGTAATACTGTACTGAAAGAAGTAGGTACTAATTGAATTTATTTTTTCAAATCAATGTTTTTATTCTTCCTTAAATCTGCAAAACGCATCGTTATATTAATAAAAATATATTAATATCGTCAAAAAGAAACACTATCTATTTCGTAATAAGAAGGCAAGACTATTTTAAACTTTCTGAAGTAAATCGCTATTGTTAGCTATGGACAAATTCTTCTTAAATACTCTAACCAAAGAACAATTAAAGGTCGGATTTCGTTGCAATCACCATCGATCGCACATCGGTCATTAAAGGAGACGACACAAACTGCAGCAATTGTTAATTCTACACAGAACGCACTTAGCGGCCAGATTTATTGCACCTAGTACTCGGCGACGTGTCGCAGACCGTTTGTGAGCTACATTAATTATGAAGCTTTGACTAAAACCGGGCAAAAAGGCGAACATAAGCCGGCAATTCCACTGATCAAAGAACCTTGGAGAGTAGCACTCCGCGAGCAGCGTCTTTACAGTCTCGGTCTTGAGAGTTTTTAGCGTAGCACCAGTTCAAGCAGAAGAAGAAATATTAAAACTAACTTCTATTTCTATTTGCTTGCTAGAGAAACAAGACCAAGAAACAAGAAACAAGAACATAAGGAGAGAGTCCGATTTGCATTTCTTAGAATGGTCGGAGGAATGTATGTAGAGTCGGACGTTTAGTGTATTAATAAAAGCCCGAGGGCACATCGGAAGGCTGTAATCTATTATTTCCTGAAGGGTTTACTTTAATTGAAGTAATTATTGCGCCTGGATATTAAACGCGAATCGCGCGTGATGCTTGAATTACATTAACGTTGCGGGTTTCGTTTTTTTTTTTTTTTTGGTGTTCGGTTAATGGATTTAATCCAATTTATGATGTTATCGGTTGCATTTAATTTCGATTTTGCATCTTTGGAATACGTCAATTATTTAGCGATCGTTATAATCGCCTAATTTGGTCAAGTCGCAAAGATGGGAAATTGGATTATTTACTATGTGCCAGACTTAATTAGAGTCAAACTTATCTGTTAATGAATATGTGTATATTCAATCATATATTCCAGGGATATATTCGAATCGATGACTCTTAAATATGTGTGAACATAAATAATAGACAGAATTAGTGTAAGTAGTCTTTAAAACTACAAATCAGACTACGTTTTGCAAATCAATTCCGTACCAATACAAAAGACGCCGACGACTGCGACGGCGATCTCTTCCCGGAGAGAAGAGACAGTTTATAGCATTAGATTTCAATGTGTGATTTGTAAGTGGGGCCATTGTCCGACGTCCGACGACAACGGAGCGTCCCGCTTTATGGACGCTCGTAAAACGTAACGACGCCGCGAACCTCCGGCTCTCTTAAACATTGCCGCCACCGAAGGCCGCACGAGGAAGACCATAATACCACTCATACCAGATCTATACGGGAGCGACATAAAAATAATTGCATCCACCCTCACCCAGCGGCGTACATTCTTTGTACACCCCAACGAATCCGCAGACGTCTCTACGATTCCGCAAGAATTTGTATCAATATTGAGCCAGGAATTTTGGGCATGCGGGTGGATATAGCTTTTCGAAAAAGTGTCCTACGCATTTCTTCTGCGAAAGATATTCTAGATATTTTAATATAAAACAGCTAAAATCTAGAGCTTAAAGTGTGTTTTCATTGTGGGTGAAACAATATCTTGTTTCAACCCCAAATACACAGGATGTATAGGTACTACTCAGTGGTATACACACTTTTCTAACCGGTTCTGATTCCAAGATATTAAGGAGTTACTTTCAAGATTAGTTATAGAATGCCTTCTGTACCTCTGTTACACTAGAAACCTAATATTTTGCTAATAGTCATTAATGGCCATAACTCATATTCACACATACAATCTTATATACAGTCATGTAGAAACAGGGGGTATGAAGGAAGCACTTAGATCGTGCATATTGGGTAATTTGAGTATCTGATAGATGGGTATAACTTAAAAACGAAATCAGTAATTTACATGGTAATACAAAGATGACTACAAACACTAGAAGAATACAACTGCACAATACAACAACAATTATTCTTAACAAAGGAACCAATTTTAGATTTCTTAAATATTTTATATTAAATTAAGTAATCAGTTTTGTATTTTAAAAGGTGTAATCTCACACCTGTGCTGTTTTCCTTAAGCAACTGGATTGTTTCATATTATTATTATGATTTAATAGGTGATACCTATAGGTAATTTTTTAGTCCTGTGTCGATAAACGTAAAATCGACCTTTAAGCGTAAAGTTTATACCAAGCAAATAGCAAGGCGAGAAGTTAACCAGCCGTGTAAAATTGCAGCAATCCATCATGAGTTTATTATGATTTCTCCGCAATCGCGTCGTTTCCATTTACAAAAACAATGAGTAAACTATTAAATCATCTAAATCATCGGACACGTTGAGTAAATCAAGCAGAAACCTCCTTCCTCCAACGGAGAGTGTCAGCAAAATAATTAAATAATTAAATCTTATTTATGAAGCGATAAATAACGGTCCGCATAGCCGCCGTTTCGAATCAATTATAAATTACTAATTGTGTCCATTCATCAAGCAATTTTTTTTTTTTAGTATTTTTTTCTAGAAATAATATTTTTGCCTAAGTTATAAAATTATTGACGCGAGGTAGCCGCTTGCAAAACTCTGTTTAATGAAGCAATAAATCGTCGTTAAATGATAGACTCGCACGCAAATGAGCGAAAACAATTATAAATAAAGGAGGTAATAAACGATGGTATCCAGTTTCATCGAGGTTTTCTGCTGGTCGCCCATCAGCAGCGGTACCAACATAAATAAATCCGTGTGATGTGCACGAAGCAAGTGGGCACATCGCATTCAAACCGAACGGAACAACCAACGATTAATTAGCGAAAAGGTCTTTAAGATAAGATTAATCGCCGTTGTGGGTTTTATTTATCGCGGGAGGACACTATTTTCATATATGTACGCCCATTCAAGGATTCAATTGTGAGGACCCTTTTAACATGATGAAAATATGCACTCCACTGCTTGTTACTGTAAATCAAAGTTAAAGAAATATGTAATCTCAGAATTTTTTATTTTTCTGTAAAATTTAGTATAACAAATTTGAATTATAACAAAGTATACTGAAACTTGAATTTAGAAAACGAATTTTGAAATGCTATAACTTTTGTAATCTTTGATGTATTGTTGTGGATCTCTCAGCAAATTATAGACAAGTTTAGATATTATGAAAAAGAATCGTCTAGTCTTTCTTGTTTCACTCAAGTCTACTGTGAAAACTATATGAAAAATCAAATCCGATGTCTTGCTATATCCGTATATCAATGTTGTGCACAAATTTCTGGACACCTTGTATGTTTAAGTAATTCGATACATTGTTTCGTACCATGTATTAAAGCTGGGAGTTTCGGTCCGAACCTGGGCCCGGCCCGCCCGGCCCGTCCTGCCTCGAGGACGGGCCGCACAGTAGAACGAGTATATGGGCATCTGGACATTCAGTTTTCTCAGTCATCCAACCGATTTTAAAAATAGTGATCCTACAAATTTTGTAGTTTACCGCGACCTGAAACTGAAAAATTTAGGCATGTATGTGATAACAAAATGAAAATTAGACAAATTAAAAAAAATTATACTATATGACCCGGCCCGGTCGGTGGGGCCGGGGTCATATAGTACACCGGGCTGGGACCATACAGTACACCGTGCCGGGCTATTTATTTTGACTATTGGAGCGACAAAACGAACATGTTTCGTTTAAATAAAAAAAAAACTAACGCAGAACAAGACCACAACACTGCACATCATTGAAGACGGACTAGACTCACAACAGTTATAAAGCCATTGTCGACTTTTCATTATTTCCAATACTGCCATGTAGTAAAGTTTGATTTTAGTAAACTTTTTCACTTTAAGGTAGAAGTCAACCCACAATACAGCGCAAAAAAATATACCACTCTATTATTTCAATTTATGAAGCAAGTAGACAGATATACATATGTACATGTTTTCGCTAATGCATCACAAAGATATGTGGGAAGATCGAAAAGTCTACAGTTTTGTCTGACATCTGGATCAGAAGACTACAATGACTTTTAGCACCAGACACATTTATGTACAATCGCGTGGTACTCAATATTTATGCAAAATAAATTCCATCGAAGCGCAAAATGAAATGTAGTAATGCTATCTATGTTTTGCGAAAAATGTTGCGATTCCCTGGTATTGTGTGGTACTCTCTACCCGATGTCAATTATGACGAGATAACATATAGATATTTCCCTACATGCACAAGAAAGTGATTCATTATTTTGTCTTTGATTTGTTATTTTGTCTGAAACTCAGGATAACAATATTTATGGGTCATTATTTTATTGTGAGGAAATTAGGAGTAATATTTTATTATAAAATTTGAAATTTGGATTGTTTCGTCTTGTGTGGCGCCATGTATTTAAAAATATATCACTTGTGGAAAAGATTTTGTTCTAATTTTATGTAGTGACACCAGCGCCTATCTAGCGGCACCAGCAGGTATTAATTTAGGGTACACTAAATTTTTATTTTACATATTTTGTGATCAATTTTGAAAAATGGAAACAGGTTTTTGTGGTCTTCTAAGAAGACTACAAGGACCTGTTTGCAAATCTAACCTTCTGAAATACCACAATTTTATGAAACCACAGCCACTCTGAATCTGACAGACTGCTTCTATATACGCTTATGTAGCCTAAACCGTTAATCACATTGACCTGTAAATAAACATACATATTTAAAGTCACTTGCGGATGAGTTGATATTAGTTTGGTAGAAATCGGTTAAATCTATAAGAAAGTCCAGGTAACATTTGCAACTTACGGTTGTCAGATTGTCACCAAAAACAATCCAATTCATCCCATAATTCTAAATCTGTATCATCATAAATCTATATGCTTCAGCCCGATCTATTGTGCAGTTGGGATACATAGGCATTTTCTAAATATCCGGGGTGTCCCCCACTCAACTTTCCGACTAAATCGTTGACAGTTTGAGTGTCTAAACAAATTTGCTATTATTAATTTTTGTGAATTCAGATCCACTCCCCCGGTAATTCTAAATAAGTGCGCAAAATTTCAGCCCGATCCGTTGTTCCGTTTGGGCGCTATCTTGTTCACAGATATACACACACACACACATACACACACATACACACACATACACACATATACACACACATACACACACATACACACACATACACACACATACACACACATACACACACATACACACACATACACACACATACACACACATACACACACATACACACACATACACACACATACACACACATACACATATATACACACACATACACACACATACACACACATACATCACATACCCACATACATTTTCCAGAAATCATTGCAATTTTCACTGCAATCTCAAAATTCCTTCTAAAGAATCTGGTCGAAAAATAAAAAAGGCGACAGAAAGTAATATTCGTTCTTTGTCTTTGGTAGAAATCCAAACTTAAAACAAATATTCTTCAGCATACTACCGACAAAGCCAAACATTCTAAATGCGACATCAAAGACAAACCCCTTTAGTGTGCTATGCAGACACCACGTGGTATTAATTAATTAGCTTAACGGGGTGTAGATATACGAAAACTTGCCATTATGCTCATATTTACGATGGGAAAATAACAAGGCATGAAGAAGAGGGCGCCACTGGCGAGTATTTTGCTAAAAATATAACAGATCTCCTGCGGGGAACTGCAAAATATCCTGCTAAGCGCGTCATCAATTGATGGGTCGAGAAGGCAGCCACCAGGTCTTATGGTGTTGCAATTTTAACAAGCTGAATGCGGTAGGTCAAGGATTCAGAAGATTCTTGCTAATGGCCTGTTGAAATTTTACTCTCTCAGGCGGTGTTTTTATATTGCGTGCGGTAAAATGAACAGGTTATTAGGCAAATGAAAGAGCGGAGAAAGAAATTGTACTACGTACGGGCCGTGCATGCTATTTAGTACGTCGTTATTATGTTGGCTTTGTACAGAAGCAATAAAAGCACGGTATATTGCCCAACTGGATTTTTTGATAGATCAGTAATGGGTAATGTGGAGTAGGCTGTGTTTACTCACGCTCTGTACAGCCAGTGAACATCATTTATTATAGAACGTGACCAAGTAATGCCATCATGTATAACGGTGAGGTTCTTATTGGTGAGAGTAAAGTAAATAATATAATTAATGGTACTGATTTATTACGTGGCCTTAATATGCAACCTATAAAGACAAAGCCAGATTTTATGTCTACTTATTATCTTCTTGCTTTTTATCTATTTAACTGAACTAACAAGAACTAACAAAATTTAACACAAAGTAATTTTCAACAAAGATTCCGCAAGGAAATGTGTAAAAAGAGTATTGAAATGTTACGAGAAAAATTAATATTTCGAATAGATATTGAAGTTGAATCAGAAAATGATGCAGCAATTCTTAAATGAGCTTGTATATCGAAATATAGTTTGATCTTCAATACTTTTGCTATGCTTGGTGGATCTTGATGATTCTTTCAGCATATTATAGATTAAGGGTGTAGTTTTTTCTTGTTGTTTTTGAAGTTTTGAATACTGTGGAGAACAATTAAGTGACTTGGTTAAGTTTTAGCACAGCCAGTTTTCCAGCCAAATTGATTAACAATGTTTCGATATTTGTTTCACTTCGATATGCTAATTTTCAAAGAAGATAAAGTATTTTTACTGAAACCTTGTAAATGTAACTTTCAATTTCAATAACTCGGGTGTTTTTTGAGTGATTGTGACGATTTCTTCAACACGAGGTAAAAAGATTGTCAGCATTTATACGCGCTGTGGCAATGAAAACAAAAAAAGATATCCTGCGACTCTTAAACTGCAAAAAGTAAAAAGACGCTATTAGACTAAATTTGAAATACTGTGTAGATTAATTAGGGGTCTATTATTTGATTTGCTTTTACATTGTTATAAAATCCTGTCAACTCTAAATGATGTTTGGTGCGCAGGTACGCCTTCTTATACCGGAAGAAGAAAAATCTTTAGTAGTTCGTAATTAATTTTGTCTTAAAACAGCATTGTCAAAACTTGACCAAAGTCCTCAATCGTTACACACGATGTTTTGGTCCAAAATTAGAAGAAATTAATTTTGACAAATCTTACACAATGTCTGCAAAAAAGGAACAAATGGTAAAACATGTATGAGTAGTGAACAAAATAGTACTTTATGATAATGACTAGAGTAATGTTTTTTAATTTCTGGTGGTAGTTGTTAGCTAGGATTGCTGGCTAATTAGTCAAAACAAAAATGGAAGAAGTTTTGTCAAAGTACATCAGGCACACCGCGTTATGCATAATTGTGTCTGTCTTCAGGGGCAATTTTTCTCAGAAAGATATTCTAATAATAACAAAAAGTGATTTATACCAATTCGACAGTTAAACTCATTATTGGTCGCATAACTTTATAGGTGATTATAAATATTTTACACAAACATTACGTATTTATTAGCAGTAAAATTGACCACACCTCGACAAGGCATTTCTTCTCCTGTATCATTATCTGCCTCTTAATTACGACTGTATTGTCCACGATGGTAGCTTTGGAAGCTTTTACAGCACAACTTAGACGAACGGCAATCAAAAATAACGTATTATCTCCTCACTTTATTAGCAGTTGAACATTTTACGGCCGTTATAATTGCATTTACACACGGACTTTAATTAGCATCAATAAAAGCGGTTATATCCTCATAATAACGACACACAGGGCATAGAGACATACAGAACTTGATTGCAGCGATCATTTTACTTATACTATCAATTAACATTGTGTAAAATTCCTAAAATTAACTAACTTATTTTATTTAGTTTTTTAATTTAATTTTTAACACATTTATTCAATCTTGAGGAGGAACACGATTGGATATTCTGACTAAATCGACTTTCTGACCTCAAGATGATTCCTGTATAATTACCTTCAGATGTTAGCAGGAGTTCTAATGGTTCTGTTATGTGAAGCGAGTTCGTGATAAATTATGCGATTATGCCGCAGTTCAGAACCGATATAAGCGATGCAATGTCGATGTTTGTTGATCGACTGTACGCATAGATCGAATTTATAAACTCGACGCTGAGAATGTTTTGTCTTCCGAAGTGTGAATGAATGAGCGAACGGCTATTTAATAACTTCCTGGTGTTCGATTGCTTTGTTTTCTTACGTTAACGTCCAATGTTGCACGATGGTTTTTTTCTTATTGGTTTTATGGTATCTTTGTGCCTGAGAGGTGGACGTACTAATAAAGCTGAATTTCTTACTTTTAAAGTGTGTAAATTTAATTTTATCTTATGCTATTTCCCCGTATTTTCTTCATCATAAATATTACCTATTTTTAGGTCAATATAAAAATTACTAAACTAAAACAATCAACCCGATTTACAAATTCTGGAAACTTTCGATGTTTATGTTATGATCATTAACGCAGTTTTAGCTACAGCACGTATATATGCGAGTTATTTCTCGTGGTTCAGATTTTGTTAATCCAATGTATAAACAAGATATTACATCCAGGAAACCATAACACTTGGTCAGAAAATAAATGTACAAGTATGCAACTCTCTGTCTATATATAACTGTCCAATAAACAATTAAGTAATTCCAGCGTAAATTCGAATATCAGTAAGAATTTTGACAAAGTTTAAGAATGACTTATTCTAAGCGTTTAAATAGCATGTAGACATTGTAGATTATTGAAGCGGTGCGGTTTGACAAAAACCAGCAACAATGTTTTTCATCTGATAGCCATGTTGGAAAGCCCATGGCGAGTATACCACAGTTATTGCAGATGAATCAATTAATAATTACTACCTAAAAAACTAAAAAGAAAGTCAAAATTTTAATAAATTTTTATTGCAGAGATTAATGAATTCCAGCCTTTTTCGATCGGCTTTAGGTCAGCGGCAAAGAGAGCTAAAAAAGAGCCGAAACCCTTGCGGGGATTAAATCATATCTATATCAAAAGATAGCTGAGACCTACCCCCACCTAACATAGTTATTTCAGAGCAAATTTGTAACAATTAGTGGGTGAAATAAATTAATGAACGCCAGGCACTTTTTTTTATCGACTATTGGTCAACAGCGAACAGTGTTATGTAAATTCATTGATTGTGCCTTTCTTCTTAAATATTTAGGTAGTTAATTGTTCCCTCTGCAATAAGTATGGCACACTCAGCTCGCAAATTGTGGCTGTGTTTGTTACTAAGTTCACACCGCTGATTATTGACATCCTTTTGCAAAAGATTACGTTAAACTTATTAACTTACTACAGTACTGATTGTTTTTTACCTCAAACAATCAGTCATTGTTTTATTTTTCTTCGGTTTTCCTACTCTTATCTCTTGTATTTTTGGTGGTAAATTTTGCATTGTACAAAGTAAGTACCCGAATTTAATTAAGAACACGTTATACCTATACCAAAAACTGTAATTTTAAGTCCATCCATTGAGGACAATATTTTAAATTAATTATATTCTGAAGATGTTAAATCTCTGATTAGTTATTCAAGAAAATTTCGAAATATACTTAATAAAGAAAATATTGGACGCTATCTGCGCCAACATTTTCTCTATTCTGTATGGTTCGTTTATAAAAGCGGTGAAATATCTTTTTAGACTACTGATGGCAATGTTACCTACAACGTGTGCGAATATAAAAGGTGTTCTGAGGAATTTCCTCTTTATAATATGAAGTGAAAGAAAATGGTATAGACATTCTGATACAGTTATGAGTTATAGAAGATATTAAAATGACGCATGTTTCATTAAATAAATGAGGTATCCTTATTTGAAAATGTAAACAAGTGTAATCATAGATGTCTATCACCCCGAAAAAACACAAAAATAATACAAAAAATCCAACTAACTAAAAAATAATGGCGTTTGGTTGATGACAATTCATTATCTAAGTTTAAAACACATTGAACAAGTAGCACCATGTATACTGTGTCATGGAAAAATAGTACATTATGGATTTCGAATTGCACTTCCAACGTATGTCGTTCCAATGCATCTTGTTTACAAAGCGACTGGTAAAATATTGACAGATGCGATTACATATTCAAAAGAGTCCGAAGCTTTTAATGCACGTACTTAACATACCTCAAAGAAAAGCAGTGTCACCAGGTTTTTAGGCGGTTTGTCTCCTTTCCCAGCAAATATTTGCTCAGGAAATAGTTGCAAGTGCCAGGTTGTGACCTGCATCGCTGTGACAAGCTAAGACAAGCACCACAGTGGAGGAAAAAGGCGTCAAGCGTGCGTATAAACAAATTAAAAATCTTTCGTCAGTAGCACCTCGGTTGTCTTAAAAAAGACTCACGTGTATTCCTCGCATGTGAATGTATAATAAACACGAGAGACCTGCTTCGTAAACACTCGCATTGTGAGTGCTGCTTCCTAAGAAATTGTCTTCTTAGGAACCAATGTATGTTATATGTCTCTAAATATCACCCTTCACTTTTAAATTAGTCTGTTTTATTGGTAACATACTATGGCTATCATATTTTTCTCCTTTAACCTTTCACGATGTTCCTAAGCACAAAAGGTATTTTTCAGCAAGTACTTATACATTTCTTTCTGTTCCACCAGAGATACGATCGGTATTTTCTTCATCGACAGGGAGTAAAACGTTCCTTACCTTTTACAGCATTCGCGCTGCATTCATACAAGAAAACAGAATAAGGATTAAGCTCAGCCCTACTATTAGTATCTATTAACATCAAGATGGTAACGATGCCTCTTTTAAGATCGTGGACCAATTCAGATGTCACTCCTCATTATCCAAGTCCATGATTAAGCAGTTACAGAGGCAAATCTCACGATCTCCAGATTGGAGATCTGCCTCATTGTATAGGAAACGATAAAATACATTTTAAGGTTATTTCCTTATAAAGTGTTCATTAAAATTGCCAACAATGTCTTCGCTCTGTGAGATGTATCGTCAATGTATCGTCAGTGTGTAATTAGTTTACTATCGATTTGATGTCTCCATTACGTTTCTTTCGAGTATTCTGTCAATAAAGAAGGTTACTAATGGGTTACAGTCTCCCAACACGGGCCTTATCTGGTTTACACGGCAAAATTTGCATCTCAGCGCTTTGCTGATGAGCGAAATGATAAGTACAAGTCGATCGGTTTTGAAAGGGGATCCGTGAATTAAGTCGAGATATATTCTTCCTTTATTATGTATCGCGATTAGGTTCTTGCAAAAGGTGCGAAGGCACAATTTGCAGGATTAGGCCTTGTCGTTTTTTTGCGTTGATATTGCAGTGCTAAAACCAGTTCAATAAATCTACAGGTGAGAAAGAAGAACACCTGCGAATGTTAGACTTCTTCTTTCTTGTCATGTGATTCTGATATCTTGTAATTACAGTCGTAGTAGATATAGATAATTATATCTAGTATGTATGTAATTTAGCTTTCATGCAGTCAGTACTGAATTACGAAAAAACATGCCAAGTTTATTAGAGAAATAAATTAGAGAAATAAATTATTGAAAACACAGAATTTATGTTCTTGAATGTGCAACAAGTGGTAATTGTAATAGTTTGTCCACCTTTTATTGCGTGTATAAGCGGTAAAAATAATAATTTTACATGGGAATTGTAAAAGGTACTTTATAATGTTATAGCAGATCCTATACTTAATATAAAATGAATGTTATATATTAGTATATTGTGTATTGTAAGAAGCAGGTATTTTGTTTGGGCACTCTTATTATAAGCAGTTTAAATTCAATAAAGATTTCCACAAATAATGGCAAAGTAAGTCATTTTGGCACTATTTTTAAAACACGCATTTTGAGGTCCCCTAAATCAATTGCAGTGATTTCTGTAAAATATCTGTGTCTATGTATGTGTGACAGTGACTTCAAACTTCAAACATGTATGATTATTATTTTCAGATGAATAGGGTGAATGGTTCAGCTATAAACGTTAATAGAGGCTGTCTGACAGAATCCACAAACTGAATCGCTGTAATTACCAAGTGGCAAAATTTGATATGAATTTGATCAACGTCAGTGGCCACTGACATGACATTTATTGTTATTGTATGGCTGACGTTGGGTTGGCATCCGTGTGGCTGTGGCTTCATAAAATTTAAATATTGTCGAAGATTTCGACACTTAGTCAAAACAAAATTGGAAGATGTTTTATAAAAGAAAAATATCGACTAACGTAGTGTTACGCAGACCTGTGTCTGTCAGGGAAAATTTGTCAATATATTATCCAATAAATAAAAAACTTTGATTTTAAACAATTTATACATGACAAGTATGTGAGTAAATGTGTAAACCTTGCTTTTTTGTTAATTTTCTCATTTTTTTGGCACTTATTGTGAGCATTTATTTTTCAAATAAGATACGTATAATGCTTTTTTAATCTATATAGTATTAAGTCTTATTTTGGTAATACGATAAACGAACAAACATTGTAACGTTTCTTTATAACACGTTTTTTAACAGACATGAAACCTCACATACAAACCGACCAAACTTAGCAACTGAAATGGATTAAAGCTCATTATAAATCTTAACGAAGTTCACCTTTTTTCATATCATAATTGCACGATATATGCATGATAACTTCGCCCTGGCAGGATAGCGCGCCATGGCGTCACAATTTATTATCCGATTTGTAGCCGGGCCCACGGAATAATTAGGAATTAATTACCGCGTCGGCTAATATATGAAATACGCAAATTGAATCTGATTGCGTAACACACGTATGCACGTCCGACATCCATAGCTGGCCAGAATCCGTATATTAAACTGGATTAAAGTCGGATGAGAGCTAATGCCGATGCCGCTACCATATCTCGGGAGGAACATAAATAATCCGGTATCACTGCGAATTGATTGTCTGTGCCACGGGAATGGAAGCATTTGCTACCAATCAACTGCCCTGGCCTCTATACGCATGTTCCTTAATTGCTTCGAGGCGATAACACCGCCCTCTATCGACGATATATGACGAAGTCGAAGTGAAAAGAAAGATTTATGGGTTTATGTTACTTTATTGCGATATAAAAATGAAATGAGTTTGAGTTTCTAAAATGATGAAGAGTTCTTCTTTCAATTTGTGTTTTCATTTTGAAGTTGAAGGACTTCTGCATAAATATCTTCAGATGTGACGGATTATTCGTCAAAATTGTGTCGAAAAACAATATACATACATATATACGCTAAAATCATTCATATGAACAATCTGACAGAATGCACAGCCTTTATCGCTATGGGTGCGAATTGACAATGTTGATAAACGTCGGTGGCCACTGACTTGACATGAGATTTAATGTTAATCTTGGTAAATTGGTTGGGATCCAGTGTGAGTGTGGTTTCACGAAATTGAATTATTGCAGAAGGTTTAGACACTTCAATGTGTTAATGAGGTAGTCGAAAAATTGTGTGGGGACCACCACAGATTTTTTACACAAAATTCGTAAGAGTTTTGATCTGTGGAAGGACACGCGTTACCACTCGATTCATGGTGATGATTGACATCAACCCCCTACTGAAAAACGGAATACACAAGTAATATTTTAAGAACTCATAAAACTTGACTAATGTATACAATATACCCAGTTCAGAGGCACTTAATAATAATAAACTAGTAAAAGTTTTAGTGTCAAAGTGATCTGTACCACTGGGGAGACTGTTGACATCTTAGAAGAAGTAAACTGAAGTTCGGGATTCAGGTGACTTCGAGGGACTGTTGTATTTCTGACTGGTTCTTTTCAATCCTTCTTATTAAAACAGTCCACCAATCAATTAATATAATAATTTCTCTTCTTTTAGATAATTAATAAGTCGGTTATTAACACTGTCTGTACAAGAGCAACTAATGTTCTAAATTGTCTTATACGGCTTTAAGGTTGGAAATTATGTACGGCAATCTGAAAATATGCCATGAAAATATTTATCTAGACGTGAATGTTTTAAATGTATGCTCGATAATAAATACCAAAAATAATAAACACATCGCCACTGCAAACGACATAATAAACATACAAACAGCCAAACCAGCAGTACCGGCTGAAAACCGATAGAGTAAAATCTCAGGCATGCAAACATAATAAACTGAAACTAATCTAGATTTTATCAATTACGATAATCGCGATAAACGTCACAAATATGCAGAAAATAACGTACGCGTCAATCTTGCACATCAACGACCAGTCTATTTGTTTATAATAGGCGACAGGCCTTGCTTCTGGCAATTCGGCTGTAGGCCGGGCATTTTTCGCGAATACTCTTGCGCATTTCCGTCGGATGATTGATGAATTTCGAAAATAACCGAGTTTATGTCGGGTGAACGCAATTAGAGCGGTACTCTGCGAGGTTCTCCAAGATTTGGATTCGGCTTAAGAACGGTTTCACTTTAAATGAGATGTTATTTATGTGATACATTAATTTTGTGATGTTCATGTCCAATTTCAACTAGGTTGTGAGCTATTATTCCTTATTCCTATCAAAACGCTCAGTGGGCTACGATCATCCCTTAAAATTGGGAATTGTTATAAATAATTGTTAGGGGAAAATCTACAAGTTTGTTTCAATAAATATATCTAACATCAGTAAAAAACTCTTTTCAGGACAGTATTTATAATTTGATAATTGTTGGAAATCAGAATAAAGCATTTGAAATTGTGGTAATAGGGAATGAAAACGATTTATTTAAACTTACATTTACAAACTTGTGATAACAAAGTATGTCAATTATTCTTTTTCCTTCATTTATAGAATAGATTTAGGGTTGATAGCGACGTTGCAACGGTTTGAACGCAGAACTGTTTAATCGCTTTCCAAAGCGCTACCTACGCACGTCAGATGTTTCATCTTTTTCTTTGCTATCACCAAAGTGAATCAAAAATCGTATGGAGCAAAATTGTTGTGAGAAGTGTACTTCATTGATTTTTTGATCTGTGGATGTTTGTTCAGTGTCTACACTCTAGAGACAGCTATTTATAATAGAAATAGCGTATACTACGGTAGCCAAATGCAATGTTTAGTCTGTAATAGACGCTCTTCCTCATGTCTGATTTGATGATTTAATTTTAGATAGGAAATAGTGGAGAAATATCATTTTCATGTCAAGTATTCAAGTATTTTTTGATTTTTAAATATGTAGTTTGAGACTCGTTTTTATATTTCCCCTAAGATGCCGAAAAAGTAAAATATAAAATTTCTAGTTACTGTTACTGTTACTAGTTACTGTTTTAATAGTTATTTTGTGTTTTTAAATTAGTTCAAATAATAGTTGCTAATTAATCTAATATGTCAAAACTGCTAAATACTAACTGGGTGTTATTTATACCAATATACTATTTAGTTCGTGGGGCGAGTGGCTCTAGCGGTAGAGCGCTGCTCTCCTGCTAGGAAGTCTTGGGTTCAAATCCAGGCTCAGCCGAAGATCCTCGTCCCATCGCCTTTCGCAAGAGGCGTTAAACCGTGGGTGCCGGCAACCAGTTGAACACCTCTGGTTGTCGTTATCAAACAGTATGAAATGGGTAAGCGCAAAGGGCCAAGACTGGCCTAGGTGCAGCGGAATAAAAACCGCACCCAACTGTTACATACATACATACTATTTAGTTGAATTACCTATTTCGTATGCGGTAAGTTATCTAAAAACGTACAGATCTGTAACCTAAAAAGTATATGAAACAACAATTTCGTTTCTATAAAATACGTAAATATATGAATTAAATTAACTATTTTGTAAGCATACATTGGATAGAAGATGTATTGTTCTGAAAAATAGTAGACATAATTATGTACAATGCATTCATTTGTTGACATTTAACTGAAAACTGTATATAAAAATGATTTATTTTAGTTTGCTAATTTTTAACCACAAATTCTAGTTGTATTATCTAAAATGTGGATTGGATAAAATATGTAATAACAAAACTCTTGAATCTTGCTTTTATTAATAATTAATATAAAGCAAGATTCAAGAGGTTTTTGTTATTATTTTACCCAATTGACATCTCAACTTACAATATGGATAATTCCGAATAAAATGTAGATGATTTGTCCACTATATTTCTTTTTGTGTACGGCAGACTTCTATAGAATATCTTCGTTGAAGGAATATAATAATAATCATACATACAGAATGATATTCTCGTACTTCCGATAAGTATGATTTCCACACAACCTCGGCAACAGAAATTGAATTCTCACCTGGGGCCGTACATCTTCCAGTTCTTGCGCTTCATAAAATACAAGACACGAATGCTCTAATTTTAGAACGCTCGCACACCTTAGCAGAACGCCTACAGACCGTTAATAAAACCTTTTATTAATAATTAAAACGAGCAGCCCGCACTGTTAATACAGGATATCGATAAATTACAGGACCATGTATTGCTTAGAGCGCTTAAGCAGCGGTGACATTGTACCAGACAAATGGTAACAGCCAACAAGCTCTAGTTGAAAGGTAAACGCATGAAATGTGGTGACATTGTGGCAGAAAGATAGCACTGGTAGAATTACAGATATAAGATAGATTATAATAAATTAAATATCTAATTCAGAAAACATCGATTTCTGAAGATAGATATTGATAGGGTTGCAAGTTTTCTTCCTAAACTGCACCTGAAAGAATAAATCTTGTAAATTCCAATTAACATTCCGCCACGGAATGTGCTAGAAAATAATCAATGTAAATATTGGACGTCGCGCGTCGTCAGCGAGGAAACGCCGATTCGATGCAACGAAGACCGATCCGACTGCGTAGATACATTCATTTCTTCCTTTTAATGGACACTCCCAAGTATTAAGAAGATGGAAACCTCATGTTAGGAATTAATTTCCGATGGAATTCTTATGGTAATTCCCGCAAGTGCAATGAATCTCGATGAGGCTTTACTTTACTATTTTTTTTTTTTTTCGTTGACTTGAAAAGAGGTAATTTGCCCACTAAACGGTTAGGAAAGACGAAACTAATAAAACTTTAGGGGTTCTCGCTAATGTTCAACTATTAAGATGAATTTATAATCTAGCTGATAACAATTTCTTGTTTTCTAGCAACCATAATTGCACTCACAGCGATGTAAACTGAACTTATAAGAAGATATTTAGAAAATCATAAAAATTATACAAAAATAAAAATAACTCAGAAATGAAATGAAAATCGATGCATCTTTTTACTTGAAGTTCAAAAAAAATTTGAAATAAAAAATACACATATCTATTTCAAATAAGAAAATAGATGTGAACTTTCGGTTACCGAAGTGGCAGTTGAGATAAAACTATTTTTATTTAAAAGTTGAAATAAAAGGAATCAGAAAAGCTCTTTATTTACTAAATTATTTAAACATCCAATTTAAAAAATGTCTAAATCATTTCTTTCAATTCTTATTGTTAAACCCAATATACAGTTCCTCACAACATCTTTTATATTCGCATACGTGATAGGTAATATTGTTCGTAGCCTCAATAGAAATCGCACCACCTTTATAAACAATCCAGGAATTATCTGGATAATATTTGTGTAGATATTGTGCGATATAGTTTACTGTCGCAGGATCTTCATCATAATCTATTTCGAACGCTTCTTGAATAACTCCTTTTATCACGGATTTATCATTCTTAGAATATAATTTATTTGGAATATTGTCTTCAATTGGATAGATCTGCAATTACAATATTTTATAGCAATTTATGTATTAGTCTTTGTCAATTAGTTTAAGGTACTTACTTTGTACAGCGTTGCATCTAATGACAAAAAGCAAAGAGATAAAAGTAGGAGAAAATACGTTGCAAACATGTTGGTAACCAATGTTGAACGGGAGAAAAGTTAAACATTTACTGATATATATTGCATCTGTAATATGCATATTATATAGCTTGAGATATATATTCTTATTGTCACATAGAAAGGGGATTCCCAAAATGAAGATGATACGCAACACAGTGATTACATATTTTGCCAACAAAGCAACTGAAAGGTCAAAGGAACAAGATATTCACGAAGAAAACAGTCGTATAATTTGAAATAATACGTTATACTTTGTAAGCGTTTAATTCTTAATTTCAAAACATAATTTTAACGATTATTTGAGTGTAAATTTACTACGTCTCAAAACAATTTGAGTTTTGAAATCGATTTCAAAACTATAACGTATAAATGATAGATAGTTCCGTCGGTTGTAAAATAGTTACCAAAAATGTTAATGTGATGGCGTTGCACAAGTGCACATGACATTTGAGCACATTTTCATTGCGCATGGTCATCAGGAGACAAATTAACTCTCCAAAGTTAGGATATGTGACGTAAAGTAACTTTGTGTCTCCAAACGGAAACAGTTTAGAAAGCGTGTACATACATTTTGAAAACTCAAAACTCGCAACGATCTCAGAAATTACTATTTTGACCTTAACATTTCAAAACTTTGACGAAAAAGACAAAAAGGACGAAAAGGACGAAAAGGACGAAAAGGACGAAAAGGACGAAAAGGACGAAAAGGACGAAAAGGACGAAAAGGACGAAAAGGACGAAAAGGACGAAAAGGACGAAAAGGACGAAAAGGACGAAAAGGACGAAAAGGACGAAAAGGACGAAAAGGACGAAAAGGACGAAAAGGACGAAAAGGACGAAAAGGACGAAAAGGACGAAAAGGACGAAAAGGACGAAAAGGACGAAAAGGACGAAAAGGACGAAAAGGACGAAAAGGACGAAAAGGACGAAAAGGACGAAAAGGACGAAAAGGACGAAAAGGACGAAAAGGACGAAAAGGACGAAAAGGACGAAAAGGACGAAAAGGACGAAAAGGACGAAAAGGACGAAAAGGACGAAAAGGACGAAAAGAACGAAAAGGACGAAAAGGACGAAAAGGACGAAAAGGACGAAAAGGACGAAAAGGACGAAAAGGACGAAAAGGACGCAAAGGACGAAAAGGACGAAAAGGACGAAAAGGACGGACAGGACGGACAGGACGAAGAGAACAAAAAGAAAATATATTAAACCGAAAAGAAAATCATCAATTTCCGACCGTAGGTAGGTATATTTGCGAAAACTCGCTATTTCCGGCGGTGCGTCGGCTCCGGAGCTCGTTCCCGGATACCGGAGCTTCCGTATCGGGTTTCGAGCGCTAATTACAGAACAACAAACGCGGGGTTGGCCGCAGGCAGCCAATAGGAGAGGGTTAGTTACGTACATACCCCCATTGGTTTGCGAAGCGGCCATTGTTGGCTCATTGTCGCCGTCGACAATGAGTCCTTTATGCTCTGCATTCGGTCTAATTGCGTTCAACAACTAATCAGCCGTTCAAACGAGCGCGTAATGGCCAATCTGGATTCGAAAATGGCGACCAACGGTGTAATTGGGACCAGGGTTCCCATTGTTTGAGCCGGGAACCCCGGGGAGAACTGAACGCAACCAGTTTAGAGGATACCACTCGAGTTTGCGTGTACACATGTTACCCCGATGACGTTTCAAGAGGTTTCGTGAAGAGGAAGCAGCATACTAGAGCACAGTAAATAGGCTACTTTGCCTTGCCGAAAGGATGGAGCTATCCTTGTGGAAGGGACTTGTGGAAGGAAAGAAATGCACTACTTGGCGTTCTTAACGTCATGAGTACGGCTCTTGGCTTGCTTACTTCAATTAACTCTTTCTTGGGCTAAAAATGTTTGCCTATATACTTACAGTTATATAACTAAAATAATGTATAATTGTATAAAAAATAGCTTAAACAAACAAGCCATTAAATGTATTATGCAAACAAACAAGCAATATGTAATGAAAAATATACATGATATTTCACGGACATTCCATGATATGTGTTTTCAATTACATTACATAGAAAATTGATACTGTTGATAAAATTGATACTGTTAGTCCTCAGATATCATCAAATGAAACTTTTTATCGGTATATCTTATACAGGATGTTCAAAAATTGAATTACCATTTTACCACATTTAATCGCAAAAAATGATCTAATGAACCATTTGCGTAGAATACCCTGTTATAAGTATTCTATTATAAAATATAGCTTATATTCTCTGAATTATCCTTAACACGAACTGTCAAAGAAGCGTGAATGAGCAAACAATCAGCGATTTATTCAAATTAGCAGTGTTTGATGTTGGGGTGGGATCGAAATACCCTAATTACCGATCAGCAAACATGAAGTTGCTGATTCGCAAATACATTATCACCCCAATTAAACATCCCTCTGCTCAGCAAACACCATCGTCAAGCATCTCCCTGCAAACTGCATACCTTTCCCTCGGGATAACTGGTATAACCAGAGAGATATTATCGGGTTAATCTTGGGGCAGAGAATTTCAAAACGTGGATAATATCTTATCAGGTGATAATAGCTACTTGGTATCAAAAATATAATTCTTTCATACAGTATAATGCAATGTGATACATTATCGCGAATTCTTTCCACGTTTTAGATTTGGTATTTCTACAAAATATCGTTGCTAAAGCTTAGTCATTCACATCATATCTATACCATAGTATAATCCTGTTGTACGGCATTCTTATGAAAGCAGTGTTTCTGGCCGTATATCAAGAATAAGTAAGCCACGTCCGTATTGCGTTTTGAACACCTGAGACCCATTATTACACCACCGGTTCAGGTCGCAGTGCGCTGTGGTCTCTCTCGACTTATCGGTTTCATTTATCGTTACGCACGGTCGCATTCTCAACGTCAAGTGTTCATATTAAAATTTCGTGTTCTTTAAATGGAGTGTTAAACGCGTACTGATAATATCATTCGAGTGGTTTACGAATGTCGACGCACCCTTTCCGAGAACAAAGAAGCCATCAGAGGTTTCCTGAAGGAGCTCTTTTATTCTCCGGTTGTTGTCTGTTTATTGATAAAAGAATGACAGCATTGTTATTAATTGAGTCGGAACTAAGTCAGAAAATAGAAGAAGTAGTTGTTATTTTTCCTGTTGGTTGAAGAATAATTTGTTCATATATTGGTATTCTAAAATCTGTTAAATACATGTGATAATGAAGAATGACATTGTTGGGGATGGATATGCTTTCATTTAAAATCATATGAATTTTTAATAAGAATATACAAGTAATTTATTTGGATGGAGGCACATTGCTTTCAGGAAAGTATCTTTTCTTCTGTGTGAAGGTATTGTAAGCTGTTAGAAACAATGTAGTTTTGACAGAAGTGCCATCATATTTAATTATCTGTACGAAATTTATGAGACGCCGAAACACAAAACCGGTTATTAAAGTCCTCCTTACGGATTTCGATACTTTAAATTGTTGTTTATGGGGTTATGTTCTTTTCATTCAATTTGGTTTACGGTCAATTTCGGAACCCGTACATGCGGCAGTTCTCGGTATACTCAGCTCAAGACAACCGCCCACCTAACAAATTTTGATCTCCAAAAACTTTTGTAATTTTTGGTGCATTTTGATGATTCTTTCGAATAAATTATAGACAAATACTTCGAAATTCTAAGTTTTTAAACCAAATTAATTAGCAATCTGTTGGCATTAGTCTTATGTATTGTTTTTGAAATGTCGTAAATTTTTCAACACCTATGTAAATAAAATTTTCAGAATTATCAGGCGCGAGAAAAAAAAGTAGCATATTTAAACATTGTGTTAAGTACCTACCTAATTTTGAAGATATTGTCTATAATTTCCTAAAAAATCATCAAAACCCACTGTAGATTATAAAAGTTATTCGAGATCAAAATTTCATTTTTTTGGTAGACGTTTCTTTTTGCACTGACTGTACTTTTTATGCATATACGTAGGGGTACCATGTCTATGTTGATTGCTCGTAAAAAACGATTTCGTACGCCTTTACCTCACCGATTCGCCTAGCCGACGCGACGCGTAAAAAATCAGATCCCACAGATCAAAGTTGATGTAGAAAGAACGCTTTGCGAGTTTATAGGCTGAGACCGTAAAAACTTTATGTCTCAGGTGGTGCAATGAGTCTCCAATAAAACGAAAAATAACGGTAAAGGCGTATTTGTTGTAGGACGTGGTTGTCTTGCGAAAAAAGCTACCAAAGATTTCACAATGATTAAGTCCAAAACAGGTGGAAGAATTTAACAAGTTATTGCACCTATTTCGTATACAGCCTGTATAATACAGGTTAAGAATCCAGGATGCTTAGTAAATAAATGCAATGGTTTTAACGTCAATCAAAATTTGAGCGGTATTTTAATATAAAAATATCTTTGTTAATAAAACTTTATTGAGAAAAATTCAAAATTCCTCAAAGTTCCTTGGATGCCAATGTCTCCTATGACGCTAAACTTGCGACGTCAATTTAGTCAAGTCTAGCTAGTCTTCTTAAAACGCACACAAGCCTTTAAATTTTTGCTTCTTACTTAAAATAAATTGTGTGAAATGTGTAAAAATATTTACTCAAATGTATAAGATGGCCGAATGCGGACAAAAAGACGATTATTTTGTTTTTTTTTATCTTTTCGCTAAAATGATTAATTATAAATATTGAAAAAATGGCAAATCTAATTTTTTTCTATTTTGTCGTTATTATAAATGTAAACATTTTGCGGTGCTTTTTAAAACTTTTAAATCGACATATTCAGTCTAATGCTCAAAATACAATTTTAGAACATATTTAGATTGCTGCATCGATGCAGTCTGTTGCAAGAGGCATCTTCAGGACGTAAAACTTAACAGTAAGACAGCTACGAAGAGAATTATTTCTGTTGATTAAGATAAAGAACAAAACACAACTGGCAACCCGGCCGCCGGACGATCATGGTCAGCCGATGTATTAATTAATTTATTCTTTAAGTGTTCTTGTGTTTACGTTTTATAATTTTTATATTAATTTATTTTCTAAACTCCAGTGGATCACTTGAAATCGCCTAATCGGTCACACGGTGACCCGGGGGGTCATAGGTTGCCGACACCTGATGTAGTGGAGTACACCACAGGGAAATAAATTTTAATAAGTTTTTTTGCTACCTTGAATACTCTCACAAAAATTATTTTTTTTTAATTATACGACTAACAGTTCAATATACGTCTTCAGGTGGGAGGTGGTGGGAGGTAGCGACAGGTTTTACCTGTAGGATCGCGTGTGATCTACACCATAACTTACCGAGACAACTGACGATCGGGCGGTTTTACGAAACCAATTTATTCTGCGCCAGTCGCTAATAAAGCCTCGCGGTCGAAAAAGGAAGACTCGAGGTTATTTGCCGTAATTCTTCGGAAAGATTTCTGAACGGTAGGTGGCTTATATGGACAATTCCAACTACACAGCATTCGTGCATTCAATAACTATGACATAGACACGTATTTTGTATTTTTTCAAACTGATAATACCACGCCTATTTGTTTCATTGAATATCGTTGTTGAATTACAGCAAAATTTCAGAAATTCTAAAGAATTACTCTAATGTGCCTTAGAGAACTTGTGAATATATCCATGGTTAATGCTCTTTTTTAATATCCTTCCATATACACAAAATAAAATATACAAGTTCCCAGATAAATCTCCACGACACCGCATATTTCCGCGATCAATACCATCCTCAAGAATGATGAAATTCGATATCGTGACCTATTATTACAGCAATCATCGATATTCCCTGATGATGGCCTGTCAGCGGTCGACTCATTCAAGGCCCTAACAATGCAGTTATGCTGCGAACAAAGTAAGAACGGCTAATAGAGGATCTCAGTATCCTATGGCAGGGTATAGTCCGTATAATAGTTAGGTCGTTCGTCCGCGAGGGGGCATGACAAGGCCGACCCGGTAAAATTTATCGTGCTGGTGGCCCCCTCTGTAATTATTTCGTCATGTCGTAAATTACCGACGTCCGAGAGATTTTTTAATTAAGTTCGGACGAAAGTGGCCGAAGCGTCTTTGCGTCAATTGGACGCTGGATGAATAGGGGCAACTCTTCATTTTCTGCTAATGATGCAAGTATATGCGAGTATATAAAAAAAAAGCTTTTTTCGGCTTTAAGAATTTAAAAAATCTTACACCAGACTAATTTGGGTCAAATAAGTTACTTACTATGTACAATAATTAAAGAAAGTTCTAGTAAACTAGCTGCGTGGAATACCCTGTATATTTTTGAACTGGCTAACAAAAAGAAAACAAGCCAGATCCCTTCTGAAAATATTCTCCTACGCCAACCCCCCCACAACAGAAAATCGAGGATATATTATCCTGATACTCATCGGAAAACAACGTCCAAGCGGAAAATCCTTGTACTCCCCAAGGGCAGAGCATTACCGAAGACAGCGTGCCCGCCCTTGGCCCTTTACGATGTCCTGAAAGGCAGACAGACGCGCTTGCAGACGTCCATGAAAGGAAAACGGCGGCCAATATACCTTCTGACTTCGGTCTCAGGTGGGCGATCGGCACAAACTCGTCCCCTGGCGATAACCTCATCAGTTCTGCAGACTTCTGCGGACCTACCCCAGGCAATGGACACGAGGCTACAGGATCTGTTATTACGATCGTATTAGCGGCCGTATTTTCGGTTTTACTGCCGTGCGCTGGCTCGCTTCTTTCTCTGGTTCTTTTGCTCTAGAAAATTGACAACGAAAACGATTTTTGTCTGCACGATCTTTCTGCATATATTGTAATTGAAACGTGCTGCTTTATTAGTATTTGTTATGTTGCTAAGTGTTGATTCAGATCTTTTAAATCCCTCCCACACAAAGAACGCAGTTTTTGAGCAGCCTAAAAAATGTTTTTTGAAGGTTAATATACACTAGCTTATATTGCGTTTGAAAATATTTATGAGTGAAATTGATGTCAAAATTGTGGACATTATGAAAAAATATCAGCCAGTATTATACAGTTATTTGTTTTTTCCTTTTTTATGTTAATACATCTCATGTTGAGTCGGACTTATGCCAAATGCTAAAGCAGTTTATGTCGATCGTACACTGAGTGTTCTCTTTGTTGCAGGCAGCTGGGATTACCGAATTCCTTAACGAATTCCGTGGACTTATCCCCATCGGCACATTACAATAGGTGTTATAGTTTACCATATCTTGCAGATAAACAGAAGACAGTCTGTGGATCATTTAATAGGATATTACCGGTAAGTCACCATTTATTTTTTCGTGTTTTGTAACCCTTTAGTACAAACTTCTGATGGATAAATCTTTCCGAATACCTCGTTGATACCTGTAATTCTGCAATTTCGAGCCTTTAAATATTTCGTATAATTATACCAATTTAAATTTGTATAAACTTATAAACTTATATAAATTGTTCGTTAACTAATCTTGCAATTAGATATTATAAATATTCACAATAGTAGGCCTGTTGAAAATAATATTAAATACCATTTAAGCAAAATCAACATAAGGAATTGCTGTAAGTAAGTTGATTTGTATATCTGGCTATACACTGGTGCAAATTTTGCCATACTTTTTTCCACCTCATGACTGTGAAAAATGTATATAATAATTTATAAAATATAAATAGATGCTATGATTCATTACTGGACTGCGCAAACTAATGTACCGATAGGTTGAAAATTCTGACTGAATATTCCTCTCATGACACGAACACCAGGAATGAAAAACCTTAATAAGAAGCGACTTGTAAGAAATTTTGATGTGAGATTCAAATTACAAATACTTCACTAAGCATCTTATTTCACAGCTTTTACCTTGCAAATTCTTTCAATAAAGGTTATAACATACAATAGATGACGTTTAGAAGATAGACACAGATAATCCACAAACCACTACCAACAATCTTGCAATTTTCAAATAATCCATAGTTAATATATCCACAGTACAGGTTACAGGTAGTTTCTAACACATTAATTTGTCCTTAATTAGGAAATTAATTTGTTCTTAACCGCGATAATTTTTCGCATGTTCTGTTTTCTTTTCTTTTCTTTCATTTTCGCATATATTTGATTAAAGAGTTGCTACAACCAAAGCCAGTTATTTTCCATAAACCTTTCATAATTTGTTCGGTATTTACTTACGTTTGAAAATACCTTAGGATATAATACGATTCCCATATAAATTAGAGCGCATTTTGTGATTGTTTTTTTAAAGCACAAATACACATACCTACATAAAATCATAATAATTTGTTGAAAGAGTACCTAGTAAATAGGGTATTCCGGTCATGTCAAAATTTGAGCAGGCATTCGGTTTAAACTACCGTACAAGTTATCAGAAGTCATACCGTAAAGCTGTTAGCCTTTTCGTTTAGGTTTTCTATGAGATAATTGCAATTAAAAGTGTATTTTATTTGAATTCACCGACCACCGTCGGTAATACACGAAGATTACCGATCACCAGTAGCGCTGGCAACCGGGGCCAAGCCGCCAGTTTTAAGCGATCTTTGTGACGTCACAAAGATCATCTCTAATTCAAACTTCAAATGACGATTTCTCTTAATTTAAAGCAATGTTTGAAATTTTATGTGTAAAGTAGCAATCAGTAGCATCCCTACTTTGTAAAAAACAATTTGAAAAACACCGGAATACCCTATTAGTCTGGATCTTCAACTGTTGGTTTATGCTGTTGATCTAGATACTAGCAGTTCCAACAGTACCAACCTTCAAAAATTTAATATTTTGATTATGCTTCGAGCATACCTTTCTCAAATTATAGGATACCCATCGTGAAATGTTCTTTATAATTCTAATTCATACTATAGTTATATCTAACAACAAGGTGTAATTTAATCGTCGACTAATTTAACAGATTTTTCAGATCGTTATAATACCGGGCATAAGACTTTTATTGTTGAAAGTTTAATCAGATTCACGAAGACAGTAATCAGATTCATAAAGACAGTTAAAACTTTAATCATGATTAATTTCCAGTTACCGTAGTTTGGCAAATCGACGAGCTGTACTTTAATTGACGCAATATAACGTAAATCAATTTCCCTTAGTTAATCGAAGTTGCCGTTCGCCGACGGATAGAGGGAACCAGTAGCAACGGGTAATTTCAATGCCTAATTTACCCGCATTTATGAATCGGGATCGATGTTTCCTCCATGCATATTTAATGCTAAATGTGTGTTTTGCTAAATCAGCGCACCGCTACTTAAATCAGAGAGTTCTTTTTTTAGAAAATTGATTGTTTGTATTTAACGTAACAGGCATACGTTTAAAATCGTAATGACCAATCTCAGTATTTGTTTTCTATACAGGTATCCCAAAAATTACGGATAAATTCAATAAAATAGTTCGGGGAAAAAAGTTCGGGCTACCCTAACTTTAAAAATCCAAACAGCAAACAATTCTGAATACAGTGCGGTAGGTAGATGCTCTAAGGATGTACCATTAAAAAGGTGTCTATTTTTACTTTCCGACTAGTAGTGTATGTGTAAGTATTGTATGTGTGTATGGCCGTGAACACGATTGCGCCCAAACGGAACAACGGATTGGGCTGAAATTTGGTATGCATATTTAGAATTACCGGGGGACGAACTGGATTGTTTTTGGGGACAATCTGACAGCCGGAAATTGCAAATGTTACAAGCGTCTTCTTAGGGATTTATTCGATTTTGGCCAAACTGATATCAGCTCACTATCCAGTGACTATAAATATGTATACCAATTTGCAGATCAATGGGATGAACGGTTTAGGCGCTATAAGCTTTTACAGAAGCAATTTGATAGAATCCCCAGCTTTCGTCGCCGTGTTGCAAACTGTCAGATTTTGACATTAAATGACATGACATTAAATATCAGTATGACACATGTCATTGTGTCCTAGAAACTGACGTTGGGTCGGGTCCAGAGTGGCTGTGGCTTTACAAAATTGAATAATTGCAAAAGTTTAGATACTTTTTGTGTCAACGATATAGTCGGAAAGTAGGGTGAGGGCCACCCCAGATATTTACATTATGTTATTTTTTTTATATAGAACACCCCGTATATGAATACAACATTTTAAAGAGATTTTTTTCCCCATCAATCGATAAAGTCACAATATGGATGGGATTCTATATTTTATCATTTCTTGTTGATTTAATTCTCTCTAGAGAAAAATCAATATATCCATGATCCTGAAAGAGAATTATGTCTAAACCACTGATGGAATAAAATGTAATAATAATAATAATTTTTTAATGGATACGTTTTCGAGTTTTTTTCTTTTTTTTGCTTTTTTGCGGAGGTAATTCGACTATTTGGAGCATATCTCGAGTCAGGAACGTCCAATCTGATCGCCCGGCACATAAAATTGAAGCTAATTGTATCACCAACAATTGTCACTCATATAGTTTTTCAATCGCTTCAGTAGTTTTAGCGCAATAGGCCACGATATTATAAAAATTTGGCCAAAATGAAAATGGAACATTTACTCTATCACCTGTGAAAAGTAGAAATCGTGGAAATATAGTTAGTTTAATATTTTTTGCGTAGAGTTTGAACTTTTACGAAGAGAACAAGGTTTCAGAACATGAACGTTGTACAAGGCTGGGCCAGATCACCAGTTCAGCCCTTGCTGAGCACAGACACAACAATTCTTCTCGACCAAACAAAAATCATCTCCCGGGAATCACGTTATTATCCTCGTAGAATCCGCGAAGCGATCGAAATATTTAAAGATCCCTCCAATCTCAATCGAGATGACGGTTGGCATTTGCATCATAGCTGGAAACCACTTATACGACCACCACAGCCAATCACAGCTACCCCAAACCGCCCTCCCAACCAATAGTTGTTTGACTACCTGCGCAGGCACCTATGCAGGGTACATATAACGTCGATCGAAACACGTACTGACATATCTGAATATCATTTTTTGGTGAGATATGCCACTTCGTGTTTTGAGCGACGATAAATACCCTCACCCTTCCACACACGTTCATTCTCTCCGTCCTGAAGATGCCTCTTGCAACAGAGTGCGAAACGTTGACTAAAAGATGCGCATCTTGATGCGAATCACGTGACGTACTCTTCTTTCGAATGGATCCGACCTCTACCATGCATTTAAACTGCTATAAATGACGAAAAATACAAAATAGAGAAAAGGCCGAATTTTGGTAGTTTCGTACCCATTGGTCATAATTGATCATAACTTCGGTATTTTTTCATAGATTTTTATCGTAAATACCTTGTTCTCTTCGTAAAAGGGCAAACTCTACGTAAAAAATAAGAAACTGAGCATATTTTTACTATTTCTACCTTTCCCTGGCGGTTAAATGAATGTTCGATTTTCATTTATACTAAAAAAATTTCAAATTATGGTCAATTGCACTGAAACCACTGAAGCGATTGTAAAACAATATTAATAACATTTATTGGTGATTCAATTGGCTTTAATTTGATGTACCGAACGACAAGATTTGATGTTCCGAACTCGAGATATGCTCCAAATAGTCGAACTACCTCCAAAAAAAATTAACAAAAAAAAAGAAAAATTCATAACTCGAAAACGTATCCATTCAACAAATTTTTAATGCGATTTTTGAGTTTAGCGGGCCATGGTATCTAAGAAAAAAATAGTGGCATCTAATGTACATTTTTTTTATTATTTTGTTGACTAGTGTTATCAGAGTTAATGTACTAGTAATCCTGTTAATTAAAAAGCAGTTTTTTCTCTTTTTATCAGATTCTTTTTAGAATTGTACAGGATGAACTAAGTCTTATTGTTTTCATATTGAGCACGTTTAGCTAACTCACCGGTTGCCAACAGGTGCGAAATGTTGTCAAGAGTTGAGAGCAGCGGTTCGCTGAACTTGTTGACTACTCGAACTTTGTCAGTGATTTTTTTTAATTCAGTACATTATTGTATTTATTCGTGTAGCATTCAAGAAAACTATTTTGAGAAAAGTCAAATGTTCAAAGGTAGAAATATAGTCTGTGCTCAAAAAGATTTTAAATTGGAATAGAAATAAATGAAAACAAATTTATGGTGTCCATAGTTGTGTTAACAAGCAGTTGCATAAATAATGCCAACAAAAACATGCATTTTTTTTGATATGTGGGTTCACTGACTTAATACGATGGTTGAAACCACAACGCGTTTTGCTGACTAATCAACCGGTGAGTTCGCTGAACGCCCCCATTATGTTGAATTAACCATTTACTGAAACTAGTACAGGAATGATCGTTTTACAGGAATTGTTTTCGGTTAATAATTCAGAAAATGTAATCTTCCAAAACTACGACATAAACCTTCATACAATGTTGCATCATGTTTGTTCACCTGACAGAAACCTCATTATGAACCAACGCAAAATTAATAAAACCATAGCGACAACAAACTTACAACAACTTCAATGAGCCACAAATTTATAGCGCCAATAAAACAGCCTCGTAAGACCCTACACACCCGCGTTAACAATCGTAAAACTATCAGCGTTTTGGCATATTTTGACAAATCTCCGACTGCTGCGCGTTGGAGCTGTCGCTTCACTTTCTGGCACCCCGCCTAAAGATACACACATCACACACACCCATTCTATCTATACATAGATATCTCGCGAATTATCGCGAGAGCAAGCCATTTACACCGCGTTGATGCGCTTATGTCCGGTGGCCACCTGACAAGCTGATATCTTCTTCTGTCCTGCTGAGCGGCCGTCTACGCTGCTGCCAGGACAGTTGCGATAACCTCGCATCAAGTGAGCCGTGCTGGACCACAATAAAAAATTAATGACTCGGATATGGCACACACCGGTACCTACGAAGAGGTGAAGGTGCGGTGTATCTGTGAAGCACTTAAATCTATCTTTAGCACCACCCGACCGACTGTAAACCTATTTATTTCGCTTCTGCTTTCCTGGAGGATGGTAAAAAAGTGTTGGAGGTGTGCAGTGGCGTAACACAGGGTAGAACCAAAGAAATACTTTGATTTTTATTTTGTTTGGCTTTCTTTCGTTTTCTTGCGTTTTCTTTCATTTTCTTTCGTTTTCTTTCGTTTTCTTTCGTTTTCTTTCGTTTTCTTTCGTTTTCTTTCGTTTTCTTTCGTTTTCTTTCGTTTTCTTTCGTTTTCTTTCGTTTTCTTTCGTTTTCTTTCGTTTTCTTTCGTTTTCTTTCGTTTTCTTTCGTTTTCTTTCGTTTTCTTTCGTTTTCTTTCGTTTTCTTTCGTTTTCTTTCGTTTTCTTTCGTTTTCTTTCGTTTTCTTTCGTTTTCTTTCGTTTTCTTTCGTTTTCTTTCGTTTTCTTTCGTTTTCTTTCGTTTTCTTTCGTTTTCTTTCGTTTTCTTTCGTTTTCTTTCGTTTTCTTTCGTTTTCTTTCGTTTTCTTTCGTTTTCTTTCGTTTTCTTTCGTTTTCTTTCGTTTTCTTTCGTTTTCTTTCGTTTTCTTTCGTTTTCTTTCGTTTTCTTTCGTTTTCTTTCGTTTTCTTTCGTTTTCTTTCGTTTTCTTTCGTTTTCTTTCGTTTTCTTTCGTTTTCTTTCGTTTTCTTTCGTTTTCTTTCGTTTTCTTTCGTTTTCTTTCGTTTTCTTTCGTTGTCTTTCGTTTTCTTTCGTTGTCTTTCGTTTTCTTTCGTTTTCTTTCGTTTTCTTTCGTTGTCTTTCGTTTTCTTTCGTTGTCTTTCGTTTTCTTTCGTTTTCTTTCGTTTGCTTTCGTTTTCTTTCGTTTGCTTTCGTTTTCTTTCGTTTTCTTTCGTTTTCTTTCGTTTTCTTTCGTTTTCTTTCGTTTTCTTTCGTTTTCTTTCGTTTTCTTTCGTTTTCTTTCGTTTTCTTTCGTTTTCTTTCGTTTTCTTTCGTTTTCTTTCGTTTTCTTTCGTTTTCTTTCGTTTTCTTTCGTTTTCTTTCGTTTTCTTTCGTTTTCTTTCGTTTTCTTTCGTTTTCTTCCAAACGGTACACCGGATTGGGCTGGAATTTGGTATACATATTTAGAATTACCAGGGGACGAACTGGATTGTTTTTGGTGACCATCTGATAACCAAAAGTGGCAAATGTTACAGCTACAAACGATTCGTACACAGAGAGAGAAACTGCCATTTTATGACGTCATATATTACCCAGAAGCAATCCAGCGTTTTTTTTTTTCCAAGGGTGATTTACTAAGAGAACAGAGCCGGGGTAAAACACCAGCTCATACATCAGTGACTTTATACACATTTTTAGATCGGGATAAATGTTTTTTGGGCACGTTTATAGTTGCTCTCTGAGAGAACCAACAGCCTCAGCCGACATGGTCGCAAACAGCGTGAACGAGATCGTCGGAAAGTTTGGTCAGGGGCGGATTTAGGGGTTGGTTTTGTGGGTCTAGACCCCCCAAAATATTAAAGTTCGTGCAGTTTGGTTATAGCAAACGCGAAACATAAACGTGTACAACACAATTTATCATAAATATGCCTCTGAGTTTGGTGGAAACTATATACATTTTTTTAAGTTTCATTTTGTCCTATTTATTCCTATTCCTATTCCTATTCATGTCTTATTTTTAATAATATCGTATAGGTATAGAATATTATCATATTCTATGACAAAATTGACGGAAAACAACCAGATTTTGCATCTTTAACACGGATTTACTAAAAAGAAAAACACACGAAGCACTCTAAGCTTTTAAGTTGCCCTGTCCAAGCAATTAGCAGTTCTGTTACTAGTATCTTAGTTTTTTAAATGAAAAAATGTAATGCTTACCTAATGTCGTTTTCTTTGTATGAAGAAAATATACTTTTGTCTGCTAATTATTAAAGATATTTTTCTTTCATAATACTAAAAATAAAATACCATAAGTCCTTTTATAAAACGTTTAGATTACAATACAATTTAGAAATTACAAGAAATTGATATATTCAACCTTGATAAAAATAATTTAAATTTATTTAGTCTTTCTGTGTTATAAATTATAATCCAACTAGGTACGGCACTGGAGACTGGCTTGTAATAACATCAACGGGTAAAGCGAATGGAACCCATAAGGACAACTTGTATTATTATTTGGAGCTATTTAATGGGTATTTTATAGCTCCTGAAGTGATCTTATATATTTGTGAAGTCAGTATACACACTTTAGTCTATTTCGGGATATGTAGTTTCCATTCGGTGATCTACTACCTCTGTGAATGACACCTTAAAACGTTAAACACCGCAAGACTTTCTGAAACACATCCAGAAAAAATAGCTGTGTGAGATATTTTCAATCGGTGTTGGTAATAAAATATTGAATTACAAACAGATAGAGTTGTCCATAGAGTTGGTTAGTAAAATAATTCAATTGTGAGTGTATTTTATAGAGTTTTATTTCCTATAGACGTCGAAACAATGTGTAATTATCATATTATCATAGTGGCGTGGCACCTAGACAAGCTTGACAAAATCCAAAATTCAATTATAATGTGTTAGTCATACGCTTTGTATTCAAATATTAAAATATTATGCGGCAGACGGAGGGTAAGCGTGTAAAAAGGGCAGTGGTTCTTATATTTCAACGTTTCTCTGGTTTGATAATGAAGGATAGGGTCGTTTTGTATCTTAAGTGCCATAAAAGTTTCATTATATTTCGAGAATGTGCATAAAATGTTGTTTACAATATAGACTCAATGACACGACTAAGTATGGCTAATTAAAAACACTAATTAAATGTTAACGGTGTACAATTCCAAGAAATGCGTGTGTGGTCCATGAAGTAATTAATCGCTGGTACTAAAATCTCATATTTATTATTATTTGAACTCATTTCGATGTTCATTAGACTCCGAAACTGTACTACTTTATCATCCTGTTGGAATTAATTATTATAGTTATATTTAAAGACCATATTTCAGACAGCAGACTTTCCGATCAACAAGGTAAATTTGTTAACGTAATATACCTTTTCTGGAAACCTAAGAATCGTATAAAACATGACTAAACATGACGGAAAAAATGTGTGGACAGCAGTTTTGGAACTACTGCATGGACATGAAGATGCGGAAGAGTGATGACAACCAGCACCGCCTGGTGTTAATAATTAATATATTCGCGATTATGCGACCACGGCAACGAACGCAAATAAACACCAGAGGACGCACTAGATAAATGGCACTCAGAACTTGCCGGCAAGTATAAACATTAGGCTCAACGTGTTGGACGAAACAAATGCGCTCTTAAAGCTCTTTGTTTACATTTCGAGTGCCGCCGGTGTCAACACTGTAAATCAAAAACGGCCACTCTGTGATATATTTCGAATTAGAACTCATTTCCCGGGCTACTTAACCTCTTTGTGATCTCAGTGATATATCGTTATTGCTGTTGCATTTAGCTTGTAATGTTAAGCACCGACCATAGTACGGCCAAACGAGCGACTTCCGTCATTCGACAGTCGTGACGCACAGACGATCTACTTTCTGTCGCACCTAGTTATATTTTCTGCGTCACCAGCGATTTTTGTCGTCGATCGATTATCGCCCACTGTCCAACATTTTTTTGGCGCTCCAGGTAGTAGTGAAGGGGTTTAGTTCATATAGTCCATCAGCTTTTATTCCTCATCTGACAAAGTTATTAAGTGAGCTTTCATATAAAGTACAAGTTTGTGTTATTAAGTCAGCAAAGACTTCTCCACTTCCAGCTATGCTCAACGTGTAATTAAAAAAAAGTTTTTTTTTTATTACAAAGGTTTCGGCTTGGATATGCCTCATAATGTTATTTGATAATGGAAAGACCTCATCGTGACATGGATTTACCAGATTTATCATTAGGTAACTCATGAAAGTGAATGTTTGGTATGCAGCTATTCTTTTGTCAAGCAGGCAATTACTAAATTTATTAGAATCAATGCACTTTCGTCGAAAGGTCTTTCGATATGCTCCAACATCAACGGTGCTAAAGCAGAATTTGGCTTCTACTAATCAAAGATATATAATGGAATAAAGACTTTTTGTGGTTAAAAAATGGAGATTCTTAGTGAACTGGGGTGGAAACGCAAATACGTTTTTTACTTCCCGACTAGTACCCTAGAAGGAAAGTATTGCATGAACGTTTTAGGCGTTATAAGCTTTTATAGAAACGGCTTGACAGAATCTACAGCCTTCGTCGCTGGGTATTGCAAATTGTCAGATTTTGACAAACTTCAGTGCAATTGACATGACTTGACATTCAATGTCATTATATGATTGACGATAGATTAGGATCCAGAGTGGCTGTGGCTTCACGAAATTGAAGAATTACAAAAGTGACAAAAACTTTGTGTCAACAATGCAGTCGGAAAATTAGGTGGGGGGCACCTCGGGTTTTTATCGAATTAGTATTTTGGTACATTTTGCGCTATTTCTTTCCATCATCTTCCCGTAATTTTCTGTTTTCTCTGGTCTTTCTGTAGAATGATGCGAATTTTATATACTTTCATATGAATGTTTCACTATATAGTTATATTAAAGACCTAATATGTATGTATGTAGGAGTGGGAGGCACTATGCCAGGCATAGACGGCACTTAGGCCCCACTGGGCCCTTTGTGCCAACCTCCATGCTCAACCGAGTATTATGTACCCGTAGCGAGCAGCCAACTGATGGATGTAGCCATCGCTAGCATACTCGACAGGGGAGCATTTCGCATTCTGTCTAGTGACGGCCATGGATCTTCGAAAGCACTTACCCTATGGTCTTCTAGGGCGGGACAATCACATAATATGTGTCTTACCGTTTCCTCCTCTTGCTTACATGATCGACAGAGGGACGTATCGCTCAGTTGCATATTATACATATGCTTCCTAATTCCACAGTTCCCCGTGAGTACTCCGGGGGCCTGTCTTAGCCATCTTGACAGATGGGTAGTTTAGAAGTTCCTTTGCATGAAAACAGCCCGGAATAGTATCCCACCTACGTTTGAATTTTTGGTGGGTGATTTTCCTTACCAACTCTACGAGGGTGGAGGTGGATGGAAGGATGAAGGGGTCGGGTGCCTCAGGCATCCGCTTTGCTGCCCTGCGGGCGAGTTTGTCGGCATGCAGATTGCCCTTGTTGCCGGCGTGTCCCTTAGTCCAGGCCAGGGCGATGGAATTTGACCTAGACGCTTCGACCAGCGCCTGGTGGCACTCCAGAAGTAGCCCGGAGGAGAAACGACATCTCTCCAGAGCTAGGATGGACTGTCTGCTGTCTGTGAGGATCACTATGTTCTTGCCGGACTTGTTGGAGTTAGTGATGACTTCAGCGGCAGTTTTGATGGCGTATAGTTCCGCCTGTGGTACAGAAGGGTATGGGCCAAGTGGAATTGAGCGCCTCACCTGGGAGTCGTGGGAGAAAATTCCCGCTCCAGTACCCTCCTGTCTTTTTGAGCCGTCAGTGTAGATTTTCAGGCTCCTACGCACGTCAGCTGAGACGGCTGCGGAGTGTGTGAGGTAGGGTCTCCTGAAAACATAGTGGGGAAGAAAGATATCCGTAGGACAATCTAAAATAGGCATACTTTTGGTTGCTTCCATCCAAAGTCTGCTCCTCGGACCACCATAAGACCCGGCCCCAGAGTATCCCCCCGTGCGTAGTCTCAGCATCGTGGCCAGCGCCACTTCTTCAATGAAGATGTCAAGGGGCGGCAGGTAGAGCATGTTCTCCATAGCAGCGGTGGGTGTGGTGTTCATAGCGCCGGTGACGCTTAGGCAAGCCATTCTTTGGATGTGGGTCAGTTTGGTGATGCAGGATGCTAGCTTGACCCTAGGAAACCATATCACCGCACCATAGGTTAGCATTGGACGGATTATTGCAGTGTAGATCCAAAGGGTCATTTTTGGTGACAGGCCCCAGGTGCGACCGATGATCCTTTTACACTGACCGAATGCCGTGCATGCTCTCTGGACCCTGCTAGTCAGGTGTTTATCCCACAGCAACTTCCTGTCGAAGGTGATTCCTAGGTACCTGACCTCCTCTGAGAGACGGAGAGAAGTTCCACAGAACCTCGGTGGGTCAAAGTTCTCGATTTTGTGCTTTCTGGTAAAAAGCACCATCTCTGTTTTAGCAGGATTGACTGAAAGGGAATGGTGTTTGCACCAATCTTCGATCAGTTTAAGCGCGCAGCGCATCCTGTCAGACAGGATGTTAGCGTGTTTGCCTCTAACGAGGATTACTAGGTCGTCAGCATACCCGAAAACATCGAAGTGTAGAGCGCTCAGCAGGCAAAGGAGACTGTCCAACGTCAGGTTCCACAAAAGTGGCGAGAGTACGCCTCCCTGTGGGCAGCCTCCAGCGACTCTGCCTCTTAGTGTGGAGTCGCCGGCTCTAAGGTTCACCGTGCGTTGCGTGAGCATGGCGTTGATCCATCCTCTAAGCACCGCAGGCACGCCCCGCTCAGTGAGGGCTGCTTGGATGCTACGGAAAGTAGTGCGGTCGAAGGCGCCTTCGATGTCGATGAACACTCCCAGGGTAGACAACTTGGCCTCCAAGGATTTCTCTATGTAGCCTACAACGCAGTGAAGCGCTGTGTCAGTGGATCTACCCTGGGTGTAGGCATGCTGGCTTGGGTGCAGTGGTCTATCAGTCAGTGACGTATCCCTAATATGTCGGTCGCACAGCCTCTCCAATGTCTTAATGAAGAAGGAGGAAAGACTGATAGGCCTGAACGATTTGGGGATGGTATAATCCTGTCTTGCTGGCTTTGGGATGAAAGTGACTGCTACATCACGCCAGCGAGTAGGAATGTATCTCAGCGCAAGGCTGGATCGGAAAAGTCCCACCAGGTGAGGTTCAATCAGGTCCAGGCCCCACTGTAGTAGGGCTGGTGAGATGCCATCAGGGCCCGGGGACTTGAAGGGGGCGAAACTCCTTATGGCCCATCGGATTCTACTCCTGCTGCTGACCTTACTGGCGGTGATCCAGTCGTCATCAGTTGGAGTGCAGCGATCCTCCACCAACGTCGTACTGGGAGGGGAGGTGACGCCAACTGAACCTGGAAAATGAACATCCATTAGCAGCTGTAGGCTCTCAGAAGGTGATTTGGTATACTGGCCGTCAGCCTTCTTAAGAATACCAATATCACGACGAGGATCGCTGGAAACGAGCTTCTTAAGTCGTGAGACTTCAGAGACGCTCTCCACATCCTCGCAGAAGTTGCGCCAGGACGTCCTCTGTCGTTGACGAATTGTCTTTTTGAACACAGCGAGTCTAGCCTTGTATGAGGTCCAGTCGTCGCCGGATTTAGAGCGTTTGGCCTTATTGTAAGCTTTTTTCGTGAGTTCTCGGAGGTGTCCGAGTTCTGGGCACCACCAAGGGGTGGCACGTCCAGACTCGGTCACCTTCCGCAATGGGCACGCTTTTTTGTACGAGAACGTCAGGGCATTGCTGATGGTGGTCGAGTAGTCCTCCAATGCCTCGACATTCCGTGGGCAGATAATAGGTAGGTTATGCAATTCACCAGTCAGATGAACGCGAAAAGCGTTAATGTCAGTCTTTCTGGGATCGCGAACCAACCTGCGCTTGACCTTAGTTGAACCAAGGTCGTAGGTGATCCATCTATGGTCGGACATGGAGACTTCCTCCGAAACTTTCCAATTATGGACGATCTGTGAGATACTGGATGAGGCCAACGTGATGTCAATAACGGTCTGACTTCGTGCGTTAACGAAGGTGGGAGCCGTGCCTTGGTTGAGTATCTCCAGGTTGTAGCTAGAAATAAATTCCTGTAGTTTAATACCTCTGAGATTGTCTGATGAGCTCCCCCATGAGGTTGAGTGGGCATTGGAGTCACAGGCTACGATGAGCTGCAGGCCCTCCCGGGTGCCAGCCTCCACGAGTTTCAGCAGGCCCCTGGATGGAGGTTGGTCCTCTATGGGAAGGTATACAGACGCGAGGATAAGATCCTGGGCTTTTCCATGCTCAGCACGCCGCAGCCTAACGGTGGTGATGTCACCATCGGTATACTGCGGGAGCAGGTGTGCATCCAGGTTTTCTGGAATGTAGATTGCGGTCCTTGGTCTGTCATGATTGGCACAACTGAAAATAGAACCGCTAAGACCACCGAAACCAAGAATCTTGGACCTTGCGGTCCAAGGTTCCTGGATCAGAGTTATGGTGTTATTCATCATATCGAGGTGCCGGCAAATAGTTGCCGTTGCTGCTCGGCTATGATGGACATTACACTGTACTACCCTTATGACGTGATCCATACTGGGCGTTGCAGTCAGCCGGTGATGCTCCTCGGGCCTCTAGGACTATTCCCTAAGGCGAAGCTGAACCAGGTGATGGTCCGGCACCCTCAAGGGCGTCGTCAAGGTGGAGGTCCTCGAGGGATCCTAGACCTAATATTTTTTAGTCCGTTTAATTCAACGATATCAATTTTTATGCCACGCAACGTCGCCAGAAACAATGACAGCAAAAGTGCTTGAACCACAATGCACTTTTGCTATCATCGTTTCTGGCGTCACGACTGTCGCGCTACAAAAAGTCGTTCGTCTGACCGTACCCTAAGAGTGACGGTTTTGGCACTATGGTTGGCGCTTTTATCTAAACTTGTACCTATCTGTTGCTGTGGTTACATTAAAGCTCTTGTAATTTGTTTCAGATATTAGGTCGAGGAGCTAAGATGGCCATGGACGAGTGCCAACATCAATTCAGGCATACGAGGTGGAACTGTACCACTTTCCCGGATAATTCCACTGTATTTGGGAACGTAGTAGCGTTCAGTAAGTATGTTAGAGAATTTATACCTGCAATTTCGGTGTACTATTTACGGAATATTAGTTTTTTTCTTTCCGACTAGTAACTTAGAAGGAAAATATTGCAATCGACCGATGGAAAAAAATCAAGATTTCGGCGGAAATACACGTTTTGAGGTCCACTGAATCCATTGCAATGATTTCTGGAAAATTAATGTATGTGAATGTGTAGGTATGTGTGTATACAATATGTATGTATGTATGTATGGTTGAATCAATTTAACTTTGCGTGTTGTCAAAAGTGACAGTCGTCTGGTGCAATCGACTGTTGTCATTCGGTCAGTGGCGTAATCGAATTAATTTTGCCAAAGGAAAAGCATACGTCTGCATACAGGATCATCAAATTCTAGCGTCTATGAATAAAATACTGTTTTCCGCGAAACGCATACCAAAACTTACCATTTGCGATCTGAACTGAACGGCTCGTATGTGAATGTACTGAAAAAAAGTTTGTAGTACATGCAACCGAACGTACGCTTATTTGTATATAGGTTGCCTAAACGAAGTGTTAATAAAAGAAAATTATTATGCGAAACACATTTGTAGGCAAAATGAAATTAGAGGACCCATATTTTCCTTTTCCGCTGTAAAATACTCTATAAGATTGGTCTCAAACTATTTCGTTTGAGGATTTAAATATTTTCCCGCAATTTTAAAGTGTGACACCATCATAACTGACAGTTACCCTGAATCTCCTGTCACCGACGCCGCTGGAGATCCGAACTACCCAATGACCGACGTACTGTAGTTCTGTCTTTCTTCTGCGCACTACATATACATGTTAGCATCCGAGATCGTGTGTCTTAGCCAGCCGAGACATACGTCCAACGTTAGTGTCAATAGTTTAGCATGTCGATGTCGCAGAAAGAGTGGGAAGCATTTAATCGTCCAACGTTAGTGTCAATAGTTTAGCATGTCGCATTTAAGTGTGTAAGTATGTATGTGCGTATGTATGTATGTATGAACACAATAGCGTCCAAAAGAATGGGGCTGAAATTCGGTATACTTATTTAAAATTACCAGGGGACGAAATGGATTGTTTTTGGTGACAATCCGACAACCGGAAGTGGCAAATGTTACATGGGTCTTCTGAGGGGTTTATGTGATTGAGACCAGACTTATTCCAGCTCTTCATCCAGTGACTATAAATTAGTATACAAATTTGCAGATCAATTAGATGAGCGGTTTAGGCGCTATAAGAATTTGTAGAAGCAGTCTGGTACAACCACAGCCTTCGTCACTATGTTGTAAATTGACATATTTTGATAAATATCAGTGGGACATTGACATGACATGACATGAAATGTCATTAAATATTCTATGACTGTTATTATGGTACGGTGGAGAGTGGCTGTGGCTTCACAAAAATGAATAAATCTACCAACGGTGTAGTCGGAAAGTTGGGTGGGGACCACTCCTGATTTTTTATAAAGTAGTATTTTTACTGCGCAATTAACTTTTTTACAAATAATTTTGCACATTTGTTATGAACATCATGGTAAATTATAAATTACCTTGAATACTATGTAAAATCTTCATGTAACTTCACATAAAATTCATGTATATTATGTACTTTTATGTACTATGTACTTTTTATCAGATTATACTTTCAGGTAAACACAATGTGAAAATTAATCGATTTATTTTACTGATAATAATGTTGCAACAATAGTTTTAAATGTAATACTAGTTTACTGGAATAAGTAAACAGAAGCAAATAAACAACTAGCAGATAGCAGAAAAGATTTATTCCAAGGACAAATAACAAAATATCATAATGTATGCCATCTAAGCTAAACAATTTAAATAATCGCAAATAATCCACATTATATTTGATGATATTAACTACTTAAGTACATAAAAATGTTATTATCATTGTTAGAATAAAGTGAGCATACAATAATCTGGCTCTAATATTGACATTTACAATGTTGAAATAGCAATTATGACGTTATCCCATTACCTGGTTGAAGAGCAATGAACGGAAATAAAAAAGAACACCACAAAATATCTAATTGTAAAGAACATTGTCCTTTACAATTAGATATTTTTTAAACTTGAATAACAGATTGTATAACAAATAACCTATTCATATAAATTATGACCAATAATAATTAATACTTTTAAAGGACTGCAATACCAATGCAAATTGGTAAACTATATTAAAATCTTACGTAGAACTGCGCCAAAGTCGCCAAATGTTAGCATAAACTATACCTACTTGACAATGCCTTTTAGTATCAATGTTTAAGTTATACAAGTAGCTAAAGCTCTATAAATCACTGTCTAGATGCACCAGACAAAAGAAAATCTTGTGGACATTTTCCATAGTATTACAATCCTTTACACTACTCCAAAAAACTATACAAAACTATAGTATAAGTTAACTACCTATTGTGTTAAAACCACGGCCAAACCTTATTCGAAACGACACCATGATTTATTCTTCATTATAATTATTAATAACCCGTTCCATGTGCATAATGCAGTTCAAACATTCTGCGCAAACATTATTGTTCTATAAAATAACGCCTCTAGACCGAGTTAAAATCAGTTTCACTAATTCACCACTCACAGAAAGAAGTCACTATGAATCTGGATACTTTGACAGAAAGCGACATCAAAGAAATTTTAAAATATTCCATGAAAGATAAAAACATTGCCAATGCTGTTATTGAATTCGAAATTGGTTCTGGTATGGGAGATGGATATTTAGGTGCTACTAGTATAGTAAAAGTGAAAATTGACGATAAAATACTTCACTTATTCATTAAATCAGCTCCAAGAAATGAGAAGATAAGGAGGTCCTTGTGTACAAAAGAATGTTTCAACAGAGAGATATATTTCTATGAGGAAGTCGTCCCTATTCTGAACAACTTGTACATGAAGCTCACCAAGAAGTGCTTAAACTTCTTTCCTAAATGTTACAAAACTTCAGTTAAATACGAAAAGGAATACATGGTGTTGGACAATCTTAAACATCAGGGGTTTACTACTCTTCCTAAGAACACGACTTTAAACAATGAACATTTATTGATGGTACTGGAAGAATACGCAAAACTTCATGCAACCGGCTTCGTACTAAGAAGCCAAAATCCGAAGACGTTTAAGGAGATTTATAACTTCATACGTGTGGATTTGCATGAGAAAATGATGGATATCTTTGGAATTAATGATACCATCTCGAAGAATTTTGATTTCATAACGCCTTATTACGATTCGAACAAAGATCGTGATATCTTGGAGAAGTTTGGAAAAATTGATGAGATTTCGAAAGATTTGCTACACAAGGATAAATACTGCGATAAATATTCCACGATTTTACACTGTGATTGTTGGATGAATAACTTGATGTTCAAACATAATGTAAGTCTATTGTCTGGGGAAACAATCTTCTAGATAGTCACGTCATAATTTATTTTTAGAAACTATCAAAGCTCCCTGAAGAATTGAAGATTATCGATTACCAACTGCCTTGTATAAATTCACCTATTTTTGATATTTCCACTGTATTCTACGTCAACGCAGGTTCCGAAGAAAATTTAATTAATCTAGATGAGTACTTGGATTATTATTACAACATGCTTTCGGCGACCATAAGGGAAATGAAGGGAGACCCGCAAAAATTATATTCTAGGAAAATATTCGACGAGCAGTGGAAAAAGTATCGGTGTTATGGTTTGATATTGTCATTGGTTTATTTAAGACACATGAATGCGAAACCTGAGGAAGCGCCAAACTTTGTGGATCGTCTCAACGCCGGAAAATCATTATCTGGATCTTTCCTTTTTCCGATTGAAAAAGAAGATGATTATTTCTATCGCATCAATCTTATACTGCGACATTTTGTGGACAATAAATTTATATAAATTTTTATCGCATGCTTCCTTTTATTATCAGTGTGCTATAAATATCTTGAGCTCGACATACATGGTGTGTGTCTAGATCCACCTGTTTTAGAGAGCAAAAGTTCATAGTAACTAAATACACATTTTTCGTTATACAATTGAGATTAGAAAGATTAAACAGATTTGCAATCCTTATTCCATTTTAAAATAACCATTTTAAACATAACAATAAGTTTGGTTACTTTAACAGAAGGCGACATCAAAGAAATATAAAAATATGCCATGAAAGATAAAAATATTACCATTTAATTCAATGTAGGTTCTAGTATGGAAGATGTTAAACTTGGCAACGTTGTATTTAGGTGTTTGTGTTAACTACCGGGTGAGCGATCTTCAAAAAAATCTTTTACTTGTAATAATTATCACATTTAATAGGATATTTCGGTCATGTCAAAATTGGGAGGCTGAATATTGAAACTTTAGAGACCCAGTGTAGACACACGAATCATGAAACAACATTTTTGTATTAAAAATTTCGACTAGATATTTTACGAAGAACATTGCCTCGTATAGCATATCCGTTACGTTATACACACCCTTCTATTAGATCAAAGAATACCAGTGATAAATTTGCCAATTTTTGATATTTTCACCGGAAATCTAGGTGAATGCCGGGTTTGACAAAAATTGAAAAATTGCATAATTACCTACATAAAAATTATCACACACTTTCGACGAATATAAGGAAAATTCTATTGTTGTGCTATGCTTGAGTCCATGTTGTATTTGAGGCATATGCTGACGAACCCGGACTGCCCAACTGCTTTGAGTGCATCCTCGTTGAGAAGTCAATGCTTTATTACTCGAACTGGAAAGAAGAAGAATATTTCTGTAGGTTAGATCTTATAGTGAGATATTTTGTTTAATTGGTCCATAAACATTATAATAATAATAATTATTATTTTGTGGACAATAAATTTATCTAAACAAGAAATTTGCATAACAAGCGTCTTTGTCAAGTATTTCAGCAATCTATCTGGTGATACAAAAAACTCCAAGGTTTTCAGGTTTGATATAATCTACAGATTAAATACAATTAACAATAGTTACGTCGACTTGACAGATCTTTTGTATACATCACTGACGTTAGATTGTTACATTGAAAAGCACCGAACTAAAATATCTGGAGTAGCCCCATCCAACTTTCCGATTACCTTGTTGACACATTGAATCATCGAAACCTTCTACAACCTTCAAAGAACAATTTCGTGAAGCCACTGTGGATCCCAATGTATTGAGTCATAGAAGAACACTAAATATCATGTAATATCACTGGCCACTGACGTTTATCAAAATCTTACAATTAGCAACCATATCACTCCGGTTGTGGATCCTGTCAGACACCTTCTATACACGTTTATAGCGCCCGAATCATTCATCTCACTGATCTGAAAATTTGCATACACGTTTAAAGTCACTAGTGGAAGGGCTGGTAGCAGCTACTTCCGGTTGTCAGATTCTCACCAAAAACAATGTCCACTGGCAGTTCAAAATACGTGTACAAAATTTTAGCACGATGCGTTGTACCTTTTGAGCGCTATCGTATTCACAGACATACATACATACATACATACATACATACAGAACAGAGAAACATACCCACATAAATTTTCGAGAAATCATGGATTCAGATGTATTTTTGCTGACATTACGATTGCAATACTTTCCTTCTTGGGTAATAATAGGAAAGTAAAAAACACCATAGGACGGAAATGTATTTTTAAAAATTGACTAACAAATTGTATAACACAACAAACAACAAATTGTATAACAAATTGAGTTCAGAAAATTGTATGGAATAAATACAAACAACAAACGTCCGGTTTTTATGAAGTACCAACTTAAAAATCCGATTCTGTGGTTGATTTCAGTTAAACTAGACAAACATGTAAATTTTCCGAAATAGAAATTTTTGTTTGTTCTCAGATAGTGTTGTATCAACTTTAGTATCGTGGTCCCTAAACTGCAAATATTAGCGTAAATTACATAATAAATCATAAATTAGCAACAACATATTGTCTACATGCACCAGACAGAAGAATAGCTTGTAGATATATTCTATAATAGCACAATGCTTTATTATATGCCAGAAACTCTACAGAACTATAACAGTATTAAGAATTAACTACCTATTGTGATAGAACTATAACCAAATAATGTTCGAAAGAACAGTGTGATTTATTTTTCATTATAATGATTAATAACCCATTGTGCAGTTTAAACATTCTACTTCTATAAAATAACTCATTCTACAACTCCTGTTCTATAAAATAAGTCCTCTCGACTCTCATAAAGAAATCACCATGAATCTGGATACTTTGACAGAAAGCGACATCAAAGAAATATTAAAATTTTCCATGAAAGACAAAAACGTTGCCAGAGCTGTAGTCGAATTCGAAACTGGTTCTGGCTTGGGTGATGGATATTTAGGGGCTACGAGTATAGTAAAAGTGACAATTGACGATGAAGTACTTCATTTGTTCATCAAATCAGCACCAAGAGACGAAATAATAAGAAGTACGTTACATACCAAAGATTGCTTTGACAGAGAAATATATTTCTACGAAGAAGTTTTTCCGACACTAAACGATATATACTTGAAGCACACCAAGAAGTGTTTGACCTTCTATCCAAAATGTTACAAAACTTCAAGCGAATACAATAAAGAATACATGGTCCTGGAAAATCTTAAGAATCAGGGATTTGCTACTCTCCCTAAGAACACAATCTTAAACAGCGAGCATTTACTAATGGTGTTGGAACAATACGCAAAGTTGCATGCCACCGGCTTTATTCTAAAATTCGAGAATCCAAAGATGTTTAGGGAGATAACAGACTTCATTCGTGTAGATTTATACAACAAATTGACTAGTATTGTTGGTATGAATGCACACATCTCAGAAAACTTGGAGTATTTAAGACCATTTTACGATCTCAACAAAGATCGTAAAATCCTGGAGAAGTTTGGGAAAATCGTTGAACTTTCAAAGGATCTGCTTCACAAGGATAAATATTGTGATGAATTCTCAACCATTATACACAGTGATTGTTGGATTAATAACTTCATGTTCAAACATAACGTAAGTTTAAAATCTAGAGCCTAAGCAGCTGGTAGTTTATGTGATTCACTGATTTTAGAAGCTGTCACAGAATCCTGAAGAATTGAAGATAATCGACTATCAAATGCCGTGCATAAATTCTCCAGTTTTTGATATTACCACGCTAATCTATATGAATGCAGGCTCTGAAGAAAACTTGAAAAATATCGATAATTATTTGGCTTATTATTACCACATACTTTCCACGAACATTAAGGAAATGAAGGGTGACCCCGAAAAATTATACCCCAAGAAGATTTTCGAAGAACACTGGAAAAAATACCGGTCTTACGGTATGCTAATATCTCTACCAGCGCTAAGACACATGCTTGCAAAACTAAATGAATTACCTGACTTCGCACAGTACCTTAAAAACGGCAACTCATTATTTGGTTGTTTCCTATTTCCTATAGAAAAGGAGCAAGATTATTTCTACAGGATGAATCTTATTCTCCAACATTTCGTCCACAATAAATTCATATAACACGCCTTACCAATAAACTCTTATTGCTTAAAACCTGAAGCTCATTGTTATGTGAAATAATGCGCGATTATGTGCTCTATCAATAAACACAGTACCGTGTACGATGGGACGTCAGCCCCGTAGTTATTTACGTATTCATTAAGTATCAGTGCCAATTTTCGTAAATTTACGAGACTTGGATAAATAAAAACGTGACTGATCCTGTACATAACTTATGTTTAGATGGGCGGTTCAATGATTTGTTTATTTTCCACCACATCGCCGATGCGAGCCTGTTATTCGACCATTTTCCGTTTTCTTTTTATACACGGACGCATTCTTGTTTAGTTGTAGCTGCATCTGACTTGTTGTTTATCCAACTCAAACGGTTATCGTTTGTCGAAACTTCTAAGACGCCTTGGGAATGAGCTTTTCTGTTAGGTTTTCGCTCATTCTGTTGAAGTTTTCCTGTGACTTCATCAACAATTGGATGTAGCAAGAGGCAAACTTCAACAGGCTTGTTGTGGTAGTTTTGGTACGATTTATGCCCCTGCACCCAGGCTACTCTTGGCCCTTTGTGCTTACTCATTCTATCATACTGTTTGATAACGACTACCAGAGATGTTCAACTGGTTGCCGGGACCCACGGCTTTACGCCTCTTCCGAAAGGCGATCGGACTAGGATCAGCTGATGTCTGGATTTGAACCCAAAATTTCCTAGCAGAAGAGCAGCTCTCTACCGCTAGAGCAATTCGCCCCCCCCCTCAACAGGTTTGCGATCAACTAAATCAATGAATGTGTTTTGTGGAGAAAATAACTGACTGTAATTTCAATTCTTTGTGCCAAAATGTGGAATAGTTCACTATTTAAACATTTATAGACTGTCCTGAATAAGTTGTAAAGTTATTTTTCTGATATTACGCGGTGAGTACTTCATAAATTGCCACAAAAAAGATTAAGGTAACATAGACAGCATCTTTTTGGGTTTTCAAATGGCTACAACATATAAAATACCTACATTACTTACTTAGATTGGAGACTTCCGCGGTTCGAATCACTAGTTGTGAGGACAAATTTATCGTCATTGACGCGGTTTCTCCCCGGGAATCTAGAACATTACTTTTGCCAAAGAAAGGAAGGTTGTCTTATAAAGTTTCAGTCATAAATAATCAACGCTGTAGGTATTCTAGCGGTTATTCATTTGTTAAATTTTTTTTTAATAAAACTATTTATTAATTTACTACCATTGTTTTAGTCATCAATTCCTTAAGAAAAATCCCCTTTCCTTAAGTAGAGGTAAAATATTTACAAAGAATTTCAGGCAAAACATTATCGCTTTTACCCCTATAATAAATCCAGCTTCATAATATTTGTAGGCTTCCAAGGATTGACCTACAAATCACCTCCTGTCGCGTATAGTAACTAGTTTTGTTTAATGGCTAATAAACAATATCAAAAACCGATACTTGTCTGGCAGTGTCCCAATATTACGAACCGATTCATTTTTCAGGATCACATATGGATCCACACCAATACACTGGATTTGTTCTTTATATCTTTCGGAAACATCGGGAAATGCATTTGTGAATAATTTCTAGGCTACGTTGACAATTTTAGACTTTGCCAATCACGACTGTCCTCGGCAAATTCATATTTTAATTGCAATTTTCTCAACATACTCCGAATATACTTAAGTATTATATAAGTTAACAGAATGTCAGATTATATGCTATATAATCGTTTAATACTTAATTCTACTTAAATTTTCACATGACCGTAATACCCTATTGTTGGTAATATTTGCTATATTTAGTATTTTCCATAGAAAAACTGGAGGACACACCATGCAATATGACGAAATAAAATATCTGGGGTGGCCCTCACCCAACTTTCCGACTATTTTATTGGACAGAGCCACTCTGTACCTTTTTCTATGACATAATGACATTTGTCATACTGACATTTAATGTCACGTCATCAGTGGCACTGACGTTTGTCAAAATCTGACAATTTGCAACTACAGCGACGAAGGCCGTGGATTCTGCCAAACCGCTTCTATAAAAGCTTATGGTGCCTAAACCGTTCATCCTATTGATCTCTAAGTTGGTATACATATTTAAAGTCACTGGAAAAGTGAGCTTGTATCAGTTTGGCCAAAATCGGATTAATCCCTAAGAAGATGGATGTAACGGTTGCCACTTCCGGTTGTCAAATTGTTGCCAAAAACAACCCAGTTCGTCCCCCGGTAATGCTAAGTGTTCACAGACATACATACATACACACCCACACACACACACATACATACATACAGACATTTTCCAGAAATCATTGCAATCGATTCAGGGGACCCCAAAACGCGTATTTCCACTGAAATCCCGAAAAATTTTTTCCGTCGATTACAATACTTTCCTTCTAGGAACTAGTCGGAAAGTAAAAATATTTGTGGTTGCCCTCACTCAACTTTCCGACTACATCGTTTGCACAGTGAATTGCCTAAACACTTGTCAGTTTCTATGACATAATGACATTTGTCATACTGACAGTTAATGTCATGTTATGTCAGTGTCATTGGTCATTGGTCAAACTGGTTCTATAAACTCATATAATAGCGCCTAAATCCTACTGATTTGGTAAACATATTTAACGTTACTGGAGTATCAACACTGAACAGGTATCAGTTTGGCCAAAATCGGATGAACCTCTCAGAAGATGCATTAACATTAGCTACTTCCGGTTGTCAGATTTTATCCAAAAAGAATCCAGTTCGTCCCCTGGTAATTCTAAATACGTATACAAAATTTCAGCCCGATCCGTTGTTCCGTTTGGGCGCTATCGTGTTCACAGACATAGGTACATACACATACAAACATACATACATACATTTTTCAGAAATCATTGCAATCTATTCAAGGAACCTCAAAACGCTTATTTCCGCGGAAATATCGATTTTTTCCGTCGATTACAATACCTTTCTTCTAGGCGGAAAGTAAAAATCGGCTCTTGACGTTGGGTATTTTAAACCACATTACCACAAGAAACAAACCACAATAAAAGTTTACATTTATAATTCCAACAGTCTATTTCTTCTATACCTGTAGTACTGTTCAAAATACAGTTTCTTCCATTTCACTTTTCAGAAAGCAGAGAAACAGCATATCTATCAGCGATATCAGCGGCCAGTGTTGCATTCGCGGTGACAAGAGCTTGCTCGAAAGGCGAACTCGATGAGTGTTCTTGCGACCCCAATGTCAGACAACGCAAGCCGAGGACATGGCAATGGGGTGGCTGTTCAGAGCACATACGATTCGGGGAGGATTTTAGCAAGAATTTCTTGGACTCACGCGAAGATAGCTCTTCGGCCGTTGGACTCATGAATCTTCACAATAATGAAGCAGGAAGAAGGGTACGTACAGCAACAAACTTAGTTTTTTAGTTCCATTCTGTATTTATTATGCTAGGGACACCCTTGCAATTTTCAGTTGCGCAACAGTTTGGTTGTATGTTCGTGTTATATGAAGTGCTATGGACCTGGGCACACATGCAACTGCAACTGTTGTAGTTAGTTATAAGCACTACAATATTTTCATATATTATTTTCTTTATGGGTTGGCTGTAAAACTGTCGTGCTGTATAGGCAACCAACGAACGACGATTAGTGGTTGAATACATCACAGTTTTCTTAAAACTTCTTTTTGAAAACTGTCTATGACATTTGCAAACTGCCTGTGTTTACAAACGCTGCCTATGTGAAAGCTTTTCTTATTAAACCTATCTGCACTGTTCTAATAAATTGTAATTTTTCTATTTTTGCTTTGCTTGTTTATAGGTGATAAAGTCGAAAATGCAACGAGCTTGTAAATGTCACGGTATGTCTGGTTCGTGTAGCATGAGGGTGTGCTGGAGGCGGCTGCCTCCGTTCAGGGAGGTTGGAGATCAGCTGTACCAGAGGTACGAGGGAGCTTCGCATGTTAAGTTTGTGGAACGAAGACGGAAGAAACTGAAGGCCGTTAGTGCCGATATGAAGAAACCGGGGAAAACTGACCTGGTTTATTTGGACGATTCTCCCGATTATTGCGAGAAAAATGACACGTAAGCATCATTATTATTTAAACTGTCATATCAATTTTACTTTAAAACTATTTGTTATAACAACTATAACACTATGCAGTTGGTTATAAGGAAAAGTAGCTTAAATAACAACACCATTTTTCAATAAAATCAAATTCGTAAAATTTAGACTGAATTATGAGTCGCCTGTTAGTTATTTCCTCCAACATCACGATTCAATTAAGCAATTTTAACCAATTTATTCCATCTGACTTCATATTATCGTGCATAACCATTAAATTCACATCAGAAGATTCTACCCAGCAAGAAAATTACATGTTTTCTTCATAATAATCACATATGTATTCCTTTTTCTTTCAGTCTCAGTATATTGGGAACCCACGGACGATTCTGCAACAGGACCAGTGCAGGAATGGACGGCTGCAGACTTCTCTGCTGCGGTAGAGGTTATCAGACTAAAGTACGAGAAGTGAGAGAAAAATGTAAATGCGCCTTCCAATGGTGCTGCAATGTCGTCTGTCAAACATGCGAATTCACAAAAGAAGAACACGTTTGCAATTAAGAAAACTAACTTCTCGGTTAGTCGTTAGTCAACGTGTTTCATCCTGTTTCATACTTTAAATCATCGTCACCTTTTTTGTTTTTGTCACCGTTTCGTTTGTAAATCATCGCCATTTTCATGACCATCATCTATCGTCATTTTATCATCTTTTTGTGTATGTATATCGAGCCATCGATATGTATTGTTTTTAGCGTTGTCGTCGGTAAAGAAGAAATCGTTGTACATTTTTTATTTATGTTTAGTTAGTAGCGTTATTATTATATAATTAGAATGCTAAAAAAGGTACACTATCCCCCTTTTTATGAACGACTCTTTAGTATACATAGATCTAATAAAGTAATGTGTATTATTATATCTCTGATATTTATATAGAAACTTGTACATAGATTTTTAATATATTATATGAGTATGACTCGGATAGGTACTACTAGGTAGAGTTTTTTTGTTTGTTTTTCTCTATTCTTAAGTTACTTTGTACATATTACATGATTGTCATTATATAATATTATAATATCGGAAGTAATCATAGTATTTGTGTATTTATATGTGGTGTATAAAAGTTGTCTTCGTATTTTACACGTTTTTTCACTTCTAGCAACCGTGATCCTAAAAGGATTGCCGGTTGTCCTTTGCAAGTTCAGGACAGGATCTATTTCTTCTCCTATTGCCGAAACGGATCGTCATCATCAGTGTCGTTTTAAATATCTAAATGTGCCATATGCATAAGTGGATGTATCTTGTATATGTAATATTAACCATATTTCTGTTTAAAACGAAACTTTTTACCTCTTCTACTACTATTATTTATGTTTATATGAGAAATGCAGTATTAAATTATTAATTAAATCTTTGTGTACAAATAAACTTGCATCTTATTTATCTTGCATTTTATTTACATTTTCAGGTTGTCTCAAAAGGCAAGTATTAAATAAATAATTGTTATCAATAGCAAGGTTATTCAGGCTTGTGTAACAAAAAGTCGGATCATAACATATTCTAAAAGTGTCTACATCTCAATTTAATATTTCAGTTAATCAACATTACTGCTTGTCAGAAATCACTGTAACGATATTATCAAAATTACCAAATAAAAAATATCCAATCCGTCTCAACGAACGAAAGAGTCTCCGCTCTGGTGGCATCTACATTCGCCCGTTCAGGAGGCGGATTATTTACCGGTAGCGCCATCTGTATTCTGTACCCGCACACTGAATCCCCCGGATGCACTTTTGGTTGCATAGTTTCATCTCACCTGAATTCTAACTAATTCATCCCGAATGCTTTAATTCAAATTTCTACCACCAGAGCGGGACTCTTTCGCTCATTGAGGCGAATAGCCAATGAAATGCACCATTCGCCTGAACAAGCGAATGTAGATGACGCTATTTATTCCAAATCTTTTAATTCAAATTTCTACCACCAGAGCGGTGACTCTTTCGCTCGTTGAGGCGAATCACTGTAATTACTTTCTGAACATCGCAGTTGATAATATTATATAAAATACAACAATCAACAAAAATATCAGAAGTATTAATTATTTCGTTGTTTATTTCTTTTGTTATAATTTAGTTTATAGTTATAAAATAGTCATACATAAAAACAGATTCCTAAATGATCGGTATCTATTGTGGCATGTTGCGTTTTGCACATCAAGCATTTGTGTAGGATTCTGCATGCAATGCAGTATTACCATCAATAGATGGCGCTACTAACATCTAATTGGCACTGGCTTTGAAATAAAAGTGCCGGAAAAAATTCCTTGGAGAAAATGTGGATTAATGAAGTCTTTGAGCAGTCATTTATACTGTAGCAACAATCTGCAATCACTGTTCTAGTCATTAGGGTTGTTCGCGACATTTAATATCTAGGGTGGCGCTCACCGAACTTTCCGACTACAACGCTAGTATAATGAAATGTTTAAACGCTTAATTTTTGTAAAGTCACAGCCTTTCTGGTGCTCTGGATCCTACCTAACGTCAGTTTCTATGACATAAAGGCATTTGTCATATTGACATTTAATGTCATGTCGTGTAAGTGGCACAAGCGTTTATCAAAATCTGACAATTTGGAATACAGCAACGAAGGTTCTGGTTTCTGTCAAACTGCTTCTATAAAAGCTTATAGCACCTAAACCGTTCATCACATTGCAGATCCCACTGATCTGCAAATTTCTACACATATTTAAAGTCACTGGACGATGAGTTGATATGAATTTGATCTTAATCGGATGAAGACGTATGTAACATTTGCCACTGCCGGTTGCCAGATTGTCGCCAAAAACAATCCAGTTCGTCCCCAAATTGCAATGAAATCCCGATTTTTTTCCCGTCGATTACAATACTTTTCTTCTAGGGTACTAGTCGGAAAAAATTTGTTAAATAGATTTGTTTGCTCCTCATAACTGTGCACGCAATTAAGAATTGCAATTTTACTTCTGGCACCTTTGCCATTGCATCTCATGGAAATCATATAATACATAAGGTATAAGTCAAAAAGCAACAGCAAGAATCTATGTAAATGTATTCGATCAATAATGACAATCTCAGAATTAGTTGCAAGTTTTAAGATAGCCAATATAACTTATACGACATTCGAACAAGATGTTATGATTCATATAATTATAGTTATAACGTATGAACAAAACTTATTGCTGTTTTATTTAGTATATAAGGCGATATAATGCTATAAAAAATACAAAGATTTTTGTATACGATTTATAATAATGGGCGTGTTCAGCAAAATTAACGGTTGCCAAAAATTGTCAATGATTGAGAGTTATGAGTATGATAGTACAAGATCCGGACCTAGATCGACCTTCCCTCATCCTTTTTTCTAATCAAATCTATTTTTTATACAATATAATGTATAAATGAACACAATGTCCTAGGGTTGCCGCCCCATATCCTGGCAAGGCTATTTTTAAATTAATATTATTTATGGTATTTTTTAAATAGTTCCGGTCATTCTTTTTCTTGAAAAATTTGGTACCAATCGAGAGCCAAAGACTTACAAAAAACGCCAAACTAAGATTGGTAACTGGTAAGTACGAAGGTAACTGCTATTCTGCTTCATTGTCTGTCGTAATAGTAGGCGATAGCACAGCGATAGTGTAAACGCGCGCTAGGTGCTTGTCATGTGAACGAACTCTTTTACTCAACTATTCATATTTAAAATCGCGACAACCCTAAGATATGCCAACTTTTGCAAAGGCAACCCTACACCACGATGTTCGCAACAAAGCAACCTACATTTTGGTATACAATTGATTAGGGAAAACGATGAGGGTAAATTACTAGTACCAATTTACCTTAAATAATTTTTAATTAAAAAAAGTAAAATTTACTATCGGAGTAGCCCAGCGGCCCCATATCACCACGGCGGCCCACCCACGTGAGCCCCGGTAGCTCTTATGGCCAGTCCGCCTCTGTATATGCCTACTCTTGCCTACTCTTATACATGCCTACTCTTATATATCCCTAGCATTCAAGAAAACCATTTTGACACGAACTCAAATTGTAATAAAAAACCACAATACGTTTTGCTAACTACACTACAGTTAAGTTCGCTGAAGGCGACCAACCATTGGTTGTATTCCAGTTATACAAAATCATTTCAGTAATAATATCTGAAGCGTTTGGACCTATGATGCTTCAATTTCGAGACCCCAGCCAAACTGCACCCCAACCAGTGACCACTTATCAAAATTTACCATTTTGCAACTACTGCGACTAGGTACCGCTGTAGATTATGTTAAACTACTATGAACGCTAACAGCGCCTAAACCATTCATTCTATTGATCTGTAAATCGTTAACATATTTAAAATCGCCGGAGGATGAGTTGCTATCACTTTGGTCAAAATCGGTTTTAATCCCTAAGAAAATGAATAACATCTGACACTTTCGGTTGTCTGATTGTCACCAAAAAACATTCAGTTTTTCCTCTGGTAATTCTAATTCTCCTCCGGTAATTAACGGTAATTTTTCTACACCCACACAAACACATATTCACATACATTTTCTAAAAATTATTTCAATGGATTCAGAGGACCTCAAAGAGCTTACTTCCGCTGATAATCCAATTTCTTTCCTGTTGATTGCAATATTTTCCTTCTAGGGATGAAATATGCCAGAAGCAGTAACAGGATATCTAGTCATTAAACAAATATACAGCATTAAACATACAGGGTGTAACAGGTTTGAGTGCACAAATTTTGAGAGATGTGAGTTCTGGCTAGCTGACAACAAAGTTCCTATAACAATTTTTTCTATTTTCATAACTGAAACATCTAAGGTCAAAGTTAAGGACAATATTGTTTGACTATAACGATTAAAATTGGTTTTAAAGGGTTTTGGAACAGTTACTGATAACCTGCATATCATTGAACTAATCCGCGACAGCCAGCAGTAGAGTTTTTATTAGTTTGTATTACGTAAGGGCGAAAACTTTGTCGTTAACTTTGTCCTTTGATATATCAGGTATTATAAAAAAAACTGAATATTTTTTTATAAGAACTTTATGGTCAGTAGCTCAAAATCTAATATCCCTCAATGTTTGTGCAGTCATAACTGTTCACCCTGTATAGCATTGACGTTTCAACCTATATATTTCTTAAACACTACTGGAAAACTTATTATCTACGTTTCATATCAAAATATCAATTACGATCAACGAATACGTCACTATTTTGGCGAATGGAAATACACAAAAACAGCTCAATTTCCTAGACCGGCTACATTTTATGGTCTTACGTTTACCAGTGGTCTAACTCTAACATAAAGTCTCCACGGGGTAGATGAATGCGATATGCGTTCTCTCGAATTATCCCGCTATGTACTTGAACAGCTGATCGTAGCGACGCCTGCCAGACGACGCAAAGGTTTCAGAAGCGTCGCGTCGGCTCCAATGGACCAAGCGCGCGCAAAATTATCGCAGACGCTTCCGAACCAGTAGCGTACAAAGCGCGACGCGCATATCTCAGTATCGCACGCCAAAAAATCTACACGCAAACTCCATTTGTGAGAAAAGAAGATGATTTGAACTAATAATTAGTAATATCTATCTAAGCTTTGAAAGTTAAGTGACATTTTCGTTTAGAAAAGTTATATGAAGTGTGGTTAACTTTATTTTACTGTGTTTTTGTTTGTTACGTTGAACAAAAGAAGAACATTTTAAATTGTTTAGTGCTGAGTGAAGTTTGAGAATCTACGTCTACCGTCGTCGTAATTTAATCCAAAAGGTAAATTAATGTAGCGTTTATTTACATAGCGCCGCCGTTAGCGTTTAGTGTACTTTGTTACGCAGATTAAGGAAAATCTGAGTCATAAGATTACAGGACGTCTTATGTAAACCTTGTAATGTTTAATTGGAGAAATGGTGAAGTTACTGCTCCATTGTTTGCTAAACGTTAGCTTAATTTTGAATGAAGACGTATTTGATGTAATCCAACTGCTATCATCTGAAAAATTAGGAAAAATGTGCTCTAAAATGTACATGTAAAGCTTTTTTTTAAACCGATTCAGATTCTTCAGTAGGTCCATGAAAGGTGGTCAGTACTGTGATGGCCACAGCAGATTCTTTACTGTATAAATGCGACCGTCGGCGACGGTTGGAAATATATATGAATAAATGCTGTATAATATTTCAGAAAATAGAACATTTTTAACAGTAAGTATATACTAACAAATTTTAATAATTATTTCAAATATTATCGAATTATAATAGTTCACAAAGAAAAGGCATAGTAAAATAAGAAAGAAGAAAACGATATGTCAACATTTCTTATTGCTGCCTTGAAGATGAACAAAGTATCATTAGAATATAATAAGTTTGTTAAAGAAATAAAATAGCCTGCCTAAATGCATCCTGCCGGAAGACAAATGCCTCCTAGATAGTTTCACATAACGATAATCTTAGCAACATTGGCATAAAAACACATTTATTTTATTTGCACATAAATATATGTAGCTTTATAATAATAATTTATAAACGAGTCCCGTTCGCCGCAAAGAAAACTTACCATTCCAATTACGTCTTTCATACATATAACCTCATCGGAAAATGTTTCCCAATTGTTTGGAAGAGTGTGTACTATAAAATAACATGGTCTAAGTGACTGCATTTAGTTACAAGGGCTTCGTTTATTTCTCAAATATTTAACAAAGCAACTATGTCGTGCCTTCAAACGACATATCCACAAAATGTTGTTCAAAGGAAGATAATTAAACGTATCATTAAAATAATTGCAGCTACCAGATTATATTTGGTAGAGAGGGCATCGCAGAGCTCTCAGATGACATACCATACCGTCTATCTTAGTCAATTCAAATCATATAACATCAAATATTGATGATTTATAGATTATTATATGCACTTTCATATGTGCTTGGTCTGGCTAATTGCATTTATCCAAAAAAAGCCTAGCTCACCGCAATGAACACTTACTACACCAATTACATCCTTCATTCAAATAACATTATCAACAAATTTTGTCCAATTGTGGGTAACTATATATATTATTCCAATAACTTGTTCTTAAGTACCCGACGACGTATTTGCTGTACTAACTCTTTCCGGAAATAAACAAAACCCATGCGGCTGAAAGAAATAACGTTGCCGATTACGAAATATGGGAATTCACATAAAACCATATTAAAGGGTTTATACTTCACTCATTTAGAGTTTTAATTTCGAAAAAAATCCAACCTTTTCTCAAGCGGCGACAACCTAAGTGAATATGCTCAAATTTCAAGTCTGTGACTATGACTTGGGTAGGGCGTTGTATAGTGGTACAATCGTTTTAGATTTATATATTTGTATTATTTATATAATTTATTTATTTATATAATTGTAGAAAACAACAACACAACGACAAATTTGTATCATTAAAATGGTAGTATTATTGTTTATGATTTCAAATAATGTTTAAATTTCATCTTATTCATTTTCAACGGGGATGTAGTGTGGAAATGTTGGCAAGTAGATTTGAACAACTAAAATCATTGATTTAAGTATGACATAAGCATCATATAAGCCATATTACAAAGTAATATCTTCCTAGAAACGATAGAACAAAAACTGATTAATGTACGACAGTAACGTAATTTCGTTTATATAATTCCTCATTATAGAATCAAATCAAATGTGTACAGGGATTGCATTACCGATAAACGACTAACCGGTTTTATTGGCCTTTTTTACTTTTCAAATTATTGGTAAATTTCGACAGGATTTACCGGTAATTTCGGTAAGTTTTGTAAATTATGTCAATTTATGTTTGTATATATTTTACTTGAATTTTAATTATTTAATGTACATATTTTAATTTTAATTGATTTGAAAAATAATGGTAACATTACATATTAAAAAACGTTGAAATGAATGACAGTTATAATTTTATAAAAGGTTTAAAAGCAGCTGCACATTAGTAAATTTTAAATAAACTAACGAATTAAACAAAATAAACTTAATGAAAATAGTTGCCTAATCCTGGAAAATATTTTCAGGTTTCTAATATGGCCGCTAGAGGGCGCAACTGCCATCTTGAATTAGGAAATGTGGCTTTCTCTGAATTCCAATCTATTAACATAATGTTTTTTTAAGTTTAGATAGATTCTAGTTTTGTTGTTAAACTCTGTTTACCCTATCTTTAAAAAATAAAGTGGTGGTAGGTGTATAAACATTACATGTATTACCATTATTAGATTTAAGTATTCGTAGGAATTGTAGGTCTATACATGAATTTTTTTTGTGAGTTGAATAGTTGTTTTAGTAATAACTTATTTATACAACTTAAGCATTAGTTGGAAAAATTTTTATATGTAATATTTTTTTTTCTGCTTCGAAGATGTGGTAACACAATTACTGTTCTATAAGACTCGCGGTCACTATATAGCCGTTAAGCAGTTCTGGCAAAGCTATTTTCGTAACATCTTGAAATAGCTCAACGGTGAACCACATAACAATATACCTAAGCAATTGTGAAGCACAATTTGCTTACACGCAAAATATTTTGCACCTTTCCATCGTTAGTAACTACTTACAATAACGATATTATTAAAAAATAAACACAACGTAACGTAAAATTTCCTCAGTAATGGATTGCGCCCAAATTTTCCATTTCCCACTTTGTGACATGTAATGTAGAAAACCGAGAACGACTACTAAATTGGGGTTAAATTCACAGACGAGTAGGAAACCACAGAACAATTTCTGTTTTCTCCAAAGTACTAAATACTAATTTAAGGCAGAAAGTAAAAAAAAAAAACGAATTTTGATGAAGAATAACTGTGATACATTTTACATATAGGTATATAATGAAATATAATGGACAATAATGTACTCGTCAAATAATATTCAATATTATAGCAATAAGCTTTTATCAAATTACCAAAACGTGTTGGTCTAATTTTACCTGATTTGCGCTGATGCACTGGGAGGTATTCTCAAATAGATTTGTGGATGGAATCTAGCAATCTATCTCTTTCTGCCTTAAGCCAGTAGAAGAAGAAACATAGATGATACCGTGTGTGGATTAATCCGTATCCTTTCGGAAATACAGAACCTGGTGTGGTTACAAGCGTCACAAAGGGCATCGCTGAAGCCGGTTGCAGCAGTTTTGCTTCCGATGTTGACGATAGAGGACTCTGGCAAAGGCGATGTCATTTGCAAACCAGCTCTTAAACAACGGTTTCAACTAACAAACATCAAAGAGTTGAACGTTGGGGCCTTATTATCGAGATCAAAGGATGCACTCTAATGATGTGTCTCTGTTACTATTAGACCAAACTTTGTTGCTCTTTATTTTACCATATTTGGTGTTTGGGAGATGGAAATGAGGTTATTATGTAAGCTGCTAGTGTTATGTTTGCTATATTATTATATGTAACAAATGTGTAAAAATAAAGAATATTATCTAATGATGAAATACACAGTTCCTTTTTCGAGTATTGTACAGAAATCTATGGAGCATTTCATTGGCTATACAATAAGTGTTACCATAGTAATTCTGGAGTTTATACCGATACTCTGTTATCCTGGATATAAACTATAGAATAAAGTGTTTTGTAAGACTGGGCCAATATCGTAATAATAAAATAGCCAGTTATGCTATGCTAAACTAATATAAACATAAACTGGTTTGTCTGGATTAATTAGAAAATTGCAGATGGAGTAAAATTTAGATCAATATCACAACATGATCACTGAAATTCAGATGCAAGTTTGTTTGTAACTACTGTATCATTATTGTTCAGCTCATTCAACTAGATTATTTTCAAAAGGTCATGATATTTGACAGGAATTTTGTCCTTTACAAAGTGAGTCATCAGATCGATAATTCTGTTTTTAAAAAAGGAAAAAATATTCTAGACAAAAGTTGTTTGATTTTGTCACTATATGATCAACTTTTGACAGAAATTCTGTGTTCCATATGCAAATTCCTGTTGTAAATAAACCTTGTATATGAAGTCAAAGTTGTGTTGTCAAATAATTACGTTGGATTAGTTAAAGCTCTTGTGGCTAGTTGTTTTTTGAACAAAAATAGCCATAACTCCACAATAATTGTTTTAAGGGTATTGCTATCTTTGTACTTATTGCCTCAGAATTTAATAAGGCAACGATAGATGTACCCTAATGTAGAATGCTCTACCAAGTTTGATGCGTGTAACGCTCCTATGGAAAAACCTGTACAGGAACTACGTTTGTATAAAAACTTTTTCCTATTTCAAAAGGTAAAGTGTCTCCCTACTGGTGCTCTACGGCATAACGTACCAAAGTATATGTCGGTAAGATATAAAAACTGCATTGCAGTAATCGATAACCGGAAATTTGTCATTCCAGAGTATTTTTATATAATTACGTAAACTTGTAAACACAAATGTATCACCATCAACAACAGTTACAAATTTCTAGACGAGCAAAAAGGTGTAATAGTTGTGAAACACGTTTTTCCTCACATTTATAATTCAATTAAGCTCAAGTTTGTCAAACTATAATCGGCGTGAACGGTAAATGTCAAGGTAATGAGGGATGCTCGCCAAATATTACCCTCTGACATGCGATACCGCCACAACGGGTTTCCGCAGCGGTAAGGTGGGATCGGCATGGCGGTTGCGTTGACAAGAAAAAGATCGACGATGGTTTTAATTATTGCGTTAATGGTGAACCAGTCATGGCCGGAAAGTTGAGACTGATACTCTTGAGACCATTCGCTCTGAGACGTATACGTTTTTTCTTGCGAACACCAGCATAACAAATAGTTAAATAATTAGTATTCTTGACAAGCGTTTGCTATAGTTGTCAAAGATGACTTCAAAGGACACATTATTAATCCAAATTAATCAATTACAAATATGCCAAATACTTATTTTTGTTAAATTTTGTATAACGTGGCTATTTAACACATATGGAGATGATGTAATTTACATCGTTTTATAATAGCGTTAATGCTGGCAAGCTGATGTACAAACAGCGTAGTCTTCTTGTGCTTATTTGCCGTGAGTTTCTTACCTATTTTCAGAATGACGTTAATGTTATGACGCATTACTAAATGTATTCAAGCAGGTCTTTTTTCGCACATCCTGAAGAGAGTTCCACCTTTCGAAACTGTCACTGAAACCGCACGTTGATGTAGTGATGGCAAGGTGCAAAACCTGATAAGATGTACGGTTTGTACACTTCTATCGGAAATATATTGCTTGTACGAGTTGCAATAGGGCAACAAAATTAGACATATCTGAGTATGCAGCTATACAGTACTTTACGTGTAGGTGAATAAACCAACCCTGAGTCATAAAGATTATAAAAATGTCAGGAAAAAAGGACAAGGTAGGATCTAAAATTAAGCCTGTTTGCAGCTATATAATATGTATATGTTTCATTTTATTATTATTCTATGTTGTTTGTTGTATTAAAATTAAGGTGTGAAAATATGCTGTTTTATTTCAATGTCATTTTAAATAGTGCCTTTTATTTAATCACAATGCAAAACATTTCAACTCTCTGCCAAAAGTAGAACAGACAGAACATTGTTATTCTCAGAATTAATTCAGTAATGTATCTATAAACCATAGCTATATAAAAACAATTTCTATAATTTTTCTTGCAGTGGCACTCGAATCCGATCATTAAAAAAAAAATTGACTCTAAAAACTATAAGATAGCTCACCAGATTATGCTGGAAACAAATCGGAGACACAAATATTATCCATTTGCTTTTTGGGAGATAGATTCTTCTACTAATGTACTACAACATTCCTGACCTAAATCAAGTTTACAATTAGACATCCTGCAATAGCATATAATAAAATAATATTATATAATACCTGCTGTGCATTTGTCTCTGTTTTTGCGAATTAAATAGTTTATAGTTATAAAATACAACATTTTTCACATAAAAGAAGTTTATACTTGAAGCTTCCTGATGTGTTATTGCAACTGGTATTAGGAATTAAATTCTCTTTAATAATAAAATACAACATACTTGACTTTGAACAAGTTAGTTATTAGTTTTTCAGCAATTAATAGCAATTAATAAATAATGTATATTTACAGTAGATTGGAAACAGTAGATTTGTCTGATAACGATAACATTTGCGTGGTTTCTTACCACGCAAATGTTCCACGTTGCTGCATTCGATATTAAACGAATGAGAAACTCGTATACGTTTCAATAGCGGGTAGTGACAATTACCAACCGTTTGCAATAACACGAATGTGAGTAATCTTCAATTTAGCGAAGGGCCAATAATAGAGTCCCACCTCCCCAAGGAACTCCACTCAATATTCAGGGTATTCAATTCGCACTTGGGAATTCGACCGGACCGCCTTCACTTTAATTACTCAGAAGAACCCTGCCATTCCGGTAAAATGAAATTTGCCTGCTTAATTTTTATCGTCAGGTTTTTTTTGCGTTCTAAAAAACTGCACAATTATCGATATAGTACAAAAAATAGAAAACATTACACCAATAAAAGTGTCTCGCGATGCTTACATCTCATCAAAAAGAGATCAGATCAGACCATCGCCGTCCAAAATTAGAACCATTGGCAAGCAATTTGTCCGAGTGTGAGTCAAGATTGCACATGAAATGCACTTGACAGCGTATTCCAGTTATAAACATATGGGTAATTGGGTCATAAACTTGACCAACGAAGAAGTCTTGGCCCAAATATCTCGCGCATACCAAACGCGAGTCCGTACCCAAAATAAAGTATTTCGGTATCGGGAACGACATTGAGAGAGGATCGCCATTGGACGTTGTGAAAGAAAAACAGAGACCGGTTCTACCCGTGTTTCCTGTTTAGTTTATACGCGGCCGGTTTATCCCTGACTACTCGGAAAACTGTTTCGGGTCAGGAAAATAAACTTCAACCTTCTTAATTCAGTTATGTGAAAGACAGAAACCCGTATTGCTATTTCTCCTTATAAGCGGTGCTCTTGCTTGCGAAATGGATCCTAGTTGCTGTTACTGGTAGCACTGCTCGAAGCGACAACAACCAGCGGCTGTTTTGTGGTCACATTACGCTGTTTACCAGCAATAGTGCTATTGCTTAATTTCTTTCGTTTCTTTTTAAATAATTTGGAGTTGAAGCAACCCAGAGACAATCAAATCTCTGGTAAATATTTAAAAAGTTGATGGTTTCATTAGATGTCCACTTCGCTTCTATCGTAATTATTTTCTTCATTCACACACTGCAATCACTGGTCACCTCTTTCAGGTGCATTTTACACGTCGCGTCGACGGGTTGGTACATACAACAGTGGGCAGACAATAAAATATTTCATATTTGATCGCAATATTGTGGGTTTTTTATTGACTGTACCCCAGTGTAAATAACATAACCAAGGGCGCGATGAGAATAAAATTAGGAATTCTATATTTTGGGGTGGAATCAAAGAATGTATTTAGTTGAAAAGACAATGCTTCTAATACAATTAGTTCTTAACATAATTATTAATTAATTTATATATTTTCATAAAAAATCTCCTTCAGGAATTTAATTGTATCCAAGTATCTTTCTAAATAACAAATTGTTCAAAAGTTACTGCTTTCATCCGTAACTTAGTTCCCAGTTTCCAACCGATATTTATGTTTTATTTATAATATTAACTTCAAATACAACAATGATCAGATAGTAATTATATATTGTTTAAAACAAAAATTATAAATCACATATTTATAATTTTATAGTATTAGCTACTATACATTTAACAAAAGGTGTGTTGCTAGTAATGAATTGTTGCTAGTAAGTTGCTAGTTGCTAGTAAGTTATTTCTTATAAATATTATAATCATTGGTTTTTCTACAATTTCTATCCACATATGCCTAGTGAAAGTTCAACATGTTCAACTTTACAAGAAATTGCCAAATCTGTTCACCGACATGCAAACCCACATACTTACATACATTTTCCCGAAACCATTCCAATATATTCATAAAACCCCAAAATGCGCATTTCCGCTGAAATATGAAACTTTGTCTTCCGTCAATTTCAATACATCCTCCCAGGTTTCTAGTAGCAGTCCCATAAAATGTTGGATGATATTATAAATAATAATATGTTTCTCATATTCAGCGTAACATTATTCTGCACTGTGAATTTATCATTAGTAATTCTGTCGACAAGAATTTGTTTTACCCAACTTGTTTAATTAATAAATTTCGATATAGATTCATCCATTATATTACACACCATTATGAAATATTTACGAGAATCGTTTGCACTAGAAATGTGAATAATGGGATCCTTAATAAGAGGACACTATCGCCGGATAACACCCGGTGAAGTTTTAATGGTGCGGAACACGATTATTATTCCACAGTTGGGTTCCTGGACGTCTACGACGACGCCGAGAATAAAAATTTGCGAGGCAAACACGACAGTAAAAATCAATGTAGCTTAGTATAGAGGCTCAGTAAGCAATAGAACAGGACATAAATCCTTCTATTCGGAAAGCCCTCGCAATCGCATATCGTTTGGAAGAAAGACGGAACGGATAATCCTAAACCCTACTGACAGTATTTGCCAACGTTAGGAATTTGTAAGATCCGAATTTATTGGACAAAATATTCGGTTCCAGTCATTACAGTGTGGTTATTTTGTTTTTTAGACGATTCAGTTACTGTTACTGTGTTAGACGACACAGTTTCTGTGTAAAAATTGGACAACATATTGCAAAAATTCAAGAAAAGATCCAAACTTGAGAAATTATAAAGAGCATATTACGTAATTTAATAACAATAATTCAACCCACAACATCCTCCAGGAGCTTTCGCCAATCATAGGGGGCATCGCCAGGGCAGAATATTATTATTATCATTCTCGTCTGTGAAATAATATACAAATATAACGAATATACAAAATAGAGCATACCATCAATGCAAAAATGTAAGAATAAACAACAACAGACCATTAATACGGTTACGTCGTTTAAGAGCTAAACCGCAGGGCAAATTTATAGAGCGTTAGTAAGCCAAGCTCGCTCTCTGGCTTGCCAAAAATTCAGATCTCAGGGACGCTCGTTCTCAATCCGATGCTATAAAGTTAAGTAGGGTTGCCATATTTGTCCAGATATAGACCGGGATATCTCATAGGCAAAACGATGTTATATGGAAAGAAAGATAAATACTACTGAAAACCTTTATTGATTGTAATTATTTTTATGAATACTTAGTCGAAATAAGAACATAAATAATACCTACGTACATACAAGAAAACTGCAATGGGATTATAAAAACATATCTCGAACAAATATTTAAAATAAAAAATGTCTTCAAAGAGAGAAAAGATAATTTGAATGAAACCAATTTGCTTCAAGTCAAGGAAGGATCGATGTTAAATAGTGACAGACAAAGCTTTAGTTGCCGCAAAGAAATTATTTCTTTGGTAAAATTTATTAAATTCAAAGCTATCGTATTTTTATGAACGTTAGTTTATTTAAATTCAATAACATATTTTCAAACGAAATCAGCATTGTGTTTCAAGAACTCTACGTTCTTTTTAAGTAAAAAACTTTTCCTTACTATTTGACAATTTAGTACAAGAATTAATAAAATCCTACTTTAGTTTCCGTAAAGTGTAGTATCAAATTAATATTTTATTACGTTTGAGTTATAATCATGGGACCATCATTATATAATCCAAACATAGTTGAGTCGAAAACCACAATAAAATATTATGGTAGACTCATTAGATTATTTTACTCCACGGTAATTTTTTACGAAAGACTACAGACTTATTCCCAAATGAAGAGTAACCAGAATTCCGCTCGCATTCTGTAGCTCAGCTTATATAAAGGCCAAAAAAAGGCCAACACGTGCATCATCTCCTCTCCAGTAGACATAGCAATAATTTTTAATGAAACCAATTTTCTTCTAATTCAAACAAATAATCTTTTTACTCAAATCTATTATCTTCCAAATAGAATATTTACTTATCACAAGGCCGATCTTTATTTCAAATAAAACCAGATTTATTTCATTCAAACATATTTCTGCAATCAAACCCAAACAATTTCTACGAAAATCACAAAAAACCATTCGGTGTAATAGAATCGTTTTTTTCAGTGAAAACTATTTCTTTTTATTTCAAATAAAATATTTCTGTCTTTAAATTTAAAAATACCTATTTGTTTCAAACATATATTCTTTCCTTGAAAGAAATATGTTTAAAGAAATACATTTATTTGATTTTACATTTCTTTTCTCTCAGTGTTGTTTTGATTAGAATATAAACAATATTGATAATACTGAACTGTTTAAAAATTTAATATTACAGGACAAATATTTGTTAATGTCTCAGTCGAAGCCGGGCACAATAAATTACATTGTATTGTAGACTTTCGTTGAGTTGTTCCTTTTTATAAACAAATTTATAAACAAATGAACAGAACCCAGAATACAGCTCGTTTTCTATAGCTCAGCTTATATACCTACTAACCGAACCAGTGTGTGACTAGATACTATCGGAGTCATCTCACCGTCAGAAAACATATGGATAATTACACCATACTTTTTTTAAATAATAATAATAATAATAATAATAATAATAATAATAATAATTATATTTATTAAAGCCCAACAGTATATACATACCAGGATAGGACACATAAACTAATTAATTTCAAAATTAAATTAAAGAACTAAATACTTTGCAAAACAATAAAAACCGTTAATTCCATACACAGTACACAATTCAAACATAATATATAAACTAAGCAATAGTAAATAATAATAACACTTAACAGCGCACACATACAACTCTTCAAATCAAAATAAATAATAAGTGTCTTTCTGAACAAATCATAGAAAATTAAATAAATTCAAAATTAAATAAATTCTGACTCCACTGTTGTCAGCATAGACGAGAGAGGTGACCCAAATAAATCTGGCACACAACGCAAATGATTGAAGGTATCACACATTCTGTATATAGGGGATCTCCTCAGTATATTAGTTCTAGGTGTGTCAAGATAAAAAGTGTCGCTATGCCTTGTACGAAACGATGGTACATTCAAGAAAACGGAAGACAACACAGGCGGACAGTCAATCTGACCACGCATTAAACCGTACAGAAAGCGTGCCGAGGCCAATCTCCTCCTCAGTTCCAATGAACCAACCTCAAACCTGCTCAACAAGTCTCCGCCATCTACTCCTCGCGGAGGATAAACTCCATCAACTCTGAAACAAGCGTACTTCAGAAACCTTCTCTGGACGGCTTCAACTGAATTGATTTGGTTCAGGTAAAGCGGCCACCATATCAATGAACAATACTCCAACTTCGACCTGACAAGAGAGTAATATAACTGGAAGAGAGTGTCGATGTTATCAAACTCTCTACCCATACGAATAATGAAACCCAACATTCGAAAGGATGAACTAACGAGATAATCTGTATGAGTTCTAAAGCTCATGTCAGAATCGAAGTAGATTCCTAAATCTTTGACCGACGACACCCGTGACAGACCAACAGAGTCAATGTCATAATCGTGAAAGATTAGCGATTTTTTTCTGCCATAAGTCATGACACTACACTTCTTAACATTTAGACGCAAACGATTCTGCTTACACCAATCACAAAGAGCATTTAGATCAGACTGCAGCTGTGCACAATCCCGACGACTATGTATAGCGCGAAATAATTTCACGTCTTCGGCAAATATCAATGTCTAGTTTCGTGTAGCAGTTCAATGTGTAGCAGTTCAACTGACCAGGAAGGTCGTTAATGAATATTAAAAATAACAAGGGTCCTAGATTAGATCCCTGTGGGACACCCGATGATATAGTTCTCTTATTAGAAGCATAAGCCGCAAACTCCACAAACTGCCAGCGACCAATCAAATAGCTCCGCATAAAAACCAGAAGGGAAGGAGTGAAGCCGAACGTATCAAGCTTGTTAAGCAAAACGTAATGGTCTATCTGATCGAAAGCTTTACATAAATCGGTATATATAACATCCACCTGGTCACCAGCATCCATAGAGCGCGAGATAAAATCGGTGAAGCACATCAAGTTCGTAACTGTAGACCGACCCCTCATAAAACCATGCTGCTTCGATGACAACCCCGAACGTACCTGATCATAAATGGACGAGTATACCACCATCTCACAGACCTTCGAGAAATTACACAAAATTGATACTGGCCTGTAGTTAGAAACATTACTTACATCGCCTGATTTAAGAACCGGACACACTCGTGCAACCTTCCAACAATCGGGAAAACGGGATGTCCTGAGGGCTAAGTTGATGATGACTGCAAGCGGACCAGAAAATGCAGCTGCGCAATCGCGAACAAGAAAACTTGGAACACCGTCAACGCCAGATGTCATTTTATTTTTTAATTTTTTACAGCTCTTAAAGACCAACTCCTCGGGCACTACCGTGAAACCAATAGACCCAACAGAGCAATTGCCAGGAACAGTGAATCGCCCAGATGCATCCGAATCAACATAGGTACTCGAAAAGCAATCCATAAATGCATCCATCACAGCCCTGGGTCCCTGAACATCACAATCTCCGGAACGGATACTCGCAGGTATACGAGATACCCCCCTCTTCCGACGAACAAACGACCAGAAAGCTGAAGGATCGGCCCCAAGAGCAGCCTCAGTAGACGTTATGTATTGACGGTATGCCGCCGAAATCAATTGCTTGGATCGCGACCTCAACTCCCGATAACATTCATACCTGTAATTGTTCCTACTTCTCTTGTATTGCCTATGAGCATGATTCTTGCGGCGAATGACAGCAATAATCTCTTTTGAAAACCAACAGGGATATTTTTCCTTTTTAATGAAACTGTACGTTTTTGTTTAAACATAAGCTTTAAAGCAGATTCCAAATACAACCAGACTTGTTTCATTCAAACTGCATTCAGTATTATGAAAATTGAAATTCATAAAAAAGATTGTATAAACATTAGAGGTGGGTAGTTTGTGAACGAACTAGTCCGAGAGAATGGTTCCCGGCTTAGAGCAAAATAACTAGTTCTTTAAAATAAAAAGAACTAGTTCGCAAAAGACCTGCTTTGCTAAAACATATCTCTATGCATATCTCATTCAATGAACGACTTGTAGGGACATGAAATCTAGTGCGAAAGTCCTGCTTTGGTGAAACATATCCCATTCAGTGAACGAGTTGTGGCGACATCAAACGAGCGACATAGCACCCTGCCCGCCAGTTGTTTCTTTACCTAACGGCGGATGTCAAAAATATAATTAGAGTATAGTTTTTTTCCTATTGGATAATGGATTACACTGTTAATAGTAGTTTCGCCAGTATATGTTATACTATAATTTATAAATAATACCCCAATTCCACCTAAAATTGCAGTATGAATAAGGCTAAAATACGTGCAGCAATATGTCTTTTATGCCTTATTAAATAAATATTTAAGAAATATACCTAAATAAAATAAGACAACAATTCTTCGATCAATATAATTATAAATAATTATTTATTTTCAAAACAAAATAACGATTCTTCAAGAAAAAGACAAAGTGGGAAGGCAGACATCGATTCTGTCCAAACTAGATCCTAGTTTCGTTTGGAACGAGATATAAACGTGCTAGAACACACAAAGACACGTTTATCGAAGTAGTATGTCTCAGGATCAAAGTAGTTCTTCAGAACTAGTTCTTTGAACTAGTTCCTTTTTGTGAACTAATCCGGAAGAACTAGTTCATTAAAAAGAACTAATAAGCCCATCTCTAATAAACATGTTTCGAACAAACATTCAAAGCACACATACCTACATAAATAGCATCTTTCTTCGATCAGTTCAACAATTTAAACATTCAAAATGCAGAAAACAGTTCTGTATTGATTAGAATATAAACAACATTATTAATATTGAATTGTTTGACATACATTTCATTTTATTTTTCGACAAATCCTAAATTCCTTTTCTTCAGGATTGTAATCGACGGGAATAGTTGGGAATATGCGTTTTGAGATCAGCAACCATTGCAGTGATTTTTCGAAATTAGCTGTGTGTGTAAGGATACAACGGATCATGAATGAACTAAAGTGTGTTTGGTGATAATCTGGCAACTGAAAGTAACAACTATTAAATGCATGTTCTTAAAGATTTATATGATTTTGACCAAACTGACACCAATTCATCCTCCAAGGACTATAATAAATATGTATACTAATTTACAGATCAATGGAATAAATGGTTTATAAATGGTTGGTATGGGTGCTTGGCAAATTCTGATGGGGGGGGGGCGGCATCCCAGATATTTTAATCTAAAAATTCCCTTGAAAAGCAAAACATTTCTAGCAACATTTGTAGGTACTAAATACCGTACTGTCTTAGGTCGGTTTGGCGCCTCTCTGTACTTATTTCTTAATATAAATCATTCCAAGCGTTCCGCAAAAACATCCATCACAGGAATGCAAGATTCATGACCATGTTTACCAGAAACTTCTTGGCATCTTGCGCGTATATCACGTAATTCATTACGAATTCATTCGCAAGGAAAATATCCTTTATCGCGTAATACAGGCTGATATACAGTTGAAGTGTCGAGGTTGGATAGTGACTATCGCCTATTTGACATTCCGGGCCGACATGCGACAGTTCTGCAAGGACGGCTCCGGGATTTCGTCGGATATAAGCGGGAAAACGGGACCTACTGCTGCGATCGATATATCTCCAGGAATGTGTAAACAACAGACTAGAATAATGTAATCCATGTTTGGTGGCGTCCTAGTTACGACGTACGTCGTCATCTGAAAAGTGTAGGGTTGCCATTCGGTTACAATATTCACGACAGTCCGTGTTTGTATAATTCGCAATGACGATGAATTGCTCTTAATTATATTAAATCAAATATACAAATTATAACAAAATACAAACATTAAATGTGTAAATGTTTTCATTAAAAAGAACTAATAAGCCCATCTCTAATAAACATGTTTCGAACAAACATTCAAAGCACACATACCTACATAAATAGCATCTTTCTTC